>BMAU01019724.1:0-741073 GCA_019973935.1 Trichonephila clavipes
ATTGTACCCCGCGCTTCCACCAAACTTGTCACGGAGTTCGAAAGAAGTACACAGTTCAATTAAACAAACAATTAGATTTAATCTAACGCTTGGAGCTCGATACAACACTGGACTGAGAACATGCCCAACTGGCGATGAACTCTGCTTTTATACACTTCGGAATATTCGAGAAATAACCAGTATGCACTCTAAAGAATGATCTGGATTCATCTAGAACCTAGAGAAACAATACATTAAAAACGGAAACAAAATTCCAGTCTTTGGATAAATCTGCCGGGGCCGGGATTCGAACCCGAGACCTGAGGAAGTTCAGTCCAACGCTCTGCCAACTCGGCTATCGGGACTTGTAGCAATTTATGCGTGCGGCAATATATATATATATATATATATATATATATATATATATATATATATATATATATATATATATATATATATATATATATATATATATATATATATGCATATTCAAAATATTCACGAATCCACAAAAATTGTTAAAAAGTATTTAATTGAGGAGAAAATACATGAATGGATTTGTTGACATAAAAAAACTCTTGTTTGAAGGAAGTAATACAGTATAACTTGTTTTGGGGTGGTCCTTTTTCGGGCTATTTTGTTTTTGTGCGGTCTTTTTTTTACGCAGTGTGTGAATTTCAACGGCTTTGGTGCCACTGTAATGTTTTCTGTCAGTCTACATATAAACATTTCACGACGCTTTGTTCATTGGTTATAAACATTCCCTCGATGATACATGTTCCGTTGCTTTCTCACAACGCAATAGCAGCACGCATCTGATTGAAGACGAAACTTTCAATGACAGTGACACTATCAATAATTTGATAGATTATGAAGACGAACATGAAGAACCGGATTATTTGAGTGTGGATACAATATATGCAAGGATCCAGCTTTCCAACAAATTGGAAAAGCATTTTCTTAAAATAGATACCAATTCCGAAAGGAGCTAGAAATTCCAAAAATAACTTCGATCATGTATATTTGTTTATCGTAACGTTCACAAGCAACTGTCCAACGAACCGCCATCACAAAAACTTATCTCTTACTTTATGGCGCAAAAAATTAAATCAATTGAAACTGTATCCTCAAGTGACGAAAACGCTTTTGAACTAATTCATCACAAGAAGATGCATGCTTTGGATTACGATGAGTAGCAGTGAAATGTGTACGAGCATTTTGAAAATTTCTCCATATGATAAACGAGCTTTCACGTTTATGGATGTTTGGGGATTAGAAGAAACATCAGCCATAGTCAATACAATTCTAATTTATTTTTCTTTCACTTAATTTAGCAACCCAGGGTAGAAAATTCACACTTCTAAGTATAGGAGCAACTACATGGCAGAAAGGATACTTAATATTCAATTATAATTCAATTAACTTACTCTTGGAACGCGTTGGTTATCTACGGTCTAAATTACTGTAATTCCGTTCTCAGTTGTTCGACTTCCCCGGACGTTATTATTCAATTCTAATTTTATTGACTAAATCGTCAATTAAAAATATTGGATTATTCAGCAATTAATCGTCGAGTAACTCTCAGCAACTTTCCACTAACCACTAACTTCACGTACCTAAAAGTTAATACTTAAATATAACTCTTCATTTGCATAAACCATGTCTTCTTTTTGGAGAGAAATCTTTCAATAGAACTATATTTAAAAGAAAGCAATTTACCTCAAGAGGATTGGTGAAGGCTCGAGATAATACAAGGAGAAATTAAATGTTTTTAAATGTTTCCATGTGGAATTTAATTATTTATTTTTTGAAAGTACTTTCTCTTAAATATCTTAAATAATTAACATATTTTTATGTGAGACTTTTTTATGTGGTCCTTTTCCACCGCATAAAAAAGTTTTTTGAAGTATGTCGACAAAATTGTTTGATATATGTATGTATTTATGAAATTTTCAAATATTTTTTTTGTGTGGTTTCTTTCATGCGGTCCCTATTAAAACAGGTTTAACTGTAGTTATTATCAAGAACGTATAAGTATTACTTATCATCTGAAAAAAATTGATTTGATTGAACAAAAGAAACATTGAAAGATTTCAATTGAGAAAACTGATTATTCTTTAATGTCATGTTTTCTAGTTACTTAACTAATAAATCATTATATTTAATTGTAAAAATTATGAATAATTTTTTTACATATAAATCTTCGAAATAATAAAGGTGTGATTAATAATATTAAACAATGTATTCTGATTATCAGTACCAAAATAAATTTCGATATGAATAACTTTTTTTGAAGAATAATAATTTTTTATTAATTAAAAATATTAATATTATTAGTGAAAAGTTTTCATTTTTCGTGAAAAAAAGTCACATTTTTGGTTTTTTTCAATAATTTTTTTATTCTACTATGCAGTTTTACTTTTGAAAGTAATGCATACATTTCTCACTAAGGAATCAAGTTGTCCAAGAAAAAAAAATTAAATGTCCCTTTTTTTGAATGAAATCGTTTTGAGTTCGAGAGTGAATGAGAAAATTGCCCAGTTTTACGTAACAGTGAAAACGCGAACGGAAGTAGTCTTCCCCCTATTCCCTCCGAATCGGCGCACTGGTAAGGAGAGAGCCAGAGGAGGAAAAGGGGGAGCGGGGACACCACGTGACGTGTCATATCGGTGAAAAAGTTTTATAATTGCCCATGTCTCCGACTGGTCAACTTGCCCACCTTTCGATTAGGGGTCCTTTTCCCCATATCCGGGAACATTATCAGCGGTCGTATTAGTTGCAGTGTGAGCATTACGGTGTAGACAAAATAGTTCTCGCAGCAAAAGCGTGCCTTCTTGAAATTTTCTTTAGATTGTTGGCTACATGGTGATGTGTTCGGTGGGTAATTTATTTCTTTAATTATCATTTGCGTTGAATTATAATTAGTTCTAGTTAGAATGCCTAAATCAAATGCACAAAGAGGACAAGAGTTTATGGGGGAAAAAAGAAAAACTAGCAGCAGGTCCAATCGAAAAAGTTATTAAAAAAAGAAAAATAATGCAAATTCATCAAGTGCTACTGCCAAATCTCAATCAGAGTACATAAGAGAATATCAAGCACGAAATAAAACATTGCAACATACTCTCTTAATGCATCGTAATGACAAACAGAAAAATAGTGCAAATTCATCAAGTGCTACTGCCAAATCTCCATCAGAGTACACATGAGAAAATATAGAGCATGGAAAAAACATTTCTAAAAACTCTCTTAATGCCGAGTTTAAGGAATGGGAATGCTATTGAGACTCTTCTTATGACAGCACAGATTAATACGGAACCACCCTGTGCCGTCAACTACAGAACCCTCAACAAGTCTAGAGCGGTTGGAGCTGATGCATGTGAATCGATAATAAAGTCTATCTTACGTTACGAAGACTATTATTTAATGAAATGCTTATTTAATAAATGCTATGATTTAATATTAATTTATAAAAATGTGTGGCCACGGTAGCCTAGTGGTCAAAGTATCAGATCGTAGCTGGCGTGTCATGAGTTTGAACCGAGTACCACTTACGATGCACGTTACATCTGTCGAGAGCTCAACTGTCCTCCCATAGGTGTGGTGTGGTAGTTAGGAGAAGGGGGAGTGCCATTTCAGGTGACGTCATCGTAACTTGCCCATGGTTCAAAATTGCGAAGTCCGTCTCCAAAAGACCTCGTGTAGCTGAACAGAGCGCCGTTAATATTCAATCACACATAAAAATGCTCCCAAAGATTTTCAAAAGCTATTCGTTGATAATCCTTTTGGTCACGGGTGTTCGATTTGTGATAGATTATGGCTTAGAGATGATTTGAGAACGCCTGTTGTTGAGCTGAGAAATATTTTACTGGAAATTAATTTAGAAGACATTAAAGAATGTTACAATTGCCTACAAAGTTTAAGTAGTAAAAGTATACCAAATTTTTTAAAATATAATAGTTTTGTATACCCAAAAATTCCAGCATATCTTCCTACTTTGGATTTGGTATCAGAAAGACTCAATTCGCCAGGAATACTATTCATGCAAATTAGGCGATTGAGACATATACAATCAACTGTCAGTTTGGAATATATTAGAGCAAACAATCAATGTGTTCCAACGTCGCCAAAAAAGTTTCACTTTTATCGCGTGGCGTTCCAAGCACCATTTTTCTTCTTCCTTACTTTACTTTATTACTGTTGAGAAATTCCAAGTCACGAAAAAAAATATAAACAAAAAGAAAAAAAAGGGAATTAGGTTAAAACTCTGCGATGGCATTGCATGCAAAAAAGAAATTATTTCAACTTTCTAGATAAAAATTCAAAAAAGTCAAAAAATACATTCCATTTTCTGGCAATGATTACATAGCAAAAAAAAAATTAAGAGTAACTCAAAGTAGCAAATCTGCTATAATTTACACTGAACTTGTTACCCGTTGCTATCATTTCATTTTTATAGGAGTAAAAAAAGGAAGCTAAAAGAAAGAGTAGAATTCGAATTTTTCGCACGGAAAGAAAAGTTTGTATCCATTAGATGACAAACTATTTTAGTGCTTTTGAAGAAAATGGTTCCAGAGGGTATTTATTATAAACGTCGATTAGAAATGGAAATTTGGAAAAATATGGAGGTTTTATATACAGCTTGGTATTGCCAAGTGGAATGTATTGACAATATATTCAAAATGGAAATGGAGAAATTTGAAGAGAAGCATTTAAATTATTGTTCTGAAAAATAATTTGAAGTGGTCGTTTTTGATATTAAAATCTAGTTCTATCTTTAAAATAATTTTTGGTCATTTGTTGTTGCTCTTACTATCATAATGAAGAAATAGAATAATTCTTGCATGTTTCTAGTAATACTTTGAAAATATTATAGAAAACCATTTTTTTCATTTTTGACAAAGGACTAATATTTTAAAGACATTTTAAACTTTTTTTCTGCTATTTGATCAAATATTAAACTTTGATACATTTTTAATAAAATGTATATGCAGTGGAGTTTTGTTTAAAGCACTTTTAAACATTTTGTTTAAAACGACTCTTACCCGATAAGGTAGGGAGTCGCGCGCGCGCGAACTGGGCTTAGATAACAGAAATGGGTAACTTCTTCCATGCTGCTTCAAGTCCATGACACACTTTAGCAACCGTATTAGCTGGAGAGTAGAAGCGTGCCAGTTCCTTATTAATCCAAGACCAGACGTTTTCAATGGGTTACAGATTTGAAAGGCAAGAATGACAATCGAATACCGTATTTATCGAGGGAGATCAGAACACGGCATGCAACGCATGGTCTTGCATTATCCTGTTGATAGAGGGTATTTGGCAAACCTTGAAGATAGGACACAATTACTGGAAGTAAGATGTCAGAAGTGTACTGATCTGAGTTCAAATTACCATCGATCCGAGTTAGAGATGGGAATGTCATTTACCCAATGGTTGTGCAAATTATCACACCAGATAAAGGGTCTTTATGTCGGTATCTAAAGCAAGCAGGAGATGAGCGGTCTCCTAGGAGCCTTCAGACACGTATACGGTCATCAGAATACTTCACGTAGAACCGGAAATCGTTTGAAAAGAAGACATTGTTCCAATCATGTATTCAGTTTTGTCGTTCGTCTCATCAGAGTTGCCGTCTCTCTCTATGTTACATTGTCATGGGAAGCCGAAGAAATGGCCGTCGTGCTGACAAACCACTTTGCTTCAAATGTCGTCAAACTATAATCCTTTTCCTGACTAATGATCTGTGTTGTAGTTGAACGGTTTTGAAGGACAGACCTCACAATATCTATGTTCTCTCGAGTGTAAGTTATGGGAGGAAATGGCGAACCTGCATGCGCCACATTCAGTATGATCCTCAGCGAAAATTCCATATTCAAATGGCAGTAGTTGTATTTCGATCAGTCCGAAGGGTGATATCACGGAACAAAAATCCACATTCTGGATATGAAGCAATCCTGTCTCTATCAAATTCCTACACTTGCTGTTAAGCACTTCTTCCTATTCGAGTCATAACATGATACTGTGAGCAAACTATAAGATTACAAAGCCCTTTCCGAATTAGAAATCCACTACATAACTTTACTTTTATGCAGTGTTTTAAATGTTTGTCTAAATGTGCTGAAATGCTGATCATTTGTATATCTCTAACTCTTTTTCCTTCCATGTGGTTTTGACGTTCGTCAGATCATTCCTTCCTAAAATTACAATTTTAATGGCCAGCAGTGTATTTTAAAACACTGGAATCATATTCAAAGTAATGTCACTTAACGATTTTTGAATGGTTATATATTAAACACAAAAACAACCAAAACAATGATCGAGTATTTTCAGAAGCAAATTGCAATATCTATCTATCTATCTGTGACGAATCTGTACGGAACCTTTCCACTAATATTCTTAGGCGTCTTTTTGAGGATTATAAATTCGCGTATATTTCAAATCAACTCCAAAAGATGAACGGAATATGCAAAGTAGATAGGGTATTTATGTCGAGCGTTGTAAGCTAGCAGGTATGAAGGCTATTGAGCCAGCAACAGTAACCTCAATCTTAGATGATTCCAGAATATTAAGATAGTGAAGACGTAGTGCTGCTATTATACTGAAGAACGAGAAAGCTTATATAACCAGCGGTAAATATAATTTATGTACGCTTAAAATAAGCGTTAGTTTAGTAAAATTAGTTAAAGTTAATGAAAGCTAATAATTCGAGTACGTGTATTTCTCGGACCTCCTATTTCGGTAGAACTTACTTGATCATGAGCAAAATTATTAATTAATTTCATAATTCGTAATTTAATTTAATATAAAAGGTAAATCTCTTTTATTTGACGTAACATAGAAATATTATATATTAGAGTTTTTTTGAGACGATATAATAAATACAAGTTATTATTATACATTTAGGCGTCTTGGTAGTTCTTTGCTTCAAATTAATCTTGGTGTCCAGGGTGAGACACAGGGGGGTCTTCACAGTGGCGCCCAACGAATAAATCGCGAGTTTAGAGACGGATCTAATTTTCGAATAATCCCTGAGCAGTATTTTTCGGGGATGGAGAACGTGGCAGAGTTTTTGGAGAATATTGAAAATAACTCAACATATTACGAGATACCCCCCACAACTGGCTTGTGCATATTTAAAGGGTCATCTCACAGGACGGGCACTAGATTGGTTTGAGGTTCTAGGTTATAGAGTTGTAGAAGACAAAGCGTCAGATTACGCGCAATTAAAGCAAGCTTTTACAGAACAGTTCCCCGTGGTTAGGAATAGGTCGAAACTCGAAACGCGTTTTTACGCATCATTTCAAAAGCACAATCAAAAACCGTCCGAATTTGTGTATGACTTGTTAAGGATACACAAAATATTAAAACTCGAACTGACGGAGTAAAAATTGCTAGATCATGTTAGAACCTCAGATTTTAGATTGTGTAGAGGTTCGGCATCCGCAAATCACATCTAACCTTCTACAAATAATTGATAAGTACGAGGAAAGGTTTCTAAATAGAAAGATGAGGGGTTTGAGTCGGGAATTCCGAGATACAACCAAAGTGAGAATAATCGTTTCCGTAACAGGAATCGGCAGGAAAATTGGAGGGAGATGAGAGGTAATAACAAATACTCTGACAATAGCAGACCGCAGAGAGGATTCAATAGGTTTAAAGGTCAAAGTGTTGGGGATAATCGGGGATTCGATGGTCGACGCCGAGGTGTTCAATCTGATCACAGATTCCATAATCAAGGCGGTTGACAGGGTGGTTCGAGGAACGGTGCTTTCAGGGGTCAGAATGATCAAAACAGATATTTAAACTTTTAAGCGATCAATGCGATTCTGGGGGTAATCGATCGCAATGTACAGAAATTCCTCCCGCTGCGGTACACCGAACTATTAGAATATCCTCACTACGAATGACTCCAGTAGATTTACCTTACGTCCCCATTCTTTTACATGAAACATTCATTACAGCCCTTTGGGACACCGGAGCGAAGAAATCTTTTATATCAGAGGAGGTCTATCGCAGATATTTTTTGTATCGACCGCGTCAAAAGACGAAAGATAGAGTAGTGACGGTTCAGGGAGCCCCGTGTTGTCACTTAGGTCGAGTCGAATTACAGATTCGGATCCGAGAATTCCAGAAAACATTGGAATTTCACATTCTTAACAATATGCAGTACCAATGTATTTTAGGCATTGATTTTATGAAGGAGTCGAAATTGACTTTAGATTTCGATCAGAAATCTCTGATCATTCAAGATGACCAAATTAAGCAGTTGCCAAAAGTGGAAAAGCCGGTCGAGATTGATCTATCCCATACAAAGCTCGGTGAAGGGCAAAAACAAAAATTAAAGGATTTATTTAATGGTTTTAAAGGGATATTTTCAGACCAGCCTGGGTTAACTCATGTTTTATACCATAAAATCGATTCTGGGGAATAGGGGCTGGTAGTGTCAAGACCCTACCGATATGACAGGGTCAAACAAGGAATCATTGACTATCACATTGAGAAAATGTTACAGAAGGGTAAAATTCGTCCTATTCAATCCCCATACGCGTCACCGGTGGTTTTAAAGCGCAAAAATAATGGCCTTCCTCCAGATTCTCCAGAGGCGTATCGATTCGCGATTGACTATCGCAAACTCAACGCCTTCACTAAATACCCGCGATATCCATTACCGGCTATTGATGACCAGATCAAAAATATACCGCATGCCGGGATTATGTTGACATTAGAATTAAAATCGGGCTACCTTCAATTGGCGATTAGTCTGAAAGATATCGAGAAAACCGCGTTTATAACACGCAATGGCACTTTTGCATTCCTCAGAAGGCCATTTGGCCTTTCAGGGGCGGTGCCAAATTTTCAAAAGGTCATCGACATTATATTGAAACAGGTTATTGGGCGTTTTGTGATGGTATATATGGGTGATGTTATTATTACATCTCCATCGTTTAATGAACACATAGATATTTGAATCAGGTATTTACATTGTTGCGAGACGCAGGGCTAACACTCAATAAAGACAACTGACACTTGACAAATTACAGTATTTAGGTTTCATAATTAGTAAGGAAGGGATTGAAACCGACAATAGTAAGGTCAGGGCAATCGCAGAAATGAAACCCCCTAAAAATAATAGAGAAGTGTCGAAGTTTTTAGGATGGCGGGGTAGTATCAGAAATTTATACCGCACTATGCAGATATAACTGAACCATTATATCGGTTAAAGAAAAAGGGGGCTAAACTTAATTGGTCGAAGGAAGCATAGGATGCTTTTTAATAAAGTAAAACGAGCATGAACAGAGGCGCAAGTTTGTGATGAGCCCCCTGGGTCACACCTTGAACACCAAGATTAATTTGAGGCATAGAACCACCAAGAGCCATTTTGAATAATAATATTATTTATTTTGTTATAATCTCCTCAAAATTCTCTGATAACATATAATACAGTAATGTTACGTCGTTTAAAGGGATTTACCTTTATATTAAATTAAATTACTAAGAATACAATTAATTACAAATCTAGCTCAACTCAAGTAAGGTTTACTGAAATAGGAGATCCGAGAAACACACGTATTCGAATTCTTAACTGTCATTAACTTTAACTAAGTAGCTCAAACTGACACTTTTTTAAGCGTACGTGAATTATACTTACCGCTGGCTTATATCAGCTTTCTGGTACGTCTAGCAGCACGACGTCTTCACGAATCTAATCTCTTTCAATCTCCTAGTTATGTGTTTAACGTTACTGGCTCAATAGCCTACCATCATCTCTCTTGCTATCTCGCAACACTCGACTTAAATACCTTATCTAATTTAAATATCCCATACTTCTTTTTGAAGTTGATTGGAAATAAACGCGAATTTATATTCCCCAGAAAGACGCCTAAGAAGATTAGTGGAAAGGTTCCGTACAGATTCGTCACAAGTTTTACAATTGCCGAATTTTCAGGAACAATGTAACTTATTTACGGATGCTAGTGGGGTCGTAATTGGTGTTGTGCTGAATTAAAATCGCAGACCTCTTGCATTCGCGTCTAGAACCCTGAACAAGGCCGAAACAAACTATACAGTTACAGAACGCGAATGATTGGAGGGGATATGGGCATTAAATAAGTTTAAAACTTATTTTGGATCACTACCGGTGAAGGTAATCACAGATCACGCGGCATTAACAAAGCTAACGAATGAGAAAAACTTATCTAGTCGGATAATTAGATGGGCACTCAAGTTATCAGAGTTTAACATTGAATGGGAACATCGCCTTGGTGTCCTAAACGTTGTCGCGGACGTATTGACTAGGAATCCAGTAGGTAATACGGATGGATCACAAATTTCGTGCGCAGCTCTTCGAGCCTTAGCCTTAAACTCCAGAGAACAACTCATTCGAGAGCAAATGGAAGATCCTGAGTTAGAACACACCTATCGTTATTTAGAAAATCCTGACGATAGTTCCGTTAATGCAACTGTATGCGAGGGTTGGTCCCAGAATTTAAAATTAATTGATGGTCTACTCTTTTACGCGAAATATTTTATAACTCTTGGAGAACTAAGAGTGTACATTCCTAAATCTCTTCGCGAAGCAATAATGCAAGAATTTCATGATCTGCCATTAGCAGGCCATTTAGAAAAGAGGAAGACCTATTTAAAATTGCGTGACACATGTTATTTTTCGTATATGAGGAAATATATATTTGAATATGCATCAACCTGTGACCGGTGTCAAAAATTTAATTATAAAAACGCGCTACCAGCTGGTGGATTAATTCCGATAATATCGAATTACCCCAATTAAATCGTAATGTTAGACTTAGGGACCCCGCATCCCGACCCAAAAGATGTAGATTTCTATTGGTAATAAAAAAAACTGACCACTTCACTAAGTGGAGTAAGCTTATTCCTTTACTAAAAGCTTCGGCCCAGGCCATAGCTAACGCCCTTTTTGAAAATTATATTTCACGTTATGGAACTCCGATTTCTTTGATTAGTGATACTGGCCCCCAATTTATATACGAGGTCTTTGAACACCTAAGTCACAGGTTGGACATAAAACATATTAAAAGGGTAACATATCGGCTGCAGGCAAATTTAACTGAAAGAGTTAATCTTTATAACACCTTTTTGTAAATTAATAAATGTCACAGATCGTGCTGAATATGTGGGAAGAAATATTGAGAAATAATTCGTTGAGGCAAGGCAGAATATGTGGAAACAACATAAGACCTGGGAAAAATACTATAATTGGAAAAGGAGAGAGGTTAACATCAAAGTAAATGATTTGGTGTTGGTACAAACTCATTTTATGAGTGCTGTGGGTAGGAGAGTGGTCGGAAAGTTTATGCCTCAGTTTGAAGGGCCATATAGAGTGTTGAAAGTTCGGAATAACAACTTGATCATTTGGAAGAAGGGAAAAAGGGTCACAGTTAATATCGACCAGGTGCGAGTGTACCATCCAAGACAGTTCGACACAATTAGTTTGGTTAGTCATGTTGAGACACTATATGAAGGACAGAGGTCTAGTTATGGGTCGAGTAGATCGCACCCGGGAAAATTCAAAAGATCTAGGAAAACCTCGAGTGAGGAGAGTAAGGGTCGTAAGTCAAATAAGCGAAATGCCGGATGGGAGGATCCGAGATTGAAGCGTAAAGTAGGGTCAAATGGGTCAGTGGGCAGGACGGATAAACAGAGGTCCAAAATATGCAGGAAAAGATCTCTGCAGGGGTCCGGACATGGGGACCAGGAAAGAACAACCACTGAACCACCACAGGGGGTAAAGAGAACAATTCCATCCTCGGTATCATCTAGAAAATATAAATATAGGAGACCTAATAACCCTTCCCAGGGAACACAGTCCATTGCAGGTCCCTCACATCAAATAGATATCAGGCAGAGCAAGCCACCTACAGAAGGGAGCGGGCAAGGAGCGAGTGCCCAATATGACAGGGCTGAGAAGAGACCAGTCCGGTCCAGACAGGCGACAGCAGTGAGATCTTGTCCTTACTACCTACGGAGCCGAGTAAAACAGCTCGAAGGAATACCATAGGAGCAAAGGAGCAATGGAATCGACAGTATCCCGCAGAACAACCTCAGGAGAAGGAGCCTCAGTATGGAAGCCTTAGACGGAGATCCGATGGATAGGAGCGAATAGAGGACAAAGAAAGAATCAGGTTGTATCCTTTCTCTTTTCTTTTTTTTCTTTTCTTCGGAAGAATTATTTCAATGAAGCAAGTCACGGGCGGATTTTTAAAATTTTAGAAGCCAAGCAAAAGTGGACACTACAATAAGTGTGTTTTTTCTTGATGAGAAAAATTAGGTTTGTCTTAATTTTTTTGTATAAATATGGAGAAAACATTTGTAAGAATGCATTTGTTTACTTCTATGTATGACTTCGCTAAGATGTGACAATTCCTTTGGTTATTTGTTTTAATGGTTTATTGAAAAATGTTTTGAAATTGTATGTATATGTATGTGTATATTTTTTCTAACATCTGGTAGCTTGGGATGCGGCGTAGTTGAGTAGGGCTCACATTTAACACTAACAAGCGCAGCATATAGGGAATGGGAATGTTAAGGAGCCAGATGCTTTAATTGATGTATAAGAAAATGTTATGTAAAATGTGAATGAATTTGTACATACAGTAGATGTTTGTTTCTTCACAATACTTAAAGAAGTTTTCATTTCAAGGTAGCTGAACCTGAGCATTGTGTAGAAAGCGACGAGTCAAGTGTAAGCAAGAGAATAAGTGGGTATAGTTTTTCATAAGTAGTTAAGTCAGTGGTTCTCAAACTTTCACTGCTGGCGACCCAATTTTTATTCATAACTTTTATCGCGCCCCCCTAAAAATAATAATGTATTGAATTCAATAATAATGCACTTTGACGCTAAAGCTACAATACGATCATAATTATAAACCGTACAAATTAACAACATAAGTATTAAATTTTGTATATGTATACTTTTAAGCAATATATATTTTTATTTTTATTTTACTTTTTAGTTCGATTCACTATAAAAGCGTGTTTTTTAGTTTTTTTTAAAACTATAATTTATTTTATAGTTATTTTCACTATACACGATAAAAATCACAAAAAATTCCAGGGAATAATTTAATTAAGAGAAAATATACTTACCTACTTTCAAGGACTTTTCAATTTTTCTTTGAAAATTTGAGAAAAAACCCAATAAAACTAAAGAAAATGTTTCAAATGTGCGTGTCCTTAATAAAGGACATAAACCACAGAGACTTTTCGCTAGCAACACAGGAACGTTATTTTCCAGCTAAACTGTCATATTTTGTTCACGTTTTTGTAGTTTCGCTGTTGTTTGATGATCTACAAATAGCATTTTGAACTTTTTCCTTCTTGTGTCTTTTTGAGAAAGCGAAGTGCTACACTATGGCTTCATAGTTTTCTTCATAGAGATCTTTAGGCAGCATTTGAAATTTTCAAATCAACTCAAACGTTTAATGTATAACGTTTTTCTGGTATTTACTTTCGCTATCTTGATTAATATGCATTATTTCAGTAGGTTCTTCAATTGGTTGATCAGTTTCAACTTCCTTCAATAGGGATCACAGATGCCCATTTTTTTTTAATATTCTGTGCATTTACTTTTATAAACCATAATAAATCGTACAACACAGCAATCAAACCACAAAATTGTTCATGGGGAAAGTGTAGCATGTTCTAAAAAATAAATGTGTAAAACGTTTTTTCATTATGCATTATATGTTTCAGAACTCATAAAAATAAATCTTAGCCAAATAATTCTTCAAAGTGCTCAGTATGCTTATCCCTATATCAAAAACTCTTTCACATGGAAAAAGGCGAAACAGAAGTATATTATATTTACAACTTCCCTAAGAAAAACGACGGAGATAACCATACCAATAAGATTGAAGGTCAGCTAAAGTAATATTTTAGGTTAAAAGAAACGTAATAAAAAATCTCTCATCGTGGGATTACAGCAAAGCAAACAAAATATTTTTTAATTCGGTTATAGGTACGAAGATGGTTAATGAGCGTTTGAAGTGGAGTCTTTTATTTTGGATGATCACCAGATGATAAAAATAAATTATATCAGTGTAAATGTGTATTTTTTTATTATGTCAGAAGGCATTTTGCTTTACTTCATTCCAAAAATTTATTTTTTTAAACCTTTTATTTTCAATATGCTCGCCCCCCAGGAGGGCGCCCCCTCAGTTTGAGAAACACTGAGTTAAGTAAATCACACAGGCAGGTGTTTCTCCACTTCGGTGGTTTTTTCCTCGCCTCTTTGCCAAATGGGTGTGAAGTAGGGAAATCTAAACATGTAAATGTTACGTCATAAAAAATGAAGTTTTTGCTCTTAATTTTTTTTCTTTCCCTTAAGGAAGGAGAATTTGTAAAGTATCCAATTGTTAGATATATATTTAAGTCGTCGAGGCTATAATTCAAGTTTAGGAATTGGTTACGTAATTTATTTTAAGCCCAATTGTGACCTTCGAATAAATCCCGTTTTCTTTTTGGAGGGAATTGTGACGAATCTGTACGGACCCTTTCCACTAATATTCTTAGGCGTCTTTTTGGGGATTATAAATTCGCGTATATTTCAAATCAACTCCAAAAGGTGAACGGGATATGCAAAGTAGATAGGGTATTTAAGTCAAGCGTTGTACGCTAGCAGGTATGAATGCTATTGAGCCAGCAACAATAACCTCAAACTTATAGGATTCCAGGAGATTACGTTAGTGAAGACTTATTGCTGCTATTCTACGGAAGAACTAGAAGGTTGATATACCAGCGGTAAATATAATTTATGTACGCTTAAAATAAGCGTTAGCTTAGTAAAATTAGTTAAAGTTAATGAAAGCTAATAATTCGAGTACGTGTATTTCTCGGACCTCCTATTTCGGTAGACCTTACTTGATCTTGAGCATAATTATTAATTAATTTCATAATTCGTAATTTAATTTAATATAAAAGGTAAATCCCTTTTATTTGACGTAACATAGAAATATTATATATTAGAGTTTTTTTAGACTTGATAAAATAAATACAAGTTATTATTATACAAAATGGCTCTTAGTGATTCTTTGCCTCAAATTAATCTTGTCTTGGTGTCCAGGGTGAGACCCAGGGGGTCTTCACCTATCTATCTATCTATGTGTTTGCGTGGTGTGTGAGCGAGTCTGGTGAGAAGAAACGTCACACTTGTACTGCATTACTTCCTAATTCATTTAAAATACCTCTTTTTATGACATATTATAACATATTTTTACATATTATGACTTTTACTTTTTTATTATGACATATTATAACAAGAGTCAAAAGTAATAAAAGATATTAAACTGGTGAAAAAATTGAAGTTCATTTCTACATGGATCCTTTCAATAGAAACGAATCCAAAGTATTAAACTAAAACTCAGTGGCACAACAGCTCGTGAGAGCCAAGGTCTAACGTACTCATCTCAATTTTCGTGACCTTGGGCACTAAAGTGCATGACTAGATGTTTCGGTCAGGCGGTCAGTCTGACGCAAAACCCCAGTAATTAGTTCCCAAGTAAACTTGGTACTCATTTACCGACCCACTGAATGAAAGAAAAAGTATTAATCTACATTATAACAGTTTAAACAATTAATAGAACAAAAGTTTCAGATTAAAAAAAAATGTTTACAGATATTATCAATATTAGTTGTTTGGGGGATTATCAAGTATTAAGAAAGCACCTTCTTAACTAAATGTGGTCTGACTGAAGGTGGATAATTTATAATTTGCATAAAATCATATAAACAATCCCTTAAGACAACAATACGAAGAATAATGTTAGAAATTAACATTAATGTAATCCTTCATGTTAATGATAATAAGGCTCATAAGGCCAAGCCCTAATGTGTCGAACTCAGTATACGCGACCATGGGCCCTGAGGTGCGCGAGCAGATGTTCCGGTCAGGTGGTCAGTTTGACGTGAAACCTCCCAATGTTAAGTCCCCAAGAAAGCTTGGTACTCATTTCATCGATCCATTGAAGGGATGAAAGGCTAAGTCAACCATGCCCAGCCCGGGGTTTGAACCTCGGACCAGTGGTGTGGAAGCGTGATACTACAGAAACGATCCTGGGAAGTAATGATAATATGTTCAGCCAAATAAGTAACCTTTTATTGAAAATTTTCTTTGTACCTAGAAAAAATTACGATTAAGTCAGCCGATGAAAGGGCAGACTATTTTGCAATGTTATTTAGAAAAATATAAATAAAAAAAAGAGTCTGGGACTTAAGTTATTCAAAAGAAATTAACTCGCATAAAAACAATTTTCAATACTAACTCCATGTAACAGCTTATTTTTCTATCTTTTGATTTATATATGTGCTACTTTTCGTTAACAAATGCATATCCTCTCTCTTTCTCCCCTTTATTGCATTTTGAACCTAAGTGATAATTGTTTTAAGTGATAAATTTGCCCGTAGTTCTTTTCAAAGTAAAAGAAAAACATCTCACACGTACTTTTACTATCATTTTGAACGTGTGTTTGCTTTTTCTTTCTTTTGTTTTCATGTTATCAGAGGAATTTAAGAATTTTTAAATGCCATATGCATATATTTGTTATTAAGAGAATTTGATAATAACAAAAAGTTTTTTCTTAAACATTTTTTTGAAGAAAAAATAACTTTTTTTGTAAGTACATATAACAAATTTATTTTACAGTTTAAAAACTGTGCTAAAGTTTCTTGTTTTATAACACAATGAATAATAAAAAAGAAATCTGCATTAAGTTAGATTAAGGATATTATTCTTGCAGGCGATGTTGTAAAATTATATAATGACTAAAAAATGATATATTCTAGAAATATTACGAAATAAATGCTACAAAATATTTGTTTTCATTAAAGAATTATAATTGTGACACTATTTATTCATGCTTATGCTACTATTTTAGTTTTTTTCTTATATTCTTAAAAACTTTACGTAAATAGGACCATAAAAATGTTTCCTTTATACGTACTGATTCATATGTTAATACAACAAGGATTTCCACATAGGCATATTTTTTAATTCAAAAAATAAATAAATAAATATTATTTTTACTTTAATACAGACAAGTAAAATAACTAAACATCTTAAGTTCGATATTTTATACAAAAAAAAATTGTAAATAGCAATTTCTTTAATCGAGTTTATTAATATAAAATTTGACAGATGAGCTAACATAAAATAAGGAAAAGATGTTTTTCTATCTTTGTTTGAATTAAAAATGTAGAGCATATTGATTGCTAAAAATTTTTGTGTGAGGAATTATAGTATGGTAGTTATTTCTTAAATTTTATTTTATCACATGTGTGTGTAAAAATCGCATAGAGAAGGGTTTTTCAAATATTTACCAGTTTGTTAAAATCATATTTTCTTCATGTAGAGAGAGAGAGAGACTTGGGCAATATTTCTTTATTAATCATTCTTTTATAATTATGTGTTAAAATAAAATTAGGAAAACAAATTCTGGAACTGTTAAGGAAAGACTGCATGCTTATGTTGACCAACTGTGCTCTAGTTATTTTCTTTTTTAATGGTTGTTTGAATAAATTTGCATGTATATGAATGGCACCAGGTTGTACATTTATTTCCAATACTTAAACCTCCTCTTTCGTGTGTAACAGACTAGGAAATACTGTACTTTTAGGATTACTTGTAATAACTTGTTAATTACAAACATTTTTTAAAAACTTATATTACTTTTAAAATTACTTTATTTCTCTCTTTCATCAAAATTTATTTCTAAATTTAAAATAAAAATATTTTAAGTAAAATAAAAATTACAAATCTTGGTTGTCATTTGATGCAGACATTAAGGTATCCGACTACGTTCGGAACCGTGATTTTAAAAAAGCGCATAAATGGATAATTTTATGATATTTAGTGTCACTTAGATTAGAATACATGCATATAATTGTTTTAAGGATATTTTGACAAAAAAAATATTTAAGTACGCTATTTTGGCAAAAAAATTAACTTCGAACAAACTTTTTTCAAAATGTTCTCCTTTTATAAAATATTCTTCTAAAATAATAATATTTTGCTTATATAAATTAAAGACTTCTTCACAGAGTATGAACTATGATTTTTGAAGAATTTGCATTATTTTCAGAGTTACAACCAATTGAAATAATTATTGGTGTTTTTTTCTTAAAATATTTCTCCCCTCTGTCGTCGTAAAACATGGATAAACCCACTTCTAAGATATATATTTCAAAAATTCTATTTGAGCCTCTGCACAGAGGTCTGAGCTATCTATATACAGGCAAAATATTATTATAATAGATGCAATTTTACAAAAGGGGAATATTTTGAAAATTAATCATTCTATGTTCATTTTTTGTCAAAATATTGTACTTAAATAATTTTTTATTGTAATACTATTCTTAAAACAAATATATATACATTTTCTAATCTAAGTGACACTAAACATCATAAATATTATCCATTTATACCAGCGTTTCTCAAAGTATGGGGCGTGCCCCTGGGGTAGGGTGCGATAACCCTACAAGGGAGGTGTGAGCATATCGAAAATTTAAAGATTTTTTTTAAAGAAAATAGTCGGAAAGAAGTAAAACAAAATACTTTATTCCATAATAAAAAAATACACAACAACATTGATATAATTTATGTTTACCATCTGGCGTTTTTCCGTTATCAAATAGCTATCTTTGATCCCAAAACCAAATTAAAGAGAAAAAAAAAACATTTTGTTTAATTTGTTGTAATTCCTCGATGAGAATTTTTTTTATTACGTTTTCTTTTTAAACCTAAAGTATTACTCGTTAAGAGGAAAAACGAAACCCAGACACTGAGAAAAATTCTAAGAAGATAAAAAGTTCATCACTGTAGTTATTATTGAAATATTGTACAGTAGTTGTAGAAAGAAATGGAAGACATGATTCACTTTTCAGCCATGCAACATAATACATCTGCTGATCATTTGATTGACCTTCCAACTTACTGGTATGGTTAGTTCTACATTAGCTCCGTACCATCTTTTACGTGTTTGTCTTTCGCTTAGGGAAAGTTTAAATAATAAAGAGTTTTATGATATTTGGAAAATGATTGATTAATTTGAAGGATTATTTGGCCAAGATTTATTTTTAAGAGTATTCTCAAACATATAAAGAATATTGAAAAGTGTCATAATTCTTTCTAGAACATCCGTATTTTTATTCTGAACACAATTTTAACCCAAAAATGCATATTATTCATGTTTGAGAATCGCGATGGACATGAAACGAATGGGAAATGTTCAAATGCTTCCTAAAGTACTCCATGAACTAAAATATGAAGCAATAAATGTACCAAAAGGTCCAGTTCGCCTTCTCAAAAAGGCACAAGAAAGAAAATGTTCAATTTGCTATTTGTTGATCACCAAAGGTGGCACGAGTTCGAGCCCAGTACGACTAAAAACCAACGAGTAGTGGAGAGATGCACGTTAAATCTGTCTCGAGAGTTCAAACGTCTTCTTGTTGGAGTAGTGTGGTAGTTAAAATAGGCCAACTGAAGTGTCGTCCTCGTCACTTGACCATGATTCAAAGCTACTAGGTCCGTCCCCAAAATCCCTCGTGTAGCTGAACAATGCGACGTTAATATTCACTCAATCTACCATGAAAGCTCATTAAAACTACAATTGTGAAGGTCCCCTTGGACCTCACTTTGAGAACGAGAATAAATTGGAGTCTTATAAGAACCAGTAGCCATTTTTATAAATAACTTTCTTTATTTGGTTATCTTTCCCAAATAGAATCAAATACTTTTAATAACAAATAAATAGAATTAGCTATATGAGGTTTAAAAAGGCACTTTCCTTTAAATTAACTTAAATATTTAATAATCCAATTAATTAACAATTAGAATATCGATCACGCAGAGATTACCACGATAAGAGATCCCAGAATTATATTCTATAATGTTCCTATTGAACATTTAACTTTAATCTCACTCCTAATATACAGCTTTAATGAGACTTTAATTATAAATCAATATTTACCGCACTGATTCTCAACTCTTCCTGAGATTAAATTATCCGCCAAGAAATCATTAATTATAAATCTAACTTCACTATTATAACTTTCGGCTTCAATCTCACTCTCCTACTGCTATAACTTTACGATTCCGTTTGACTTAAATACTTTATCTAATCTGCATAACAAGGAATCCTGTCATCTTTTTGGAGCTGATTGGAAATAGGTAGAGAATTAAATTTCCCTAAAAAAGACGACTCAGAAGGTTAGTGATAAAATTCCGTATAGATTTGTCACACAATAACTTGAACAAAATATGACAGCTTTGCAGCAAATAACATTCCTGTAATATTAGCGAAAATTGTCCCTGATTTGCGTCCTTTATTAAGCTCTTGCACTTTTGAATCATTTTAGTTCAGTTTTATTAGATTTTTTTCTCAAATTATCAAAGAAAAATTGAAAATTCATTGAAAGCCGGTGAGTATACTTTCTCTGAATTAAATTATTCACTAGAATTCCGATTTTTATCGTGTACAGCAGTGCTTCTTAAACTTTCAATACTGGCGACCCCCTTTTCGATCACAATTTTTTTCGCGCCCCCTTATACATTAATAATGTACTGAATGCAATAATAATGCACTTTGACGCTAAAGCTACAATAGGCGATCTTAATTATAAACCATACAAATTAGTAACATAAGTATTAAATTTTGTATACTACTTTTAAGCAAAATAAATAAATAAAATAATAGGATAATTATTATGTTATTTTTCCTTTCTCTAATTTTTAAATTAAACATATTGCAAAATGCGGTAGCTGCTTAGAAGACAAAATATAGATATCTGCTAAATATAGAAAAATAAATCAAAGGGTCAATTTCTAATCATAAGCATTCCTTATAAAAACTTTGCTTTCCAAGACAAACTCATGGACGTCATTAGTACTTATTAAACTTGTTCTTAATTTAGTATTAATTAATTAGTTATAAAAATTCTGTGCAGCACTGATACATTAAAAGTATACCGGCTGAAGTGCCCGCTCTTTTCACGAGTTCATTTATAAGAAAATAAAACATTATTGATATAATAGCTGAATTGTAAGGGAAGCAAAGCCAAGTGCTTGACAATGTTTACAAAAACGTAAAATGATTTTTTTAAAATGGTTGCTCAAATTATAATTAGTTTTAAGCGAATTGTAATTTTAAGCCTCACAGAATTAGCATTTATAATTGATGATAAACAGTAGCGCACACAGGAATTTTTCAAGGGGGGTCCGGGGTCGAAAGTTCACCAATCTTGTATCAGGTTCCTTTTGATTTTGTCGATTTTTGGGAACAAAACACAGTAAAAAACTAATTCTTGAATAAATAATTAGCATTAATTAATAAAATTAATCATTAATAACAAATACTTAATTAAATTTTGCGTACTATAAACTTAGAATTATAATCAATCGGAAAAAATAAAGGGTTTTGGGGGTGGACCCCCTTGTGTGCGCCACTGATGTTAAATAATGATCAATAATATAAAATATCGATGAAGAATAATTGTATTATTTTTAATATTTAAAGCGAAAAGACTTCAACATGTTTTAACCCGGGAGCAGGCGCGCACTCGATACAGTCGGGGTTATTGAGTCACCCCAATCCTTTTTTTTTTATAATTATTTTATTGTACACGATACAAATCATGATTGCAGTGAATAATTTAACTAAGAAAAAGTTTATCTACCTACTTTCAAGGACTTTTCAATTTTTCTTTGGTAATAAATAAACAGTTTTGCCAGAAGTAACTATTTCGTAATCTCTGTGTCCCGTGCGACCACTTCTGGGTAAAAAGTATATTCATTATGATAATATGTATGTTACTGCTAAAAAAATTGTTTGAAACGTTTTTCGTTATGCTTTATATGTTGAGAATATTTATAAAAATATGTCTTGGCCAAGTAATCCTTCATGTTCTTGTGTGTGTGTGTGCTCTCCGTGGTTTTCCAAATATCATAAAACTCTTTTGCATGGAAAAAAGCACAACAGAGAACACATAAGAGAGGGGTCATAACTAACTGTACCAATAACTTAGAAGGTCAAACAGATTACACCTATAATGTGCAGTATTTCAAAAATAATGACAGTGATGAATTTTTTATGTTCCTAAATTTTTTCGATTCTGGGTCTGGGATCTGTTTTTTCTCTGAAAGAGTAGTATGTTAGGTTCTCAAAAAGAAAGCGTAATAAAAAAATCTCTCATCATGGGATTACAGCAAATCAAATAAAAGTTTTTTTATTTGGTTATAGGATCAACGATAGTTAATTAGGTATTGAAGACGTTTTTATTTTTGCTGACTTAATATCGCGCGCGCCTATAAATTATATCAGAGTAAAAGTGCATTTTTTATTATGTATGAAAGTATTTAGTTTTAATTAATTCCAGTAAACTAATTATTTTTTAAACCTTTTATTTTCGATATGCTCGTGCCCCCCTCGTAAGGTCATCGCCCCCCAGGGGGCTCCCCACAGTTTGAGAAACACTGGTGTACAGTAAAAACAATTATAAACAAATGATTGAGGTGACTGAGTCCCCCCACACTACCATTAGCGTTAATATCGAGTGCACGACTGCTCCCGGGTAAAATCATTTTGAAGTCTTCTCGCTTTAAGTATTAAAAAGTAATGCAATTATTCTTCATAAGAATTTTATATTCTTTTTCATTACTTAACATTAATTCTAAATGCTAATTCTGTGAATTTTAAAATTACAGTTCTTTTAAACAGTTATTTACAATTATAGCATTTATCCAAAAAAATCATTTTACATTTTTGTATACAATGGCGTGCAAGCAGTTTTACTCTCCTTACAGTTCAGCTATTATATCAATAATAATGTTTTATTTTTTAAAAAAATGAGCTCGTGCGAAGAGATGGTGTTTCAGCCAGTATACGTTTAATATATCAGTACTGAAGAAGGTATTTTATAAATAATTTCTTAATACTAAATTAAGAACAAGTTTGATAATTATTAGGGACTTTCATGGGCTTGTCTTTTAGAGTAAAATTTTCAAAGGAAGGTTTAATATCTGAAATTGACACTCTGAGTTATTTTTCTATATTTAGCTGAGATCTATATTTTGTTTTCAAGGCATCCACCGCAGAAAATCCAGTTTAACATAGGCAGAATGTTGAAAATGGTAATAGTATACGAAGTGCTTTTGTTTTCTGTGCAGAAAATTCATCATCCACCTCTACCCAAAATTCAAAGAGGGATTTATTACAAAATTGCCTTTTAATTTTTCACTGGATGTGAAATCTATGAAGATTTCTTCTTCGGAAGTTGAGAGCCCTTCTGGAGTATCTTGAAATAGATCCCTAACCCACTCGTAACTTGCTACCAAGCTGTCCTCATCCAGAAAATCCTTTTTAAAATTATTTGCCAACATGGCTAAATGATTTTACATGGTTTTAAAAAAAACTTTCACATGTTGTTCTTCAGATTTGTAAGTTTTAACACATAACGAGCTGGAGCCTTTTTTCATCATTTACTTCAGTAGTGGTAAATCTAAACTTTAAGTATTTTTGAGAATATTTCCTTGATTTAATATTCGGAACCATGCTCGTCTGTGTACTTGTTGAACCTTTATTATCGTCGAATGTTCGCTCACAACTTAAAAATGTATGTATGATTTTGTTTTAATCTACTGCCATAAATACTTAATTACCGTGGATTAAAATTAACATGCAAATTAAAAAAATGTACATTCAAGCTAGATTCGGTAGCTATAGAAGTTTTGAGTCGACCAAAAAAAAACTGACTGGAATTGTAAGAGGAAAAGCCTTTTTACATTTTTTGCGCAGACGTCCGATAGGATGCACAGACTCACGCAAACGTACCCGATAATGCCAGATGTGATGGATATGATAGACAGCAACATAGACTAGACTATTTTTCTAGTGACATTAGTACTGTTAGAAATGGATGCTGAAGGAAAAAATCTTTAATTAAATATATCATTTTGCGATCTGTTCCAATTTTAAAATTAGGGAAAGAAAAATAACATAATATTAAGTAATTTTGTTAAAATATATATTACTTAAAAGTAACATATACAAAATTTAATGCTTAAACAGCTTATAATTGAGATCGCATTGTAGATTTAGCGTCAAAGTGCATTTTTATTGAAGTAAATACATTACTGTTATACAGGGGTAGGGGCGACAAAAATTATGATTCAAAATTTGGTCGCCAGTATTGAAAGTTTGAGAAACACTTATTCATACGCTTTTGCAAAATGACGGTTCCGAACATAGTCGGATACCTTAAGTAATCCCGATACATAAAAATAACATGAAGTTTATGTAATCATTTTGAATACTGTATGTTAATTACAATACAGAAATTATTTTAGGCTTATGGAATTTAATAATTTTAATAGATGTGTATAATCACAGTCAAAACTTAAAAAACAAAGCTATTGGTGCCAAATTAGTTTATTTCGTTTTGATCATTTTATTACCTTCATTAGATTCAGCTTTCACTTTAAATTATGAAACCTTTATATATTTGACAAGTAATAATATTTCATAATATTTTGTGAAAAATTCCATTTTGTGTTCATCAAGGTTTTTTTTCATCGATTCTAGCACATATTGAAAAATTATGTTTTACTGTATTACTATGATAGAAAAAAATACAAGGATATCTCTTTATTTTAGAAAACCTTTTTAGAAAATATGCAGATTATTTTATTTAAACACAGATATTCCCCTTGAAAATATATGCACTGACATTCATATACTGAGAAAGTGTTTATGGTTTACCGCAGAAGACAAAATACACAAATATGTCATTCAATTCAAAATTACAGGTTTCTATTCTCTATCTCTTCAGAATATTATTTAGTTAAGAATAAACTTCAAAAAGAGTCACGAGTGTAACGTAAAATGCCACCTCAAAAAGTGTCTAATATTTATTTAAAGCATCAGTAAACAAAATTTAAATAAGTATTATCTCAGTTACCAGAATTTTATAATTAATACATTTGTTGCAAATATTTTTTATGTATTATTTTTTAAAATCAAATTCATTCGATTAATTTCGATAGAATATTTCCGTTTAGTTTTTTGAGATGTAAAACACTAGAGTACAATAGAGAATTAAAAATCGAAACAAAACGCCCTAAAATTGCACTTTTATGATCTATTAATGCTAGCTAGGATAGTGCAGTGGTCCTTAGACTATGGCTTGCTTCACCTGAGGGTCCCAGTGCTGTTCTAAGGATTAATATTAAGATTTCTCTCTTTTGATGATTCTGAAAGGGCTTGTGGAAAAATTGAAAGATGTGCCACTTTAAATTGACCCCCGAAAAAAAAGTTCTACTTGATCATGTATTTCGATCAAGAATATATTAATTCAGTTTTTTTTGCAGTAATTACTAAAACGTAATTTTTTTAATGAGATTTTATTGTTTTCATAAAGGAAAAAAGAAGCTAAATAAATTAAGTTTTTGTTGCGCAATTTTAAAATATTAAAATATAGTACTACAACATGTTCACTATAATGTATTTTGGTACATCATGGAAATATTCCGTTTTATGTACAATACTTGAATTCAGAATACTTGTATTCGGAGGTCTAATTGCAGTATCAGCCAAGGGCTGATTTTTAGATACATCATTTTCAGTAATATTCCATCTCTACGAAATATTGTTTCTCATAGCAACCTGAGAAAGTTTTCGCCGTGTCATTTTCTCAACAGGAAACATTAATGCTAAAGCTTTTAAGTTATATAAACTATTTTTTGAAACCAAAATTGACCTTGAAATCAATCTTATATAAGTATTTATGAGAACTAAAAAAACTCCAAATATAATCAAGCAGAAATGATTTTAGCAATGAAAATTGAAATTAATATCGATTTCACACACCGAAAGAGTTGATTGTGCTCAAAAATATTTTTAATAAATTCAATGTAAGAGTGGAAAAATGCTTTAAGATGAAACCGAAACCAAAACCTAAGCTCAGGAAACTTCAAATATCTTAAAACTAATTTGTTATCAGATCTCTGAAATTTGGTGGTAAAAAAAATGAAAACAAAAAATTCGATATTTATGATATTTGAAGGGTATTGTGTATATTTAAATTAACATGTTTGGGACACGTAGTTGGTTGAAATGTTTCAGCTCTCAAACATCCACCAAGGAACGACGCAGAGTTCAAACTCCTGGTATAGAACGAACGGCAAAATCTGTCACCACAATGATTCAGACAATCATCTTGCTTTTTATTTAATTTGTGTAAATCAACCAGTAATTTATTTTTATGCTTTATTGAACTGTTACCATTATTGTAGTGTGTTTTTAACCAAGCAGTTTCAATTTCCACCTCTTCTGCGTTATATTTTATGCCCTGCTTAAATAAATAACTGTAATTCTTAACTATTAGATACCAGAATACTTCAGCAATTATAAGATTTGAAAACTTTAAATATTATAATGCATTTGGCATTGATTGACTGGGGGATAAGAAAAAAATATTTAATGCATTCTTTAAAGTATTTTAATTTTTTTTTCTTCTTATTAACAAAAGAAAATCATGTTAATGTAATTTTAAAAAAAAGTTTGATTTTTAATTCGACATAATTGTCTGTTAAGAAGCATTTTTTATCTTTATTTCAAAAATAACCATAATTTTTTTCCTTGACCTCTCTCCCCCATAAGTGTAAATAAAAGTAAAATGCACCAAATTGGATGATTTCAAACTTTCTAAAATGCATTTCCAAAATAATCAATGGAAAACATTCAGATAAAAACAAAAAAAAGTTCTTTTTTCCCCTGACTTGTTAAACTATTATTTGCGAACACTATTTGACAAGCCATTTTTTTTTTGCTCTGTGATATTTGTCTTTCTCTGTCGGTTCAATGAATGAACTTGAATGGGAATTTGGAAGTTTTCTTTTTCGTCGCTGGAGGGCGTTAAGGCTATTGTCAATCAGAAAATGTTTTAGAAAAGAAAACACTGCTTGTTTTTCTTGTGGCATTTTGTCCTTTTAAATTAACAACTTCTCCCCTCTTTTCGGTTCTAAATCTTTTTAGTTTTACTGTTAAAACATGGAATGATTTTAATGGAAAGTTTTGTTGTCAGGCGGGAAAATTTTGTTGATAAGTTAAATGATTGCATAATAGGTAAAATTCTTTTCTCTAAAGAAAAGAGGTTAAAACATAACTATAGTTAAATTAACTGTAGTTATAAAATATATTTAGCTCGTTGAAGTAGAATTCTAATTTTATATCAGAATTCTATGTAGTTCAAAATATGATACATATATAGATCAATAATTTATATTTAAATAAAAATTGATAAATATGGTTTACATTTCTTAACAGTAATTAATAGCTAAGGCAAATTTTCTTATGATTTGCTTCTTGAAAAATGAAAGCAAAAATAAATCATGTAAATTCGGTTATGTATATTACTTAAATTTAGGATAAATGTATTTCAAAATAAAAAGGTTACATATTTTTTAAAAGAAAAGAAATGCTTCTTAATTTTATTGCACGAATTACCTAATACTCAAATATAAGTAATTATTTTAATAAGTGTAAAATTCAACGACAAAAAAAAATTCAGATATGTAAATTCTATATAAACTCGAGAAAATTTATCTAAATTCCTTACGAAAAAGCAAAATTATTTTTTTAATCGTGTCGCCCTTATATAGCTATGTTTTCTACTGCAAAAAATTAAAAGTTAAACAAACGTAATAGAATTTTTAAGTTTTTTAATGTAAAGAAGAAAATATATTTTCATGTGAAGAATCTTAAGAAATTGATTCATAGTAATATAAAACAAGCTAAAAGCCATAAAGATGTATCCATCTTGTTATACTGACTACATCAAGCTCCCATAATTTTAGACAAAGATAAATGAATGAGAGAGAGAGAAATCTTTGGCTTATAGAAACAAATAAATTTAAACTTCCTTAAAGAGGTATATTGTAGATTTAAAATCTATGGAGTGGTGATATATCTGAACATTTATTGTTCACATCATACTGGATTGGTTTATAAATCATATATACATAGGAGAAAAGTGACTCGCTCACCACGAGATATTCGTAACTTCTAGAAACTCTTGAAATTTGGCAGATATATTCCTTTTGTTGAGTAGAATTCCAATAAGAATTTGTTTTGCGAAAATCCATTTCAAAGGGTAGAGGTGCGAGGGTGCTATAGAGAAAACAAAACACCCTGCGTACTGGAGCTATTAGATTTTTATCATCTTTAAATTTGGCAAACTTGATTCTTCGGTTGAGTAGAAATCAAGTTTTTAGATTTCAAACCCCAAGTGTTCAGGGAAGTTTACGTACAGTGCCTAGTTATATATTGTTAAAATACACCGAATTATATTTGAATTTTAAGTGCTTGAACTTCAGTTTACATCAAAGACAACATGAATGTGAAGATTTTGTCACATTTTTTTATAACTTGAATGTTTGAATAAATGGTAATCAAAAATATACGGAAACATTTACAGTAGACATTTATGCATATAAATAAACATAAAAATCAATTTTAAATTCGAACTATTCAAAAACATTCGAATTATTCTTCAAAAATATCTATTTATGCAAAATACCTCAACATTTATCTTTTTTTCAAGGCTAACTGAATAAATAATTAAAATCTGGATATTTTTTGAAATTTCGACCGTATAAAGCTAGAAATTTTATGTTAGAAATTCCATTTGAAATTTCGAAAAAAAAATGTATCGCAAAGTTAAAAATTATTTACCATAAGTTCTAGCAACTCTTTGAGTATAATATAAATTTCAAATTTTATTATATAGCTTCTTTGGTATTTTTTAATATATTTTGAAGATTTCATACAATTCAGTTCAAAAAATACATGCTAAGAGCAAAAATTATACTAAAAAAAACCGAGGAATATACAATAAAGTTTTACATAGAAGCAAAACTGAGAAGCTAAAGGGTAGGAATGAAAAATTTTGAGTATATCTGAAGTAGTTTTCGAAATATTTATTTTAAAGTTCAGAAAATTTGTGTGCGTTATGTTATACTTAATATTAATTAAATGGTTAAAATTATATGTTAATAACAGTCATGTAATCGTGTGATGACACATTCATATACTAATAAAAATTATCATGGTCATTGATGCGAATGTCAAGAATTTTATGTAATTTTAAATTCAGACATTAAGATATTGATGTAGAAAATATAAAACGACCATCTAAAATACATCAAAAATGCAGTCTGCTATAAAATGATCTTGACAAACAAAATCCGGCATTTTCACTTACTATGGCAGAGCCGGCTTCGTCAGGGGCGATCTGGAAAAACAGAGAGAGAACCGCGGTTTTGATGGATGCCGCTCTAGCTTTTAAAGTTCCCAGGAAAAATTATATATATATAAATTACAAATGCAAAAATAAATCTTGTAATGTTCCATACATTTTTATAACAACGAATTGTGGAATTGGCTTCCAATACATTGTTGTTTTTGACAATATGTAAGGTTATAGAAGCAAAACTACTTTACCCTACTTTACCCTACTTTACCAACCCTACTTTAGATAGATTTGTACTACTTTTTCGTAACCGTATTCCTTTTAAAATTAATTGTGCAGCCGAAATACACCTTTTGCACCCTTAAAAATTTATGTAAACTATAACGGTTAATTTTAATTTATGCAACTTGTGAAATGTTCATAATTAACCATTTCCGTCTAAACAGTTTACATGAAAAAAAAGTTTCGACTCCCTCATTCATTAGGGATTTATATAAGATTCTAACATTAAATTTTATTTTTCACCGAATAGGATCGAGTGGTAGTGTATAGTGCTTCCACACCACAGGTCTGGGGTTCTATTAACGGGCTTCGCAAGGTTGACTCTGCCTTTAATCCCCGCTACATTGGGTCGATAATTGAGTACCAAGCTTGCTTCGGGTCTCAAGCACTGAAGGTCTCTCTTCAAACAGACCACCAAATCGGGACATCTGTTCATGCACCTCAGCGTCCAATGGTCACGTGTATTATGATGAGCACAGTAGTTCCTGGCCCTCATGGATTGTTGTGCCTCTGAGTTTGAGTTTTAAGTTTGAGGATTACCTCACTTTGGGGATACCCCTTAGATAAACATGTATTTCCACTCATTTGCAATTAAACATTTTTCTTTCAATTACGTTTATTTCAGAAGGAAGTTTGATTTTTCAAATGTATTTGCTTAATAACATGTATATTTGTGTATTATATTAAAAATTTGATCAATCCAAAATTACGTTTCTAGCTCCTCTAAAAGCTTTTAGGATTTTACAACTGATCTTACAATCCATATACGTTTTATAGTAGTATATTTAAAAATGATAAAAACATTTTTACGAGTATGTGAGCTGTTATGCCTCGTTTATAAATATAAAAAATTGCATTCAGCTACAGTTTTTAAAATGTACAGAAATAAGTGGAGAAATAGGATACTTATACATATGAATATTTTTGACTGCAGTAAGATATATTTATATTTCAGTTTCTTTACAATTTGAATAGAAGTTGTAAGCCATTTTGCGAATAGTTTGATATTGAGTATAAACCCATAGGCTGTTTAATATTGTAAAGTGTTTTACTTTGATACCAGCACACATTAAAATAAGGCTCATTTGCAGTTATATGATCAGCTTCAGTGATATTTAAATTTTCAAAAATAGTCTACACGTACGAAAACATTCTTTCACAACCGCACACCACATCTCTCATACTATATCTTCCCTACAGCAGGAAATATTTGTGTATACTGAAAAATTTAATACTGGATACATTTCCAAGTGTTAAATTTGTTTTTTAAAATTTGGTATGAATACATTGTGGAACTGTCGGTTAACTTCACTGAACAAAATTGTTTTAAGTGTACTGTTTTGAAAGACAAAATTAATTAGGGAGAACTTTTCTCACAATAGAATTTGTAATGACTGAATTGTGTGAAAATGTAGTTATCGATGTGTGACATTTTTCCTTGCAATAAAAGAAACATAAAGATAAGAAATTTAACTTGAGTAGAAAATGGTTAGAAGTACTGTCATGCGCATTTGAAGAAGTATATCCCCCATTAAAATTAAAAATTATTGACTGAATGTGTGTTATGTCCATCACAAATGCCGATGTAGAAAAGATATTTTTATTTAATACAAGGACTTCGAAAAGGAGAGCACTAGGAATGAAAATTTAGATTTTTTCCGAAAAATATTCAGTTAACATAAAAATATCATTTATATGATTTAAATTTAAATAAATTAAAAGTATTGAAATCATTTTTTATGTTCTTCTAAATTAAAAATATAATTGAATAGAGAAAGATCTGTTTTATTTCATAAATATGCACCATTTATATCTTATTGTTTAAAAAAAAAGATAGGGCCTTTACTCTTTTTACCTCATAACCTTTTTTAAAAACATGAAAGTGAGCGCGTTTTCTTACTCTCATATTCAAAAATGAATACAGGATGCTTTTTTCTGGTTCAAATCGCAATACCAAAATATTTTTTTTTTAATTTTTAAAAAATGACAGAAAAATAAATTTTGTTTGAAGAATATATAAGTATTTTTCAACTTTTAACACGCCATTTATTTCATGTTTTTTTTACCCTGCATTTTGTTTTAATTTTACTGTGACTGAATCTATGGGGAAAACGACAGAGTAGAAAGAACTACGGTTTTCATACAAGATTGCCCAAGGCAACTTAACAGCTAGCTGTAAACGATTGCTATCGTGGTTCTCAATGATCAAATACGCCGAACCAAGTCATAAAGTTGTCCCCTTTCGACCTCCCAAGTTTTAAAAGGGGGAAAGAATTGGTCTGTTGCATTTTTGAAGGGAATAGCAATATAAGAGTAAAACGCTTTCGGAATAACTTTTCAGGAGGAAGGTATCCAGTTAGAGGGTTAATATGCTAGAACATAAATAACAATAACTAAAATAAGTAAATTAAAAAGTGTGTGTGTACTTATGTACGCACGTAAGAAGTTATACTTCTTTGGCGTAACAAGATTAAAATCTTTCTAAAATTCTTTAGCAGGGCAAGTTGGGCCAAGGACGAAAGGTGGTCACTAGAGGAGCTGAATGATACCAACCTTCAGTCAATCGGACCAGCCAAACCTGAGATAATCACGATTTAAATAAAATTAAACACCCCCGCGCAGGGACAATAGGACCCATAACATGGGAGTATCAGACTGTATCTGGAGATGAAGTGAACCGAATGTGACTCTTGACACCTCATATTGAATGTCTCGGCGGAAAGAATCGTTCCTGAGAAAATCAAGGCATCCGCCCGAAGAGCCCTCGAGTTATGGTCATTTTAAAATAATTAAAACATTTAAAACAATTAAATAAAATAGAAGCAGGACACCCAACAACTCAATACTGGGCCTGTTTGTGAGAAAACACAAGAGGAATCCATTAGAACCGGTCCGGAGTCTATAGTTGCAAATGGGGAGGCGCTAGCTCGGGAAAGGAAAACGAAACTAACTCCCCCGGGGGAACAACTCTGACGTAAATGGTCATGTACATCCCAACGATATACAGAGTAGTAGGTGATCCCAATGTTTTCTGCTTCTATCTCTGTAATATCGTTACGTCATCAAAAGATATAACCCCATAGGGATAACATGGGGATTCTAATTTTAGTGATAACGCCCTCCTCCTCTACACACGAATTATAACAGATGAAACAGCTCAACGAGGAGAACCAATGGTCCGAGGTTCATTAACGAATCTCAAAAATCCTCGAAGCTATGCGGGATTTTTAAAAAATTATAACTTTAAAATAATTTTAAAATGTTAAGTGTAGGTAAAGAAATGGGGATATGGTCCTAAAAAATATATTTAGGATGCTAATAGGAAGAACAATCGAATCCAGCCGGTGCGGATGACAAATGTAGCATAGGATTTGAGTTATCTCTGAGGAAGCCTTGTAGGAGGGAGGGGGCCAATTCCACGTAAAGCTCGCGCTAATACGAAAATATGGCGGACCTCCAAAAATCAAGTTCTAAGCTCAACTATTTAGGGGGTGAAATCTTTTCCAGTCCCCATAGGATTAACATGTGAGCACGATATTTTATTGCTTAAGCTCTCTCCATGCATACACAATGGGAATGAAGCAGCTGACTGGATGAGTCTTGACGAGTGGAACACTTGGTTCAAATGTCAAGTCCGAGACTCGAACAGGAGCCAAGATATTGTGAATTTAAATAAATTTAAAAAGTTTAAGACAGTTAGAAACTATGGAAGAAATAGCCTTATGAGCATGAAATTATAATAACTGGAAGAGCAGTAGAGAAGGATTGAATGAGCCAAGTCCGAATGGACTGTGAGGCTTGGGTGCCGAGATATTGACCAAAAGGCTGTAGAGGGGGGAGCGTCCCAACAGATATGGTTTATAACAATAGTTATTATGATCCCCCAAATATCAGTCCCATAGCACCAAAAAAGTGGCATGTTAAAATATTAGACAACGGTGTGTGCGCGTGCGCATCGGTGCCGTGAAGGTATGCGCGCGCATCGTAAAAATTTACTCTCATCCTTTTTCCCTAACGCCCAAAAAGAAGTATAACTTCAAAAATAAATATACGAATACAAAACGCTCTTATAATTTGATACAATGTAATAAACGTGTTTATGTTCATCGCAATGCGTTCGTAGTAAATACATCTATAATCATATACTTGCAACTGTTATTTAAATAGGTAAACTAATATTTACTCTTGTGTTTTATGTACATGAAACACAATTTAAAGATTAATTTATTAATTTTGATTCACTCCTTGGAGAGCCCACGCCCTTGGCGTGAATTATTTTGGTTGGCGATAATTGCGCTGTCTTGGTAACCTTGCTTTTTTAAACACTACATATGGCAACCCTAACTATTTCTAGCATTTTCGTATTTTGTGGGCGCGCATTTCGAATTTCATTTTGTTGTTGGGCACCGGGTTGAAAGTATGGCTGCGTTTGTAAGTGAATACACCTTAAAATTTTTTACGTTATTGAATGCGAGAGGCAAGAAAGAATTGATTGAACGGTGTATGAAAGAAGGATTGATTGCTTCAAGTTATGAATGCCCTAAATGTAATGAGCGAATGGGATTTTACGAACGAAAGAGTGTTGTTTTGGATGGATTTGAATGGAGATGTCGAAAAGAAGGTGTGAATACGCATGATGTTTGCAGAAGTATAAGAAAGAATACGTGGTTTTCCAATAGTAAGTTAAGTATGTATTATATTTTGCGGGTAACACTAAAATGTGGTTTGGAAGATGTATGAATGATTACGTTGTGAATGAATTGAAATTGAATAAAAATACAGTTATTGGTTGGTTTATGTTTTGTCGAGAGGTTTGTATGAATGCGGTGGTGAATGATAGCGTAAAAATTGGAGGAGTCAATGTTATTGTTGAAATTGACGAGAGTAAATTTGGGAAAATGACGTATGGAAAAGGCAAGCCAGGGGATGGAAAGTGGGTGTTTGGAGGTATAGAAAGAGGAACGAATAGATGTTTTCTTCGAGTGGTTGAACGACGGACGAAAGAGGAATTGCTGTGTGTGATTAAAGAATGGGTCCGGCCTGGAAATACGATTATTTCTGATTGTTGGAAGGCGTATAAATGTTTTTCAGATGAGGGTTTTAAGCATTTGGAGGTGAATCATAGCGTATGTTTTAAGGATCCTGATACCGGTGCTCATACAAATTTGATTGAGGGTACATGGTCGGCAATAAAACGCTGTCTCCGTAATCACACCAGCCACGCTGAAGGCATGTTCGACCATTATCTCGCTGAGTATATATGGCGGCGCTCACGCGATCACTCACTCAGCGATGAGACTTTCAAGGATTTTTTAAAATCGGTTGTAACACTTTAACCTCCAATTGGGAAGGATCAACAATAAGAAAGTAAGTGCTGTTGTTATATTTTTTTTTATCTTAAATGTTAAATTTCTGTATTGTTTACATATATTTTCATTACACACCCACCTTATCCCGCTGTATTCACTTGCCACCATTGTCGGGTTCGCTTGGCATTTTTTCCGGTTTGGCGCAAAGGGTGTGGGCTCTCCTAGGAGTTTACCCTAATTTTTTAAAAACTTCCTGTAAGTATGTTTGGTTTTTTTACAAAAAGTGTTCAAACAAATGCATCAGAGAAGCTCTGTAGGTGAAGGACGATCTCTCCTTACTAGTAGTGACGTCACAAATCAGCGCAAAAGCAAAGGTGCGCTGATACGGCGGGTATAGCACAGTGGTAGAGCATTCGACTATTAATCGAGAGGTCCCCGGTTCGAATCAGGGTGTCACCTCTTCAGGGAAGTGAGGAGAAATATTTTTTGGAGAAATTCGAAGGCGGGAATGATCTATCCCGTTCTGCAAATTTCTAATCAAAGCATTTTCCTATCCGTTCCTAAGGAACGCAAAGCAAAGGTTCACCGATGCGGGGGTATAGCTCAGAGGTAGAGCATTTGACTTTATTTTTCGGTTCAAACCCTAGTGTCCCCATCTTCAGGGAAGTTAAGAGAAACATTTTTTTTTAGAAATTCGAAAGCGGGAATGACCTGTCCCTTTCTGCAAATTTCTAATCAAAGCATTTTCGTATCCACATTTACGGAACGCAAAGCAAAGGTTAGCTGATGCAGGGGTGTAGCTCAGTGGTAAAGTGTTCGACTGCAATTCTAAAGCTCCCCGGTTCAAACCCGTTTTTCTATTCTTCAGGGAAGTGAAGATAAATACTTTCCGGGGAAGTTTGAAGGCGGGAATGATCTTTCCCGTTCGGTATATTTCTAGACAAAGCATTTTCACATCCGTAACGGTGTGCATGCGCATCATAAAAATTTACCCTTATCCTATTTCTCTAACGCCCAAAAAGAAGTATAACTTCGAAAATTTTGTAAGTCAATGCCTACTTAAATCAACAAAGAAAATTTTTATTTTAGCATCTTTTTGTTAAACAGTTACAATTAATGTAAATATGTAGCATATGACAGAATCACACTATTAGGTAGTAATTAATTTTTATTAATTGTCATTGAAGTATGGTATTGTCATCCAAAACTATCGTGTATATTAAATTTCAGTTCAACAGAATGCTATAAAACGTGAGAAAAAAAACCTTTTCAAGTTCTGACACAAGTCGTCAAAAGGGTCGCTAAGTCACCAAAAATGATACCAACGTGGATGTATTCGTAATTCTTTAAATAATTAGTTTTAATCAATGGATTTTTATTAATTATAAATAAATTATTATATTATCATCCGAAATAAAATCATGTATATAAAATTTCAGCTAAATTGCGCGCTTTAAAATGTATTTTATTAACGATTGAAAATCCCACCAAGATAAATAAATATATAGAGAGTGTGAGCTAATAGTAGGAATTGAAAAAAGAAGGTATAGTCTAACAATGCCTTTTGAAATACCCAGCGAAGCGGATGAGTAATGGTTAGTTTTGTTTATATGATGTTTGTAAAACAGAGCGCGTGATTGCATTTAAGTACAATTTTATCGGTTCCTCAGAAATACTAGTAGAATTGGCTCATTAATTGGCATGTGAAAATTTATGATAAAAGGCGTAATTGATATAAATATACTTTCAAGAAAATTTAAGTAAAGACATTTTTAAGTAAGTTTATGAGAACCCGCGTGGAGAATTTTGAAACCTCATAAAACCTTTAGTTAATTTTGCCGATATGAGAACTTATTTCTTGTGTTATAACTGATATTTCGAAGAACAGGAAATAAAAGTTTTGAATTACTGCCTCTTAAAAACAAAGTCAAATACAAAATTCCAGGCCAATGAAAATTTAATTTATAAATTCGAGTCACTAAATATTTTTAAACAATAAAATTACATTAAATTTAACCGTCTGTGAACTCATTATATATATATCGAACCAAAATAAGAAATGAATTCAAAAATAAATATGAAACTTGAAATACAACATAAGAGTTGAAAATAGTATCTTCCCTAAAACCCACAATCGAATGATATGTTTACTTTAATCTGAACTAGTCTTTCAAACAATCAGAAAAAAATGTAATTATTAGTAAGACATTAACTAAATTGCCACATAGATATCGCGAACTGTAACTGAAATGTATTTTCTTACTTCATTTTGTGAAATATAAAGTTGAATTCTATTTTATTATGATCCTTGTAATAATGTATTTTATAGTTTTTCTTTTGAACATCGCAATCGATTTCAGTACTTAAATTTTATTTTTCGACAGTAAATTTGGAGGAATATTTAAATCGAACTTGATCATTTGGCTGTAACAAACTTTATGAAGAGCAAAGTCTACTTCTTTAGTACTAATTTTATCGCCAGACTTTAAAATGCAAACCAAACATAAAAAGGACTTTATATTTTAAAAGAATAATAAATATTAAGAGAACCTTACCATTGCTTCAACTTCACATACATACTTAGATTGCTCGGATGCGTTTAATTTTCCTTTACACTGAACTAAAGCTTCATAGAACTATTTTATTGCTGAAAATAAATCGCGAAAGACGTTCATTAGCTGACTGCCGTTGATAGCTTTCACAGTCTGTAATTATTTGTTATTAAATTACTGGGGAACAACTAGTAGATGCCATCAATTCCACATTCATAGAAGGTACTAATTTGCATGAATACTTCTCACTCTCTACTACCACAGTCTTTCGAATGTAAACACGGTTAGCCTTAAGCCCATTAAGACTATTTCAGCTGTAAGGTAATTTTGGAATCAAGATAAGAATTTTTTTAACAGAAGAGTTTAAGAGGGAGGAAATTCTAACAAACGGAACTGGTACTGAAAGATTTTTCAATGCGTTACATAAACATATAACATTGAAGAAACTAATTCTTATTTGTAAGTGTGTGTGTAATGTTACCAGGACTTCGGATTAATTATCAAATAAGTAAGAGAGGGAAATGCTTTTTGATAATCACTTAGATAATAAAAGAGATTTGACAATTTCTGTAATTGATAGTTAGTATAGAAATAAATTATGCCCTTTTTAACATATCAGGATAATGAAAGGTTCTATGTCTGTCTCACGAAAACTTTTGATCTAGAAGCTGTCGAGAGCTGAAATGTTCTCCCGTTGGTGTGGTGTGGTAGTTAGGAGAAGAGGTGCCTGCTCAGGTGTCGTCCACGTCACTTGACCATGGTTCAAAATTACGCGGTCCGTCGCCAAAAGCCCTCGTGCATCTGAACAGTGCGACGTTAATATATTCAATCAATCAAACTTTAATCTATAAAAATAGAGTGCACTCTTTTTTAAAAAAAGTTATTTCGTTTAAAAAAATGGGAACCCAGTGTTTATATATATAAGGCCTCGTGATCGAGTGGTAGTGTATCTTATATAGCGTATATATATATATATATATATATGTTGATTACTACCATTTAATCGTTTTCGTGAGTGCATAATGACCACTTGCTTGCACAATTATTAACTTGGTGGTCGTGGTCACAAATTCTTGACCTGTGTTGTCGAATAAAAATTTTGAGTACTGAAGGCATTGAAGACCCCCTTTGTAGAGGGGTTGATGCAAGTTAAATCTTTCGAGACTTGAAGTCCTCACGTTGGTGTAGAAGTTTGGAGAGAAGAGTGCCACCTCAGATGACTTGACTGAGTCAATGCAGATAAAAAAATGATTTGAAAAGAAAGCAATACTTGGCTGTCAAAATCACATGCAAATGAAATCTAATCAATGGAGGGTTTCCCCCTCCCCAATGCTGTCCGTTCAGCACCTGTCCCAAGAAGCCTCAGGGCCATAAATTGATATTTCAAGGTATCACTCAACTGTACCTGGTCCCAGGGCTTCGGTCTCGAGGGGACCTAGTCTTTTTCACTCACCTTCATTAAGATAATGTTCCGAATAGTTTTAATCTTCAAATGTTATTCCTGGACATATTCTGCAGAAAGCTGGAAATGAGTTTTCTAATAAAACCTTATTTTATTATGTATTGCTTACGTTGAACTTTACATGTATATACATCAAATTTGATTAAAGGGGGTCATAGGTGTAGCCTACTTTTGCATGGGGTCTAGGATTTCAAGAAGTTTTAAGACTTCATTGTCGACTACTCTATGTAGTATCATAAATACTCTGATATTGCATCATCAGCTTCATTTCACATATAAATATTGCATCATCTTATGACATTAATTGATAACCGTTCTGTGATTAACGTACATAACTTTTGACCATTAAGTCAAAATCAATCTTATAAGGAAGAAAAATTTATTATACTTTCTTAAACAGAATATTTTTGAGTTTTGCTTAAAAAATTTAGGTAAAAGTTAAAATTTTTCCATGTTTGAAGAATCAACTTCTAGCTACATCTCTAGAATTTGGTTTACGTATTTTCTAAATGTGATTTTTTATATCTTATTTACCACATAAAATTTTTTAATGTGTTGCAAACAATATGATGTATAGCTACTTATGAAGTTTCAGGGTTTTTTAATGCAGTCAGTTCCTTTTACACAGCCCCTTCCTTCCGCACAGCCTTGATTCTAAATTGAAAAAAAGAAGGAGAAGGAAATAAAAAAAGGAAGAGGAAAAAGAAACATTCGCCTTGGTATTTTTCACATTAAACATATTTGGATACAGTGTATTGTAATCAACTAGTTAATTCCTAAAATTAAAAATTAAGTAAAAATAATAAATAATAATATTTATATTTAACATCATTAGTATTATAATATAATCATTAATGTGAAATTAGACAATGAGAACACAGATGTAAAAGAATAGAAAAATGGGGCTTCTATAAATCATTTTGTGACTCGCATATACCCATATCCATTGAGGGAAGACCAAACTATATAGAAGATAGGTCCAAGGATTCATTATTTGATAAGCATTACTAGCAGTAATAGAAGTGCTGATAGTATGCTAAAAATAGAACAACCCAATATGGGATAAAGATAAGAATAAGTTATATCCATAAAACGTTGTCGTTGAATCACTGATAAAAAGTTTGTGTAGACAAATCGAACTAACGATCTGAACACAGAAGAGTATATTGAGAAAAAGATAACGTTCTGCGGATAAATTACCAACACCGATTCTTCGAAGCTAATCGATGTAAATATCATAAAACTACGGAAAAAAAGAGTTTTGGAAAAAATAAATTAAACATAATAGACATAAAAAAATTCAGATGATCATTCATGTTAAATGTAATGAATTTCATTGAAAAGTATTATGCCTGAAATCATTATAAATTCTGTTAAAAACCTGATTCGTATAAGTGATATAAAACTACAGAAATTAACGAAAGCCTTGGAACCTTTATATTACATAAATTGCTTAGATATCCAGAATTATCTCTTTTTCCAATCGTAGTTTTGCAAAACTGATACCTTATATAATTTATTAAAAGAAATTGTTATGAAGAGCATCCCAAGAACATCTATGATTACATTTTTGTTTCAATTTTATTTGGTAAAATGTGTTAGCTGTAACCAATGTTGTTATAATAACTGTATAACTGACTGTTCCAAGAAGTAGAAGCTTCCTCTAACGACCACACATCTTTAGTACCGGCCAGATGAGGGAAGAATATGGTTGATGTGAAAAATCCTCCATAATCTTTGAAATTAATTTTCTTTTATGTAATTTGTTGTCTTTGTGTAAACTAACTTAAATGAATAAATAATTGTAACACTAAAAGAGACTTCATTAAACACAACTCCGAATAGACCATTTTTAGCTTAAGAGGTCTCAGGGGTATTAAGTTTGTCTCGAGAGCTGAAAATATAAACAATTTTCAAATAGATATAATCCTTGAAATTAAAATTAAATAATTCTATTCTTTTACATATTATTTATAATGGAATGAAGTTTAAAAAGAGCAAAATCTTTAAAATCTAGTTACAATTTTTAAAAAATTATAAGCATATGAAAATAAGAAACAATTCTGTAATAAGTAAATTTTACGTTACGCATTTTATTTTCTAAAATAGTAGCCTTTGATGTGAATAAAACTTTATAGAATTATAAAATGTATCATACTCCTTAAACCATCTTCGACATTGACTTTGATAATTTTCAGTCAGGCATATGGATCGTAGAGCGATGTCTTTAAACACAACATAATTTTATTATTATATATCTTTTCGTATTTCAAAAAATTTCATGATTGAAAGTCATGTTAAAGGAGATGCGATGTCTCATAAGAAATAAAAATATTCCAATTGTCGCATAAAAACAACATAATTTGAAAGATATTTTACTTACTAAATTAACAATATGTGGTATTCAATAACAATTTAACATGATACTCTAAAGGTATTCAGTAGAAACTGAATACATATTTAACCAGGAAGCATTCAAATAAGCCTTTTCTACAATGAATATATGAAAAATAATATATCAGATTGAATATATCAAAAACAAAAACAAAACTATTAATAAATGGAAAAGAAAATATTATCTTTTTTGAAAAATATTTCCTAGTACAGTATTTACACCTCAACATTTTATTTTTATTTTGTAGAATTTGAGTTTCTATTATTTTCATTAAAAAAATAACTTCACTATAATTAATATCTGATATGTACTAAATGAATTTAAAATAATTATAGAAAAAGAATTAAATTTAATTTACTTAATGGAATATATTATTACACACATTGTGATTTTAACATTTATTAAATTCAGAAATTTAATATTTTTGCTATGAAGAAAAATGACACAAATTACGATAATTAACCGGGACTTTTGAATAATTAATGATTTCGACGCTTTCATTAGATTTAGTTCAGGATTATTTTATAAATTGGATTATTGGAAAACAATTAAGGGTTTGTATTTCATTATATTTTACATTCCCATGTGTCATATATCATGAGTAACTGTGTGATATACAAACATGAAGATTAAATTACTCTCATATGCAAAGGAAGCATAAAACATAAGATGATTCATGAAAAGAATATTATTCTTTGAGCTCGTGTTAATCGTGATAATTAATCTCAACAGTCCAAAACAGTATTCTTACAAAATGAAATAAGTTCCATGAAATGCTAAAATAAATGTAAAAAAAATTGTTATGATCAAGTTTCTTTTAATAGAAAAATTTCTCTTTTTAAATATTTTGATAAAATTAATTTTGAAATTAATTCTTTAATTTTTAAAGTTTAAATTATTTGAACTTTTTCAATTTAATTAATTTATAAGTTTTATTTTAAGTCTCAGATACACACATTTGTATACAGCATGAAAACATACGAGTATACGAACATATACAAGCATTCATGGTTAATTTGTGTATATCTCATTTAAAAATCCATTATGTGAATAAGAGTTACTTTACTAAGTAACCTGAAGATTAATGAAGCAAAAAATGCCTTTTTTGTTTTAATTCAAAGAATTAAAAATAAAACTATTGAATCTATTGACAGAAGTGGCCGTGATAGCCGAGTGGTCAAGGTATCGGAACGTGGCTGGCATTGTCATGTGAGTTCGAGTCCATTACCACTAAAGACTCGCCGTGAACGGTGCGACGTTAATATTCACTCACTCACTTACCTTTTGATAAAGAAAATTAAGGCCGCGGTAGCCGAGTGGTATAGGTATCGGACTGTGGCTTGCTTTGTCATAGGTTCGAGCCCAGTACCACTAAAGACCCGCCGTGTAGGGCAGCGATGCACGTTAAATCTGTCGAGAGCTGAAACGTCCTCCCGTTGGTGTGGTGTGGTAGTTAGGAGAGGGGGGTGCCAGCTCAGGTGTCGTCCACGTCACTTGACCATGGTTCAAAATTACGTGGTCCGTCGCCAAAAGCCCTCGTGTAGCTGAACAGTGCGACGTTAATATTCAATCAATCAATCAATCAATCAATCGATAAAGAAAATTAATGAAACTTATATCCTCAAGTTTTCTTTGAAACGCGTAGTAATGGAATGTCAAGTTTTATTTCGAACTTAGTTGTGCTCTCTATTTGATTTTTCTCTTAAGGTTTAATTCGAAACACATGCATCAAATATTCATACGGAAGGGAGATTCCGAACGTGCAGGTTCCTTGCGCTGGACGTTTTCTCCTACTCAAGCCAAATCAAGTCGGTCGCAAACCGTGACCGACACAGATTGCACTTAACAACACAAGCACCTACTCTTAAAATTTCAATACACATTTAAATTTCATTTTCAACTCATTAAATTTAAATTACACTCACTATCTTTTTCGCATAGCTTCAATGTAAATTCTTCTCACTTTAAAGTATAAATTCCTCTTTATTTTTAATTCTTAATAATTTTTCAAAAATCTTATTTTAATGCAGTACTGGCCTAAAATTGGAAAATAAGCAGAACCAAAGCAACTCTAACCCAAGCAATAGGAGATTAATTGTCCCTTACTTACTTACTCCAGAGAATCGAGCTCACCCAAAGGGTTTAGAGCTGCATCCGACACTCCGAGAATTATTTTATTTTCAAATTGAACGAAAAACATGTACGAAAAGGTCCCTTCCCCAAAATTCTTGAGAATTGGGGGAAGAATACAGAAAAAACGATTTACAATTACAATGCAAATACAAAAAAAAAAAAAACACTTAGCAAACACAGACAAGAACACACACAGGTGCTATCTTCTGAGGAGAAGAAAAGATCCTGAAACAGACATAGGGCACGAGGTGTGAAAAAGAGAAAGAAAAACAGGAAACAAAACAAAAAAAATGTTTTATGAACCATGATTCCAGTTGGCGCCAACACTTCCTGTTAAATAGTAACTCTGCAATCATTCAACCTATAATATTCATACGGAAAAAAAAACAAGAGCAACAAGATTTAGGAGAGAGCCATTCACCGTAATCCCAAAGCAGAAAAACAATAAATTTAAGTTGTATATAAATAAATTTCAGATTTTACTCAGAACCGTTTGATTGTATAGTACTGTCGCATATAGCAACCCGATGGATTATGGCAACGAACCTCGTTATTCTGAGCTACAATCAACCGACGAGAACTGCATCTAATCCAGCGCTCAGTAATACCTAGTTTTTAATACCATGTCAACATCAGGTCTTCATCCAAACACAATGTGCTTATTTTTATACATAACGAATCTTGAATCCCTTAAGCGTTCAATGTTTTTGCCCAAAAAGTACCCCAAATGGTAAATTTTTTTATTGCATGTAACTAAGCAAAATACTTAACGGAATGCGAAAATAAAATTATTTTATTTTAATTTTCAATTTTACTATTTTCACACTATTTTATTTTACAATTGTGGAACACCCCCGCCCTAAATGTTTCTGTTTTATAAGTACACTCTGCATGCTATGAAGAATATATTCCATATACCTTAAAAGAATTTATCTCATATTTACAAAATAATTACATGCCCCTATCTCTTTTTCAAACGGTTTTTTTAGACACAATTTGAAGCATGGTATACTACTAAGCCTTAAACTACAATGAGGACAGAGATAATTTTGGATTATCTTTCCATTTTAATTTCTTTTCAAGTAACAAATTGCACGTTGTCCTGCCAATCCCTGTTCTTTTGGAATATTTTCAAGAATCTAAACTCCTGCCTTCAATGACAAATTCCCACCTTCACCTCAAAGAAAATACTGGATGAGAAGTGTTTCATTATTATAGACAAACTTCATTTCTTTAAAACACACACACTAGCACTGATCATCTCCCTATAAGAATTAAAAATATGTTCAAATCAAAGATAGAAAGAAAACTATCAGTGGCCGTACAGAGTACGGACAAACCAGTTGCGGATAGTTCTCGGTAACCCGTACGGTGTAGAGGAAATCAGTTAAAGGGTCAATGGTATCAGAACTCAAATCCATGAGTCGATACGATTAGTGATTCTGATCATTCAGAATCTCAACTCATTCCGTTAAATAAAGGGGAAGGGAAGTGTTGAAGCCTTAACAGCAAAAAGCAGAAACAATTGTGTTGTATAAATATTAAAACAGAATATTTTAACACGCTAGAGTTACAATTTATATTTATAAATTGTGATTCAGCCTTCTTTTTCATTATTCATCATGCTAATCACATTGGCTCTCTATAAACCTTACATTCCAGATCTGCACAAAGGTAAGTGATGACGATCCTCGTAATATAAAATCTTCGTGAAATGAGGAGGATGACACCTGGACCTTGAAATTAAATGCTTACTTCCTTCTAACAACTTCGCGAACACTAGACAGGGACTTCTTCAGTAGCAAGAATCTGTCTTATTTTGTACGAAGCTTAAAATTTAACAGTAGTGTCGAATACATGAATATTCTTGAATATAAAAACACAAGAAGCTTGAAGTATGAAGGCTATACATCATAGAAATATTTATAAATAAATACTTCTTGCTTTTTTTAGTAAGGTGCAGGAATGTAATACTCACACCAAATTATCGAAACTGGTTTAGATCTTACTGCTGGTTGTGTCAGTGTAAGTTGATCAGTGGCAATCCATTTTTGCAACATTAACTGAGGAGGAAAACACCATAAGCTACTTCCAACAGGATGGTGCAACTGACCATACATCCCTCCGAACCATGGTTCACATTAACATAATCTTCACTAATGACAGAGTTGTTAGCAGAAGTCAGTCCGATCTCGGCCTAGATGGCCACCCAGATCACATGATTTGTCAGTGTGGGATTACTTTTTGATTGGAAATCAAGATCATTTCAAGGTAGTCTCAAGTCTGGGGTATATAGCCACAATCCTCATGGTCATCATGAACTGCAACAGAACATTTCTGATGGGATTGTAGGGATTGCAGTAGTCCAGCTTCTATCTGCCTTCCGTAACTCGCTGACTAGAGCTCAAAGGTGCTTAGAGATGATTAGTGGTCATTCTCGACATCTGCTATAAGCAGGTTAGCAAATTACTTCGCAGTGTTTCTTTGTATCCTGAAACTCTGTTCTCCGGGTCACTTTAATTTCCCTCACCCTGTATTTCTTAACCCTCTAGTTGCGTAGTTATTTTATTAAAATAGGTTAAAATATTGCATGTTTCTTATTACGTATTTCAAATCTACATATTAAATCTGCATTTAAGAGTTAAAATATGTAAAACAAAAATTGTAAAAGAATTTTTATTTTAAAATATGGAATTAGATCATAAAAATATGAGCATAAAAACATAAGCCGGAACAGCACGGGTTGCACAGCTAAATAGTCGGAAAAAAGCATACCCACGGAAATCACGGGCTGCTAAAACATTGCTACACCTACGTTGTCCGTGGAAATCGCGGGATGCGTAGTAAGAGGGTTAAAATAACATTTCTTACCTTGAAGCTGCGATGTAATTTAACATTCATTCATAAAGAAAAAATATTGTACAGGAAAACCTTTAACACTCATTCGTGGAAAGAGTGTGAACCTATAAGAAAAATGATGCATGGGGTAGGTCTTGAATAGGGTCATTTTGATAAGTACATGAGGTTTCGAGAAAATTAAATGGCTGACCTCTTTTTTTATTAGTTTTATTTGAGATGGTATGGCTTCTAGCAACAAAAATAGCTTGTTGAATAGAAATTTCTGTGCAAAAAAGCCTTGAAGAAAGACAAGAAAAATACAACCAATTTAGCCTTTTCATGGTGTGTTAAATATAGATGGTGATACCTAAAAATGCTGAAATGCGCATAATGATTTGGAAGTACTTTTGCAAACGAAAAATTACTGAGGAAAGATTTGGTTTAGCAATAATAGATTTTACTGCAATTAAATATGTTGAAGAACAGTTTAAAAATAGAGTTAGAGTATATTAGTATTAGTAGTCACCCAATTTTATTCCTGAAACAATTTGATCGAGAACTTCCTAAATAATTAATAGTAGTAATGATACTAGTTGATACTTATTATGTAATTTGAATAAGAAAGTAAAAAGTACCAGTTTTACTCTGCTAACTGTAAAAATTACTCGAATAAAAATAACAAAATCTCGATCCCTATCTTTAATTTTTTACGACATATATAATTATTTGTAAAACTTACACATATTTCCAAAATTATTGTGAAAGTTTAAAATTTGTAAATAATTGCTAATTATTCATGTTAGCAATGTTTCTGGAAGACCAAATGTGAAGCACTTTTTTCTACAAAGGAAGTGCGACACATAAATTTTAACTAATACTAAATAAAAATAATTGAAAGTTCATGCAAATTTACCTTGAATATCTTATATTTTTAATCACTCAGTTCAGTTTTACTCCATCCCTTATAAAATTAATCCTACCAATTTAAGATTCCGCAGTGATAGAGAATTTCTATTATAGTATATGTGTTATAAAAATTACTGTTTAAATGATCTTTGTAAAAATGTAACGCGTTGGACTAAGGGGATTACAGAACAAGTAAATATATCGCATTCCCTATATAAATGTCATAATATTTTCTACCAAAACTTTTATCAAAATAAGATACAAGTGAATCTCTATTTGCGCGTTTTGCTAAAGAGTGAACTTGACTAAACGTCAAGCTCGGGAATGTAAAGCTAATTCGGCTTTTTTCGGCTTCAGTCGACATCACACCCCTAAAAAGGAAAGAAGGGACGTTTCCCCCCACTCGCCACTCTAAAGCTCGCTTTGTCCCCCCACAAATAGGCAGTAAAAGTAAAGTTCTTAGCTTCGATCTAACAGAGCCCCCTGCGCCACCTCTTTCTACTAAAATGAACACGGGATTAATTCTAATCCTAGTTGAAGCATGAAAATGAAACGTAATATTTTTAAAAAATAGGCTTAGAGAGAAAGAAAAATCTTACACTAGAGTTTCACATAAAATATAGAAGAGGGACAAATTTTTATAGAACACTAAGTAAATACTATAATTATCATTAGCAATATTGCAGTGGCCGTAAGAATAAAAATATATTTTTTTAAACGAATCGGAATAACAATGAACAAATTGTTCTATTAATCACATTACTTAAATATACTTTGATTCTAAAAAGAAAAATAATTAAAAATTTAAAATAACAAAATTAAGTATACAGGTATTAAGAAAAAGTTAAATTAAATAATTTACATACAAGAAAAGATGTATATTTAAGAAGACTTTCCTTGCAGCAGCACTGGATATATTTGTACAAAACTGCCATACACACAATGACAAAAGACCTAGTATAAGCCATAGATTATGTGATATAAATCTTCTAATTAAATCCCTTTTTAAAGGTTTTGTGACCTAGATTCCTCTCTTCCCAATCAACTTACCTGTCTTACTATCCCTTTGCTTAAATTAATTCATGGATAGAATTGAATATTATTAAATTACAACCGAAATTCACAAAACCAGATCGGGTCTTCTGGACAAATTGTTATGATTTTAAGTAGGAATTTTAAAGTAGATTTTTCAAAAGACAAATCAAAACCTTTAGTTGATTTTTTAAAATCAAAATTCAATTTAATTATGTCAAATGATCCAAATGAAGCACGAGGATGTACGGAACAACGCTTGACGCAGTTTTTTTATAGATATTTTAAAAAAAATTTGAATCTAAAGTATTTATAACATATTTCAGCTATAATAAACCTATTATTTTCTGCTTAGAATACAATTCCCAAATATGATTGTATATTTAGAACAAAAATATTACTTTATGAGTACAGATATATGAATAAATAATTTTATAGGACAATACTAATATACCCTCTTGTTTTTTATTCACCTAAATAATCCCTGAAATAGCATTACAAAATTTGAAGTTATCACTTCTATCGTGTGATCATAAGCCCACATACTTTTTTTTTTATCAATTTATTATTTTTTAATGAAAGCTAGGGATTCATCTTTTGCTGTAAGTGTGTTTAGAATTTACCACCCGAAGTTTCCTAAATTGTATTTATCTACATCATATCTACAGCAATACTTATCAGAATTTATGCGTTTTCTTTGTATATTTTTAGATCTATTTGCTTTTTTAATTCTTAATTTTATTTTACTGGAACTTTTTTTCCATTTTTTTCTTGGAAATAAGTTTGCTTAAAACCATTAGAATAGCAGGATGCAAATAGCATCCTCTTGGATAAAATTAATCTTTAACTGTGAGTTCAGGTGAAAATCTTTCTCGGTCAAGAAGACGACATTTAGGTATGCTTCTATTTAAACATTGGCATTAGAGTAGACGATGATAATCGATGATTGATAATTGATGGTTGAAAGCTGAGATTGAATTGTGAATAGGATTACGACCGGAGAGAGGTCGTATTGTTAAGCAAGTTATCTACAGAGAATTCAAACGTAGGTGTCAAGAGCGCTCCAGAGTTCAGATAAGTGTTTTTATTTATATGTTAATTCAATTATTCCTATGCGATTGCTTTTCTGGATTTATTGTTTAGTACATCCCCTATTTTTAACTGTGTTGGTTGATTAAGCAAAAGTAGCAATAAAATTGTGTTAAAAGTACTATGGCTGATCTTTACTTGAACCCCAAGCACTGACGACATCTAGGTCGTTGCAGTTTCTTATTAAATAATCTTGAGCTTGTAATTTTGATATAGATTACCAAGCAAGTGTGACCATTGTCTACCTACATTTAGACTAGATCAGTGGTTCTCAAACTTTCACTACTGACGATCCAATTTTCAATCTCAATTTTTATCGCCCCCTCTAAAAATAATAATGTATTGAATGCAATAATAATGCACTTTGGTGCTAAAGCTACAATACGATCATAATTATAAACCGTACAAATTAACAAGATAAATATTAAGTTTTGTATATGTTACTTTTAAGTAATATTTTTTTTTAACTTTTTAGTTCGATTCACTATAAAAGCGTGTCTTTTAGTTTGTTTTAAAACTATAATTTATTTTATAGTTATTTTTACTATACACGATAAAAATCACAATTCCAGCGAATAATTTAATTAACAGAAAATATACTTACCTACTTTCAAGGACTTTTCAATTTTTCTTAGAAAATTTGAGAAAAATTCCAATAAAACTAAAGAAAATGTTCCAAATGTGCGTGTCCTTAATAAAGGACATAAACCACAGACACTTTTCGCTAACAACACAGGAACGTTATTTTCCAGCTAAACTGTCATATTTTGTTCACGTTTTTGTAGTTTCGCTGTTGTTTGATGATCTACAAATAGCATTTTGAACTTTTTCCTCCTTGTGTCTTTTCAAGAAAGCGAAGTGCTACACTATGGCTTCATAGTTTTCTTCATAGAGATCTTTAGGCAGCATTTGAAAATTTCAAATCAACTCAAACGTTTCATGTCTAACGCTTTTCTGATATTTACTTTCGCTATCTTGATTAATATGCATTATTTCAGTAGGTTCTTCAATTGCTTGATCAGTTTCATAATCCTTCAATAGGGATCACAGATGCCAATTTTTTTAATATTCTACTTATTTACATTTATAAACCATAATAAGTCATACAACACAGCAATCAAAACTACAAAATTGTTCATGGGGAAAGTGTAGCATGTTCTAAAAATAATTGTGTAAAACGTTTTTCATTATGCATTATATGTTTCAGAATACTCATGCTTATCCATATATCATAAAACTCTTTCACATGGAAAAAGATGAAACAGAAATATATATTTACAGCTTCCCTAAAAAAAAGACGGAGATAACCCATACCAGTAAGTTCGAAGGTCAGCCAAAGTAATATTTTAGGTTAAAAGAAACGTAATAAAAAAATCTATCATCATTTGATATCGTTAAAAGAAATGTAAAAAAAAAAATTTTCTCATCGTTCTCATATCGACCGCAAAGGAAAGAAAATATGTTTTTTAATTTGGTTATAGGATTAAAGATGGTTAATGAGCGTTTGAAGTGGAATCTTTTATTTTTGATGATCACCAGATGGTAAAAATAAATTATATCAGCGTAAATGTGTATTTTTTATTATGTCAGAATGCATTTTGTTTTACTTCATTCCAAAAAATCATTTTTATAAACCTTTTGTTTTCAATATGCTCGGGCCCCCTCTCAGGGCACGCCCCACAGTTTGAGAAACACTGGACTAGATTATTAAATATATATATATATATATATATATATATATATATATATATACTTATGGGTTTCAAAAAGTAAGGTAAGATGCTCATTCAGAGTAAATATGTTTATTCAGGAAATAAAATATATAAATGGAGGAAGGCACAGGTATATGTTATTTCTATACCTAGTCACCACACTTATATATGTATTTGTTTCATCGGTACACCAAGCCATCGAAACTAGCATCGCAGAAATCGGCGTCAAGTTTGTGCAACCACGTCAAGACGGCTTGCTGAAGCTTAGCATAGATTCTAAAATTCTGACCACCTGTGTATTTCTTTAAAGGTCCGAAGAGATGGAAATCACTTGTTGCGAGGTCCAAAATGTAAGGAGGGTGTTTCAATGCATCCCACCGTAAAAATTATTTCGTCATCTCGCATATCTGTTTTGCGTTTGTCGAATTGCTTTCACCAAATTGACGACTCTCTTTGTGACATAATCTTTGCTCGATACACTTCTGCCAATTGCCGTATCACACTTCCTATTTTAATAATAGACCATGTTTCCATCAACACAACATAATCACCTCCTAACATTGATTTAGTCATATTACAAGTGAAACAGCATGATCTACGGGTACAGTTTGAATGCAGTGATCGTTATCAATCTTCAAAGGGATTTATATTCATACGGATTATTTGCACACCTATCAGGGCTCTTTTTACCTAAATTTTTGACACACTTACGTAGAAATTTAATCTGGCATCACACAATTTCACTGTGTTTACTTATATTTTTCTTAAAGACGGTAGTTGCAGAGAGATATGCAGAATCATATAAGTGTTGTGAATCACACAACAGTTAATTTACTTATGTTTAAAGTTACATTTCTCAAACCGTTTTGGTATAATTAATTATTTATGGAAGGGAAATTTACTACAATTCATTAATTTTTTCATTATTTGTACGTAACGCAAAATATATCTTTTGATCGTAAAAGCAGTTCATTTGAAAAACGCAAACCCCATTAAACAACATTTAACTCAGTTAAAAAACAAGGAAGCTACAAAAACAGAAACCACTTAAATTACAAGACCTAAAAAAAGTCAAGAGCATAGGAAATATAATGTAATTACTGTCAAGTAACTTTAAAGCAAAAATATACTAAATATATTCGCATTATTTATCAATCTTCAAAATTATCTCGTTCCATAATTTGTCCTTAACAAAAAGGATGTATGATTCTTCTAACAGACAACAAAAGAATATTACAATAGTTTCATATTTTCTTTTTTGATTCATATCTATTTTATGAATGAGTAAAGAAAGTCTCAAGAGAAGCAAAATAAGTATATCACAGGGGTATAATATCCGATTCGATTTAATCTTTACTATCCCGAATAGCGGGCAAAGATTGCTTTTATATTTGTATCGATTCATCGAATCGAAACTCAATGGATCTCAGAGGCTTTCTCTTTTGCTTTTAGTGCTAAACATTTATGGCTGTATCGGTAAAGTTGAGCTCTGTTGCAAAGATCCTGCCTTTGCCAACTACCGATGCCATTCGAAACTCCATAAAAGTTGTCGCTGTCTTTTCAGCTTATGAAACGACTATGATTATAAAAATAAAACGGAAAGATGCCTTAGGGAAAAAATAAATGCTTACAGAAGATCTCCGGAAATTTAAAGTGGTAGTTTTGTATGCCGTTCTGGTTTTAAAATTATGAATATTTTCCAGAATTGGAAAAAAGCATAATAATATTTAAAGTGCATATTTGGTAACGTAAAACATATTTAAAATTTATATCTTGATCATTATAAAAATTTAAACTTTGTTTGTAGAAATTAACTTTTGTTTGATATTTGTAAACTAAGTGCAATGCAAAGTATTTGGATTTTCTTTTCTACTCACTTCAAAATTAGAGATTGAAAATTTCCTAGTAAAATGTTAGAGATGTTTTTAGGGGGTAAAAATCGTTTATTTTATTTCCAAACTCATTTCAATCCAAAGTTTTGAGAATGCATACATACATATACAGATGGATAGATAGATACACAACAATTGTTTTTTTTAATTTATAATTCCTCTCAATCCCCTCTCTCTTCGATCTCCACCAAACTTGTTCTTAGTGGATCTATGTTCAGTAAAAGAGACATTCCTGCCAAATTTCAAGTTGGTTGGTCTCTACTAGCTCTTGAGATGAATAAATAAGTTATAAATATACTTCGTAAATTTTCTCTCAACTTCTTTCGAAAATAGATTGATATTAGAAAAAAGTATTTACCTCTTAAAATTTTGATATATTAAAATTTTTTTAAATGCTAAAAAAAAGAAGTTATATTTTACTTGTACAGATACAACAATTTTGATTGGGTGTTACGTGATGCTTGATTTATTTTATTTAAGGTAATGACAAATATTGTTATGTAAAGTTATTTCATTCATTAATGTGTTTTTTAATTAAAAATTATATTTTTATTTGTGGAAACACCTCCACACATTTTTTAGTTTCTTCGTCTCTCGTCTAAGTTCTTGTTTATAGAAGCGATATTAAGAATTCAAAGGAAAACTATAAAAAAAATTAATTACAAATTTGTTATGCTCTACTTCTATTATTCGTCTGCTATTTTTTTATGACAAACAAAATTTACAATACAGATCTACAAAGTTTAAAAAAGGAAAAACTAAGCATGAAGAGGATTTTTTTTTAAAAAACTATGATCTCACATTTTATTATCTTTGGATCTCATTCACCTTCCATATGTTCTTATATATATATTGTTTTATTTTCATCTGCTACAGTTGCTAAATTCGTTTTAAATGTTTCATTTTTTTCTGGGTAATTTTTTCATTCTAATATTTTTCATATGAAATTGCTGTAATATAAAACGCTGACGATGATTGTTTAATTTTTTTGATAACCATATCTGATCCAAACACATATTAACTATTCATTTTCTATCTTATGTAATACATTTGTTTGTCGTACTTTCTGTACTTTTTTTGAAAAAATGAGTGGATAGAGAAATTTATACATTCATACACCGCCCGTTATCGTAGTCTTATGTTTCATCCTCTAGAGAGAAAACTCACTGCATAATGATCATACGCAGTCAAATATCAGAATGAGCAAATGGAAATATTGCGAACTATTCGAAAATCAGATTTTGCCCCTAAATTTGAAGAATTTATATGATTTTCTTCTTTTTTTTCTCTTAGAATTAAAAATCCATTCGAAACATGCAAAAAAAATTAAATAATCAAAGTCACTTGCGCATGGCTAACAGGAAATGTTTAAAAATCCATTTTTCGTATATAAGTAGATCCGTGTGTGTGTAAACAAGCTCTTTCTTTAATTCAGAAAAAAATTCAAAAATTCTCGGCATATACACGGAAAAAAATACGGGATTTTATTTTTAATATATATATTCCATTCCTTTATTTTTTTTCCTTTGAAAAACTACGCCTCACGATAATGCAAGTAAACATAATGACAATCGCGTAATATGAAACTGGGGGAGATTGAAATATTTTTTCGTGTTAAAAGAATTTTGTGTTAAAGAATATTATTACACAAAAGAACTTACATTTAAAAAATCAAGTTTGTTAGACCACATTTCATTTAAGTAGATATGTATATATCTATGCATTTAAGAAAAATCAATGGAACAAAACTTTCACAAGAACTTAATGACATTTAATACAAAATTTTCAAATTTTTTGAAATACTAAACATTTGAGTTTTTGATAAATATTCTGATATTTTTCTTTGAATTGTCTTTTTCATCATCAAATTGTTCGATGTCATCCATTTTGTTATTCATTTCACCATCGGAATGTTTGTCTAAATAACTGCGCGTGCTTTTCACGACACTCCTCATTTCAGATGACTTGGGAACAGAAGCTGCAATACTCATTTCATTTTCGCGGTCGGAAACTGTATCAACATTTTCTGAGCTATGGACAAACTCCAAAATGTTTTTTTCTGCTGTAATTTGGGTTATACACACATTATCATCATCTACTGAAACGGATTCTTCTGATGATACAGTAGGACAATCCGATAATACAGAAAAATAATTGTTCATTCTTAGAAGGGAATCTTTTTGTGTTAAGTGATTTTAGTTTCGTGTTAGGAGAAAAAAATGCATGAAAATACATAGTACTTTTTCGAGGTCACTCTATTATTTCGTGTTAACCGATATTTTGTCTTATGTGTTTTCGTGTTAAACGTTTTTCATTGTATAACTACAGTGCTTATAAGTTTAAATGTAAAGAACATTTATTTATTGAGCCTGTTAATAAATATGCTTACAGGAAACCTATCTAAAACTTGAGAATATGTCTTGTCAAATTGATTTATGCCGGGAATCTCGCGTTCCATGCAGAAAATAAACTCCAAAGAATTATATTACAAGCTCTCGACAGAAAATTTATATTAATGCTCTCCAGAATCTTTTCCGAAACCACGCCAAAAAGGAATTTCCTCACAATTAATTACTCTTCCAATGTTTGGTATTAGTTGATATCCTTTTATCGAAACAAAATAAGGTAAAGTTCTTCTAACTGCAGAGTGAAAAAAGGCTGCTTGTAAGATAGCCAGAGCATCGCTCTTAAGTATCTATAATACCATGCGCTATTTTCAAAGAAAAAATATTTGAATAATGTGTTAAATATTTTCTAATGTATTAGTTAAGGCTTCAATATTAGCAGTATTAATTTTTTGGAAAAATAGATTTTTTCATAGCAGTGTGCGAAAGCATGTGTCAGTATAGGATATGCTTGTTAGTATCCATAAATATTTGCTTTTTTAATGAAAAAGATAAGTCTTTTTATGTTCCAAAACAAAATTGCAAAATACTTACACGCATAAATATCCACACTTTATTTTGAAATATGGATTCTCGAAGAAATGTAAATAAAATATAAAGTTACATTCATATAGATAATTATTACAACGCAGATAAATAAAATGGACATTCCCCTTCAGGTTTATTAAAAATTACTGAGCATTAAAGTCCCTCTAGCTGTTAATCTTTAAATTTACCGTCGTTAATATGTTTTGAATAAAAAGAAACTGTACATAGTAGTATTATACCGCTGATTAATTTCGTCAAACAAAAAGACATTGCCAACTCAAAAAATGTCGCCAAATGCTGTCATTGTTGTAAATATTGTGTTCGAACGAGCACAGGAATGGTTTCCAATATGGCTATATATCGCTTCATTTGGCGACGTCTATTAATTTGAAAAAATTGGTTGATGGTATTTATATATATAAATGGATGTTTGTATATATGACCTCGCTTCTCTCCACTGCCGTTCAACCGATCACTATGAAAATTGACATTTATATGCATATTTTGTGTAGAAAGTTTCTGTGCTATCCTCTTTGTTGCAGCTCCTTTCCAGGTGGCGCTCCACTTCTGACACCATCAATCAATCGCCAAATTGTCAACAGTGTAGCTAAAAAAGATGCCAACTAGGCTCTATCTCTAACATTTTGCTATGTTTCCATTAAATTGTCATAATAATGTAATGCGAATATTACAATTTTAACATAAAATAAATACAGCAGAAAGTAGTATTAACGTATTACACATCCAGATATAAATTGTTTTAACTATTTTAAGCATTCATTACACAAAATTTGTCACAATATGTTACTTTTGATGAGCAGGGATCAGCTTAGGAAGGTGTTTTCAAAAATCGACCCACAAGGGGCGTTATAAATTTAAAAAAATCCTTTATATCAGCTACTAGACCTACAGACTTAAAATTTAACAAATATGATTTATATTGTTTAGCTAAGATATGCAAAAGGCTCTTTTTGTTTAATTTGTAATTCACGTAAAATTAACTCATAAAAAACTTCTTTATCCTTCAGTCTGTATTGTTTAATTTTTCGATTCACCCTTGCAAAGAACGGGCATACCAGCTAGTAATACTTAACGAGTACCAAAAAGTATATATTTTTCACATATACCCTGTCTTTTGTGAGAGATTTTTATGTTCCGAACAAAGTTATGTACAGAATAGATAAAATAGCATTTCCCCTCCGAACTGTTCATAGATTCATATTTTATTTGTAGCATAAAAGTTGAAATTATCGCCAAGATAATGTTGGTTCATTTGGTCCTGTTTCTCGAAATTTTTATTCTCCTTTTCCCTTTTCATCGCACTTTAAGAGATATTTCCCATGTATTACACAACCTACTGCTTTTTAAAGCTTTGGAGTGATCTTGGGAAATAAAAGTGTTGTTAAATGCAATGCCAACGGGTAGATGTTTAGTGACTGTACTGCATTGTTTGATTTTGCGAATGCAAATTCAAAATTAAGTGTTTCCGAATGATATTTTCAGCTACTTTTGACAAATGTTTGAGTGAAAATAAAAAAGGGATATATTCGCAATTATTCCTTGCGTCGGAAATATTTTCTATAAATTCGAATCGCTGTGTTCCCGGGTGGTCAGCCTCACAAGTACTGACCACTCTCGATGATATTTCACTCCAGAGATCGGACGAAAAACCAGTGCTATCACCCTACACGGAAGTGGATTTGGTATAACGTTTGATGCCAGAGAAAAGAACTTAAGAAATAGCTTTTAATAAAAATAAATCTGAAATTAAATTGGCTTTACCAAAAGTCAAAGTCACAAAAGTATCGTAGTGTTGTGTTTCAATATTTTCAATGAATGTTTGATGTGTTCCGCAAGATGATAACTAATTCAAGAAATAACTAATTCTAAATGAAGAATCTCTTCTTCAATTTTTTGCGTTCTATTTTCTATTTATCATCTTTTGATTAAATACGGGTAAGTTTATGAATTTTGGTGCACATTTCCTTTTTTGTGTGTGAAGGATATTTGAAATACCTGTTAATGACCATAATAAAAGTCTTACACATTTCTGACTGAGAGCATAGTTAAAATATATCAAAATATTTTGCATAAAATTCTTCAATATTATAATAATTACATTTTATACATTGAAAAAAAGTTAAAAGAAAATACTATTAATTTTTTGTATCTTTCTATATTTATAAGAGAATATAGCGACACTCATTCACTTACTCATCACTAAATTACTGGCATTATTAGAATCACAGACTTGAAATTTGGCAGGGATGTTCCTTTTGCTGATTAGTCTAAATATAGGTTTTTTAGATATGTACTCTGAAGAGAGGCTGTGAGGACATTATACGTAAAAAATTCCAATTTTTGAGTTATTAGACGAAACGATCTAAAATTTGGTAAGCATGTCTCTTTTGTCGAGTGCGAGATCCACTAAAAAGAGGTTTTTGGGGGGAGTTTAACTATGAAGAGGCTTCTGAGGTGTAAAACATAAATTTCCTTTTATGACGGGCTCTATACGCGAATCTCCTACTAATCTTCTTGGGAGAAACTAATTGTTGACTATGATTTTAGTTTAGAAACCACTTTCTGTAGATATGGTTTGATTTTTTATGTTCATGTAAATGCTATTTAAACACTGTAATTGGGTGTATTAGGGTAATTGTGGAATCGTGAAAGTTAACATTGAAACGTAATTTGTGAACAGCAAGACGTGCTTGCTGAAGTTAATATTCATCTTAAGATCAATTCAGAGCTGTGTAATGAATTTAGAAGTTGATTTTTACCAAGCTGTTACAGCTTCAGAAGGAGTTGTCAAAGGAACTACTAGCGCCTGATGATATACGTAATTTAATATAAGCTTATAATTTAAATTAAGTTGTGTTGGAAAGCTAAAATCTTATTTTTTGACAATTTGAGATTTTTACATTTTTAAATTGCATAGATTTTAACCTTTCCAAAAATATTATTTTAACCTCTAGAGTAATTAGAAGCCCTTAAAATCCATTTTCAATTAATCATTGAAAATGGACCACGTCCATTTAAATGGCGAAAAACGTAAGCAAAGTACTTCATTTTTGCTTAAAAGTTGAATGTTTGAAAAACCGAAACATGTATCTTTTAATGTAAATTGAGTTTTTTATTTTTTTATTTCCTAGCCGATTAGAAGCCTCACTGTATACATTAAAATTAATTTATCTCAAAATGTAAATTTTGATGTTCGATGTACCGTTTCTGAGAAACTACTGTTCACAGGTATGTAATTTTTTTATAATATATTTATAATAATGTTTAATATACACTGAAATGAGCTTTTTGTAACAAACTCAAAAATTTATTTGTTTACAAATTTTTTATGTAAAAAATGGGACAAATTTCGCAAAGTTTGATAAAATATTTCATAAATTATTAAAAAATTCAAAATGTGCTAAAAGCTCATTTCAGTATAATGAGCATGTACATATAACAGATTTTGATAAAAAATACATCGAAAGCAGCCCATTTAATATTGTCAGTATAGAGAGGGGGGGTCATACTCTTCTTAAGAGTTTAGAGTAAGATTGCTTCTCCAAAGGTAAAGAATAAGTTGTAAATTACTCATAAAGTGTTAGATCTAAAGTAAAGGTAAGTATTTTTTTAAAACAATGTCTGCTTCTTCCTCGATCCCTCTTACCCCTGCAACCTCCAGGTTGCGACGCTTTCGCTTTAGAAATTCATGTCTGCCCTTTTTAAATCAAAATTCTAGGGCTATAAGAATGTTTTTAAGCATAATTAAAAGCCTAATGCTAGGACTTAGACACCAATAACTTAAAAATATCTTATAGTCATAAAACATCATGAAATGCCCAGTGAAGTGGCGGATGACGTAAAGTTTTTAAAAGGAATATAAATAATACTTATCTATAGAAATCTCGAAATGATCCCAAATACAATATACTTTTAAAGCATGTTGTGTTTATTAAATATGACTTTGATTCTCCATCCGAATAATTCTTATTCATCATAAAGTATTGAAGTGTAATGATTTAAGAGAGCGTTTCTCAAACTGTGTCGCTCGCTTCCCTGAAGAGAGGGGCGTGGGCATATTAAAAAGTCAAAAACAAAAAGATTATTTTAAAAAAATATTAACTTATTGAAAGTAAACAAACAAAATACATTCTGTCATAATACATAATAAAAAATAAAATACACATTTACACTTACTTAATACAGTTTAAAATATATTGTGCATTACTGAAACATTTATAATTAATTTAACAATACTAACTTAAGAACAAGTTGAATGATTACCAGCGAATCTCCATGGGCTTGTTATATATAAAATTATATACAAATATTAACGATTGATAATCTGTACGGTTTATAATTAATCTCTCAACTACCGATTGGCTTCAGACTGCCATCGTTGTCCACGTAGGCGGCTATATGTTTTTTGGGGGAGAAGAGAATAGGAATAAGTAAGCAAATTCTCTGAAATAAGTAAATCCTGCTCAAACACGGTCAGGGTTCTCTTTTTTGCATTCCAAAGCCTTCGGAATAGTTTTATGGAATGCAGTGCACAGAAAAGATCGTACTTCGGAAAGACACATATATACGTCTGGGCGATTAACACTTTCGCTTAACTAGACGTTTATATACGCCAGTGGCACTTAAGAGGTTACAATCGTATTGTAGCTGTAGCGTCGAAGTAAAGTATTATTGAATTAAATGCAAAAGGAAATATATATACGCCCGGGGCAGTTAACGCTTTGGCTGAGAGAAACATTTATATACACTGGTGGTATTAATAGGTTGAAGTCGCATTGTAGTTTTAGCGTCAAAAGAAAATATAATTGAATTCAATGCATTGTATTTGTATAGAAGGGGAGGGGCGATAAAAATTATTATTGAATATTGGGTTGAAAATATTGAAACTCTGAGAAGCACTGAGTAAATATTAATAAGAGGTCACAACTTAGAATGTTTTTAAAGCAACAGTGTGAAACTATTACATTCACTCCCTTGAACAATTAAAAAACAACACGCAGATCCAAATCTCATCATCCATCAACCTAACTGTCCAAAAACGGGATGTACTAAGCGGAAATAAATGATATTTAGCTTAAGATAAATGGACATTTGATCCAGACCCGTAAAGACAGAACGAAATCATCTTTCATTCATTCCAAGTAGCCTCAGGCCAGTCCCTTAATGGCCCTCCAGCCAGAAGATCTCTCGGAAGATTTCAAAAGCATTTCATCCAAAGAGATATTTCAGGCATTATCTGAGATAAATTTCGTTAAAATTCCGGTTTCATTTCAAGTGTTAGAAACAGGATTTTTCTCGGATATTTGGAGCACAAAAGTATTGTGTGAATGTGTTTTCAGTAATGTAAAGACGAGACTTTACGGTATGCGTTTATTTGAGTATTCAAGTAACTTGAATAGCTTCAAGTGAATTTCTAATGAAAGTTCTTGTAACGGTACAGGATTAGGTTTTCGCGAAATTAGATTTATTTTTGATAGATTAATGAATTTGATACATCGTCTGAGAAAGGGGGTTTCCTCTAATTAAACAATTTAAAAAAATAATTCTTTGATTTTTTTAAAAAAAAGATTTGTGAGGAAAGAAATTTTATGTTCATACCATTTTTTTATGAAAATAAAATACGAACTGTTTTAATATTTAATAAGCGGTTAAAAACTTGCACAAATTCATCCATATTCAATATAATCCACATCAAAATATGATAATAATGATTTTTTTTAAAATTGAATTAATTAGTTTACATTGTTTATCAATATATGCAGGAACTATATTTAACAATTATAAAAAGAATAACAATTAAATAGATGAATTGTGTGTTTTACAAGTTATTAAACAATTTTCGTTTATGTGTGTGTGAGTTTTTCTCCTTATTCTATTACTATATTTCCATGTATCACTTTTTTTCTAAAACATGTTTGCATTTCTAGAATAAGTTTTTCTACAAATAAATTTTGAAAATTTTCACTTTTATGCAAAGTATATTAACTAATAATTGAAAGTACTACTTTTCTTCAAAATATATATATATATATATATATATATATAAGTACTTTTAAAATATATATATATATATATATATAAGTACTTTTTAAAATCCCACTGCAAGATTTTCATAATCTACATTTCATCGTTCTTCGAAATTTAATATCCTACCTTCAGAGTTCAATACCTCTTATTAGTTTAAGAGAAATATGAGAAAAGATATTTCATTTTTATGATTCTTCTAAGTAAATGATAAAATGATATTGCAGTTTTCTCTGTTTTTTCAATCATATACCCTTTATGAGTAAATAAAAAAAAATAAGAAAATCCTCGGGGAAATAAATTAAATGTGTTAGAAATGAAAAAAAAACACCTTCATTTACTATTTTAGCCTTGATTTTCTATTTTAGCCTTGATTTTCTATTTTAGCCTTGATTTTCTATTTTAGCTTGATTTTATATATTTACCCTTGATTTTTTTTATTATTTATTAAGGGCATGTTTTTAAACATTGTTGTTGACTAGCGGCTGCAAAATGTTTTTCATAATTAATTATTTTTTAATTTAACTAATTTTTATTTCATAATTGGATTTTTATTTTTAAAATGCTTTTGCCTTTATTATCTGTCAACGCGCAGTAATGGTCAGTTGACACATTATTGGATTTTATTGGAGAAATGTTCTTTTTTTTATCATGCCTCAATCATTAATTTACTAGAAAACAAATACGGGGTGTGTCTACAGATTACTTTTATCCACACCAACTTGATTTGAAACATTTTCACTGAGACAATTTAAAGTACCCGAACACGTTTAGGGTACTTTTTAACAAAAAGCGTATTTAAACATTATAAATGATTTTTAAGACTCAATACTAATAAATATTAATATTTAACTAACAATATTTGAAATAAATTACCTAAATTTTACAAAAATCACAATTATAAGTGAAATTTTAGCAATATTTTTGACGAACTTCAAAGCAGTTAGAGAAAAAAGTAATAAACTTATATTAGTAAAAGTATTACTAAAACAAATTAGATGCATTCATTTAGAAAATGTACCAAAATTTTAATGTTTCATTAAAATTTGAACATTTTAGAGCTGATTGAGTAAACATTATAGGAAATGTGGCATCTTGTATGAGACCATTATTTAAAAAAACAAGCCATAACACAAAAAGTATTCATACAATAAGGAATATTTTAATACATTCTCTAATAAATAACATAAATATCAGGTCCAAAAAGTTTTGTAGAAATTCATTTATAGCTTTTTGGGTTATCAGACTCGCCATGATAGATTTTGAGCAATTTAAATGCCCACATCTGGTGGATCAAAGACCCACTTCCAGTTTTTCTAACTTTATAAAAGTGATTGTAACATGGCTCTAGGTAGCGTAGAATATCAAAATAAAGTATGTTTTGTAAAGTCAAAAGATAGTTCTATTCAATAAAATAGAAAACAAGAATATGTGTCTCGACCGAATTTGGTCACTTTGAACGTATTCTGATACCTTAAAATACAGGGTGTTGTTGTCGGTATGTCCATGATATGCAGATGGATAAAAAGCAGTCATGATGGTAACAAATTAATTGGGCAAAACAAATTATTTATTGTGTGAAATTTACAAGGAAAAATATAAAATAAATATTGTTGTAAGATATGGTAATAGTCTAAGTTTACCATTCTCAGAAATGTACAATATGGCTACTTTTCGTTATTCTACAAATGTTCCATCGATAAATCAGCTTTTACAGCTGATTTTTCAGCATATTTCCATCAATCAAATTAGTTACAGTGAGGATTTGATACCGTGACACAATAGTATCTCTTTTCGGGGCTCTTTTTTGTTTTCTATTTCGCCGTACTTGCACAGTAGAATGATTTTTCATGAAACCAAAGACAACATTTTGGTTTTCCAACACCTTCCTATGTCTCCATTACCGTAATGCCGAACAAAGAATTACTAATGCTCCCTAAAATACTCTCCAGGTATGACACTTAACGCCATCTATGAATAAACTTAGTGAATATTACTACTAGTTTGACTTTAAACGGGTTAATTTCATTTAATATTTTGGAAGTTCTTAACTTACGAAATTGCCCAACTATAATTTGAAGACATCCTGTATATTATGTAAATAATTTCTATAAATATATATGTATTACTTAGACTCTTAGAAAAAAAAGGATGTTAATTGTTTTACATAATTGGGGATTTGGTTGAAAAATAGGGAAAATTTTCTTCAGCATTCTAGATTTAAAGATGGTCAACCTTTCGAAAATAAATAAATAAATTTCCCCTTCATAAATTCCTTACTTATCTAAAAAAAATAGTGTAAATGAGAGATGCAATTCATAAAAAACTTTCATTCCCAAATAAACACAGTTTAACCTTTAAAAATTGCTGATTATGCAAATATAACTCGAAACATACAATTACAGAAAATAAACTGCTAAAATTCCTCTAAAAATTAGAAATGTTTACAGAGAGAACTATTAAAATCTTTCAAAATACAAAGCTCTACATTAAAAATGAGCTCTGACTAAAGTACAGTTCTTGATAAATATCACCGCAGCTGGTCTGTTTTTTAAGAAAGAAAGGAATTGCTAAAATTACATAATTGTGCTGCTGTAGGGATTACATCTCCTACGTAAGAACACTCTTTCTAGTTCCATCGATTCTAAGGAGGAGACCACCATTGTTCCTCAGGTCATTTGAGATCATGGGGCTGTAACAGAGATAGCAACATCTGCTGTTAAGGTACGCAGACACATCTTCACAATCAAGTATCCAAGTGTTCCTCTAAATAGATGGTATAGAAATGCATACCTGTTTACATTGGACAAGAGAGCACACATCCAAATCAGACATAAATGAGTTTTCGTGCTGTTCACTGGAGAGTCCCAATTCCCTTTGAAGCATGATTCAAGTCGCGTGTTAATCGGGTGGGAACAAGGCATCAGATAACACCAATCGAACAATGTTGAAGACCATTGTTATAAGGGAGATGAAATCTTTGCCTTAAGCTAGAACATGCGTAGGTGTTCCCATTAATCTGCCATGCTCTACACAGAAGAACTCTGACTGCTGTGAAGAACCAGGAGGAGATTTGTGATTAGGTCTTGGAGAGATTGGAATGGTTTACTCGATCACCGTACCTAAATCCGATAAAGTATCCTTACGGTTACCTATATAGATAGGTGGCTGCCTTACGTCATTGTCGAAGTCGTTAAATGAGGTTGAATAAGGGTTGCTTCAAGTATGGAAGATGGTCCTCTTTTCTTTATCCAATTACTACCTGCACAGAAAATCAACGCTTTAAGTGAATTATAAGCAATAGTTTTATTCTTATTAAAACCTACGTATTTAGAAATTTTACACAAAATTCTACCAGTTACTTTCAATCAAAAAATGAACCTTAAAGAAAAATCAATTCTTAATGTTAAATTTATATAAAAGTTTTATTAGTAGTTATTTAGATCACATTTCTTAGAAATTTCACAATTTTATCTTCATTTGTTTTTTAATCAAACTCAAAATACTCGTTTTTTCATAACATTTCGAGGATAGTGTATTAAAGAGAACGTAAAATATATCTCAGAAAGCTGATGATTTTATTCATATTTGAGAGGATCTTAGAGGTACATCAATATATATATATATAACTGCTTACACTGACTCTCATAAAGTGCAAGTCACATGTTATTTTTTCAAAATAACAGTCTCTTACATAGAAACGTACAACGAAGTTGTCACATTCTTAGAGGGGTTCAACACCGGTTATCTATTCATATACGCTGTTACTATCATCAAATCATTCTAAATACATACAATAATCTGCTGTATTAGTTAGGAACATTTGTACATGAAATACTAAATTTCTTAGAAATATGTATCATACGATTTCATATATATATTCCGCATACAATGATAGTAAATTTCTATATAAATAAAAAAGTTGATATATATATAATTCCTACGTAAATTTTACTTATTCGAAAGTTCACTTATTTGATTCATTGCTTTAATTTATCATTATAACGAATATATTTTTAAATACAATTTTGAACATTTAAATTCGAATAAGAAAGTTAATGCATTATCTTTTGCACAAAACACTTACATTTTCTCAACGTCAAAGAAAAACAGACTTAATTTACGCGTGTATGAATACATAATTATAAATTTATACGTTTAAAAATTGAATGCATAAAAATTTGAAAATTAAGCCGCAACCTCGACATCAGAAATATTTTTATTCAACAATCCATTAGAGAGATTATATTTTTTTGGTGTCTAATGAAATCATCGAACAGTCATTTAAATTCGAAGGTATAAAAACTACGAACTAAATTAGTTCTTAAACGTCATTGTTTTCTCAAGCACAAGATAGGAAGTTGAACTCAGACATTTTTAGAGTGTTTTTACAATAAATGATTATAATGCTTAATCGGTCTCAATAAAATGTCCGGAAATATTAAGCTGTCAGGAGAGCGATTTTAAAAAATAATTAGTATTCAAAATAAAATCTTAATATAGTTTTCTCCATTATAATCCCCTACAGTTATTTTACTCTTTTTAATTTGACCTTGAGCTGTTTTCATCATTTCCCATGCAATAAAATGAAACATCAACTTCATTTCTAAAAATATGCTCTGAAAAAATGATTGCATAACGACAGCAGTTAGTCTCTAATTGGTTGTAAGTAGAAGACATTTAGTAAATGCTATTCATTCCACAGCCTTAGAAAACATTTTATGATGAATGCATCGAAATTTCTACCACTATAGCGCAACTGAGGCGGAAGCACATTCGGGGTATTCTATAACAGTGCTCCGCAACCTTTTTATCGCTGCGGACCGGTCAACGTTTGATCATTTTACCGCGGCCCACTGAAGGTGGGACACGCTAATTGTTTATATTTTAGATTGTTTTGATTTAACAATTTTAATTTAGTTACATTTAAATATGCCTCCAGAATAAAATATAGTTACACCAAAAATGAATAAAAGTGATTTCCGTGGAAAGTTGCGCAAATCCGAACTTTAAATAAAATGGCAATAGTTTAATGTTCTTTAGGCGGCCCGACGCCAATTGATCCACGGACCGGGGGTCAAATTCTTCAATTTCCAACGTCGCCTTGGAGCAAGTTCAGTTCATCAAATGACGTCACATCACAAACTTAAACGTTTCTGATAATTCCTTGAACTGAGAAAATCTCACTGAAAGTTCCTTGAGTGAAGAATCAATCGAGGTGGATCGGTGCGTGTCCAAAATATTTTGCCGCGAGTCATCAATGGCACACGTGCCAATGGTTCGCCATCCCCGTCATAGACAGTTGAACAACTCTGAATATAAAGTCACCTAGTCGAGATGCGTTAATCTGACTGTTCATAACCAAGCAATAAAGTGCATTTTCTTTGCACTGGGAGAGCAATAATTACTGCAAAGAAATTATCAGCGTAATGAAGATCCTTGAATTCCATGAAGCTCGAGAACAAGTTAGGATGGAATGATTATGGACCTCCCGAACTGCTTCAACTGCTTTCAATGTATCCGATGCTCTAAGACTTTTCTATACCACCAGTGGTACCTTTCACCATCTCACGGTGCTTGGCAGTGGCAATGCTAAGAAAGCAATCTTTATAACTTCTACCTTGGCCCATTTGCCCTTAAGGGGACTCGGCACCCTTTCAGCAAACTTCTTTATTTACATATTTAAAAATTATATTTTAACATTTTATACAATGTTTCTATTCAAGAAAATGTTACCAGATGAAAATTTTCATATATTATTCACACAATTTTAAAAATTTTAATTTTTTGAAAAAAATTGGGAAAATTTTAAAATCCTACTCCTTTGGTAAAAATTAATTTTTTGACCTGAAATTTTTTTATAATATTCTTATGGATGTTCTTAACAACTTTAGGGATCGATTTTAGAATAACTTCATTCGTTTTCGAGAAAAAAAATAAAATGTTGATATACAGGCTAAAAATCAACGATAAAGCCAACATGTCTTACATTTTATTTTTTTAAAAAGTATTCAGTTTATAGTAAATGGATCCCTAATTTTATTACATGCTTTATTTTTAACACGCAGGAAAAAATGGAAGTGATTGGTAAATAATTGTCGAAGGAGTAGCATTTTGAATGCGCTAAGGTTTCGAAAAACACAAACTGAGAAAAACCACTTTAAAGTTTATAATTCTGAAAATAATTATTATAAGCTTAATTAAACTTAAAAATACCACTTTAAGATATTACTTATACGTTTTTCTTTAAAATAATTCATTTTTATATGTTTTCAACCCACACATTTTTATAAATGATCAACTTTTAGAAGGTACTAATTGCACAAGAAAACTCAAGAAAAATGTTAAAAAATTTTTTTTTTCTGTCACGACAGAAATTTTAGCTGTTTTTTCTTCTTATAATATTAAAAGTATTACATTTGTATGAAAAATATATCAGGAATAAGAACTGAAATTATAAAATTATTAATATAAAATGCCTTAATTTAAAAATTTTACATGCACACATTTCACAAGGAAGAAAAATTACATTATTTTATTGCCTCGGATATATTCTGCTTTTAATACTACACATTCTTTTTTATAGTTATTATTTCTATTTATAAAATAGATTTTTTTTATCATAACGCATTTTTTAGCTTTTTTTCTAAAAAGGGGGTGTGGCTGAATTGCCTAATTTGTTTTTAAATGAAGTTTTATTCAACTTCTAACTTTCCGACATGCACAAGTGATATATCAATCGAAAGAGATAATAATGCAAAGAATAAGATTAAATGAAAATAAAAAAAAAACGATATGTTTGTGATTTTTAGGGTACCAAGTCCTCTTAATAACATTTCATATGATTCTTATATTTTATAAATACGTTTTTGAAAAAGAGTATACTTTACAGTTGTAATGCATACTCTTTTACGCTTACACTTACAGTTACACTTCCCCATATGTAGAATTTCAAGATCAGAATTTCCATTTAACCTGCCTCAGATCTTCAGTCGGATAGATTTTTGATGAATTCGGATCACAAATCGGTGATTTAAAATGAATTTTGTAAGAAATAAATCTCAGATTATATATATGCTGAAATACTTTTCGTACCCGAAAGAAATAATTAATGATTAGTTCAGAAGTATTAATAATATTTACAGAACATTGGAAAGAAAATTCTAAGAAATATGCTGAACTTCAAATACATGTGAGCCTGATTAATAAAAGTATAAAATCATGGAAGTAAAACAAAATTAAATTATATCTTATATTAAAAAAACATAATGCATCCGAAAAGTTTGTTTTTTTATTCACAAATTTGATTAAATTGATATTTTATGGAACTTTTTTCGAAAAAAGAAATATTTCTGATGGGAACTTAACGATCACTTGTGACTATTTTTTTCTAGTTTAAAGATTTATTTCTTTTGGTTAAGTATGCTAAACTAGTTTATGAATAAGAACTATGTTAGATCATTTTGGGGGGTTTCAGAAAAAAAGTAATATTAACACTTTCATAGTTTTATAATAATGTAACACAGCATAATCAAAAGGTTTAACCTTTTACAAACAAAAGCTCATGGTATTCAAGTAAAATATAGCAAGTAAAGTTATAAAATATTTGATAAAAAATTAATAACACGAAAAAGCAAATTACTCTATTAATAATTTTTACTTTCTCAAAAAGAAAAAAAAATATTCCGTGAGAAAAGTACATTGTGTGAATTTTATAATACTTTCCCTTTATTTTTCCATTGTATTTACATTATCTTTATTGCATCTCTATGCACAAAAGAGCCTTTTTTTATTAAAGATAAATTTCCCTTGATTTTAAAAGAAATAGCATTTCATTTTAATAACTTAATTGTCTATTAGAAAATAAGTTAATTAGGTAATTTGAGAAAAATAAGTTAGTAAATTCTCGTTAGGAAGAATAACGATGCTATTCACTTTTTAAATATTTATTTATTTTGAAATTCCTTACTTTTTTTCCCTAAAACCAATTACGTGTTTCGACTACAATTAAATTTTGTTATGGAAAAGTTATTTATGTTACTTAGGGAATTAGTGAAACATATTTTTTTATATAATTAATTATAAAAAGGATATTTTTTTAAACGAGTTGTTCGATCCTTTAATCAAGTTCTAGAAATTTCATCACTCGAAAAACGAAAATAATTTTTAGTCAATACGTGAAAATATTTAATATAAATATTTGAAGTTAATTGATATCTCTACTTAGTTTTGTTCCAAATGTTTATTTAAAGATTAATAAGCAATTACAAACAGGTAAAAAAATTGAAAGCATGAACGGGTTTACTCTCTCAGTTCTTGAGCACCCATATTTTGCAGTTCCAAAACATTAAATCTTAACCCAAACCATAAATTCATATTCATGGAATTTCGCTTAAAATACATGGAAAAACAATTATGTATCTTTCTGAATTAGATGGTCAAAGATTACATGAGATGGTCAAAGAAGAATGTTTCGATAAATTGAATGTATGATAAGTATAAATTTTAATGGAATGCTTTTTTTCTCCTTTACATTTTTTATAAAAAAACCAGTTAACTCTTATTTAGTATTGACTTATCTCAGTAATTTATATATATTTAAATTAAATTTTATACTTTTGTAAGTAAATTTACAGCACTTGACATGATAAAAATCTCATATTGAATTTTTGTAGGAAAGCAGATTTTAAAGCCCGCAAACAATTTAAAATACTATCAGAGTAAGTGATTCTCAAGAATAAGGAACGTCATCTCATTTCTTTTTTTTTGTAATTACATAAAAAATTCTTATGTAAGTTTTCTAAAATATTAATAAAACAAGTAATACAAAAAAAAGTTGTTTGAAGTCAATTCCTACTTATATCAACAAAGAAAATTTACATTTTAGCTACTTTTTATTTATATTAAAAATTAATATAAATATGTATATAAATATAACAGAACGACAACATTAAGTGGTAATTAATTTTTATTAATTATCTTTAAGGTATCCGACTACGTTCGGAACCGTGATTTTGCTAAATCCTTTAAATGGATAATATTTACGATATTTTGTGTCACTTAGATTTGAAAATGTATATAAAATTGTCTTAAGAATAGTATTACAATAAAAAATTATTTAAGTACCATATTTTGACAAAAAAATTAACATAGAATGACCCATTTTCAAAATATTATCTTTTTGTGGAAAAAGCTTCTATTACAATAATATTTTGCCTGTATATAGCTCAGACCTCTCTACAGAGGCTCAACTAGAATTTTTGAAAAATATAACTTTGAAGTGGGTTTATCCATATTTTACGACAACAGAGGAAAGCAATTTTAAGAAAAAAGTACCGATAATTACTTCAAGGGATGGTAACTCTGAAAATAATGTGAATTTTTCAAAAATCCTAGTTCAAACTTTCTGGAAAAGTCTTTACTTTATATAAGTGAAATATTTTTCACAAAGGAGAACATTTTGAAAAAAGATTATTCTAAGTGAATTTTTTGCCCAGATGATGTATTTAAATAATTTTTTTGTCAAAATGTCTTTAATACAATTTTATGCATGTATTCTAATCTAAGTGACACTAAATACCTAGAAAATGATATATTTATGCGTTTTTTAAAATCACGGTTCCGAACGTAATTGGATATCTTGAAATATCGTATTGTCTTCCAGAACAATCGTATATATAAAATTTCAGCTCAACTGAATTCTTTAAAACGTGAGAAAAAAAACCTTTTCAAGTTTTGACACATGTCGCCAAAATGGTCGCTAAGTCGCTAACGTGGCTGTATTTGTAATTTCTTTAATAATTAGTTTTAATCAATTAAGGTTCATTAAATATAATTAAATGATTGTATTGTCATCCAAAATAAAATCATGTGTATAAAATTTCACCTGAATTGAGCGCTTTAAAATGTATTTTATTAACGATTGAAAATTCCTCCAAGATAAAAAAATAAACAAATAAATAAATAAACATATAGAGATTGTGAGTTAATGGTAGGGATAGAAAAAGGTAAATTTAAGCCCTTAAAATAAAACATATATTTATTTCATAAATACCTTTAGGTTGTAACGCAGGGGTGGGAAGAGTTTTTTCCAGGGTACGGGTTACTTCTAATTTTTTCTAGGTATTGCGATCCACCCAGTGTCAGCGGCGAACACAATGTGGCACCCACGAGTTAGGAACCTCCCCCATAGACCTTGGTTTCCCCCCGATTGATTATAATCCCGTGCATATAGTACGTTAAATTTAATTTAGTATTTGTTATTAATATTTATTTTATTAATTAATGCTAATTATTTATCTAGTAATTTATTTTTTACTGTTTTTGTTCCCGGTATTCTGCAAACAAACAAAAATGGTTCCGTATCGGGGTATGATACGAGAATGATAGACTTTCGATCTTCGCCCCCCCTTCTCTTGAAATTTCTTGTGTGGGCCCCAGCCCAATGTCGTAGGTGTGGTAAGGAAATGGTCTACAATATTTATTATAGCTAAATAATAAATACAGAATATTTTACTTACGTACAGAACTAGAATAAAAAAAGAAACAAGCCTTACAGTAGCCGCATATGATGTGTAACATCTGACATGTTGCCGTGGTAAAAAAAAATACGCAATAGTATTTTGTATCCTGAAAAAATGAATTAGGTATGATTGAAAATAATTTTCTATAGAATAACTATATCTTTAATGAAAATTTTATTAATTAACACAAGGAGTAAAATGCAATTTTCTATCAAAAATAATTATTCTTATTCAATTTGAAGAAGTGCGGTGACAAACTAAAATATGACAGATAAACTTTTGATTTCTAAGAATTTAATAAAACCGTTATGAAACAGCGTCAATAACATTTCCACTGTTAGTTGTCGAAAAATTTCGATTTGTGTTCATTTCGAGCTTGAGTTCATCATTTAAAAAAGCTGTTAGCTGGTCAGCGTTTGGCAAACTGAAGTAAAAGTCAAAATCTCCTCTCAAAATCATGGGAACTCGCCAACATAGTCGCAAAATTGGCGACAAACTTGATCACCAAATAAGATGCCAACTTGGTTCTATCGCGAATTTCCCATTGACGTCACTTCCTGTTACCCATTTCCATCCCTTTTAAGAAATCACTCCGACAAATATCCAGCAACCGAGAGGAAAGATGTTACAGATAAAAACTAACACTTTTAAAACCACGTTTAAAGAAAAACACAAGATACAAACATGATAATAATAGTCACAAATATAATAATATCAAAGGATGCTTTTATTATCAAACAATTCAAAATACACTAAAAAATAGAGCATTTTTATTTAAAGATAGTTTTCGTTGTTATAGTCAGTAGAAGATTTAGTCTATATACTATCAGCTAATCTTGAATATTTCCATATATAATTTCTAACTGCTAAAATCTCCAGGCGGTCACCTCAAAATGTTTTGGCGGTCCACCTGTGAATCGTGATCGACGTAATGCCCACCCCAGTTGTAACGTCTTGCATGCGTTAGTGTAGTGCATTTTGGAGTATTTGAATCAAAATACTCTCATGTAGATAGGTTGAGAATCCTTTTTATTTTGGGTGGACACATCACATTACAGGAATTAGAATAACTATGTAAATGGTACCACACACACTTACATACTTACACACACACACACACATATATATATATATATATATATTTACATATATATATACATATATATATACATACATATATATATATATATATATATATATATATATATATATATATATATATATATAAGAAATATGTATTATATATCAAAAACAAGAAATAATAGATACAGAACATAACAAGAAATAGCGTAATAAAAATATAAAAGCTGAACATGAAGAACAAAATTATAGAGAAATAAAAAAAACTACAAAAAAGAAGAACCTAGCTAGTCAGAAAGCAATTTCGGACTTAGGACCGAATAAGTGGGGTTAAACTAGTTTGAAGGCGCCAACCTTCCCCCTTTGAAACTCGGTAGGAAAACCAAATAAAGTAAAATAAACAAAACTTCAGAGAATGGATAACTCAGAGAGCATGATAAAACCACTCACTACTATTATGTAACAAACTCTCCCAAACTCTTAATGCAGAAAAATCACAATATATATATATATATATATATATATATTAAGTTACATCTAATTTTCAAGAAGCAATATTTTTCCGTAATTTTTTTTAAAAAATTATCACAGAATCATATAATTAAATATGATTCTGAGCTTATAACAGTAGCGTTTCTTGTTGAGATATCAATAAAAATATTTTAAAAATGTTTCTGTAACAGTGAATAACTTCTTGGACAGGATGCTGTAAATAATTTTTATTGTATTAAAAAAGACTCTTATTGAGGAGGGAATTATTCAGAAGAAATATCAAAGAAAAGTAAGAGGTTTGAGAAGAATTTAAATATCGTTATACACTGATGCTTGTAAAATATACAAAACCATTAAGGAATCATCAGAATTAAGTGAACTTTGCAGCAAATATCGATTTTCAGATGTGACGTAAAATAATAAAGTTTCAGAGCCACCGCGCAGGCGTAGCATGTGCAGCGTCCTCTGAACTGATGCTGAAAGTGTATAAATAGAGGGCTGCAGAGGGACGTAGAAAATAGTTAATGATATTTTGTTAGAGGCGGAGGTTTAGTGAGCCCTAAATATGCTTCCATGACGAAATAAAGAGAAAATCCAACAACTTACGGAGTTTGAACGGGGGAGCATTATCGGCCTTCGAGAAGGAGGATTTTCCTATGGCACAATAGCAGCTCGTATGCAGTGGAACAGTTCCACAGTGATGCAAGTTTGGAAGCATCACCGAACAACTCGAAAACATGGCAGTGGACGATGAAAGTTACGTCAGCGCGCAACGATCAGCACCTGCTCCGCATGGCAGTGAATGACCATACAGCTTCCTCCAGGCAGTTGGCAGTACATTGGTCTACTGCTACAGGTGTACTAATGCCATCTTTGTTAATTTGTCGATGTCTGCTGCACCGTGGATTGCGTGAAAGGCTGCCTTTATGCAGGATCCCCCTCACGGTAAACCAGCGACGGCTGCATCTGCAAAGGGCTCATGAGCACAAAGCCTGGCAATCTGATTGGAACCAAGTTGTCTTTTCAGAGGAATCACGCTTAAATTTGTGGGACCATGATGGCTGCATTCGTGTTAGACGCTATGCCGGGGAACGATGCCTTCCAGAGTGCATTATCGAACGACATAGTGGCCTAACATCCGGAGTCATGGTTTGAGGTGTGATTTCGTATCATGGACGATTCAATTTACTACGAATTGAGGGTAATCTCAATAACAACAGGTATTTTCCGTGAAGTGCTACAGCCCGAAGTTGTTCCCTTCCCTTAAGGTATCCCTCGGGCTATCTTTTAGCAGGATAATGCACACCCATATGTTGCAAAGACTGTTCAAGATTTCTGTTCAGCTCCACACATCCAATTTCTTCCTTGGCCTGCTTATTCACCGGATATGTCACCTATTGATCACATGTGGGATTTGGTTAGTCGGCGTCTTGTTCCTGACCCGCGTCCTGCAGCTTCAAAAGACGAACTTTTGCTGTCCATACAAGCAATATGGAATTCTCTTTCTCAAGCAGACATTCAAAATCTGTTAGACTTTATGCCCCTGTAACGTCGTGTATAGCTAACTATCAGTGAATAACTTTAACCCTCTAAGTGGATACCTTCCTCCTGAAAAGTTATTCCGAAAGCGTTTTACTCTTATTTTGCTATTGCCTTCAAAAATGCAACAGACTTCAATTCTTTCCCCCTTTTAGAAATTGGGAGGTCGAACGGGGACAATTTTATGACCTAGTTCGGTTAAACCTTTAAAAGGGGGAAAGGATTTCAGAAAAGTGTGGCTAATCCGCTTTTGAAAACGTTACTTGAAGGCAGAATAGTCCGTGCAGTCCATTTTTGAAGCATCTTTACACTGATGGAATTTTCCGTGCTATCCGGTTAGAGGGTTAAAGCCTAATAGAAAAATAAAAGCATTGCTTATTTGCTAAACAATTTGTTACTGAAGCAATATAATTCAGTCCATATGCCAAGCCGGTGCAGTCAGTCCATATTCTATTCTCAACGCCACCGGCGTTCATCATCTTTCCACTCCAATCTCGGACTAAGCCCTTTTCTCCATCCAAGGCCGGCTCCTCTCTCTCTCTCCCGACTCTTTTTCTTCTCTTTTTCCGTCTCTCGTCTCCTTCCTTTCTCCAAAAAGAACCCTTTTAAACACCAGGGGTGTGTTCACAACACGCCCCTCGTCCCTTCTTGGCAGGTCACAAAAGTCTCTTGGCCTCCCTCGTCCTATTTGCGCATCACACGCCAAAACACACACGGGCCGTCTGGCCCAAGGGCGCCATAGTTCATTGTCAACATCTGGTTTGTCCATCGCTCCATCTGTTCTAGTATCCCTTCACTCAACACCAGAAAAGACGACATGATTATTTTAAGATAGACTTCGCCTATTGTCAATGGGGCACCGGCTCTCCTTTACCATTATGGCGACCCGTCTGGCTGTCTTCACTCGCCGAGTTCAGACAATAAACAATGGTCTCATGGCCACGTGCACTGGTCTTTTACAGCTGGTGGATAGTAAAAATTCAGGGACAATCAATGGGTGTGAGATCACAACAATCGAAGACGTCGTACTTGTCCCTTAACAGCTGGTGAAACCATAAAACTTATCGTGAATCGAAAGATGTGGATTCACAACAATCGACGATGTCACCTATGTCACCGGATATGTCACCTATTGATTACGTGTGGGATTTGGTTAATCGGCGTCTTGTTCCTGACCCGCGTCCTGCAGCTTCAAAAGACGAACTTTTACTGTCCATACAAGCAATATGGAATTCTTTCTCAAGCAGACATTCAAAATCTGTTAGACTTTATGCCCCTTTGTAGAGCAGTACTTATTCCAGCGCGTGTTGTCTTCACCAAATACTGATTTCGGACACTTAACATTGTTTTTTGTTGATTTAAAAAAGTTTCATCATTTTTTTGTACTAATAAAGAGTGTTTTTTAGGTTTAAGTTGGCTTTACTTTCCAAGATGGCAACCAATTTTGTCAAGTGATTTGCCGCAGTTTGGTTTGGCAATTCCAAAAACGATCATCAAGAAGGCGTAAACCAGCCCCAAAACAAGATTGCCGTTATTCCCGATTTTCTAAGCGAATTTTCTTTAGCGATGAAGCCACTTCTGGTTGAAATGTCAACAAACAAACTGCCGCATTTTGGGTAAGCTAATCCACAAGTGTATGTTGGTTACATCCAGAAAACTGACTGTTTTGTCTTTTCTGGTGGAATCATTGGTCCGTACTTCTTCAAAAACGATGAAGGCCACAACGTTACAGTCAATGGTGTCGGTTTGATGAGCTGCATGATTACTAACTTTCATTCTGAATTGAGCAATCATGATGTCCAAGCTGTGGTTCCAACAAGATCAGCTCGTGCATTTATTGAAAAGACACGTGACCGCCTAATTTCACGTTTTGGACCTGTGAATTGGTTTGTGATTTAACACCGCAGACTATTTTCTGTGGGGCTATGTTGTGATTGGTCTATGAGGGATAATCTCAAAACACTTGACCATTTTTTAAACAACATTGGCCGTGTTATTGCCGATATACGGCCACAAATGTTGGAAAAAGTCATCGAAAATTAGACTACATCCGAGCCAGCCAGTCATTGTTGCCATAAATCATATTTAAAACAATGCCACAAGTCGAATAAAAAAATTCTTGTTAGCGAATAATACAGCTGTTTTATTGCAATTTAAAGTTCTATACCTTTAAAAACGTTCAGCGTTAAATTTCACCATTCTGATGATTCTTATTTTCCATTTCTTACAAACAGCAGTTTATAATGTTCCATCGATTTTGTGAAGTGATTAACAGGTAAGAATGTTTTAATTCATTTCCCAAAACCCAGACTATTTCTTGTGATTTGAAATTTTAAAATTAAATAATAATTTGATTTATGATTTTACCGCTAATTGCAGAAAATAAATTTCGAAGTATACTCATAAAGACAATTTTCCAATATCAATAGTCTTAAAAAACGTGACGAAATAATTTCAAAAAAAAAAATTTTACGAATTGTATTTGATGTACATTTAAATTTACCAAGAAAATTAAACAAACCGTTCATAAATGATTAAAAAACGGGTCGATATTTTTCTTAACGTGTTTTTCACGACATTTCTTTATACACAGTGATTATTGTATTTCGACTCTTAAAAAAATTTGTTATGCAAATAATTAGCTAAATCGCAGCGAAACTTTGTAAAGTGTCTCGGGTGTAATAAATTAAAAATTAATACAAGATTATAAAAATCGATTCCTAAGAATTTTGTCATCAAATGTCTTTCTTTAACACTTCATAATCAAAATAATAGGAACAGAATATTTCACATCTCAGAAAATCTATACAATTCTTCAAAAAATTTTACGATTTTTACAAAAACTCTAAGAGACATACAAAAATATTTTTTTTAAAAATAAAAATAATAAATCGCAATGAAATTTGCAGTGTTTGCAATCATAGTTTCATTAAAATTTTAATAATTTTTTCTTCTTAAAAAGAGTCGCCGATACATATTTAAGAATTGAATATTATCTTGAAGATAATATTCAGTTATTCCATTGTGCTTGTGTCACAATATTCCTACGATTTATTGTTCGTAAAATTCTTGGAATACTTCCAGAGGAAAGGGGAAGATGTATTTAAAGCCAATAGGAATGTTAGATAGTTTATGTAAAATGAACCTAACTAATATTAAACTCAATTTAAACATAATGCAATGCATATATTTAATGATTTTCTATTTCACTTTTCTTGAAAATGATTTTTTAATCCTTTTTGGCTCTCAGTCCTCCAAGATATCGAGTGAAACATATCTATTTTACTTATCCATCGAACGGTAAGTACAATATTAACTGCAACTTTGACTTTTAAAATAATCGTCAAATTCTGAGGCGAGATGATGTAAAATTGCATCAGCTACTGAATCTGACCAATCACGTGGTAGTAATCATTTGCGTAAAGAAAACGCTAATAAAAGAATAATGAAACTTCCTCCTATTATTATATTATTTATTAAATTCTTTATAAAAAATAATACAATGATTCGCGTAAAAAGAGAATTTGCAAATACAGGACTTACTGAGGGAACTCACTATATATTGTTCCATTTTGTCCAAAAATGAGAGAGAATAGCCAGATACCGCGGGTCATGAACGAGCCCTAAGGTCTTGTCTTGATGACCAATCTATTCCATTATGATTCATATAATAAAGAGAGAGACCATTTAAATAAAATACTTATGATACATATATAATTTTGTACATTACTATTCACATTTTTGTGGGCTTTTTTTATTTTATTTTTCAGTCAAATTTAAATATTGGAAACATTTGGGATCCAAACTTTTTATTATTGTTAGCCATAAACGTTTGAGTTGGGAAATGTAGCTTTATGCACAATCGATAGACTTTCATACTTCTTGGGGCTTGGCGGTCACAGTGGTTAAGGTATCCAACCATGGAGCATTTGAATCCCAGTACCAAAAGACCCACCGTGTAGGGAAGCGATGCACGTTAAATCTGTCGAGAGCTGAAACGTCCTCCCGTTGGTGTAGTTGGTTTAGGAGGGTGCCAGCTCAAAAGTGGACGTCACTTGACCATGGTTCAAAATTACATGTGGTCCGTCGCCAAAAGCCCTCGATGTAGCTGAACAGTGCGACGTTAATATTAACTCATTCACATTCATACCTACTTTATGTAATTTAAAAATAAGCTTAATATGTTTAGAAATAGGAATGAAAGATTCAGTCCTATCTTAAACGCTTGTAAATATGATTAATTAATTTTTACATAAGTTTGAAGAATAATCCCATTATAATATTAATTATAATTTGTCTAAATTAATAAAATGGAAGGTTCATTACAAAAACTAATAGATTTTTACGGTAAACTAAATACAGTAAGATAGACTAAGTGATTTAAAATAAGAATGAGTAAGATTTTTTATTAAGATAGAATGCTTTATATTTTTTTTTTAAAAAAAGTAGTATTGTGGTTAGTTTTTCAGTTCAGATTGTTTTCAATAGTTATGTAAAATATAGTCAAAACAAACACACGTATGTCACATATATCATCAAGCAATTTGTTTTTATAAAAATATTCTAAAATCACCATAATATAAATATACATAAAATTTAATCATTAGTCTTCTAGGAAGTTGGTGTAATTGCTCCCTTTTTGAACTCAATTTTATTAAAATATTGCTATGAATTTTGAGTAATTAATGCTTATTTTCATCTTAAAATAGTGTAAATAGTTTATATCTGGATGTTTAATACGTTAATATTCCTTTGTATTTATTTTATGATGAAAATTGTAATATTCACAAATAACACCGTCCCTTTACATTATAATGGAGGTTCAATGAAGAGACGAAGTATGACTATACAGCCAAATTGGCATCCTTTTTGACGATCTGGCAACCATATGGATGTTTCCGGAAATTACTGAATAAATCTATAACATCATTATCCGTGACATAAGCGTATTTTCGAGAATGTACTGGAAGGTAGCCGTGCGTCTTGTTGCGGGAACTGAGTCAGTATTATTTCAACTGCAGCTTCAAAGAGTTTTCTTGCGGAAAATCTTTAACTTTACGTGCCTGTATTTTTGACAGTGATAGTTGTGTCTGAGAATCATCACTTTCTGGGATTCATTGTGCGAATATTAGTGCTGTATTCGGTACTTTAAGAATTGTTTTTCAGTAATAAACTTTCATTGACCTTAAAGACCTGCTTTGCTCTTTAAGACTAATAGCATGAAATCCACGAACATGATCTACGCAAGAATAGATAACAAATAAAAAATTATAGTTCCAATAATGTGTAACTGTTGATTTTCAAGCAATTACTAAATTTAAAAATTATTTGTAATTCTTTTCAAATCTTCCATATCAAAAATAGAAAATAACTTAACAATTACTTCAATCAAACGTCACATCCTCAACATGAGATCTTGAATCAAATGCCGTAATTTATCCTTTTTAATGACAAAATATTGAATGTAAATGATGTTTAATTCGAGATGAATGGTCATTTGATCCTGTGGTTGCAAATAGGGAGAAAATTAATATTTCAATCCCATTAAACTATCCTCCGGCGAAGTCGTTAATGAGCTTTTATTCAAACGATCTCACCGAAAATTTCCGTTCGGTTTCAGACATAGCGAAAAATTCTTTTCCCTGAAGATTAACAATATTGGATTAGTCAGCGTTTCTCACACTGTGCCCCCCTTCTAGAGGGTCGTGATAACTCTACATGGAGGGGGTGCGAGTGTATCGAAAAGTCGAAAGCAAAATATAATTTAGAAACATTAATTTACTTAAAGGAAGCAAAACAAAATACATTCTGACATAATAAAAATGAAATACACTCTTGGACTGATGCAACACACTTATAAACGTATCAGTACTGCACCAGGTATCTGATAATTAATTTAAAAATACTATGTTAGGAGCACGTTTAATAATTACCAGTGACCCCATGTGCATGTCATAAAATTATATATAGCATTTAATGCTTATCTTGATAATTTGTACGGTTTATGATTAAAGTAGCTTTACATCAAAGTATATTATACTTGTATTCAATACAATATTATTGTATGGTGGGACTGTGAGGAAAATCATGATTAAAAATTGGGACGCAAAACAAAGTTTGAGAAGCACTGGATTAGATGAACTCTAGTTTTCCCTTCAATCATTTATTCTTTAATATATGTAGTGTATTCAAATAACCGCAATTACTTTATTTGTATTTATATGTGTTTAATAATTCGGGAGAAGAATTTGAAGGAGCTCAGTTGTCTGTTAATTAATATAAAAATCATGCAAAAAAGGTTATTGAGAAATTTTGAGCAAAAAGCCTCTTTTCTTACAATTAAAATTTATATTTCTGCTTTAGAAATTATCCCCGTAAAATAACATATTTCGGGCTATTAAAAAAGTCCCTTTTATAAAAGAAATTCAAATTTATCGCGAAGTTTAATTTGGTAAAGAAAAAAAAAACACTGTCTTTAAAAATTAGTAAACTGATAATTTTTTTCAAGTATCCAACAAAAACATGAGTTTTTAAAGGAGTATTGGAAATGTAACTGAGTTTTTAAAGAAATAACTGAAATGGTGTGAAATGCAAAACAAAAATAGCAACAAAATTAAAGTTCTAAAGCACATTAGTAGTGTAATTTAATATTTTCCTTAAATATAACATTCATTTAATTCACATTTATAGATAAAAATGATGATTATTTAATTAAAAGTATACTAGAGCTACGCTGGCATTACTTGAGTTATTAAAACCTCAATCACAAACGACAAGGGAATTACCCACACACCTAAGGAAATGCCTCGCTCTACCGACTTCGATGTTGTATCACTATTATTCGATATTGCGAATAATTTGAGGCTTAGTTTTACACTTAATGCGCATAAACACTGCGGATTTTCAGTGTAGGCTGTACTTAAATATATGATTAAACATAAGCATCCTGATCATAAAGCTCGTGATTATGACCACTCTGCTAGTCGTGGTAGGGGCAGCCAATGGGAGTCAACTTTCTCACTTGCCAAGGTCCAATCCGAGAGCAGACACTCAGCTCTCTCTCCTACTCTAACTTCTCTGATCGAACTTTTCTGAATGATTGGCTCTGCCAATCAGAATGAGCAACCATCTAGCACAAAAAAAACCCCTTTTGTCTCTACATCTACATTTTCCAGATATAGATTTGAGGACCTCAAGCGGCCCAAATGCCCAGAGATATATTGTATGCTAGTCGTGGTCGCTGACATTAAACGTAAGAAACGTATATCGGCATAGGCAGTAACATTATTTCCAATGAAAACGAATTTCTATTGACGGCGACACCTCTAGGACCAGACAAACTCTAAACTACATACATACATACATATATATATATATATATATATATATATATATATATATATATATATATATATATATATATGTTGTTACAAAAATATTATATGTTTTCTGAAATACTATTTTGTGTCAATTTGGTATTTCATTTATTGTATCTTACTTCCTTATTTTATACTCTGTGTGATTAATGCCAGTTTTCTCTTATGTTGAAACTTTAGAGTTCAATGCGGGATTAAATGCTCAAATGAGAAATTTGATAAGTTGACACATGTTCCACTAGTGACTTTCTCTCCATCCCGGAGTGAGGTCACTGGGGACATTTCTTTCGCCCACATACGACTTCCGGTGTCAGCTATCCAAAAAGAGACAGGAGCAATAAGTGTTTTTTTTTGTAGAATCACATGAAATATTTAATTTTTTCTTGAGTGTGTTAAATATAAGGTAACATAAACGTTTTGGGATCCCCAATCAGTAGACTCTTTTCAGAAGAAATTGGCATGCTGAAATGGACTATTCCTTCTGTTACATTTTACTCGTTTGAATTAATAACAAGTAATTATTCCCTTAATTTCGAATTATTTTGTATTTGACTTAATATATATGTACAGTGATAGCCAAAATTGTAGATGGTTGTTTTTAAGTTTGTATGCTAATAGAAATTGTTACTTTGCACAAAATACGAAGCCTTTTATATCATTTTAAATAGAATTTAATACTGAATTCAATACAAAAAATTCAAATGTTTGCAACGAAAAAAGGTTATGCTGCAATAACTGTCGATAAACATTAGATACTGATGATAGCAGTGAGTTATCACTGCTTATTAGTGTAGCCTCTATATTTCTTATTACAGTTTCAGATCGATGTTTCTTTGAGCTAAAATAGTTTTAAGTTCTTCCTTTCGTTATTACATGATACCAGGAAACAATTATATTCTCATTTAGTGCTTTTTTTATTTTATGGATAGCTCATTTGGACCACAATTCACCTCACAAAGTGTCCACGATTTTGGCCATTACTGTATACATATATATATATATATATATATATATATATATATATAAATATATATTATTGATATATATATATATAATATATATATAAATAATATTATTGATAATAGTAATAATATTCGTTTAGCGAGAATTTCAAAAGCTAAACGCAGAAAAAGAGTTACTAGAGACATGTCAACCCCTCAAGAATTCTATGTTAGAATTAGCTGTTAAATTTGATGATAACTACAACACAGGCTTAATTAAATCGTTTATGTTTGGCTTGAATAAAACTGAAATTAAAATTATGACAGATATTTTAAGCAGATATAAATTTCGTGATTCTCATGGTATGCATATGATTCGAGACCTTAATAACTATTTAGTACAAAAAAATGAATATTAAATTAGATGCAAGTGAAAATTACTCTACAGAATATTGTACATTATTATATTTATGAATAAATCCTTTAACAAAATTAATTTTTCAAGTATATTTCAAAAATATCAATCCTTTTTTCCTATTAAAAATATTTATTAAAAAGGCTTTCAAATACAACAAGAAATTTGGTAGATTTATATTTAATTATAATCAAATCTCGGAGCTTCTAAGTTCAGAATCATGTAGATGCAATCTATATCGAGACTATATTGATGATTATCATCAGCACGTTGTCACAGGAGACCTTAGCATCGTGAAAGATGATTTGTTAAAAAATTTTATGGAAAAAAGGTACCGGGTTTAGACTGATGATCACAAATAATAAATCTAACGTTATGAAACAAATCATAAAAGATTTAGATAAATTCTACCTTAAAATGGCAATTAAATACGGAATGCCGATTGAAGCATTCAATCAATTTAGATCTTATGTAGCAACAGAAATTCAGGAATTAGATTTTACTGTTGAAAATGAAATTATGTATAAAGATCTTAAATCATCAATAGTAAATATCCAAAATGACTTCGTTATTACATATGTTGATAAGGTCTCTGCTAATTATGCCATAATTTGTAAATATTTTTACAGTAAAATATTAAGTAACCACATTTTAAATAATAATTCATTTCAAAAAATCAATTCACAATAATAGAGAAGATGATAATCGTCTTTTAGCTTTTAACAAAAAGACTGAATATTCATCTAAATAATATTAAATATCCAAGTATTTTTTAACACCAAAATTTCATAAAAGCCCTATAAAGTTCCGTAGTATCACTAATGGATACAATACATATATCACGAAGTCTGGAAGATCTTACAATCTCTTCTTCAAAATCTAATTGATAATTTACAAAACACGGCAATTATTAAAAATAGCTTAGAGATTGCTAGAGTTACTAAGGATATGATGATTTTTTCTATGCATGGTTTTGATTTCGAGGACCTTTTTAATTCTATAGATATTGACGATATGATTAAGGTTCTACAGTTAATTTATGATAAATATGAATTATATACTTCAATGAAAAAAGAAAAATTTGATATTCTTGTTAACCTCGTATTAAAAGAAAATTTCATTACATTTTTGATCAGAATCTTTATAAGCAGATCAAAGGATTACCTCAGGGTGGTCCAGCTAGTAATTGTTTAGCGAACCTATATTTACATTTTTTTGAAATAGATCATGTTGTAAATGATTCTTACTTAATTTATCGTTATATAGATGATATAATAATTTTTGGTAAAAATAGTGAATACAAACCAAATATTACATTCTACCCTGATTATCTCAAGCTTCTTAAAACTAACTTCAACTCTAATAGGGTGGAATTCTTGGATTTAGACTTGCATCTTATTAACAATATTGTAGTCAGTAACATTTTTGACAAGAGATTCGTTTAAGTTCCATATAATTAAAATTCCCGTATGGAACAGTAATTTACATATATCAATTTACAGAAATATCATTTTGAATTTTTTATTTAGAAATGATAACTTAACTACCCACAAAATCGATAAATACAATAATATAAAAAAAATTTTCTATGTTGTTTAGATCATGAATACCCTTTTAATTTCTTGAGATCTTATATTCATCACAAATACATTAACCAGCTTGCTACTTCGAATTCCAAATCCACCACACAACAATAGGTTTTCAAAGTCAGCATGTTAGTGGTCTTGCTGTGAAGATTATATCATAACACTCATATCACAGTTTACATTTTTTCCACACACATCTTACACATTGTTGACAACCAACCAAATTATAGCCTAGCAAATTTACATTTTTGACAATCAACTAATTCAAATTTTACCATATTTGATTGTCGTCATTTTATACTTGTCTTTTCTGGCTGGTATAAAAGTCAGCTCAAAAGATATGGTTATGTATTTTCGAATTTTGTAACTTAGTGAATAATTGACTTTCATTAATGGCAAGACGCTTGTTTCTCTTCGTAAAAGCTTTGTGAGTAAAGAAATTTTGTTAAATTAATTTTTGAATGATACTTTTTTTATGTAATTGTTTTAGCATTTTTCTACTTTTCTTGCATAATTATTTTGTGATTTTTTCTGCATTAAGAGTGTTAGTTCTGTTTTGAACAGCGCCCTCTAGCGGCTTGTAAAGAAAAACGTCAGTGTAAGTGTAACACTCACTCCGAGAGGTTGTGTACGGAGTAGAGAGAGATTAAAAATATTACAGTCCACTGCGTGTGTTTACTGTGTGTGTGTGTTGAGTCAATTCAAAGAGTTTTGGGAGAGTTTGTTACATAATAGTAGTGATTGGTTTTATCATGCTCTCTGAGTTATCCATACTCTGAAGTTTTGTTTATTTTATTTTATTTGGTTTTCCTACCGAGTTGCAAAGGGGGAAGGTTGGCACCTTTAAACTAGTTTAACCCCACTTATTCGGTCCTAAGTCCGAAATTGCTTTCTGACTCGCTAGGTTCTGCTTTTTTGTAGTTCTTTTATTTCTCTATAATTTTGTTCTTCATGTTCAGCTTTTATATTTTTATTATGCTATTTCTTGTTATGTTCTTTATCTATTATATCTTGTTTTTGATAAATAATACATATATATATATATATATATATATATATCAGTAGTGTTACGTTCACCCCCGCATTGAGAGGAGGAAGCCTAAAGCCTGACTAACGACAAATACATATTTGAGTATCTGAGTACCATATATCTGAGTTTGCACGGGGGGGGCATCAGAATTTTTCTGTTACGCTACTGATTATATATATTACGCCACTATATATATAGCTGACCTAAGTGAGCAATGTTTATAATATTGTAGCATCCCCATTTTTTTAAATTTCAATTACTCAAATATTCTTCAATGTATGGTTTTCTTACTGTATCTGTATTTTTCGGTTTTGATTGATGAATGTTCATCTCTCGTTTGTGGAGAATTTAGACTATATATAAGCACATAACATTGTCATGCTGTTCTTTTATTCGCAAATATTTTTCAAGTTTTATAGGTGTGTATCTATGTCAACAATTTATCTTTTTTAATTATAATTTTTTGCTTTAGAAAAGCATTTTCCATTTTTCTCCGGAGTGGCAAAACTGCTAGAGCTTCTGCTACTGCTTCTGATTATTTCTGTTAAAGTTCAAAGTGTTAGTCATCGTTTGAGCGTTTTACATGCATTAAACATATGGATTTCTTTCTTCCTGCAAGGACTACCTTTATTTTGTAGAAAATACCGACAAGTATATACAAATGCTAAATGAACCTGAATTTAGAACTGTTAAATTAGGAAACAACAAAAAGAAAAAAAAACAAATTAAAATGTTTCAAGTATAGTCAAAATAATTTCAAACGAAAAATACACAAAAACACATCAACTTTAAAAAGGAGTTCTGTATTATGTTTCACTGGTAAGGAGAGGCAGTGTTTAAGTCTTTCATTGGTTTTAGTTTTCCTACTGCTTTAATTGTCTTTTTTATTTTTTTCAATCAGTTAAAAAGGGAAACCAAAATCCTAAATGTATCGAAATAAAAACTTATCCGTGAGTATAACATTCAATCTAGTTTCAGCTTCCCCAACTTGAATGGTTAAGAATTGCCAAGTTCCATTGTTTTTCTGAATCGATTAATCGGATTGAGAGAAACAACGTAACCCAATGATTTTTGGTCATTCACTTTTATTTCAAACAATTTCTTTTGCTTTTATTTGTTATCGAGTTGATTTTTATCTGGCAGCAATCCACACTGTGCTGGGAACTGCATAGAATTCCTAATTATCTTTCCAACTCATATAACCATAACAGAGACAAAATTAAAACGAAACGATGGCAATGAATTTAAAGATCCAGAAATTTAAAGCATAGTTATAGTTTACAAATCTATTACAGACTTTATGATTCTACCTTGCAGAGGCGTAGCTACTACCGTAACAATGATACGGGGCCCCCAAGCTACAGGGGACCCATTATGGGTAAAAATATAATCATAAAATGTCAAAAGGTCCCAAATAGGGCCTACCGAGGAATTTTGATACAGTACCCACTCAATTCTAGCTACGCCAGTGTAACCATGCCTTTTATCGCGTCTGGCAACACTCTCTTTCCAATCAGTGATAGATACCTCCATTCTACGCAGGCGTGTGAAACCGATTCTCTTATTATTTGCTTGTGTTATTATTCTTTAATAGAAGGATTCTGTATAGTAGATTCTATAATAGTTTCGATTTCACTGTACTAATTTAGGCTTAATTAAATGTATTTTAAATTTTGTTAATTCTATATATTCTGTATTTTTTTACTTTTTTATATATTATATATTTTTATATTTTATAATTATAGAGTTATACTGATTTAATATACATGAAAATGGAAATATAAGCTTCTTTTTTTACAGTGGAAACATTTTACTGGCCGGAAAAGTTTACAAAACCACTTACTTTCTCGAATCTTGCAGACACTCTGTAAATGAAGAGAGAGAAAAAAATATAAGCTTTAGTTTTTCTAATTTGATGTGAGAATTTATACAGAGCTTTATTATTTAGCAAAATTTTGATTGATAAATATATTGATTTTTTACGACACCTTTATTATGACACGGTGCTTTATATTTCTTATTATGAAATACTTTTGAAATTTGCATTTTACCTTCAATGGAATGTCAATATTTTAAGAGAAATAAATCATTTGACTCTAGTTGGATGTTTCGGAACTATTTCACTAGAATAAAAACCACGCAAATATTTTTTATATAGTAAGAGTGCATTTAAATAAATATTTTATTACATGATATCAAAATGCAATTGATTTTAAAAATTGCTTTGTTAATTAACCACATTTCAAAACATCTGAAAACTCAATTATTTACAGATTTTTTGATAATGTATAGAAACAAAAATAGAAGTTTATTTGTATAGGGAACCTAATATTTTTTTGAACAAACACTTCTGGGAATTACAAAAACAAGTAAATCTGAAATTGTTTTCTAAGATCCATTGTCTATTCAGCTGTAGAATAAACTGTCAATAGATCATTTGTAGCCTTTTTTTGTAAGATTCTTTTTAAAGCAATGAAATAATTGAATATTTTTACTGAAACGTGCAAACAAATTTACGATACAAATTCTAATAAAGAAAAATAAAGTATTTTTCTCACTGAATAATTATGTGAAAGTAATACTTTTGACAAGATTATTTGACAAGATTTGTATTGAAATTTTACACACAAAAAAAATTGCCTAGAAAATTGTAAACTATCGTAGATTTTACATCAGCATATAAATTTTCTTAACATGTTCTTGAAAATCCAATCTTAAAAATATATTCATGCAATATGGGAATCACAAAGACTCTTGACTATATAAAGTTATCAATGACAAATTAAATCTAAAGAGTGGCATTTCACAGTTGAAACCTACGCCTTAAAATTAGCCGTTATACATTAGATTACTTAGGATATTTTTTAACAAAATAACTCGATAAACAAACAACGAATAAATGGAGTGTAAATAAGCACATGTATAAATACTAAAAATTACGTAAGTAATACACTTGGTCATCAAAGTTATCATCTTCTTTGTAACCAACGGATTCAAAGTCAATTATTAGAAATCTAATAAGAAATTTTAGAATAACTCGCGAAATAATGATTATTAAGGTAAGAAATATTATCATCAAGAACTGGACAAAATTGTTTTTGAACTGAAGTAAAGTATATTTAAACAATTGGGAAAAGGAATTTCCAACAAAATAACGCATGATTGTTAATTGAAATATCTGACGGAAATTTTACCTTCTATATCTCAGTGATAAATATAGTTCGTAAATAAATTGAAGAGATTAACTCAAATCATTTAAAATTTCACAGTAAATAATTATATTAATCGGATATAATATATATATATATATGTGTGTGTGTGTGGAATAATTCCCTCTAGTATCCTTTTTATTAACTCTTTGTACTAATATTTAAACTAACTTTAATTCTGATTTAAGATTAACAGTGTAATCTTAATCGTAATCGGCTAGTCCAAAATCCCTGTCCCGCCCATTCTAGCCAATCAGAACTATTATTGCGTAATAACCCCTGTTGATATAAAAGCAAAAGTCTGGTGTAACCGCCCTCTCTTGTCCGCTTGCCTTCATCATGTAAGAATGTAAATAGCTGCTCTCTATGTTTTTGTGAGGTGTCCTCCAAGATGTTGCTACGGCTATCTCCTGTCTGCTTTGCTTTATAATCATCGCAAGTTTGTTTGTCTCGTCAACGTGAAAATGTACCGCAATTTTGTCCTAAGCTTTTGATGTGTGCTTCAAAATAAAAAAGATGAACGTCCACTGAAGATGTTTTTAATGAAAACCTACTAACATTCGACAAAATACTACACTCGGCCAATACGTAACACACACATATATATATATATATATATATATATTGAATGCTTTCTTTAAAATACTTATACAGTAAATATTGTCTCTAAACTTTTATTGAGTATTTCAGACGTATAAAAACAATTGGCAACACTCAAAAGCTTATTTTTTATCATCTGACGATAAGTTCTTTTCTAATGAGAGAAAAAAAATTCGATGAGTCCTTTTCGAATGAGAGAAAAAAAAATTCGATAAGTTGATTTTCCAAAATGTTGAGCGCAACTGAGCAAAGAATACGTATTAAATTTTGTTTCCGTTATAAAATTTCTGCTTCAAACACATCTGAAATGTTACGAAAAGCTTTTAAAGATAAATTCAAGACTGAAAGGATCACATAAAAGTTGCTCAAAAAACAAGGTAATGTTGACTGTTTTCTTTGATTGTTATGATATTGTGCATAGTGATTTTCCACCAACTAGCTTTAAGGTTATTAAAGATTGTTGTTTGGGTGTTTTATACAATTTTCAAATATTTCGTTTGAAAACGTCCTAGAATGTAGAAAAATAATGCATTGTTTGTATCAGAATAATGCGCCTCCTCCCAGCGGTACTATTATTCGAAATCTTTTTGACAATGCATTCAACAAATATTCCCCAAACTTGGTATTCACCAAATATGACACCTAATATGGCCTAATTTTTTCCCTTATATCCATGGCTGAAACATCCTCTTTGTATTCACAGCATAGAGTTCATTTAAGTAAAAACAATTCAGTACGAAATTTGAAGAGCTTCGCAAAAACAGCAGAGAAATCAGCAATATCAATATCTAAATATCTCATAAAGGTCATTTTTTTGTTCAATTGCTACACTTTCGCAAAAGATTAGGAACAAAGAATATCAGCTGTCTCAAGCAAACTTGTATGCACAGACTTCACACAAAACCGCTAAGATAGGAACAATACTTTCAATATACAGTCTGGCTACTATTTAACGAAGTCACTAAACCTAAAAAAGGTTCGTTATATAGAAAATTCGTTAATTAGAGATTGATCTTTTAACATTTTTCTTTTTTTCCTTTCTTTTTGTTTGAGGAAACAGTTCGCAAAATAAAGAAATTCTCAAAGTAGAAGTTCGTAAAATGGAGGTTTGTTTGTAAATACATTTATTTATAAAACATTAAATTCCATGGTGGTAAGAATAATGAATATATTGAACCTTCTTCGATATAAGAATTTTTTTTAAAATAAACGAAGCAGTAACAGTACTTTTTCTTTATTATTCGAAATTGAGATATTAGTATTAAGCAGTTAGGGGAAAAAAGATACTTTGAAACACTGGCACTGGTGCATTTGCAAAGGCATTAAGTATTTAGGTAAAACAGGCGAACTATTTATGAAAGGACTTTAATAAACAGATTTTTCACAATATTTGTAAAGAAGTTAAAGATAATCTTAATATTTACATATATTTTTAAATAAAAAATATTTACTAAAAATACTATTATATTACTAATATTTTAAAGAGTAATAATAAACATTCCGCTTCATTAAGATAGTTGTAAAAAGTATGATTAATTTAAAATCAAATGTGGTTCTTTAAGTTAAAAGTCAAAGAGAAGCAAACACTTTTAGCAAATCGCCACGTAATCAATTTTTTTTATTAAGAACACTTCTTATATACAAGCCAATGGTTACAGTTAACCCTCCAGTGAGTAGTTGCTCGTGTTTGATGAGCCTCGGGTTTGAAACACAACAATTGTCATATTTTTAAACGCTAATTACTTTGGAGCTTCCTTAAAATTATTTTTAATGTGCTTAAACGTTTATATAAATTGTAAGACTACATCATATGTAGAAAATGTACATTTGAATTGTTGATTCAATGTCATGAAAGCGTTTTTTGTGTAGTGTTTTCTGTTCAAAACATAAGGTAACATGTAATATTTTCTAGACTCTGGTTTATTTCATGTACTAAAATTACTTAGAATCGTGAATTTCTGGAATTAGAATATTATATAGCATCACCACACACACACACACACAAATATTCATGTTAACACGATAAGAGAAAGAAAAAAAAATTTAATAGTTACTTATCAAATTAGGTGATAAATATATATGTATAGTACGTGCACAATATTTTGTTTAATAAATTAATTGCTTTTGCCTAATTAATATTATATTTAATTAACTCTGTTAAATGTCAGATACAAGCACATGTATTTTTTTTTACAGTTTGCCATTGTATTTAAACTGCCTTGATTTCATAAGACAGCGGTAGGAAATCTCCTATGTTTACTGGTTAAGTAAAACAAAAAAAAAGACATAATAAACTTTAAATATAGTTTGATGCAAAACAAAGTTTGCCCAAGAAAAGTTGCAAAATACATTAAGCTTGTAAATTTAGAAATATATACTCGCTAAATATATTGTGGAATTACTTTATCTGTGGTTATTATTTTATTAAATATTAAAATAAGATTATTGAAAAATATTTTAATGTCAATTTGATTAGATATCTTTCACTGTCTAAAGTGTGTTTATATCAAATGATATTATTATCCTCTTTCTTCTTTAAATTAATAAGGCCATTAAGTTCTTTCGCATTTTTTTTTTTATTTTATTTCCTGACACTGTATATCCCAATCAACATTATGTGCACCTGTCTTCGGTGAAAAAGGTCTTTTATGAGAGATTTTCACTCTTTGTATTTTATTCATTTTCTCTTTAGTCTTTTTTGTTTCAATGTATTTTTGCTAAAAATAAAGCAAACGATAACTGAAAAAATGGAGTTGATTAATTCTTCAGCGCCGGATTTTATTAAAAAAAATTAAATACTTTTTTCGAGGACTATTTGCATAAGAATTAGAAAACACTCACATAAGCCCGATTCATCCGTCTTAGCAACAATTTGATTCACAAAAAATAAAGCTGTTTTAAAGGATTAAAGAACCATCGCAGGTCCTTTATTTCGAACTCGTTTATGTCATTAAATATTTCATGAGATTAAAAGGGAAAGTAAGAAACACACATGATAGAGTGGATGAAAAAAGAAAGTTCAACCTTTTTTAAAAAGAGAAATAAAGTTTTTATTCATTTAGTAACAATTATTTAAATAGTTTATAACATTAAAAGCCACCAGAGGGCGATACTGTACATATCTTAAAGAATAAAAAAAGATTAGGAAGTTACTCTTCCTTGATTTTTTAGTAGATGGTACGGGATAAAAAATTCTTCCAGATGGAAACCGAGTGGTTTAGATACAATTTTAAAAGGATAAAAGAAATATTGATCGTTATTATGTCCTCAGAAATTTATTTTTTTCTTTAAAAAACTGGAAATCATTCTTATTTAAATAACTATTAATGATTGTTCCTATTATCGTGCTGACGATGAAATATTTTAATATATATTCGTGTTCTATAACTGAATTGATCTAAGAAAATGTATTAAAATGTTATTTTTTGACTTCGTTTAAAAGATGAATGATTGTTTTTGTATAAGGAGATTCCGATTTTCGTAAACCAATTGAATTCAACAAAATTTACCATTCTTTTCTTCTTTTTTTTGTTATATATATATATAAAATTTAGCAAATAATACTTTATATATTCGTTATCAGTTTCCATTTCCTTTATTTCACTCGCATAAAGTATATAAAAGGATTTTACAAATTACAAAAAGAAAATTTCTATAATAATGTTATTGGTGTGTAACTCCAATAGATTTTATGCAATTTTGTTTGAATGATTGATTATTAATTAATATCTCACATTGTGTCTCATCCACCACGTTCTGTAAATTTCGACATCGAAAGTATTTGGAGCCTCAACAGGCATAATGTATATCAGCCCTACTACACGCCGAATCTTTAGTGGAACCAGGACTCGAACTCCAGTCCCATTCGAGTACCCCATCAAAAGCAGCAGTATATCGAGGTTAAAAGTCGAATGGGAAGCAAAGGTCAGAAGTTAACCAATTAAAGTAACCGTAGAACAAGTAAAGATAAAGAAAAAAGGATCCTAAGTTTTTATTTAAGTATTTTTGTAAGATAGTTGGGAAAATATGATGGATAATTTACAATGGATATTTGAAATAGTCAACGAAATCTAAAATAATGTATGATTCTCTAAGAGAATTGGTGGAAAAGTCAATGCGGATGCCAAAAATAATAAACGCAGAAATATATAGTAGCAAATAAGGACAACCTATCTTCCTCTAGATTTACTACGCTAACATTTACGAATATTAGTTTACAAGCTGTGGTTTCGATCTTTCTATTTGCCACTTTTGACGGTCCAATGAATAAACTTGGATGAAATTTCCGAAGCGTAGAAATCTTCCCTTTTGTTGACAGAGGACGCTTCGGCCAGCGAAAAAAAAAAAAAAAACTTTTGTTTTTCTTGTGGTATTTGGCCACTTTTAAAGAAACCACTTCTTTTTTCCCAAACTTTTTCTTTTTCTTTACTTTACCAGTCATTACCAACAGTTAATTTAACCGGTTGAATTTTAATGACGGATTGCAATGTAAATCATAGACTAGATTTTCAAAATAGTAAGGAATTAAAAAGTTCCGTTAAATATATGTTGTTATCTTTATATTATGTGTAATATTTTTAATATAATTGACATAAAGTAATAGGAAAAAATGCAGCGAATAGAAGAATTTTAACTTAACGTGTTAAATGTTACTGACGGAATAAATAGCAAAGCAATTCAATTATAAACCAATGATAAGAATAAAAACTAAATTTCGATGAATGCTTCATTACATAGTTAAAAATGTAAGCTTAAACAAAATGGTATGATTATTTCTTAAGTATCCCTTTTTTTCACGTAAAAAATTGTAGCACAAATATTTTCTTAGGGAAAAAATAACCATACCAAACTTTTATCATTCGCATTTGTATTCTTAATTATAAAAATGATATTGTTATAAGTAAGAAGATAACGAAATGACAATCCATTCTAAGTATATACACGATTCATAAATACAACCAAATTAAATAAGTTGTTTTTAAACTGAGTAGTTTATCGCTCTTCGATTTCTCTTTCAATTGTTTATTTAAGCCTAATATTTAATAGTAAAAAAATACTTTCTTTGAAAGTTCATGTAAATCAATTCATATGTGTACGCTATTCAGAGCTTTGAGGAAAAAATTATTATCATCAAAAGTTTGCCTATGTGAACTTGATACAATATCTTAGCTTCAATTTGATATAAAAAAATGTAGGTACAAATTTTAAAAACTTTAAATAAGACTGAAACATGCTTTTAATTACAAAAATACTAAAAATATAAATATACTATTTCAAACAGCATATATAAATTTATCTCCGATTTTTTAAAATAGGTTGCTATTAATATACATAGACAAGTCTTACCGATGAGATCTTTATGGCTGATGTTTTGATATTAGTATATTAAATTTTGTGAGAGTCAGACGAAGATCACTTCCTTTTCACTACATCAAATCGATTATGAATTTTTCTTAAGAATTAACTATATTACATGACTAAATGATAAGCTGGTGAAGAAACTATGACATAGAACATACGAATATTTTCAAATCTCGAATTGTTGAGCCTCTCGATAAAATTTATTTTATAAATATTAAATTACTTTTATAATATTTTATTATAAACACATGAGTTTGTTGCGGCTTCTGGATCACTATATATAGTGTGGAGAAATCCGAGATCTTCAATGTAGAAGAACTTACTAGTAAGATTTAAACCCTTCCGTGTCAGAAATATCATTAGTCAAGTTATCAATAGCAACTTAATTTCATATTCCATGTTTTTAAAAGTTACTTTAATTAAGAATAAGAAATCCACTGATGACTTGCGATGAGCTGCCACACAGAGATTTCAAATAAATGTCAATTCACATTCAGTCGATTCAAGTTCATCGTAATTGAGTGTGGAAGTACCACATACTTTCACATACTCACATGATTGACCCCTAAATATAATACTTTGTATTTTTGTGGAAACTCTTAAAATACCTATGGTCCCCAGAGCTTATAAAGGAATAAAGCTTATACAATCCAATTTCAAAAAGAAACTTTGACTAATAAGTGAAAAAGAATATTCTACTTTAAATGGATTCAAATAAGTCATACATAAACATAAATCTCAAGTTTTGTCATCAAGTATAGGCCATAGCTGCAGAAATAGATTAAATTCAAGATACATCATAGTCTCATGATAACGGCAATAACGTGTTCCCACCTAAACAGTTCATAGAATCATGTGACATCACAGTCACATCATAAATCCAATCGCGTGTTTCTAGTCAATCAGTTCATCCGCTTTACTATAGCCAGTTTTTACTTTTCGTGGAAACTTTCTTTTAAAAAGGACAATTTTGTCAATAATTATAACCCACACAGCTAAGCAGTATGCACTTAATTTAAAAGCACATGTATAATATATATATATATATATATATATATATATATATATATATATATTTAATTTGAAAAAACATTTTACAGTAACTTTATACTACACTCATGTCCATAAATTAAGGATAATTAAGAATCACACAGAAATTGAACTCTAAAATAAAAATTTCACCTGTAGAATTATCAGACACATCTTGAAGAAGAATATGCAAATTACAGGAAACCACCAGATGGCGCGGATAGTACGTCACAATGACGAAAGTGTAAGAGAGGAGTTTATAAGGAATGGTGGCAAAGAAGTAAAATTATTCACAAGCGCTTTAAAAACCTTTCTGTGCATTAACCGCATAGTTATGGCCCAAAGAAAGCATTTGGATTATTTTTACGTGGTAGAATTATTGGACGACTGGAATGTGGACGTACCCAACTGGAAGTATCCGAGGAACTTGGAATCGCCCAGAGTGTCATCTCCATGCTTTGGCAACGATTCCAAGATGATGGTAATGTGAGTAGATGTTACAGCACAGGTCACCACCGAGATACAACGCCGAATGAGGACCGGTATATTTGGCAGTTACTGCCAAAAGAAACAGACGGAGCACAGCATCACACCTGTCTCGTCAGCTTTCTTCAGCTACCGTTACGACAGTTTCAAAGCAGACCGTGTACAAATGCTTAGGGCACATTGGTCTGTATGCTCGTAGGCCTATTAGAGGTGTTCCACTTACTACACCTCACTGTCGACTGCGATTAGCCTGGAGTAGACAGCACGCATTGTGGACACCACAACACTGGTCTTGTGTGATGTTTTCCGACGAGTCCAGGTTTAATTTGCAGTCTGATTCTCGCCGGACATTAATATGAGAGTGCCAGGTACACGCTACTACCAAGAGAACACCGTTGAACGACACCGTTACGGTGGTGCAGGATGGCTCGTTTGGGGAGGAATTATTCTTGATTCCAGAACTGACCTGCATGTTCAGAGTGTAATGATGACAGGTCACATTTATCGGGATGTCATTCTGGAACAACATGTACGTTTGTTTCGGGGCGCCAAAGGTGCTGCATTTCTGTTTATGGATGACAACGCCCGTCCTCACCGTGCAAACATTGTAGACGAATGCCTTCAATCGGAGGATATCACCCGTATGGATTGGCCAGCATACTCACCGGACTTGAATCCAATAGAGCATGTGTGGGATATGCTTGGACGACGAATTGCAGCCCGTCAACCCCTTCCCACCTGTCTACCGGAACTTCGCAGGGCATTGCTTGATGAGTGGTGTAATATTCCCCAAGATCAGATTGATAATTTGATACTCAGCATGCCTAAGCGTTGTAAGGCCTGTGTTGCAACGTCCGGGAGAAATACTCCGTATTAACCATCATACTAACCATGTTATACTGTTTTTTTGTAAATAGGTTCGTTTTTGAAATTTGCTCCAGGGAGTAAAAATCGCAATTTTTATTAATTATGTCAAACATATAGCATCTTTTTTGCTCTTTACCTTTTGTTTAATAAATAGACTTTACAAATGTGTCAAATTTGTTTTGCTTCTGTCTCTTTCTTTGCCTTAACTTCATTATCCTTATTTTACGGACATGAGTGTAGAACATCTTTACAATTACCAAGGTTGAAATTTTACATAAAAATTACAAGGAGAACAAGTACAAATCTAATATCAGTTTTGAATACATTGGATGGCACGTGATTGCCTTTATCACGTGACAATCATGAATTTTGCCTATCGGCAACAAGGAAAAAATATGCCTTCTTTTTATGTGATTTTTTTATGTATTTATAAGAAAGCATTTTTAATAAAATTCCAGTAAATGTTTTTGGGGATCTTCAGAAAGGAGTTGGATGCATTTGCACCAGGAAAAAAAACCTTATTCTATTTTACTACACACTTATAAAAATACTTTATAGAAATTATTTCACTAGCCTTAATTATCTTTTTCGAATTATATCTAGTGTAAAATTGGATGAACATTTAAATCAGATCATTTTACTAACTAGAATTGTATGAGCAATAATATTTTTATTAATCACAAAAATTTAAAGTAAAAGTTACCTCGTTACAGGATTTAAAATTTAACTATTAACCTTTTAAGAAAAAGGCAAAATATTGAAAACAAGTCATACAATAACTGCATTCGTGCGAACGATCTTTAAATTACTTTGTTCCTTTAGTTTACTCCCACGCTGCGCCCAAGTTTTCCCTCCATCACAGTAAATAGTAAGACTTTATTGCTGAAAACATCTCGAAATAACGGCTATAAGCCAACTGCAACTGATAGCTCTACTCTGATCTGTAATTGGCTGTTATTAAAGGACTAGGGAAGAGCCAATAAATGCCATCCATTCCGCAGCCTTAGGAGGCGTTAATTATGATGAATGCTCCTGAGTTTCTACCACTGCAGTGCGTCTTTTGCGGCTTCACACGCTGGGCTTTAAACCCATAATGATTATAAGTGACTAGTTGAATTAAAGAGTAATGCTTGGAAATAAGATAGTGAATTCTTTTCTATTTTTGTTGGGAAGGAAATATTTATACTCGATAAACAAAATTTATCTGAAAATAGTTAGGGATGTGTAATGCAAATTTTTATTGCTTTATTATTATTTTGGTTATTTAATTGTAGAAAGAGAGTTTAATTCTTCTGAAATATAAGAGTATTTAGTGCATTTATGGAAAAGAAACGGTATTAAAGTTTTGTAAAAATATTTTAGATTGAATATTTGCTATAAAACTAATTTTTTTTTAATTCGACCAGATAAAACTAACATTTCATTGAATAAGCCTTCTACATACATGTACACACACACACACATATATATATATGTGTGTGTGTGTGTGTGTACATATATATATATATATATATATATATATATATATATATATATATATATATATATACTAGCCGTTACCCACCCACTTCACTGGGTATTTCACGATGTTGTATATATGTATACTGTTTACATATATATGAATTATTGATATCTAGCCTTAAGAATTCGATTGTATTGAAAAATATATTTATAGCTGTAACTCTCGCCCCTTGATATAAAAAGAACATACATTATAATATCTAATATTTCTATTTATATCTAAAATAGAAGTAGAAAGATTTTTTGAGCTCACTTAACCTAATAATCAAGTGGATTTCCACCAAAGCAACTTTCAGTGGATCTCTACTCCATAAAATAAACATGCGTGCTAAATTTCAAGTCTAAACCTAACAGAGCAAAAACAGAATTTTTATCATCAATACCTCGTTGACAGCATTCTTAGAGGATTCCAATTCAACAAAAGAAGCATGCAAACCAAATTTTATTATTACAGTTTTAGCAGTTCGAAAACGGTAATTTTGGGTATCAATACGCCCCAATAACTCTCCCCGCTTCCCTCTGGAATTGATTTCCCTAAAATACATTCTTAGTGGAATTATTTTCAACTAAAGAAAAGTGCTCAACAAATTTCAAGTAAATGAGTTAATTTCAAAAACAGGCACGCCTTAATCCCTCGCAACTCCACTCCTTTGGGGGTCCGTTTTCGCAAAACTCTTTGTAAAAGAAACTTCATTCCATGAACGGAGCATACCTTCTAATTTTCAAGCAGGTGGGTCTATTAGTTGAAAAGCGAAAATATTTATCTATTTCGCCCTTTAATCCCCCTCAGTGACCCTTGGGGATCAATTCCCCCCCCCAACTATTTTGTAGCGGATCTCTACACCATGAAAGGAATCCGCTTAACAAATTTTAAGACTGTACGTCTAATAGTTAAAAATGGAAATAATTACATATAACGCCCCTTAAGCCCCCGCAATGCCACTTAGGAAGCGATTTTCACAAAACCCATTTTACGGCAGATCTCTACTTAATGAATGGAATCTGCTTACTCAATTTCTAGATTTAATGTCTAATAGTTTAAAAAGGGGTTAATTGCCTATAACGCCACTTAATTCTCTACCTCGCCACTTGGGAGTCGATTTTGACAAAAACCCTTTTGCAGCGGATCTGTACTCCATGAAAGGAATCCGCTTAACAAATTTTAAGACTGTACGTCTAATAGTTAAAAATGGAAATAATTATCTATAACGCCCCTTAAGCCGCCGCAACGCCACTTAGGAAACGATTTTCACAAAGCCCATCTTTTAGCGGATCTCTACTCAATGAATGGAATCTCCTTACTCAACTTCAAGATTTTACGCCTAATAGTTTAAAAAAGGAGTTAATTGTCTATAATGCGCCTTTTTTCTCTACAACGCCACTTGGGAGTTGGCTTTGACAAAACCCATTCTGTAGCGGATCTCTACTCTATGAATTGAATCCGCTTACCAAATTTCAAGATTTTAAGTCTAATAGTTTTAAAATAGAAGTAATTATGCATAACGCCACTTAAGCGCCCTCAACGCCCCTTGGAGGTCGATTTTCGTAAAAATCCTTATGTAGAGAACATCTACTTTATGAAAGAAATCTGTGTACCAAGTTTCAAGACTGTACATCTAATAGTTTAATAATGCAAATAATTATCTATAACGCCCCTTGGGGTTCGATCTTTGCAAAATCCGTTCTTAGCTGATATCTACTCCATGAAGGGAACCAACCTACCAAATTTCAAATCTGTAGGTTTAATAGTTCCGGAGATATCGTGATTAGTCAGTGAGTGAGTGAGTCACTTTTCTCCTATATATATATATCAATTATTAAATTATTTTAATTAGCTAACCACCTAACTTGAACTACATTCATCCACCATCCAAATCATGTGATGTCCCGCTGAGAATAAATACTGAGATCATTGGAACTCCCGCTCTCTTCTCTCGGTGTCTGGCTGCACTGCGCGTTATGTGTTTGTTCTTTATTATGTGTAGTGTCATCCATGCTTTATGTTTATGTGTTCCAAGATCTGCAATAAACTGGATTAACTTACAAGACTGTATCGTCAATACTACAATAACATCATACACTCGCCACGTACTACAGTAATCACTTCCAATGGCCACGCCCTATTCTTCCATTCTTACAGTATAGTCATCCCCTCGCCACGACAAATCATGCACCAGTATAAGCTTTATTACACACACACACACACACACACACACACACACACACACACATATATATATATATATATATATATATATATATATATATATATATATATATATATATATATATATATATAACATGTTTTGGATCCAGAACCAGACAGAATTTTAAAAAGGATCTTTATTTGATGAAAGTTAGACATATTCTGACGCTATGAGCAGAGAGAGAAGAAAATGCACGCCATTGTGAAAATCTAAGTGGGTTACCACCTAAAACATAGATGCGAGAAGTATCCCGGATTTTATGAGTGTACTTGAAAGTTAATGCTTACATATAGGGCTATTAAATATAACGATCTGAAATTAGACATGTTTATTGGCTAGGCCATATGTTCCGAAGAAATAAATGGGTGATTAGTTTGATACTCGAAGATGAAATGAAAAATAAAAGTTAAGTTCTTGATAGGGAAATTTAATTTTTAATCTAATTTAATTATCCTTACATTTATATATATAGAAATTTGTATTATATATCAAAAACAAGAAATAATAGATAATGAACATAACAAGAAATAGCGTAATAAAAATATAAAAGCTAAACATGAAGATCAAAATTATAGAAAAATAATATATATATATATACAAGGACGTTCAGAGTTTGAACAAGTAAGATAGTTTTATTAAAGTAGCATGAAAGCTATTAGGCTCGTAATTTATACCCTCGGTCAAGTGACTAGGATGGCACCTGAGTTCGGGTACCCCTTCACCAAACTACCACACCAAAGGGAGGAATTTCAGCCTCCATAAATTTAACGCTTATCAGCCTCTCAACGTGGTGGGTGTTCAGTGTCTCGATTGCGTGTCACGGGGCTACGAGCTCGTGACCATAACCACCGAAAACTTCAAAATGCTTAATACTGTTAAGGTTCAGTCGGACCCAGATTTAATGAATTCATCGGGATTGGATTCAACATTCCGTTTGTTAATTAGGGGTTATTTGATATGTCGGGATCCAAACAAAATACAAATTTTGTGATCGTACTTTTTAAAAATTCTATAATAAGCAACAACTACACAAAAATTTTCAGAGTCAGAAATAACATATTTTTCATTAAATGGCTAAAATTACTATTAACAAATTATTACTCTCCAGTTAATTCAGAACTTTAAATTACTGATTAATAGATATTTGACATTCTTTTTGGTTCTTGCCACAAAAGAGTTCGTTTTCGACTTTATGCAGAAAACCGAATACCGCATTATTTACATTAATTTGTAAAGGTACGTTTTTAGTTTCCAAACAATGTGAAGCATTAGAAAATGTCACAGTCTTAACAAGAGTTTCACAATCAATTTCTGCATCGAGATCGCTCTTCACTGGCTCCGACAAATTAACAAGACAGGCAGTCCGTCAGAAAATGTAACATAATCGTTAAAACCTTAAATGTTCCCCTGTGTTGTGGAGAATTGGATGAGATAAGAAAGGAGTTTCCTGTCCTATTCAAAATTTTTACGATACGTTACTATCATGACTCATCTACACCTGTTAAGTGTAATAATGATCTTCATCCTTTCCTGTCTCAATTTGCTGCTTACAAGAAAATATTTTCCTGTTCTGGAACAAAAAGAATGTCATTTAAATAAGAATTTCAATTTTTTTCTTATGCAAGCTGTTTAAAAATGCTGAATAAGGTGGTTTTGCCTTTATTTTAATTGGGAAAAAGAAAAATTCTTTAAATAGGAGTTCGATTAATCGGGGTCCGACTGTATATAATTTAGGCACAAAAAATACACGATATATAAGAAATAAAAGCCCAAATTTCTGACAAATTATTATATTTAATACGGTATTATGAGAAAAATATGAATTAATCCTCAAGGTAAGGCGTTTTGGAAAAAAATTAATTTTCTTTAAAACCATTGATAATTGGTGTATGCGTATTAGTTCTGTAAGTTTTATTTAACTTTATAATACCAATGCTTCGTGACCCTTAAGTTTTCGGTGTTATGAAAAATAATTATATTTTAAAAATTTTGAAAGGATTACCTTCGATGCTCTTCTGGTAAAATATTTTTTAAAAAAAGATAAGGATAGAGGTAGAAATAGAAGTAACTACATCATTAGTGCAAGTTTTTGAAATTGTTTTCTGAAAGAAGTACGTATAATTTAGAATCAACAAATATGAGTATTACGATTCATTCGCCTATCAAGTTTCAATTATTTAGGAAAAATCTAAGCATTAAAGAAATAGAATATAATGACACTGAACTGAGCAGACTCTAAATTATAGGAATCATATAGGATGGAACTTAGGAAACAAGTAGAATTCAAAATAACTCAATAATAGGTCGTACAGTAATATGAAAAATTATTCATATAATACAGGTTTACATCGTAATAAAACTATTAATTCTAAATGTGATGAATTATATGTTTAATATTTAATGAAACATTTTAAATGGATTTTAATGAAACGTTTTAATATTTTGGAAGTAAACTATTTCCCCTTTTTTTCCAATTCCTACTCTATTAGTTCACACTCTCCCTATATATATATGTTGTTCAAATTTTCAATCGTTCATAAAATACTTTCTTCTCAAGTTAAAATACATTTTTTTAAACTTGTAGTGGATGAAGCTTGATGTTAATACGGTTTTCTAAAATTTTAATTCATCAATTAAATTAAAAAATGAATATATTGTAACAAACAAAAATAATAGTCCAACAGCATATATAAAATGAAAGTTACTCCTTGTGTCCCTGTAGCGCAATGTATAGCGCGTTGGACTCAGGAGTTTCCCACCTTCTTCCACTGAACTCAAGAGAGAATTTGCGGCTTGACGGCTATTGAGAGTACCCCATGCCGCGATGTCACTATACATTTACAAGCATCCAAGCCGTCTCCGGTATTCGAACCCAGTCCCTGTGACACCGTAATCAGCGTCACTAACCACTATACCGGATGAGCGGCTGAATAAATTTTAACAAACAAAAATAATAGTCCAACACCCTATATAGAAAGGAAAATGGAAAATTGCTAGGAAATCGTTTTCTATTTTGCCACTTAATATTCTGATACAGTCATATGTATATACATATTTATATTAATTGTAATTATTTATTATTTAATAACAAGTAACTAAAATAATTTTTTTTATTGACCTAAGTAAGAATTGGCTTAATTTTTTTATATTACTCGTTTGGTATTACTGTATACAATATATTAAAAAAAAAACATATGACAATGATTACAAATACAGGGTGTCTACAAATTAGTTTTGCAATTTCGTCAGTTGAGAACTTTCGAAATATTAATTGAAATTAAATCACGTTTCAAGTTAAACTAGTAAGAATATATCCTGAGTTTCTTCATAGAGGGCTTTAAGTGCCATTTGGGGGTCAGAATATCCTCATATCATCCTAGAACTTAAAAAAGATAGTGTCAAGATAAACGTGTTTTTTGCAGTGCCTCAAATCAACTAGGGTGGGTCGTATCATTACCACAACGATGCTATATCTTATCTCAGTGCTTCTCAAACTGCGGTGCGTGTCCCCCTAAAGGGGCGGGATAACTTTACAAGGGGGGGCACAAGCGTATTGAAAAATCAAAAACAAAAAATTATTTTTTTTAAAAAAATTATTAATTTACTGAAAATAAAATACGTTCTGACATAATAAAAAATGAAATTGACATTTGTACTGCAAGAATACACATCTAAATGTATTTCTACTGCTCAATGTATTTTATAATTTTTTTAACAATACTAAGTTAAGGACAAGTTTAATACTAACCAGTTACCCCATGGGCTCCTCTTACATAAAATTATGTTCAAAAATTAAAATATATCTTGATAATTTGTGCGGTTTATAATGAATCTCTTAACTACCGATTAAAAGTTAACGCCCCCCTTTGCCAGTATTGGGGGAAAGGGGAGAAAAGGAATAAATAAGGAAATCCTCTGAAATAGGTAAATCCTTCGCAAACACTGTTAAGGTCTTTTAATTGCTTTCCAAAGCCTTTGGATAGCAGTGCACAGAAAAGAATGTACTTCGGAAAGACGTACTTATACGTCTGGGACAATTAATGCTTTGGCTGAGCGAGACGCTTATATACGCCGGTGGCATTTAAAAAACCCGTTTGGTAATATTGTAGCTTTAGAGTTAAAGTTATATATATATATATATATATATATATATATATATATATATATATATATATATATATATATATATATATATATATATATATATATATATATTGAATTCAATACATTATTATTTGTATGGAGGGGGCTAAATATTGAAAGTTTGAGAAGCATTTTCTTACCTCAATGTTGAGGTACCAGTTTGAATGGGTCGTGGGGGTGTTATTCAGTGGCCGTCACGATTACCTCTGGATTTCAGTGTATGGAATTTTGTGAAGGATCAAGTGATCAATCCGTCATTTCCTACATCCACTTCTAAACTAAAATCAAGACTACACGCTGTAATTAATTTGATCGACAGAAACATGCTGACAAATCTGTGGCAAGAACTGAGTTATTAATGAGACATTTGCATAGAAATGAAAGGGAGTCATATTAAACATGTGTGATAATCGTAAACTCGGACTATTTTTTCTATCTTACAACAATATGTACTTTAATATTTTCCCTGTAAATTACATATAATAAATCAAAAATGTTCAACTCAAAGGCTAACTTGGGCCAAACAAACATGGTTTTACTTTAGGTGGGCCACAAAAAAAATCAATATTGATAGAAAGGTAAGTTTATTTCAAATAATAAATTATAATAAACATAAATAAAAGAACAAGAAAAATTTAATGTTTACGTATTAACACTTGACATCTCTTCTCTACTACTATCTTTACTCCATTTCTGGAAATATTTTAATATTTTATTATACACTCATGTCCATAAATTAAGGATAATTCAGAATCACACAGAAATTGAACTCTAAAATAATAATTTTACCTGTAGAATTATCGCACACATCTTGAAGAAGAATATGCAAATTACAGGAAACCACCAGATGACGCGGATAGTACGTCACAATAACGAGAGTGTAAGAGAGGAGTTTATAAGGAATGGTGGCAAAGAAGTAAAATTGTTCACAAGCGCTTTAAAAGCCTTCCAATGCAATAACCGCATAGTTATGTCACAAAGGAAGCATTTGGATGATTTTTTACGTGGTAGAATTATTGGACGACTAGAATGTGGACGTATCCAGCTGGAAGTATCCGAGGAACTTGGAATCGCCCGGAGTGTCATCTCCAGGCTTTGGCAACGAGTCTAAGATAATGGTAATGTGAGTAGATGTTACAGCACAGGTCGCCCCCGAGTTACAACGTCGAATGAGGACCGGTATATATATGTATTTGGCAGTTACTGCCAAAAGAAACAGACGGAGCACACCATCAGACCTGTTTCGTCAGCTCTCTTCAGCTACCGGTACGACAGTTTCAAGGCAGACCGTGTACAGACGCTTGGGGCACATTGGTCTATATGCTCGTAAGTCTGTCAGAGGTGCTCCACTTACCGCAACTCACTGTCGCCTGCGATTAACCTGGAGTAGAGAGCATGCATTGTAGACACCACAACAATAGTCTTGTGTGATGTTTTCTGACGAGTTCAGGTTTAGTTTGCATTCTGATTCTCGCCGGACTTTAATATGGAGAGCGGCAGGTACCCGTTACCACCAAGAGAACACCATTGAACGACACCGTTACGGTGGTGCAGGATGGCTCGTTTGGGGAGGAATTATTCTTGGTTCCAGAACTGACCTGCATGTTCAGAGTGTAATGATGACCGGCCACATCTATCGGGATGTCATTCTGGAACAACATGTATGTTTGTTTCGGGGCGCCATGGGTGCTGAATTTCTGTTTATGGATGACAACGCTCGTCCTCACCGTGCAAACATTGTAGACGAATGCCTTCAATCGGAGGATATCACCCGTATGGATAGGCCAGCATGCTCACCGGACTTGAATCCAATAGAGCCTGTTTGGGATATACTTGGCTGACGAATTGCAGCTCATCAACTCCCTCCCACCTGTCTACCGGAACTTCGGAGGGCATTGCTTGATGAGTGGTGTAATATTCCCCAAGATCAGATTGATAATTTGATACTCAGCATGCCTAGGTGTTGTAAGGCCTGTATTGCGTCGTCCGGGAGACATATTCCGTATTAACCATCATACTAACCATGTTATACTGTTTTTTGTAAATAGGTTCTTTTTTGAAATTTGCTCCAGGGAGTAAAAATCGTAATTTTTATTAATTATATCAAACATATAGCATCTTTTTTGCTCTTTACCTTTTGTTTAATAAATAGACTTTACAAATGTGTCAAATTAGTTTTGCTTCTGTCTCTTTCTTTGCCTGAACTTCATTATCCTTAATTTATGGACATGAGTGTATATTATTGTATGGCGATATACTAGTCGGGCCAAAAGCTTTTAATTGTGGGCCACGAGTTCGACACCCCTGCAATAAATCATTCCTTTTGCCAAACTAATTTGCAGCCACCCCCTGTACTTTAAACTATCTGAATGAAAATTTTTCAAACCGAGTTGGTGTGAATGAAAGTAAAAGCACCTATTAGCAGTATTATAGTATCTTATAAAGAAATATTGCGAACTAATCGTGCGTGTTCTAATGTTGAAAATAAAATTCTTATTCGGAGAAATTATCACTTTTGGTAGAACAATACTAAGCATTGTTTAAACCATTTTATTGTCAGAGGCAAAGAAAATCAAAACTTTAAAAAGGACAGAGAATGAAACATTAATTTTGACCGTAAAATAATGCACGAAAAGAGAAAAATGTGATAGCAATATTCCTTTTTTCAGAAATTAACCGGCTGGTGGCGTAGTTGGTTTGTCGCTAGCCTTCTGCACCTAAGGTTGCCGGTTCGATCCCGGCTCAAGTAGGTGGAGTTTTATGGTGCGGAAGAGCGTCAGCGTCCATATTGTATGATTATGTGGCATATAAAAATTTCCTTGAGTGTCCTTTTGGCTTGGATGCTCTCGGCAAAATTAAATTCTTAAGTTCAACTTCTCATCGTCAGAACTCCTGCGCCTCCCTCTGCGGAGGAAACTGAGCGTCAAAATTAATTCCGGCAATTGGTATCGATTATAGGGTGCCGCACTAAAATGGGATACCAGTTCCTGAGGAATGTCTGCAAAGGTAAAAATACCCATCCGCAGCCCCATTGGTAAAATTTTTTTTTAAAAAAATTGACTTTTTTGCTGGTAATGAACCACCTAATTCATAGTTCTAATCAATCGTCGTCCTTGTCACGGTCCTTTGGAAAAGTACTTGTGATGAAAGCTCTAAAAATATTTGTTTGCAATATTATTTCATCTCTCTCTCACAATTAAATAATACTAGTTCCTGAACAAAATATATCTCGTTAAAAATATACTGAGAATTGTTTGAAAAACATCACAAACAGCCTGATAACAAAAGCGTAATTAACGAAAATGAATACTAATTTTTGTTTAAAAGATATAATAGATTTATAGCTTTCTATTAAAATTTAATTTACCCATGTTACGTATAAGGAAAAAATAATCAAAGTTAAAATGAATAGAAAAAAAAACTGATTATTTCATGAAGCAATATTATTTTTATATTATTAGATAGCTCTTCCATTAGTAAAGATTAAAATTACGTGCTTCCTTTCGAAAGGAATGTATATTTTTAATTGATGTTTTATTTGCATTGAATTAGATTTCTTTTAACTATTAAAAACCATCATTTATAACTTAATTGGAGGATATCAATAATGTATTCAATAGTTTTAACATTTATTGTGTTTATGTATTATTTTTTTAAATTTTATAATTTGTATTTCCTTTGTACTCGGGTAGAAAGAAACAGATAGAACACTAATTAGTAACACAGGTACAGAATTAAAGTTTCAAAACATATTCGTAAATTCAATTCGTTTACAATTAATTCTTCATTATTGAAAGTATTTTTTCCCTGTTCCGTTACGCTAAGTAAAGAGATAAATCATAGGTGTTTTATAAAATCCAAGAGATAATTCGATATATATATATATATATACATTTTTAAGTAAAACTCTTACATTTATTCATCTAATAAAATTAAAGGAAAACAGTAAAAGAGCTACTGATGTTTTAATGCTTAGTTTTAATACTTGATAGCTTCATTAAAAGGAGATTTTACTTCTGTCTATGTATTCCATGTAATCATGTGTAATATATCAACCAGGTTTTCATTTGTATACTTTTATTTGATTTTCTTCTGCTTTCTATTGAACAATAAAATGTAAGCTAACACACACTTTTTTTGCAAGCTTAGTTTGAATTAGCATCGTAATTTTTATCTAAGGTCAACTATGATCACGATACCTGGAAAGTTATTTTTGCTTCTAATTTCAAACCAATACGATTTGATTCGATATTACCGTCGAACTTTGAAGCAACAGTGGGAATATTGGCGACATACCTCATAATTTTGAGCATCGGTTAAGCAATAAATCGCCTGAACCTGCTCTCCACTCTTCGGATTTCCACACTACGCTAACGTGAGGACTTTGACAGATACAGACTGGATTGTTTTAACGAGATTGACTCCTGTACACAGTGGCATTTTACAGTCACAAGGACTCAGACCCATGACTTGATAAACTCGGCCATGCAATCATGGAAATAAATACAAGAGAATAATTTGAGGGACAACTTAATTTAATGTGTAGAAGTCTGCATCACAGTTTCCAGTTTTGCATACTTTCCTTAAATCGAATTTTAAATCAATAAACCACAGCTACAAAGAAGTATAGCAAAGGTCAATTTCATTTAATGTACATCAGCCACATTTTTTCGCAAAATGGGTCATAATTAGAATCAAGACTCAAAGTCATTGTTTTAATTGAGCAATTTGATTTGTTTCTGCTTTTACCAACGTCGTTGCATGAGGGCAATTGACCACGAATTTGAATCTCGATAAAGTGTGACGTCGACAATAATCTGCAAACTCCCGCATCATGCAAACGTGAGCCTCGACAGATTTAACGTAGTTCCACGAATTAACAACACCTATACATGGCGGGTCTTCAGTGGGACTCCTGAAGGTCTCGAATCCACGACTCGATCGATATTCGTGACCATAACTACTTGGCTATTGCGGCCGCGTTTTAATTGAGCAACGGTAATGACATGTGATGACTCTGTAATGGTTTTATCTATATAAAACCAGTAGCATCCCCCTTACTAAAGTGATCATTTTGGTATATTGGTTAAGTTACTCGGTTTCGGAACCAAAGAGGTCCCGGGTTCTATCTTTCGGATAAGCCCGCCACTTCAACTTCTTAGCTCTTTTATTCATATTATTGAAACGGAAAATAAGTTACAGAAATAATTGTATCCATCATAATTTTATGACATTTCAGACAGATAGAAGACAAGGAACAATGAGAGAAAAAATTAAAGTCATATTACATAATGTATAACGATCTGACTTAACGTTTCGATACATCAGATATTTTTTACTATTTCGAATTAAATAAATACCTTTAAAATGAGCAACAAAGTTAAACACACAATGTATTGTCTAACTAACCTTAAAGCGAAATAATTCATCTTAAATGCGTAATGATATTTCACTTTGACGGCATCGAATAATAAAGCTTCGAGTTGAGGCACATAAAGATTATTTTTTCTCGTTAATTATTGTTTATATTAATAAAAGAGAGCTTTTGTGTGTATATCTACGGAGCAGCACAAAAACTGAAAGATTTAGGAGCGTGGAATTTGGAAGGGTTAAACCATAGATGGGATGGGTCCGTTTCGAGCGCTTCCATTAATACACTTGGGGAAATACTTCTTTCACTGTTGCATGAGTTTAAAACAGCCTTCTGTAGAGTGAATTTGATTTTATGCTAATTTGAGTGCTATTTAAATACTGGAAATGAGTGTGTTAGAGTTAGTCATTACAGTATTATTAATGTGAAATTAGAGGATTGACTTACGGAAACTTTAGTGTAAGAGAGAAGTTTTGGATTGGAATATAGAGACGAGAGAGAGGATTCATGCGTATACTTTTCTCTCTGTTCAAACTCAGATAAGCCTTATTTGTTTTACGATAGTAAGGTAATGATCGAAACTATAATTGATTGTAATCTTTGATTGATCATAAATTGATACAACTGAAAAAAAGTGGTTATTTTTACAACAATGTCTGTTACTTCAATGTCCCAAACCATACCTGAAACCTCAAGGTTGTGACATTTTTTTATGATGGTATTCACCTCGCAGAGGTTTAAACTTCCATTAGAATTCTTATATAACATAATTTGGAAACTATTTTTTTCATAGCTCTGAATATTTGACGTCATAACGTCTATCTTTAAGTAAGACTAATTATTCTTAATATATTTTTGGTGATTGTTATATATTTTCATTATCATTGTATATTTTATCGGTACAGTTAGTCATTTATCTTTTCTTTGTGGTAGAACTAAAATTGTATTTTGAAAAAAAAATCAGCATAAAAAGTGCTTTTAGTTTTTGTGACATAGATTTAGTAGACAGCTCTGCTTTTTCACTTCGTGAATTTTTTTCGATCCAAGCTATTATTTTTTCGAAAATTTTATAGGTTTAGTTTTTAACTTAATATTAATATTGTATTTTTTTCGCTTTATACCCTTGTGCTGTTAATATCAGCTTAAACAAGCTAAGCCTATTTAATCTGTTTCAGATGTGTTGATGTTTAGTTCAATCAATGTTAATAACTATGCATTTTTAAGTGTATTTTTAAACTAATTGCGCTCGAATTATTTCCTCTTTAGGTAATTTTAAACTTAAACTACAAAAATTTTGTAATTTCTTTTATAGTTTAAGCCTTTAGCGTGCATTAATTTTTTTGTTTGAAACTGATTTTTAAATTTGACGCAATTTACTAACGTCATATTGAATAAAAGATCATTTCAGAAATGAAAGATATATATTAGCGCAATTCGGCGTCATTTTTTTCTTTGCTTAAAGTATAAATTAAACCATTAATATGGCTATTAGGGCCATTTGGGCTACCCCACCTGTGCACCAGTGGTATCAGAGAAGACGCCCTGGTGGTGCTCTGTCTCTTCAATGCAGCAAGTATGAGCAAACATCTCTGAGTAGATTAAACAGTGGTTACCTTAGATCTTTGTCCTACTCCAACGGTAGCAAGACTTTCCCAACCTGCAACATGTGTTGCAATACCCAGGCTACTCTCCACCACATACTTCTTTATCTGGGACTAGACAAGCAAGACCTGTATTCTTTCTCTATGCTCTTCTTGTACTTTTTACGTGTGAACAAGATCATGAACCTAACTTCGTTCTGATAAATGTAGGAGATTAGCAACAACAACTAAACTAGAGTTTCCTCCGGAACTACACTCATGGACAAAAACATTAGCGCACCAAGAAGGAGTCGTCAAAATGAAAAGAAATTTTACATACGTAATGACTACTTTGATATAATTAAATGGTTAGAAAATCAAAGAAAAAGGATAATTTATTTCAGAGAAAAAGGCAGAAGAATAGACGATTTAATACCCTGTTCAACCCCCTCTAGCGCAAATGCAGGATGTGATACGATCGGGCATTAAGGCATACAAGTTCTGTATGATGTCATGAGACATTTAGCTCCATATTTTCTGTAACCCTGCCTCTAGTTTTTTCAAATTCGTGAGATGCCCTTCTCGCCGTCCCAAAGGATCCCAGATATGCTCGATTAGAGACAAATCTGGGGATAGGGCAGGTCAAGGAAGGATAGTAACAGTGCGGAGACGGTTTTGTGACACCATTGCCGTGTGAGGCCGAACATTGTCTTGTTGAAAAATGGCTCCTGGGAGCCGTGGCATGAGTGGCAACACATGTGGTTGCAGGATGTCATGGACATATCGTTGGGCTGTTATGGTTACATGGATCAATACTAGAGCTGACCGTGTATTGTAGGTAATGACATCCCATACCATCACATCAGCTGTGGGAGCGGTGTGTCGCTGTAAAGCAAAGGCAGGATAGATGCGTTCACCACGGGGTCCCCACACACGAACATGATTATGATCACTGCTGAGATTGAATCTGGATTTGTCGCTAAAGACGACCTGGTTCCATTCCGCTGCAGTCCACTTTCCTTGTGCACTGCATCACTCCAAACGGAGGCGTCGATGGGTGGGCGTCAAGGGCGCCACGATACTAAATGTCCTTCAGCCAGGCGCCTTCGTATAGTTGGAGAAACAGAGGGGCTCCTATTGAAGGTGCTAATTAAATGAAATTAAAATTTTTGATCTAGCTGAATTAGAAGTATTTTTATTATTTTTTAAAAAAATTGTTTACATTTTGCAAACCACGAAACGTCTGATTGATACGCCCCTTTCAAACCTAAACAAAAGATACGTGCTACTTTTCAACCTTACCAAATACTTTAAATTGATTAAAAGGATTTATTGTGATCAGCAACTTAATCGGAAAAGAAGGGAAGTGAATAGTCGTAGCTGTTCGTTTACTTTTTGGTAACTTACATGCTGTTTTTTACCTTGTTAAATGTAACGAATTTCTGCACTTGTTGAATTATTTTTTTCCATTAAAACATTTTATAAATATTCCTTTAAATAATAAAACGTTTAAAAAGCGAAAAGCGCTTGAAAAACAAGGTACAAAAACCCAAACTTTCGAGGAATTAAATGTTGCATAACAGGCAGAGAATTTAATCATGAACAATTAAGCTTTAAAAGCAAAGTTAGGTAAGTTTAAAAAAGAGTATGTTTCTTTTTTAGATTTATTTTAATGTTTTTGTGAAATTATTGCCATTCAACTGTTTTCATGTGCTTTCAAACATGCTAAATTAAATAAATAAAATGTAAAAAACAAGGTGTTCATATAAATTTTGGTCGTTAAATGAAGGGTTTGGCTACAAAGTTATTAATATATTGTGACTTTTATATTCTTATTCAAACATTTCTTAATAGCGGGTTTACTATAACTGTAGTTGATCAAAAGAGATACAAAATTATATGAAGTGAACACAATAGAATTTCATATGCTATGAGGTCTATTTAAAAAGAAGTAGCTGCGAAAATATTTTGCTGAGTTATGAATTTATCATTTCTACCAAAGTGGTTTTACGAGTTCATGCATGCACTAAATAATGTGACAGAGATAGCGAAAATGCCTGGCATTAACTGCTGCCGAAACTATATCATTTAATAATGGAGACCCTAATGTACCGGTGCCTATCGATGGTACCTGGAAAAAAGGGGACATCTTCTCTAAATGGTTTTGTTACGGCAGTTAGTGGGAAAGTTGTTACTGGGAAAGTTGTTGATGCTGAAATATTATCGAGGAAATGGTCATGTAATTTTAACGGCAATGCATATTGCGATGAGTGTCCGGCAAATTACGATGGAAATAATAGGGGATATGAAGTTGAAAAGGTGCACTTCGTAACCTCCATTGCTCAAACATTACACAACTTACAATATACACAATACTTTGACTCTATGGGGGCTCTAAAGCATACAAAGTAGTTTTAGAATCCAAACCTTAAAGAGATGTCAACATTGAAAAATTAGAATGCGTTGGTCATGTAGAGAAAGGAATGGGGATAGGGCATTAAAATTAAAATGAAAAGGCAAACAGCTAGAGGATAAAAAATCTCTAGGTAGGAGTAATAGATTGACAGATGCAGAAATCGACAAATTGCTGAGAAACTATGTTTTGGCTATTCAAAACAACTCAGGAAACTTGTCAGCCGTTAGGCAAGTGATTTGGGTTATATTTTTTGATAAAGTCTTCACAGATTTGAATCTACGACACAGTTTATGCCCTATGGGAGGTGACTCATGTTGTAGGTATAATATGTCCATACTGAAAGGTGACACATATAAGCATAAATGCAACGAACCTATTGCAATTAGGAATTGCATAAAAAGTATTCAGAGGTCTCTCTAGTCTTGAACTTTTATCTAGATACTTGCATGATAAAACTCAAAATTTCAATGAAAGCGTATATAGTATTTGGCCTATAATCCAACCACTGTATTTGTGGCTATTGGGAACTTTAAAAACTGGAGTATAAGAAGCTATATCTTTATATAATCAAGGCTTCAATACCAAGTTAAAAGCTTTAGATGTATTAAACATTCAACAACTGGACATAACAAATGTCGAGCGTTGCAAGAAGTAGATCACGCATGTATTAGGAAAGCAGAACAGGCTGTTTTACAATGAACCAAAGAAGTTAGAATTTAAACGGGTAATTAAAATGTAGACAAGAAGATGATCTTGCAGATGACACCTGCAATCCAAGTTATTGTTGTGGCATGCATTAGTTAATAGTAAGTTTTTGCTTTAAACCACTATTTCTCAAATGTGTAAATTTCAACACAAAAGGAACATTTTTAAAGAAACTACTTATTTTATAGCTTTGAAACTTTGCACATGTGTTAACACTATGCAAATAAATATTTCAATAAGACGTTTTGTAAAAAAAATTATTCAAAAATTATTAATGGATTAAAATGTACAAGAACTTTCCTCGTCTTAAAAATCTTAACGTGTTACTCCACATACGATTTTTTTAAAAAAAATCTAAATTTTAAAAATTGCTCTCATTAAAATAATAAAAACAATACAATAAATATACAAAAAATGTCATGATTCTACAACCTGAAAATTTTTTAAAATGTTCCTTAAATTTGGTCATTTTTAACATTACGGTGATAAGGAAAATGCTGCGTGAAGTGACTCCATTAAATATGTTTATGATAGCGTGTTACTCAAAAAAATCCTACTTTTCTAAGAATATTGACTTTTTTTTTCTTTGCAGCTCACTTAAAGTTAAACCTTGTTGGTTTGGCCCAAGTAGGTTTTGATGTTTGACACCCTTGCTCTAGATAATCAAAAAAAAATTCCCATAAAATTTTCCAATAAGACAAAACATTCAGATATTTCTAAAAGAGAACCTTCTTTAGTAGAAACTTTCCGATCTTAGAAAACCTTTAGGATGGCAAAATAATTCTAATTAGTAAAAAATAATTTTGGTTTGTGATTCATTAAGCACATGATTGATGACTACGTTTAACCAATAGTTTTACAAAGTCATCGCATACTTAATTTATACTTGCTGACATTTCTTCTTTTATCTTCGAATGCAAATACCAATAATTTATTATTAATATGCTAGTAGTAATAACTATAAATGTTTTATAAAAAAACTTATCTAATGAAAAGTCAATGAATTTTTTCTGTTAAGCGTATATCAAATATGTCTGGCAAATCTTCTTCATAAACATTTACCTTATACGTTCCAGTTCTCTTTAGGAAATAAACATAAAAGAAAAATGTGCCAAACATGAGAGAAAATTGATATTAATACTCCCCAGAATCTTTCTGAAGACATGCCAAAGAGAATTTTCCAAGCAATTAATTGCAGGAAAGAGGCTTGCAATTAATTTTTTTTTTGGCTTGTAAAAAAATGAAAAAAAAATAACATTTCCCCTTTACTTCTATCAAAATATAAGTTTGTGTTAATAAGCAAAGACAAGAATGTTTGGTTTTTAAATATTAATCATATCGTTTCCGATTTATGAAATTGCTTTCTTAAATCTTGCAACTAAGTCCAAAAAAGAGTAACTATTCAAATTTTGTTCAAACGCTGTATGTAAATAAACTGTAATAAATCTATACCACAATGTGCATACACCAAATTTCCTGCTTAAACTGATTAAAAATTTACAAACTTATTTAGGTTTATACATTCCTGAATCCTACCGTAATTTATATTGTACATAAATCGAACAACAAAAATTTAAGATTCCTCACTTGAAGAGGAAATTCCTAATATATGAGTTTTCAAAATTACTTTTTAGTGTTTTTGTAAGATCCTTATGTGCCGAAGAAAAATATTTAGGGACTAAATAAAAAATATTGTATCCCCATAAAATCCACAATGTTTCTTGCCAAAGCCGCATCGAAACGGCGATCATTTTTGTTTTTATGGAGCCTATCGATTCATCTTTTGCACGAGGCACAAAAGTAGAATTTATCGCCATGGAATCCCGGGAGATAGTGTTCGTCTATTTCGTCGAGTTTGTCACAACATTTATTGGAATTTTCACATTTTTTTTCAAACTTTTAGGTTATTTGTCATTCGCGTTCTAAGCTAATGTTAAACTAATGTTTAAGTTTTTAGAACACTTTCAGAGAGTTTGCGGATGTATGTAAAGTTAGTATAAAATGGTTTGATGTTGTATTTGCATTAATACTAATAATATCACTGATGATTCGAATGTTAATACTCTACGTATCTTTATCTATTCGTTACATAATATATTGATGTAGAACTAAAAAAAAATCGGTTAATTTTAACTAAGGTTTTATTCTGAAAATGTTTTCTTTGCATGCCCCCCTCCCCCAAATCACACTGGATTAGTGACTTGTTTGACGATGTATTGTTTTTTTTAGTTGTAACAATTTTGCTAAGATTTAAATCCTGGGGCTTGGTTGGAAAACAAGTTTTTTATCTATGGTAAAATGAACCAAATTGTTATTTCTTAGTAATATTTTGCATCATAAATTCGAAAGAGTTTCCTGAAATATTTTGGTTAACTGAAGTTTATATTTTGTCAAAACAAAGGTAAAGAGTTCTGTAGAAGGGATAAATAACGATATATATATTGAAAATAATTTAATACTTAATCAAGAATAGCTAAAAAACAAATGAAAAACTTATAGAATAAACTTTTATCGAACAACTTACTGGAAAACCCCCGGCCTCTTTCAAAGATTTTACTTTACATATTTTACTTTACCTTTGAATAAGTAAACTGATATATTCTTAGGATTAATATTAAGCAAATTTGCATGGAATTTCAAAGAAATTGTTTTCCAGATACATTTGTAAGAAATATATTAATTTTCTTACGATGATCACCTCTTTGTATAAAAGTAACTAAAATAAATCTGAATCCTTTTTGACAAATATTTGCTCAATTTAGGGATGTACTTGACGAATGAAGTAAATTTTGCATATTTTCTAGTTAAATGGTTTTTTTTTAAATTATATTTATGCGAAGAAAAGCTATAAATAGGTTTTAAATATAAAATGGCATTAGTTTTAATTTTAATTTAAAAGTATAAGAAAATTTTTAAAAATTATTAATCCTGTATAGTGTATATTAAATATTTTAAAAATGTAAGTCGATCTAGAAAAAAGATTTCAAAAAGAAAGGGTACGGAAATATTAGAAAACTAATACACAGAAAAGCATCGCTTGCACACACGTAAAAGTCATTGAACAATTTTCACCTAAATTAAAAATAACGTAGCTATTTATAAACAAACAATATGAAATAAATAAAAATATTTCAAAAACGTTAAATTAGTTCAAAATAATAAAAAAATAATAATGGTAAATTACTGGAAGCTATTTGAAAATGGAATGAAAGAAATAGTGAGTACATTTGTGAGAAGCAATGATTTACATATTTGTGAGAAAAGGTACCTTTCTTTCAAAAATTTATTCTAAAAAGCAGAAAAAAAGCCAAAATACCTTACAAAAACATTTGTATTTTCTACATAATTGACTCTGTTATTGTTATCTTTTTATGTACCTTTTTATATAATAGAAATGTAATTCAAAAAGAGAGATATTTCCAGTAATAACCCTCGTTTAAACCATCAAAAACATTGCTTATGTCACACACAAAAGCATTATCTTTAAAATTATACCCACCAATTTAAAGAGTACACAATGCCTATTATCATTTTTGATACAAAAATACCTTCGGCGGGAAGTAACATAATCCCATGAAACCCAAGCAGAAACACAAACAGCCCATTTTAAAATTGTTTTACTTTCCACTAAAACTGACATCGAAAGCACGCATCATACACCACAAAGTCTTGCATTCCACGCGATAAATTATAGTGTATGATAACATTATTCCAGATAATGACATCTTTTAGAACCAGCTAACGACAAGGAGGTATCTTTATCCTGCTTCCACCGACCATAATTGGGGCCATTCGTCAGTCTTCGAAACTTAGCGCCGCCATCTTGAAGCCCACGGGAGAAAGGGTAACTAATTGTGATGAATATCGTTTGCCCTTTCTTTGTTCTCTAGGGATTCGGATAGCTTCGTAGCGAAGATTTAGTGCCTTATTTACATACGGCTCCCCAAAGAGACGATAGGCTAAGGAAAGGAATATTGAAATAAATGGGTCGAGCCCTTCTTGAGTTGCGGCGCCTCCACGCATAATAGATTCTCTATTGTTTATTTCGGGAAATGGAAACGAGTTGTGGAAGTTCTGTCGGTATATTTGAATATTTACAGAGAGAGAGAGAGAGTGGCAACAAGGCGTTGCGAGTCATTTGGTTATGCATTCGGAATTTTTTGTTGGCGGTGGTTTCGTTTTCTTTTCTACAACGGTGTTTTGTTCGAAAAGGACTGACTTCTGAAATGGGCTTTCATATTCCATTTGCATACGTTTTACGTAATGGAAGAAAATGACAGTGCCAGAAGTAATGTTTGACTTGGAAGCTCTTTAAATGAGCAGACCGTTTCTTGGACTAATATATAATACATTAACTGTATTTTTTTTCTTCCTTTCAAAGGTTAATTTTTCGAACAAACTCAAAGTAAATGCAAGTATATTATAAATGTGCAATAAAACAAGGAATGAAGAGAAAAATTTAAAAATTATCTCTCAGGATAAATTTATAATACATATATTTATCTCTTTCTTGAGAATTCCAATAATTATCATACCAATTATAGTTTGAACTTCATAAAATAATAATTTTAATTAGGAATGGTGCTAGAAAATTTTTTAAATGTAAAGATTGTTTGACGAAAATAATATAAACCTGAAAATAGGGTGAGTACATTTGTTTGCCAGTGAAATTTTCTTAAAGCGGTTATTGATTGATCTCGTGTGATAGTAAACACTATAGATATGAAAATAAAAATCACCTACACGTGAAACATTTTTAATTTGTTAGGGTGGGGAGGGGTGGACGTGTTTGACATGACTTATGAATGTTTCGAAATACGAATCATTTATGAAACTAAAGTTTCGAACTAATCCAGTTTTAATTATAAAAAAATGACTTCTTCTTCGACGACAAATCATTTTCGGCGCATATATATATATGTAAATAAATAAATTTACTTGTAAAGCTCCTCATGTGTGTACTCCCCATTGCGTAAGACAAGGCTTACAGACGCAAGAGGTAACATCATTATAAAATTTAAAAACAAATTAAAAATACATTTAAAAGATAAATATAAAATAAAAGGAAGGGAGGAAATACACAAATATAAAGAAAGGGACCTATAAACCTTTAAAGACCTAAGGGAAAGACCTATAGACCTTTAAAAATCTATACTGTAAACTAATTTTATTAAAACATTAAAGCTTTCAGTGCAATTGACCAACAAAGAGAAAAAAACGTGGCCAGGAAATACCTAAATGTTTTTTAACTCTTTTTTTTTAGATTTTCTCTTTTACAAAAAATACAGCTTATAATATAACAAGACATGTTGCGCGGTTTCAGCATCTATACCACAAGAACAAGTATCATTACCAATTAAATTAAACCTAAATAAATAGTTCTTAAAATTCCCATGTCCTGTTAGAATCTGGGATAACTTAAAATCAATAACAAATTTCTTGCATTACTTGGTATATATGTTAAGAAGATAATATTCAAAAGAAAAAAAAATAATAAAGCAGAGTTATATAAGGAATTAATTTTTTCTTATGATCTCAGTAATCACAAAATGAGAAAGAAAAGAGATTTACATTTCATGTTACAAATACCTCTCTTTATAAAACAGTCAAGTATCATACATAAATACACAAACATTAAAGTTTTGAAAAAAATTACTATAGAAAATCTAATAACGATTATTCTAAAAATATCTAATACAATTATCCTTGAACGCAAAGTAAGAAAAAGAAGAGGAAAAATATTTAGTTAAAGCTTTACATGTCTTATCTCCTGAGGAATTCTTGATGTTAAAATCATGTTTAATCAGTTTATATAGCATGTTAACCAACTGTTTGCAGGGTGATATTTACAATTATATTCAGTGTTTAGTTTACTTTATAGCTGTTAATGTTTCTTTTTAATTCTCCAGTGCTTACAAAATATGTTTAAAGAAAAAAGAAAATAATGATAGACGAAAGTGATCCCATTCTGCTTTATCTGTGTTGTTTTTAAATAAAAGTTTTAATCCTACCAGGGCCATAAGATTTCTAAGAGTAAATATTAGTATTTAACTGTTTATTTTAGTTTGCGTAGACATAAAGTAAATAAAATCATGAAAAAATGTATAAAAATGAGCAGTTATTTAGGATCTATGTCTAGTTTTATCAGGCATTCGCTTTCATTTGTACAAATATATATTATTGGACAAAATTGTATTTACCGAATAACATGAGACATGTGAGAAAATACAGTAATTTATTACGTATTACATTACACAATAAGTGAAAAAAAGAAATAAGAATATAACTCGAGAATATTTTATCATTGGCTTCAATTAATTTCCCATTTTTTCTCTCTTTTAACATAATTATGTTAAGCATACATTCTATTTCCACATTCTATATAAAAATGGAGTAAAGATTTTAATTAAATGCGACGACCATCAATTTCAACCTCTTAACCTGTTAATCTTTTTACCCAAAATGCTTAAAAAAAATGCACGTTTTTTTCTTGCATTTAACTAAGCATAATATTTAACTAAATGAGAAAAATGAAAGAATTTTACTTTAATTTTCAATTTTAAAGTTTTTACATTATTTTTTTTATTCTAAAATTGGGGAACACAGAAACCCCTAAATGTTTGCATTTTATAATTACATTCTATGAAGAATGTTTCATAACTCTCAAAATGATTTCTCTCATAATTGCAAAAAAATTTCATTTTCGTACCTCTTTTTCAAACGGATGATGGTTTTGTGTGTGTTTATATAGTATACAAACACAGTTTGATGGGTGGTTTTGTGATAAAGTGTCTTACATTGCAATCGAGTCACAAATATATATCGACTTTTTTTTTACTATCTTTCCGCTTTTATGTCTTCTCAAGCAACAGACTACACATTGTTGTGCCAGTACATGTTCATTACCGAAAATTTTCAACGACCTAAACTCTTGATTTCAAAGAAAACTTTGGCCTTCACCTCAAAGAAAATTCGAAAGAGAAGCATATTTCAGCACCATGGACAAACTGCATCTCTTAAAAACACTACCAATAAAAATCTCACTACAAGAAGTAAAAATACGCTCAAATCAAAGAAAGAAGAAAATATCAATGTCCATACAGCGTGCAGGCAAACCGTTTAGGGTCAAATTTCGGTAGCCCGTACTGTTTACAGGGAAATGGATTAAGGGGTTAAAATGGAGGGGGGACTATGTGTTTCCCGTAGTCGTGAAAGGGTTAAAGAAAATTTACTTGTGCCAACGATTAAAAGTACTACAGTCAATAAAAATATCCACAGATTATATCTGACATGGGAGTTTAAAAAAATCAAAGAAGTTATGTCCAAAATATACACTAACGGAAGAATTTTAATTGTGTGATACATATTTTTAAAAATTTTTTAAAAATTAAACTTTTTTCGATTAAGAACATTTATAAGATTAACAATAACAGGCTTTTTAAAATTTTTATAAATTTTTTTTGTATTTTTATGTGGAGATTTTAGCTCTTTTTTAAAATTTCATGGTTCTAATACTATCCAGATACGAGAGTGAATTTTGTAGTAATTTTACAAACAACACCAATCTACAAAGCAATAAAATTTATTGCTCTCGAACACGATTTTCCTTTTAACCTATACTTTTATATACTTAAATGTTCTATTATTCGAAACCCACACAGTGACATTTTAAATTTCTTTAAATTTCTAAAACTTTATTAACAGGGTAAATAAATTGACATAGAGATGCAAAAAACATCAAGAAAAACAATATCTATACACTATTTCCCACAGAATTATATGAACACAATGAAAAAGCCTTTTTGAGGACACTAAAAATTCTGGTCAAAATCATATTTTTGAGAAAATAATACAATAACTACACTAAAAGGGTTCCACAAACAGAAAAACTGAAGCAATAGAACCGGAATAACTTGCTACTCTATTCCGAGTCGAAACCAAAATTGTATTAAGGAAGATTTAAATTTGTGCACGGAGGGAATAGAAAGAAATTTTTTTTCCGGGAAAGTGAATTTAGGATAAAAGCTCTTAGTTGGAAACAGGATTTGAATGGACTTTAAGGAGGTTATCCTTGAATATCGAATGGGCTCTTGCTCCTTTTCTGGTTTATCTCTATCTTTTTAAATGGGATTCTGAAAAAAAATTGACTCGAAATCACGGCAGAGTCACTCTAAATTCAATTTAGATGAAATATTTTCATTTCAAATTTCCCAAAATTTACATCTATTGCAAATATTTCTGAACCTAAAAGCATTTATATAAGTGGAATTACACATTTTAGAATTTCTTGAGGATATTCAACAAACTTACAAATATAATTCTCATTCGCAATAAAAACAAAGCATAAGGTATTGTTAGGAAAATTTAAGATGAAGTATACATTTATTTAGTAGTATTTCTTAAAGTGAGTGATTATTTGTTAACGTCGCATTGACACATGAAGTACAAGCAACGGACTTCGTAATTTTGAACTACAGTCAAGATGAGAGAACGATACTTGTGTGTTGCCACACCTCTCTCCGAATTTCTACACTACGACAATGGAGGACTTTGAACCTATACAGATTTAACGTGCATGATTCTGTACACGGTGGGTCTCAGTGGCACTAGGACTCAAATTCACACAGGACATGCCGTTCAAGAGTTTTAAATTTTAAATTCTTACTAAACAAATGTTATTTTTACATAAAATTGTTTGATTCATTGATTTGGGAAAATATATTACAACAAAACAATAATTAATGCAACATAAATTACGTAATTAGAATATTCTTTTAATATATTATAATTATACATAAATATATATTTCTTAGTATTATAAATTTATTCATAGTAAATATTATAAAATCACATTAAAATGAATTTATCTCAAAATGTAAATTTTGATGTTCGATGTACCGTTTCTGTGAAACTACTGTTCACACAGGCATGTAAATTTTTTATTATATATTTATTATGATGGCTAATATAAACCGAAATGAGCTTTTTGTAAAAAACCTCAAAATATTATTTATTACAAATTTTTTATGTGAAAAATGGGTCAAATTTCACTATGTTTGATAAAATATTTTATAAATTATGAAAAAAATTCAAAATTGTAACTAAAAGCTCATTTCAGTATAATGAGAAAGGTTTACTTTAATTGTATGAAAAATTTCAAACAGGTACATATAGCAGATCTTGAGAAAAGGTACATCTAAAACAGGTTGGTATAAAATGAGGGAGACGTTTCCTACTCCTCTTAATTAATTTTACTGTTAAACGATTGTTGAAATCATTTCTAGATGACAATTTCAATGATTATAATTGCTCATTACTTTAATGGAGTTTAAATTATAGTTTAGAAATCCAAGCAAATGTTCAAATGACATCTTGAAAAATAAATAAGCAATAAAATTAGAACTAATATCAGATAAATTTGCAACTTGTTTAGTTTTATCAATAGCATGCATCAGTAACAATAGGGCTATTGGTGATGGATCACGTACAATTGAGCGATGACTGATGACCATCCTTATATTATACTTGTTAAATATTTGTAATGGAGCTTTCTGCTAAGCATTTATGAACTTGTTTATAGAATATTGAATCTATTTGTAACGTTAATTTTTCATTGATTGGTGTTTTGGTTTCTGCATATTCAGATACATATAGTTTAGGTATATACCTATATTTGACGATTAGGAATGTTTATCCATTACCACATTTTGGATTCAGTACTATAAACAGATAGAAGAATGTTTGCAAGTTACTGAAATATATATATATATATATATATATATATATATATATATATATATATGTGTGTGTGTGTGTGTAGTAAACAAAATACTAAGTGAGAAAGTTGTATAACCTACAAGCCCCCCCCCCACAAAAAAAAAAAGAAATTGGATCCCACGATCATAACAATTGAAGATACAAAAAGAGTCTTTAGACTAAAATAGAGACCTATGACGACTTGTAAAGCTATAGCTGAATTAGACCAGTGAATTAGGATTAAGCTGCATTATGGTACCATCTTCCCCGTACAGCAGAAATTTTGGACATCATAGTAAAATAGAGCCATGCTGAAAAATTAGGCCTATATCTAACACACGCATATACATATATATATATTAAAAAGAGATCTGTTTTTTTTCGAAGAAATACACGTGAGGAAGCATGAAAATTTTCTCTGATTACACAGAATAAAATGAAAGTTGCTTTCAGTCAACTTCGTCTTTTAAGCAATATATTTTAAATATCAGTTGAATTCGAAATACAAAACCAGTAACTACATTATTTTACATTTAAGTTCCATAGTTTTCCATCCTTCTAGTAGATATGAATACTATTTAACACATACAATATTTCCACTGCGAAAGTGCAATTTAATTTTTTCCTTACTTTCAACAATTCTTTATATCCTAAACAGTTCTTTTCAAATGTTGTTCGATGCAATAGATGGGAATAAATCCTCATAGCAACTCTATAATCTTCCGTTTTTTATTGGTCTAGGACCTATGTTAAATGATTATGCAGTATTTATTCATTCGTTATTATACATGCGAAAGTCTCACAGGTACTTCAGAACACCAACACAATTTCTTTTTAAATGACTAACGCTTGCAAAATATTTATTTTGTAACAATAATGAGCTTCATTTAGAAGATCATGATTTTAATCTGAAACAAATTTTCACTTAATATTTTTACGCTCATAAACTGCTATAATAGACGCTGTTTTTACTTTCAAACTATAGAACTCCTTGCTGGGAAGGATCGCTACATTAAGTGACAGGGGATGCGGGAGGGGTAATTATTATTAAGTGAATACATTTTCATAACTGAAGATTTCGTAATTATACATTCATTTTTTCCCTTTTATTCTCCGGAAAGATAAGATATCTTTTTTCTAAGAAAAGTTAACGAAATTAGGGTAATTGTGCGTTCCTTCGCACAGTCAATTCGCTGAAAAGTTTCGATGGTTGAGAGAGTCATTAAGAAAAGATAAAACTAAATCAACATAAGCATCTTTAGTATTCCTAAAAGACAGATTTAATTAAAAGAAGAAAGAAGTTTGTATAACAAACTGATATTTTGGTTCTTTATACCGGCATACTGTGAGCCTTATTCAGTTTCATGAACCACTGCTAGTAAAAAAAATATAAGCAAAAATTTATTACAAATTAAATTATTACTATATTCAAATACATACGCTTTTTTATTTAAATATCCATTTGTATCCATGTATACGTATATCGAATTGAAAAACTGCTTAGTCTTAAAAACGAGGAAAAAGAGAAAAATACAAAAACACGTTCTTATTTAAGATAAAAGTATCGTGAAACGGAAAAGAATAGTTTACTTACTACTTTACTCTAGTTACTTTGGTTGTGGTGTTTAAATTATTGTCTCTGTTTTGAGGATCTTCTCATATTTTATTTTTTAACAAATATATAACATAGAACCACAAACCATGGAAACATAGAAATTTCCATGATAAATGTGATGAGTCATATTAATGCATTATACTGATATCTATGTGATTAAAATAAAGTTCATGTCTTTCTGAAATGTATGGAAAATAAATTATAAATAAATGAACTTCGTATAGTGCCTTAATGGTTCTTAAAACTTTAATGCTACTTGAATTAGGTGAACAATTACATTATTTTTAGAAACTAACAATTTTTAAATAATCACTGGTTGCATTTTTTACGAAAAATATTTTTATTTTTTATGTTGAAACGTAATAAATAATGCATAAAACACATGCATAATTTGTCATTAACACATTAATAAATCGTAATACTGAATAATTGATTATAATTGTTATTTTTATTGAAAAAATATAAGTTACTGAGAACGAAAATTTGATATTAATTTTATTTATAGAAATTAAACCAGAAGAAATTATGAGTTTAAAGACATACTCTCTTTCACATATAATGAATTTTGAACAATTCATTCGATGTAGTTAGTTAAGATGCCCTTTTCCATTTGTTGATTTTTAGAATAAATAAAATTTTCTAAGCTCCATTATGAAGTCATCTCTCAGTCAATATTTCCTTGTACTACGACAACACCGAACACAAGTATTGAAAAAGGAAGAAATATTACAGATTAGTTATGTCGTAATATTAGCAGAATAATGATTTTAAAAACGAAACATTCAATTACATTTTTAAAACACTTCGCATAAGTTCTTGAATGTCTCTAAATTAGAAGTTGTAAACAGGTAGCTCATACAAAAACTTTGATGGTCCACAGAAACATTTGGACGTTTATATTTTTATGAAGATTTAGTCTCAAAAATGACGAGAAAAGAAATGTTTTATTAAATATGGATACTTTTTTTAAGAAAAAAATAGCTACTAAATTATGTGTAATTCCTTCTGAGTTTAGCGAATTTATAGCTACTTTCTCTTCTTACTTCTTTCTTTTTCTGCATCTAGCTACATTTTAAAGTGAAGTATGCCTTCATGGTTCCCAAATTCCCGCCAAGATTAATTGGTGGCAAAACACTTTAGTTAATTGCTATTGTTTTGCGTTGCCGGTTTCTTATTGCTTTGTCATATGGAAATGTAAGAATGGACTTGAATGAAGGATGATATATATATATATATATATATATATATATATATATATATATATATATATATATAGATGTACAGGTCCACCACACACACATATGGGGAAATCATATTAGTAGTCTACCGAATATAAAATTTTGGCACGAAGTTTTAAAGGTTGGTGACCACTGCTCTAGATTGTATGAATATTCCAGAAATAGCCTTAAAGATTTGTCCACATTTGTTATATAAGGTAATTCGTGGGAAGATATCAGCTTCTTAATACTAGTTTTATGCGTCGATAGATTGCAATTTTGAGCCACTTAAGGGAAGAGTCTGGTCCAACATTGAGTGTGGCTTGGGGATTTATTTCAATTAATCGTTTATAACCAGCCTTATTTTTCGGACATGAGAGTAATTAAAGTGGTGAGTACAACTTTTTATAATATTCCGTTCCCATATTTAAAGTTTATAAACGTACTTATTATTTTAAATAAGATATTCGCAATATAAGTGAGTTACGCATAATGTTACACATACCATGCATGCAAAGGGTGTTTTTTTAGAGGTATAGAACTTTAAATTGTAATAACACAACGATGTATTATTCGATTGACATGAACTTCTTTTTTATTCGAAAGATAATCTTGTGGCAATACATTTTAAAAATGATTTCTGGCATATGACTGCCAAGGCTGGCTCGGATGTAGTCCAATCTGGACGTCCAATTTTCGATGACTTTTTCCAACATTTGTGGCCGTATATCGGCAATAACACGGTGAATGTTGTCTTCCAAATGGTCAAGCGTTTGTGGCTTATCCGCATAGACCAATGACTTTACATAGCCCCACAGAAAATAGTCTAGCGGTGTTAAATCACAAGATCTTGGAGGCCAATTCACAGGTCCAAAACGTGAAATTAGGCGGTCACCAAATGTGTCTTTCAATAAATCTATTGTGGCACGAGCTGTGTGACATGTTGCGCGGTCTTGTTGGAACCACAGCTCCTTGACATCATGATTGTTCAATTCAGGAATGAAAAGTTAGTAATCATGGCTCTATACCGATCACCATTGACTGTAACGTTGTGGCCTTCATCGTTTTTGAAGAAGTACGGACCAATGATTCCACCAGCCCATAAAGCACACCAAACAGTCAGTTTTTCTGGATGTAACGGTGTTTCGACATACACTTGTGGATTAGCTTCCTCCAAATGCGGCAGTTTTGTTTGTTGACGTAGCCATTCAACCAAAAGTGCGCTTCATCGCTAAACAAAATTCGCTTATGAAAATTGACCATTATTTTCGAAATAAAATTGCACAATTTGAAAGCGTTGTTCAGGCATGAGTCTATTCATGATGAATTGCCAAGCCAAACTGAGAATAAATCACTTGACAGCTGTTAAATCGGTCGCCATCTTGGAAAGTAATGCCAACTTAAACTTCTATACCTGGTAAAAAACACTCTGTAGAAACGACCATAACACTGCAGCAATAAGAAAACAAGCGTCTGTGGTCTCTATACTTGAGGGAAGACACCACGTGGTTCAGAAATAAATGAAATGAGCTTTAATTTCTTTTCTTTTTATTATCCTGTATATTATCGTATAAAATATAATTACAATTAATTATTAGGCTGTGAGAATGACATCAGGGGATCTCCATAAGACGTGGATGTGCAGGGCTGAAGTCAACTACTACTTCAGCATACTGTGGACCGTTCTGCTAGGAAATTAGTTTTTAGCAAACTAATTATGAGAGTTAAATTTTTTTTGTTTTTCTGTAGTTATGGTTACTTCACATTTAATTTGGTAATCTTTGTCTCCGCTTTTTATTTACTGTGGTGTTGTTGCATTTACTCCGTATATGGTGAAGATACCACAATTACATGAATTTCTTTAACATTAAATTTCTTATTTATTTTTATATTAAAAAGAAAATTAACTTGTATACATAACCATTTAAATATTGAAAAATAACGTGTATTTTTTCATGGTTATGTTATTTCAATTTTCAATGTATTAATCGAAAACTCCTTAAATGTTGCAAATTCCCCCGATTTACCTCTAGCATTTCAACATTTTTGTCCAAAGTATTGTCTTTGAAAGCATTTCATCTGCCATATATCTTCGAAACAGTAATACATCTCATAAATTTTAATACCTTAATTTAAGGCCAAGATAATTCAGAATTATTTTACACTTATTAGCTTGTTATAATTATAATTAGGCAGATGTTTTTTGCTTATAAGTAGAGTAAAACAAATGATGCAAATAATCTAAAAGGTTGTGAACAACGAATATTTTTGAAGGGAGAATTACAATCTTAAATGTTAATTTATATATATATATATATATATATATATATATATATATATATTATATATATAATATTTATATATATCTTATAATTATATTTATACATGCATATATATATATATATATATATATATATATATATATATATATATATATATATATATATATATCAACATTGCTCTAACATTAAAAATATCTCACTCGAGCCCCCCAAACCGAATGTGAACCAGACAATGTAATAGCACGCAACAAAAATGTTACTCAATAATCATAATTCTACATCTTCTCCAATTTATATTTATAATTAACTAGTGATAGCAAACTACAATATTTGTTGCGGAATTATTATACTGTTCGTTTTTGAATCGATACAGTATTTTCCTTACCAATAGCAAATGAATATATTTTATAGAACATAATAAAACAATATCATCCACTCCATTAGTCTTCTACTGCCTTGCTTGATGAACCAACCTTTAAATATTTTCATTCAAGAAAGCAAGAAAAATAAGCTCTATTTACGTTAAGTTTATTAATTTGTGTAATTTTATGTATCTGGAAAGTAATTGCTCAAGCAAAATACTTCTTTCCAGTAAAATTTTTATTATTTTCTATCAACGTTTACTCAACTACTTTAATATCTCATACTCAATGGGTCATTATTTAAACCATGTGGAATTAAAACTAAACGAAATATTGACGGACGTTGGTATTTTGTATAAAAGTAGAAGTACCTTTGCTGTGACATAAAACGATAAAGAAGCAGTATTCCCATTACGAATGTAACTTAAGAAAAGAAAAATTGCCACCGTAGCTATATGTAACGAGTTATATAGGACATTTAATTGTTAAAAATTGTTCTGTGGTTGGAGATAAATTTGACGTCCTGATACTAACACGCTTTAAATTTTGACAACAAATTTCGCGATTTTTAACTAAGGGAAAAAGAGATAAGAACGTTTTAGCTACTATGATAGTCTGTACTTGTATACTATCCACGCATGAATTTTGTGTGACTATCAATTAAATTTCACATAGGGCGTTGCTGTTAGTTTTAGCCATATGATCTTTATCATCACTCAATCACTAAATAGTGATACATAATATATTATCGACAAACCATCGAAGCCTTTGTAAATTTAGGGATTTTTTTGTTACGTTTACTATTGATAGATGCAATTTACAGCATTTTTGTAACAGATAACCATTTTTAGCTTTCTTTTTCTTTTTTTCCGGTTTTATTAAGAAAAAGTCAATTCCCTCAAATAAGAAATTATTTCAATTGACAGATATTTATGGCATTCAATTCTCTCCCTTTCTTATAAATATAAATAACAAAAAAATGATAGAACTATTGAATATCTTAAAAGGCAAAAGCTTAAATACTTAAATCTAGAAACCAGAACAAATACCAATATTTGAGGAAAAGTCAATTGACCAAAATGAAACACTATTATGTTTTTAAATCTGTCACTGAATTATGGCAGCAAAGTAGGGTTAAGCTTGTTTTATAAGATCCTAATTTCCCCTTCAACAGAAAGTTTGTATATAATTGTGCTAGAAAAATTGAATATAAACCATGATTAAAAAACATTTAGGCCTAAAATTTGCTCGTATAAACAAACAATAAGCTGTTGATCAATCAACTAATATGAATGCGTATTATATAAATGGAAATAGAAGCATTTAAAAAGTGCATAAAATATACATTTAAAAAGCGCATAAAATGTACACCTAAAAAGCGCAAACATAAATTCAGGTACCAACCGAAAATTTCGTATACATAAGTAAAAACATTTAAGCAAGGAACTATAGAAATTGTTTGCTTTGTCTTGAAAGACAGTTGATATGAAATTATCTATACCGATCGCGCCATCTGTACAACACTTTGGAAACTAAGAAAGGGCAAATGTAGAATTAAAAGTGAAGAATATAAAAATATAATATTTCATCATTATAATAGTTAACCTATCTCTTTCTCGAGTACTATCATCTACATATACTATTTTTTATAACCACAACAATAGTTAATTGTTTGTAAATTCCCTCTAAATTAACATTATCCATATTTCTCTATGTAAAGTTTCGTCAATATTGTTAAATTCAGAATATTTTTTGTTAAAATTCAGTTTTCTATTTGCGAAAAACATTTATAACCTCTCTGATTTACAAAGTGGGATTTTATGCTATTTCGGTTTTCACTGTATAATCTTGAAAAGAAATGAGAAACATAAGAGCGATTGTATAATTGAAAATGTCAGTGAGTTTTGTATATCTTTAAAGCAAACTACGTTAAAATAAAATTACTCTTCAAGGGGTGAAGAAATTTAATTATTACAATTATATTATTATTATTATTCCAAATCTATCTTATGATGTCATTACTATCAATGACTCGTTAGTATTGATTTTTTTTACCCAACATCAACGCCACAAGTCATTAAGTCCAATGTTACGATTTACTGGTGAAGTTGGTTTGAATTTGGGAAAAATATCAGTACTAATGAATTCTTTTGGAAGGTAATTATCAGAAAAAAAACAAAATTTCTTTTAAATAGAATTTAAGTCCATGCAGTTAATTAATATAATCCGGAGTCTCTTAGAAATTCTAGTTAATGAAAAATAATTGATGAGGTTATGCAGTTTTTGAGATTTTGCATTTAACAAAATTTTGTGAAATGATGTTAATTCATATTCGAACCGTGGGTGACTCAGCGTTTATTAACAACGCAATCTAAGGCAACACAAATGCTATTAGCTACGAACTTTGAAATTTACCCGAAATTACACCTGTGATTCAGCACTCAAGTCAACTAACTTCCCCACTAAGTCAACAGGAGGATTTTGAGTCATGATAGATTGAACTTGAATCAGTTTATCTACATGGTGCGTCATAGGTAGCATCAGAATCCTCGCAAGATGGTAAAATCTCTTGAGGAATAGAGCTTAAAATTGTTTCTATATCCATCCGTTTGCCAACGAGCACAGTTAAAAATCTTAAATATGCGTTGTACTATGTAATGTTTAATAATTTTATTTAAAATAATATAGATTTAATTGAATTTACATATATATACATACACACATTATTAAAGATCAAATATTTGCCGTGTTCTTCATATCTGACATTTTAATTTTAATAAAGCAAGATAAATTTAAAAAGACTTCTTTTAATGGATTCGATAACTATTACAATCTTATTGTGATAATATCAAAACTGGAAAATTTTCAAAAAAAGAAGAAGAAAGAGATCAAAATTATTATGTGTTTAAGTTCTAAAGAACATAAAACCATTTTAAAAATTTTCTATCGTCATTTAATATGCTTAACTACAAATATATTTATTTAACTTCAATTCTTATGGCGAAAAGATTCAAGAATTATTTTTTTCTAGAATTCAAGTACCGAATTGATTCCATAAAGCGTGTTATATATAAATGAAGAAGATATTTTCTGAAAAAAACCCTCTAATAAACTTAATATTTTTATTAAAATAATTCTTCAAAGCATAATGTATAATTTAACTTTATACAAATTTAAAATAAAGAACACAAGGAAATTTATGTTGCAATTTAGTATATAATTAAATTTTTTATTACTTTGGAAAATCTAATGTTAAACCGAGTATTATTTATAAAAAGATCAAAGCATTGAACATTTTTGGTTTAAAATATTTAACGGTCTACATTATCATATTATTTGCTCCTTTATATCATAAAGGTACAAGAAAAGTAATGTTTCCCTTATACTTTAATATTTTTTTAAAAATAAAATTTTGAAAAAAATATACAATTATATTTTTTTCTAACTTTTCAACGTTTCTTTTCCTTTTTCACTTCCTTGAATTTTCTGGAGGAAAAGAAGTACTTGATAAAATAAATAAAATGGAATAAAAAAATGGCTGTGAAATGAGTTTTTTGTTCCGTGGACATTCACATTGGAATGAACATTTGGCTGTTTTTAGTGCTTTAGAAGGCAAAGTGGTACAACACTGAAAATAAAGGTAACAAGGTGCCTTTCTGCAAATACAGGCATTCTGAAAGAAAAAAAGAACCAATAGTTTTTTTTTCTTCTGACATTTTTCTTTCTCTGTTGAAAGTGATGTAAATAGTAAAGAATAAATTTTAAAGAAATCAGTAAAAGTACCAAGATAAAATTGTTTTATGTAACGAAACTTTTAATTTCGGTTTTCTTATACTTTCTGAAAATTTTTGTTGCCTCTGTACCTGAACGGTCATGATCGTGAACTCATCGACAGCGTTGCTTTTACCAATGGTGGGTTTCAAATCATAGTTCCCACTAAAGACCATTCATTTATAGGAGCTGACGCACATATTTCAGTAATTCAGTCAAATAAGTATGCATTTCAGTATTTGTTTAACCCTCTAACCGGATAGCACGGAAAATTCCGTCAGTGTAAAGATGCTTCGAAAATGGACTGCACTGATTTTTCTGCCTTCAAGTAACGTTTTCAAAAGCGGATTAGCCGCACTTTTCTGAAATCCTTTCCCCCTTTTAAGGTTTAACATCTTAAAAGATAATTGGGAACGGTGGAAGCAACACAGCAGGACACTGAGGGGAAGTTTTATGGCTCCCAGGAAACCCCGTGTTTTGACCCTGGAGCAATCGTAAAAAATCGGGGGGAAATTTCTTTAGACCCCAGGAAGTGTTTATTCGTTACCTCGTATTTTAAAAGTTTCCAAAAGTCCCAACGCATAAGTAAAATATGTTACAATTCCCTTTTGGTTTCATATTAATTTCAAACTGTAACAAGTTGGGGCGTGTCAGTGCAATCTGCTATTTTATATAGTTAGACAAATTATCTTTTTTTAAGTATATTCTTTCGCTTCATTTTTCTTATTTTAATCAAAGCTTTCAGTTTTTGAAACATGATTATTTTATTATTAGATACCGAAAAAATTAATAAAACACCAAACTCTTTAAAATTTGAAACCTTTTCAATTTTCCAACCACTAAAAATGAATAAATTTAAACTTCATCAAATCATTTGAAACATTTTCTTACACGTTGATAAAAATACTAACGAAAAAAAAACTAATTAAGATTTATTAGTATTTTTTTTTAGATTTCAAAGCCCAAGTGTTCAGGGAAGTTTAAGTACAGTGTGTGCCTAGTTACATATTGTTAAAATACACCGAATTATATTTGAATTTTAAGTGCTTGAACTTCAGTTTACATCAAAGACAACATGAATGAAGATTTTCACACATTTTTTTATAACTTGAATGTTTGAATAAATGGTAATCAAAAATATACGGAAACATTTACAGTAGACATTTATGCATATAAATAAACATAAAAATCAATTTTAAATTCGAGCTAATCAAAAACATTCGAATTATTGTTCAAAAATATCTATTTATACAAAATACCTCAACATTTATCTTTTTTAAAGGCTAACTGAATAAGTAATTAAAATCTGGATATTTTTTGAAATCTCGACCGTATAAAGCTAGAAATTTTATGTTAGAAATTCCATTTGAAATATAAAAAAATGCATCGCGCAGTTAAAAATTATTTACCATAAGTTCTAGTAACTCTTTGAGTATAATATAAATTTCAAATTTTATTATATAGCTTCTTTGGTATTTTTTAATATATTTTGAAGATTTCATACAATTCAGTTCAAAAAATACATGCTAAGAGCAAAAATTATACTAAAAAAACCCGAGGAATATACAATAAAGTTTTACATAGAAGCAAAACTGAGAAGCTAAAGGGTAGGAATGAAAAATTTTGAGTATATCTGAAGTAGTTTTCGAAATATTTATTTTAAAGTTCAGAAAATTTGTGTGCGTTATGTTATACTTAATATTAATTAAATGGTTAAAATAATATGTTGATATTAGTCATGTAATCGCTTGATGACACATTCATATACTAATAAAAATTATCATGGTCATTGATGCGAATGTCAAGAATTTTATGCAATTTTAAATTCAGACATTAAGATATTGATGTAGAAAATATAAAACGACCATCTAAAATACATGAAAAATGCAGTCTGCTATAAAATGATCTTGACAAACAAAATCCGGCATTTTCACTTACTATGGCAGAGCCGGCTTAGTCAGGGGCGATCTGGAAAAACAGAGAGAGAACCGCGGTTTTGATGGATGCCGCTCTAGCTTTTAAAGTTCCCAGGAAAAATTATATATATATATAAATTACAAATGCAAAAATAAATCTTGTAATTTTCCATACATTTTTATAACAACGAATTGTGGAATTGGCTTACAATACATTGTTGTGTTTGACAATATGTAAGGTAACCAACCCTACTTTAGATAGATTTGTACTACTTCTTCGTATCCGTATTCCTTTTAAAATTAATTCGTGCAGCCGAAATACACCTTTTGCACCCTTAAAAATTTATGTAAACTATAACGATTAATTTTAATTTATGCAACTTGTGAAATGTTCATAATTAACCATTTCCGTCTAAACAGTTTACATGAAAAAAAAAGTTTGGACTCCCTCATTCATTAGGGATTTATATAAGATTCTAACATTAAATTTTATTTTTCACCGAATAGGATCGAGTGGTAATGTATAGTGCTTCCACACCACAGGTCTGGGGTTCTATTAACGGGCTGCGCAAGGTCGACTCTGCCTTTCATCCCCGCTACATTGGGTCGATAAATGAGTACCAAGCTTGCTTCGGGTCTTAAACACTGAAGGTCTCTCTTCAGACAGACCACCAAATCGGGACATCTGTTCATGCACCTCAGCGTCCAAGGGTCACAAGTATTATGATGGGCACAGTAGTTCCTGGCCCTCATGGATTGTTGTGCCACTGAGTTTGAGTCTTAAGTTTGAGGATTACCTCACTTTGGGGATACCCCTTAGATAAACATGTATTTCCACTCATTTGCAATTAAACATTTTTCTTTCAATTACGTTTATTTCAGAAGGAAGTTTGATTTTTCAAATGTATTTGCTTAATAACATGTATATTTGTGTATTATATTAAAAATTTGATCAATCCAAAATTACATGTTTTTAGCTCCTCTAAAAGCTTTTAGGATTTTACAACTGATCTTACAATCCATATATGTTTTATAGTAGTATATTTAAAAATGATAAAGACATTTTTACGACTGTATGAGCTGTTATGCCTCGTTTATAAATATAAAAAATTGCATTCAGCTACAGTTTTTAAAATGTACAGAAATAAGTGGAGAAATAGGATACTTATACATATTATGAATATTTTTGACTGCAGTAAGATATATTTATATTTCAGTTTCTTTACAATTTGAATAGAAGTTGTAAGCTATTTTGCGAATAGTTTGATATTGAGTATAAACCCATAGGCTGTTTAATATTGTAAAGTGTTTTACTTTGATACCAGCACACATTAAAATAAGGCTCATTTGCAGTTATATGATCAGCATCAGTGATATTTAAATTGTCAAAATAGTCTACACGTACGAAAACATTCTTTCACAACCGCACACCACATCTCTCATACTATATCTTCCTTACAGCAGGAAATATTAGTGTATATTGAAAAATTTAATACAGGATACATTTCCAAGTGTTAAATTTGTTTTTAAAATTTGGTATGAATACATTGTGAAACTGTCGGTTAACTTCACTGAACAAAATTGTTTTAAGTGTACTGTTTTGAAAGACAAAATTAATTAGGGAGAACTTTTCTCACAATAGAATATGTAATGACTGAATTGTGTGAAAATGTAGTTATCGATGTGTGACATTTTTCCTTGTAATAAAAGAAACAGAAAGATAAGAAATTTAACTTGAGTAGCAAATGGTTAGAAGTACTGTCATGCGTATTTGAAGAAGTATATCCCCCATTAAAATTAAAAATTATTGACTGAATGTGTGTTATGTCCATCACAAATGCCGATGTAGAAAAGATATTTTTATTTAATACAAGGAGTTCGAAAAGGAGAGCACTAGGAATGAAAATTTAGATTTTTTCCGAAAAATATTCAGTTAACATAAAAATATCATTTATATGATTTAAATTTAAATAAATTAAAAGTATTGAAATCATTTTTTATGTTATTCTAAATTAAAAATATAATTGAATAGAGAAAGATCTGTTTTATTTCATAAATATGCACCATTTATTGTCTTATTGTTACAAAAAAGATAGGGCCTTTACTCTTTTTACCTCATAACTTTTTTTAAAAACAGGAAAGTGAGCGCGTTTTCTTACTCTCATATTCAAAAATGAATACAGGATGCTTTTTTCTGGTTCAAATCGCAATACCAAAATATTTTTTTTAATTTTTAAAAAATGACAGAAAAATAAATTTTTTTTTGAAGAAAATATAACTATTTTTCAACTTTTAACACGCCATTTATTTCATGTTTTTTTTTACCCTGCATTTTGTTTTAATTTTACTGTGACTGAATCTGTGGGGAAAACGACAGAGTGGAACTACGGTTTTCATACAAGATTGCCCAAGGCAACTTAACAGCTAGCTGTAAACGATTGCTATCCTGGTTCTCACTGATTAAAGACGCCGAACTAAGTCATAAAGTTGTCCCCTTTCGACCTCCCAAGTTTTAAAAGGGGGGAAGAATTGAAGTCTGTTGCATTTTTGAAGGGAATAGCAATATAAGAGTAAAACGCTTTCGGTATAACTTTTCAGGAGGAAGGTATCCAGTTAGAGGGTTAATAAAACTGGTAAATAAGGGACCATGACTTTAAAGTATATTAACTATTTTTTTATTATTCTTAACTTCATCGTTTCACTGCTTCACTTACTTCTATTAATATACAATTACTTTACAATTCAATTGACCAAAATGGTCTCAGAGTCAAATCTAATTTTCTTAGCCTAAATTATTTTGTATGTACTTTCTGTGACCTCACAAACTATGAAAGCTCTAAACTTAAGAAATGCTGGATTATTATAGCTTTTACGTTCATTTTATTCACATCTTTATGGTAAATTAAAACTTTAAACTTACTTATCTCAGAAAGATAAAATAACTACATCGTATGTCTTCATTTAAAATGCTAAGGAATTTTTCTAGTGTGCATAATGCTTTGAATTTTTTTTCCTATTGCCGATAGTACATGTAACAAAAGTTGGTATGCATTTTTGAATCAAGGCAATACTTATTTTTTAAAACATAATTGAACTCAGAATTTATACATTTTTAAATAATTTTCAATAAGCATTCATAAAAAGGGGTATTGTACGAATACCAATCATGTTATCGAAAAACCCATACTAACTTTTTTTATAAATACAGTGGGTGATCGGTTAACGAACACTTTCACGTAAGATTTTTGTGTTCGGATAACGAACACATATTCGGATAATGAACACTTTCAAGAAATATATTTTGTGTTTGGACAACGAACAAAGATTCGATTAATGAACAAAACGAATTCTAACGAACACTTCTCGGCTCTGAAAAAAATTAATATTAAACATTTGTTATCATTTTGCATACAAAATAAGATCACTGAAAGGAGAAATGTTTAAAGCATGCTTAGTACTGATAATTACTAAATGAAACTTGAGTCATTCAATAATTATTATTATGACTAAAATCAATACACACTTCAATACTTGAATTTCAATATGTATAACAATATTTTCTGACAGCTGATAAGTTATGGGCAAGTAGATTTGTTGACATAGCGAATAAATTAAGCGAATTCTTAATTTTTTCAAACAGTGCAGACTATAAACTATAAAGGTGCCAATGACGCGCTACAGCCGTAAAAATACGTGTAATATGAGAAACGATCTAAAAATCGTTTTTCCTCTATCCTGAATTATGTTGTTTACCTATTAAACTTCAAAGTTCTATTGAAAAAAAATTCCAATAGAATATTCATACAAATTAGATCATCAGTTTCAGTTTTGATTTCATTCAAAACAGAAAATTATTTCATTTTGAGTGAACGAATTAATCGTCTAAAGAACGAATTAATCGATTTCATACAGAAGTCTATGGTGAATCGATGATCGGTTAACGAACAATTCGGATAGCGAACATAGTCTTGGAACTGATTATGTTCGTTAACCGATCACCCACTGTAGTTTGATGTACTTGCAAATCAAATTTATGTGTGTACGTAAATGTTTGTAGGAGAAGAAACATTTTAAAATAACTTCACAAATTTTTCTTTAAAAAGTTATACGGCTAGCTTTTAATGAAATTTTGAGCACAACATTTGTTTTAAATAGCATACACCCATAGGAGACAACCAAAGAAAATTTAAAAAATTCTTAAATGAAAAAAAAATTGCGTAAATCGGATCATGTGATCTTAAAGTATTCTGAATAAAAATATATCTGAAGACACGAAAACATAAAATTCGAAACGTATTTTAACGAAAAGACAAATGGTGTAATACTTCAAATGTTAATACACATTACACTCAGAGCTGGATTCGTCTTTGATCATGGATTATTTTCACAAATAATAAACCCTGCTAGTTAAGTCAAAGTTTAACAAAATTCACGGCAGATAAAAATTAGGTATAATTTGCATGTTGGGCTATCAATATGTGCTTAGAAGAGCTCATCATTAGCATCAGTATGTCTAAGTACTCTTTTTTTTGTTCCTGAAAACCTAAACATCGAATTTCCCAGCGTCTATTACATTGCCTTCCAAACGTTAAGGTAAAACCTGTTTAATGCGTCTAATTTGAAGATTAATGAATATAGAAACAAGAAATTTAGAGGAAATGTTCCCTAAACAGTTTCTTATTGAATGCGACATATAGATGAGCATAAGTTTAACATAAACATACTTTACAAGAAAAAAAGCTCTGTTCATTGTTAGAGAAAGCAAAATATCACAGATTTCTGAGGAAAGATTTCTTGAAAATATTACAAAAATGGATTAAAATAAGAAATAGGTTCACTACTGAATACAATGCTTCGGTGGCATCGACATTTCCATGCTACTAATTAATTTATCAGGTACCAAAATGGAAAGCGAGAATCAAATATGGAGCCGCTCTTGTTCCAGATTATGCAAGGACTTTAAGGTCGAACTTAAAACATCAACGTGTCTGTCAAGGTAGCCTCACACTTGATCTATAGGATTTCGATCTGGAGATTGAACTAGTCATTACATTCGTTTCAAACTATAGTCTGAAAGATAATCATTAACAACTCGGTGCATTTCACGTATTGTTATCCATCGGAATGAATTTAATATAAATAGCAGTGGTGTATGAGAGAATAATCGATCTAAGATCTCAACTCGATATATTATTCCAGTCAGAATTTCTCCATGGTTCCAATGTAGGTCAGTGAGACCACCGAGAGAGATCTCTGCCCAAACCATGATTCCACCACCTCTGTAATTCAGTCTTTCAACATTGTTGGATTGGTTGTATCTAGTGAGTTGTTCCCTCCAGGTCAGTGAACACTCTGACTCGCTCTTTGGTGTAAAACTGGACTTCTCTGTCAAGAGTACAGAAGACTACTGCTGTCTGGCCCAAGAAACGTTTTCCTTTCTCCAATATAAAGGGACGGATCTTTTCGATGATTCCATGAAACACAACTAACTGGTTGTTTTGCAAAGAGATTTGCTTTGTGACAGCGATTTAGCGAGGATGATTGTTCCTTATACTAGTGATCCGCAACCCACTTTCCGGTGTACCGGTTCATAGATCAAATGGTGACATGCCATTTGAAGAACATTTAACTATTGTCATTTTATTTAAAGTGGTGCTTTTCTCTCGGATTTTTGCATTTTTCCACGGAAATCACTTTATATTCCACGTTAAATCATTTTTATTCAATTTGGGTGTAACTATATTTTATTCTGAAAGCATATTTAAATGCAACTAAACTAAAATTGTTAAATCAAAACAATCTAAAATATAAACAATCAACGAGTCACGGAAAAATTATCAAACGTTGACCGGTCCACACTGATAAAAAGATTGCGGAGCACTGCCTAATACGACAAAATTATCTGCAGCGTATGAGGCATCATCGTGCTTCTTTTCATTCAGCCTGAAAGAGATTGAAAACTGTCTCCCACTGGTGCAGTAACTCGTGATTGATCAGGAACACACACACACGTCTTCTAAATTCCAATTGATTCCACAGTCATTGGATCCCAATGGGAGCCTGTTTAAGACGCTCTAGAAGCATCAGCTTGTGACAAGCCCTTTTCCTGCCATCTCAATGCCTACCATCTAAATGAATATAGAGTAAATAATTTCTCCAATGCACTTCTAGACTCTTCTGAATATCAACGAAATTACCAAAAACTATTGAAGATCAACAATCACACATATAACGAACACACCAAGTTGTGTACGTTTGATTTTTGCACATTTGTTCTAATTTTTACTTACACATTCATTTCTTAAAATAAAAGTTATGACAAACACATTTCTTTCATATAAATTTTCTTAATGTACATAATCAATTTTATATAAACAATAAAATTTATTGTTGCTTCCCCCTATTTTAATGGTGAGCTTCAAAAAAGGCGTTATACAATAAGTTTTGGAGGCCAGTGTATTTGTAGATTAGTTCCATGATAAAATCCATACGATACGATTGGAGAAAATATAATGAATGATCAAAATATTTCGCAAGCGACATATGATCACCAGAAAAAAGAGTCGTAGTTTATTTTATAGAGGAAGTAACTAAAAACAGAATCAATCAGTAAGTACTACTGAAGTTCTCATCATGCAGAGGATTTGTAGGAGATTCATAGATCGATCCGACATAGATTTCAATAATTCGATTTGAATCGAAAGGTATTTGATCAATAATGATAGATTACTGATATATGGATTCGTAAGGGGAGTTCAAATATTCATTAATGATGGTGAATTCTTCAAAAGTTATGATGTCATTTTGTAAAAATTTGAAGACCACAGTTTGCATGCACCAAGTTTTTAATATATTGTTACTCGTAAATTGATTTTTTAAGACAAAAAATAGAATGTGTGAAAATGTTCAGAGCATAAAATAACATATGAATTCTAAGTTTTCAATTTAAAAGTAATTATTTATTTATGGCAGCGGTAGTTTTGTGTTTAACATTCTTAAAATCATTTCATTAATAGTAATTGTATAACTTATCTAAATTAAATACAAATTTGCCCTTTATTTCATTTTAAATGGCTTTCATAAAGTCAATTATACAAATATTTTGCAGTAATTGCTTAACTCAGATATGTTGCAAAATTAATCTTACATAAAATTTCTTTTTCAAAAATTTAAACTCAAGAAAAGTTTTACAGGTTGTTACAGGAAAGTTACAGGAAAGCAGCTTGTGTGTGTGCATAACACTTTTGTTTAATACTTCTATAGTTTGGATTTATATATAATTTTGCAAATTTTTCCGAAAGCTCGTAGTGTATAATTTTTAATACTTCCTAGTATGTAAATATTTCAGGAACATTTGTCAATTTAGTTCACTAATAAGTTAATATTATTGTACTAAAACTCTGTCCTGAGCTCAATGTAAGCAAAGTTTTAAATTATAAAGCTTTTTTGTGTGTGTAACACAACGACATATTCAACATCATATGTATTGCTAAATTAAATTATTGTATAAGTTTAAAATTGAAAAAAAGAAAAAATTTGTTGAACAGCAAAGTAAAAGTATTACGTCATTATACTAATTACATACATTATTGATGAATCAAAGTTCCATGAGGTTAAGAAACAATAAAAAAGTAAAATATAATGGATTTTCAATTAGTTAAATTTATATGCTTTTTTCATTAATAAAGCCTTCCATATTTTTCATGAATATGAATAAATATAAGCAAGAAAAATAGTATATGTAAAAGTAAGTGACTTTTTGATAGCAAAGCTTAGTAAGTATGTTATGTGTTTAAAACTGATGTTGTAATAATAAAATGTAAAGCAATGAAAGTAAATTTGGACATAACCTAAGAAATTACCAAAGAATCTAAAATTTAATTCATGTTATGAAGTATAGTTAAATAGATCTAATACAGATATTTTAAATTCCCTTAAGAATCACTGTAAGTTTTATTAACAAGTAATAAGTTGAAAGTTAGTTACTATTGCCACTTATTACTTGATGAGGGATATTTAATCTAAGAAAACTGAACATGTTAAAAGTAAAAATTAGATTTGGAATAATAACAATCGAAATATTAATTTATCTATGATATATACTGTCCTGATACATTTCTATTTATTGCTTTGTTGTATTTGATAGAAATTTAGTACACGATTATTGATTATATATATATGTAATATTCTAGTTTAACCGCTTAACTTAAAATATTCTGATAACCACAACTTTATTTCATCAAAAACTGCCACATCGGCAAATTTCAAAATAAGATGAGGCAATATTGCGTGATCCAGTTCTCTAAGCATATGATTGCGGAAGCTATAAAAGCTGACATCTCCGAAACGAAAAGAACGATTTTGCCTTTGTATCTTGTCTTTGTGCGTTTGTGTTGTCACGGTGTCGTTTTATTGTTTTATGCTTGTTATCCAAGTTAAAATGTGTATTTAATATAACAAAAATGTTCCCTGATTCGATACTTACGTATTATCGCAACCTATTGGTGACATTATATTATATAAAACGAAGTACGTAGTTGGCAATTCAACGCATACGACACTTGCGAAATCGGGGTTGCCAACTTGGCGAGTTATCTTGAACGTTGGTGATTGTTGCGATAATACATAAGTACCCTTGATTCTTTCAGCGATTGCAACGAAAAGGATTATCTCAGTAAATATGTTTCAATTTTCGTCACATACGACAGAAAGAGAAATAATAAGTAATTAAATGAATGTAATTTAAAGAACTAATTTGAAGAATCAATTCTCTAAAATGGTAACAAGGTGTTCTAGAGGTTTGTAATACGTTACGATAACACGTAAAATATTTTAATGCAATTTTAGGCTTCTATCCAACTAGAAAAGGCTGTCTGAAACCTTTGTAATTAATGAAGCATCGTTTCAAAAGAAAATCAATGCTGTGGGCTGAATACTTAGAGTATTGTTTTGCAACAATGATTGGCAGTAAGGCTCACTAGATAATGCATGTTTTGTGAACCAATTCCATACCATCTGAGAGAAACATCGCAATTTGTATGGATTCTATGGAATAAGGCATAGTTAGTTTCAATAGAGTTTTGGATTAACACATAATGGTTGTAAGGTTACATAAGGAAAATTAATTACTAATCACTTGAGTACATTCTCCTAGAGAGGAAATGGGTTAGAAATAAATGAAATAAGCTATTTCAATGATTTTCAGAATCTGATTTTATACTGACTTTCTTGTGTTGCTGAGTTTAATCTCTCACATAAATATAACTGAACTTTCCTTTGATAAATACAATGAAGTAATTATGTAGTGCTATTATAATTCCTCTATTTTAAAAAGATGACATGCCGCAAAAATTCTTTAGAAATCATTCTGTAAGTATTTATAAAATGTATCCTTTCAAGTATGTTGACAATACTGTTTTTTGAAAGCTTAAGGATTACTGTTGAACAAAGTGTTATTTTTTCGAAAATTGATACAAATAATTAACAATTCATACGAATTATCAAGGAATTCTGCAATGGCCTCACACACACACACAAATACGCACACACAGCTTCAGTTAACATTTCAAACTAAAGTATTTTTGTTACGGATTAAGATGGCAATTTTAATTTTAGTAAAACATATTAAGACATAAATAAAATGAAAATTATTTTAATTTTTATCAAGCAAATGTTCTTCTTTTAACCCTTTCCCAGTTTTGTCTATACACCATGCCGGTACAGTGTTCGGGCCTGTACTTCTTTGTCCATACGGCGAACGGGCATTTTTTTCTCTCTATCACTTGTACTGTTTCATCCGTATTTTTTCAATTTCTAGCATTAATTTAGTTTATAGATGATGGTAGTTGTTCATTAATATGGGTAAAGTAAATGTATAATAAAAATAACTGTAAAGTTATTGAACTATTTATATACAGTGGGCCACAAAAGTGTTCGCACACTTGCAATTTCTTACAAAATTTAATGTTTTCAACTAATAAAAATTAATATATTGTAATTATAATTTTCTTTTTATATCTGTAACTTATTCTTAATGGAATTACATAATTAATGTTTTAAAAATAGTATAACTATTTTTTAAAAAAATTAATAATCAAAAGCCATTAAAAATTACGCCACAAAAGTGTTCGTTTACTTAACAAAAATCTCAACTTAGCTTTAAATATTGTATTTCTTTCTTAATTTAGTACTTAGTAGGATATCATTTAGTGTCCCCAACAACTTTTAAGCGTCTTGGTATAGATTTAATCCGTTTTTTGTAATTTCTACATCAATTTTCCTCCATTCTGCTGTGATTCTTGTTTTTAATTCACATTTTGTGTTTATTTGTCATGTTTTTTTTTGCATTAAAGTCTCACCAAACTGGCCTAAATAAAGTGATAACCTACTGGCCTAAACCTAATAACCTACTGGCCTAACTAAAGTGATTGAGGAGGCGCTTTTATAATTTGGGGACAGTTATAGAGACACCAGTGGTGCACATTGAGAGCAGTGTGCTTAGCGTCATTACCCTGTTAAAAATTAAGTCGTCTCTAATATCCAAATTTCGGGCGAATAATTAAAAATTTCTCTTTAAAATATTTAAATAGAGCTCATGAGATTCACAATATCAACAAAAAATACCAAATTACCTAATTTTGAGTCCAATTTACACCCCCACGCCAGAACACCTTCACTTCCATACTGAAGTATGGAGGTGCAGAAGTTCTTGTTTCACATAAATTCATGGGATTAAACTCCTTATTTTTTCATTTACAAGTTATTATAGGCCCATCGAAGCCAAAAATGTTGAATTATCTGCCATCCCAATCAGTTTGCTGTCAATTTTTAATTTTCTGAAACTTAATCCCAATAATCTAGTTCGATCAATAAAACCTGGAGGTAGAAGTGTACTTACGTGGGGGTGTAAATCGGCTACCGAATTAGGTAATTTGATATTTTTTGTTGATATTGTGAATCATAAGCTCTATTTAAATATTTTAAAGAGAAATTTTAAATTATCTGCCCAAAATTTGGACATTGGAAACGACTTCATTTTTAACAGGATAATGACGCCAAGCGAACTGCTCTCAATGTACGCCACTGGTGTCTCTATAACTGTCCCACAATTCAGAAAACACTACCTCAATCACTTTATTTAGCCCAGTAGAACATATTTCGTGAGATTTTGACGCAAAAAAGAAAACATGACAAATAAACACAAAATGTGAGGTTAAAACAATAATCACAGAAGAATGGAGGAAAATCGATGCAGAAATTTAAAAAAAAACTGATTGAATCTAGACCCTTAAAAGTTATTGTGGGCACTAAAAGATTTCCTACTAAATTAAGAAGGAAATACTAAATTAAGAAGACTTTGTGGCATAATTTTTTAGTGGCTTTTTGATTATTAATTTTTTAAAAATAGTTAAACTATTTTTAAAAAATAATTATGTCATTCCATTAAGAACAAGTTGCTGATATCATAAAAAATTACAATTGCAATATATTAATTTTTATTTGTCGAAAACATTAAATTTTATATGAAATTGCAAGTGTACGAACACTTTTGTGGCCCACTGTATTTACAGCCCTAAATATAGATTCCCTGTTATGCATTTTTGTAGGGAAAAAAGCTAACTTACAGGGGAATGACTTTTATTTACATCAAAGTTAAAAAGTTTTCCTAAATTGAAAAACAATAAATTCGTTAATTTTAACAACATTTTACTGTTTAAAATTATAAATTAAATTGAATAATATACACAATTACAATTTTTGGAATGATTTATAAAAAAAATAAATGAAAGAGAGTGTTAAGGGATTAAGGAAAGAAATGTTAGAATAGTTACACGGAAGTTCAGAATACAGCATGCAGATGCTTTACTCTTTGCTTCAAAAGACCTTTTATTTAAGCCAAACACTCAAATTGAGAAATGATAAGTGTGATACTAAAATCGAGATGTGTTCTTATATATTATATATTTTATTTATTATATATTTTATTTAGATTATATATTTTATTTATTATATATTTTATTGATTATATATTTTATTTATTATATATTTTATTTATTATACATATTTTATTTATTATATATTTTATTTTTTATATTTTTATTTGTTATATATTTTATTCATTTTGGGTAATTATTTACATACCCAAAAAATTTCTCTAAATATTGTATTATTTGAATGGCTAAAGTTAATACCTGCCATTAAAATTTTTCAATGAAATGATTACTTAAAACTCAAATAATTATTTTAGATACAGATGCTAGAAGTTGTTTTACTCTTTATGAAATCTTTGATACATTAATAACCGAACATAGAGCCATAAACCAATACTAACAATGGGCATTTACCTTCTGTAAAACATTTTTGGAAATCTTTAATTTACATGGAAATCAACACTTAATATTCATCCAAAACAAGCATTTTAGCAGGCTAAATTCTAAATTAGATGACTTTTGCATTCCTTTTTTTTCTTTGATGCATTAGTTCATCCATTATTATTAACTTTACGTGAAAATGATTCTAACATTTTATATGTACTTTGTAAATTTTTTTACATGTAATGCGTGTACGTAAACATTCATATTTATGTTATGTTTCCTCACTTGATTTGTTCATTATGAAACTGTCTGAATGTTTGTAAATGCAATTTTTCAAACTCAAACGCAACTTTTCATATTTACAGATCAATCAAAAAAAGCTAGTGAAAAAATTAGAGGGAATATGTTTTATCTTATCTTATATATAAATATATATGAAATACTTATTTACCCCAAAATTAACAAATTCCAGTAGTAAATAAATATCTTCGTGAAAATTTCACAAGTACATTCATGACCAGTAAGAAAGATCTATTTAAACATTTTCTTAAATCCATGTCCTTCATTTCAATTGAGATCTAGACATTTAATTTTCCATTATATATCGTATGACTTTTTTTCTAGTATTACACACACACATACACACAGACACACATACATTCTGATTTCTCTCCTGATTTTTCTATTAAAACAGTATATGAATAATAAAAAACTGCCTTAATGTTAGATGTTCAATCCTTTGGGGAACAACACTGTAGGCATCAACTGCATCAGATGTTTCCCCCATTTAAAGAATTGAAGCGAATAGATTTCCTTCCCTATAGCTAACTTCAGCACGAAGAACCATGGGAACCAACTATCTTTCTAGAAACGGGACAATTTATTTTCACAGCAAATAATCCACCCGAAGAATTTCACTGGAAACCCGTAACTCCCCAAACTCCCCTCATTATCAATTCATTCCAGTGTCTAGCAGCCGATCACATTCGTTCTGAGCCAATAACTCGAAAAATACACGGGGTTGACATAGACCGCTATTGTTTCTAACCCATCCATGGCGCTCCCGGGCATCCCTATGTAGTAAATACGTGGTTACTATGACGACCGATAGAGGAGCCGTGCCATTGGTGAATGGGGTATCACGTGCTTCCGCGGGAAAACGGCTCGGTCACCGGTTGCGGATTTCTCGCGCCCGCTCTCTCGCATCCTTTTCCCAACCTCTGCGAATCATCCAGAGGAGCACCGAGAGCAGAGAAGTGAGTTCCAACACTCAAATGTTGGTTAGGGTTGCCGCTGGACGCACGAATTGCAGTCCGTGAAATTGCAGTTCGGCTGCTGAAATAAAATCGTTTGGGAAAATCGCCTGCGTTCGGAGAGGTGAGAATCGAATGTCTATTATTTTTTTAACGTAGTAAAGATTATCATATTAAATAAATAACAATGGATTTTGCAAAAACTGACTTATTGGAAATAATAGGAGTGAAAATAAGGAAAAGAAATTATTTGTAAATATGAGAAACGGTTTGTTAAGAATGTGTTTAGAAAAATTATTGCAAATTGTCTTTTATTATGTGATTGAATTTTTTCAAGCATTTGTGAAGAATAATTTAACTATTATTAATTATTAATAATGAGATAGAAAAGTGTCACTGAAAGTATTTTGAACATACACAATCATCCCTCATTTCTTTATTCATTTTAATTACAATTTGTAACAATAATTCAAAAGGAAATAAAAATTACTATTTAAAACTTGATTTACTGAAGATTTCTGAATATTTTTTGAGTTAGTAATTAGTATGAATAGTTTTTTATAAAGTTAAACAATAATTTGATTGTAAATAAAGTATTAACTCTTTCGTAACTTTCATATAAACAAAAATTTGCAATATATGTAATGCAAAAAAAATATGCATCTTAACCTGATAAAGTATATAAAATATAATATATTTATTTAAGTAAGAAAAATAATACAAGGGAAAAGTATTTAAATTGTATGGATTCTGGGAAAATAAAATAAAAATAAAAATGTGCAATATTTTAATATTTTAAAAATTTGAATACATATTTCTTTAATAATTCCAGTTTCATCCTTTTCAATTCCACTTTATCTCTTTAATTCCAATTATTGAGAAACTAAGCTTAAAGAAATTTATGATAAATATACGTATTTATTAATTTTGCGTGGCCAAATATCTATAATGACTATACTAATAAATAAAATTTCCGAAATCGAATAATTTAAATTTTATTTAAATCTTCGACATAAGAACGTGTAGTAAGGAATTGAAATATTTAAGTATTTATTTAATTTAATTCTTAATTCTAAGCTGTGTATTGAAATCAAATATTCTGTTAGTTTTTAACTGTTGTTTATTAGATATTAACTATTATTTTAATTGAAAATTTCATAACTGAAATACGATAGTTATAATAATAGAAAATTAAAATTGGATCGAATACGTGAGCAAATGTTAATTAATTTGCTATGAATTATTTACAATTTTAAAGATTAAAACTGATTTTCTTGCATCGAGTCTCTATATTTATTATAATTTCTGACTATGCAATAAAATAAAATGTTTATTTTTAGTAAAAAAACTAAAATATTTACTTCTACTTAACTTGTCTAATTTGTATTGATTTTAAATTCTGAATATAGCAAAAGCTAAGTTAAGAACTCTCTGATATAATATTTTAACTACCGATGAAATATTTTTTTCAGCTTCGACACTTTAGTTGAGATATATTTTGTAAAAAATAGAATTAAATATAATTCAAACTACGAATTCGGAACATATTTGGTTTCTTCACAGGGAACTGAACTGAACCTTAATAGATAATTTAATAATCCTATTTTTAGTCTCAAAAGGGGTAACAAAAGTATGATAAAATTCTGGACAAATACATTTCATATAGCATACAATAAAATGCTTTATTATTGATTAATAAAAATATTTATAATTATTAAATAATACTTTCATAGAAATAAAAGAAACTAAAATAGTTATTTCTATACAAAAACATTATCATTTAAAGGAGGGAAAGAATTCTCCGAAAAGATTTTTTATCATTTAATATATTTCAATATAATTTCGTTAAAAAATTATCGAGTTTTTTTCTTATTTATGTAAACAGAGTCTTGCTACATTATTAAAACGAGGCCTTAATTATTAATTATGTTACAGCTAATAACTGTTCTTAGTAAAAATATTGATAGTAAAATATCTCAATACATCCGTTTTCTTCTTTCATTTTGTAAGAAACAGCTTAAAAAATTACTTAAAATAAGTAATGAAATCCTGGCATTTACTGTCAACTTATAAGTTATTTACTTACAAAAATTTTTGTAAGCATTTGAATTAGTCACGCTTACATATATTATAAACATAACCTTTAAATATAATTAAGTATTAGTTATACAAATAAAAGTAACAAAATAAAAAAGACGCCCAAGCGAAACCAGGAAGATATTTAAAAAATTAACTTAATAACAATATTTCATCACAGTTATTAAATGGAAATAAATAAATCAACTTTCTAAAATTAATAATGATGAGGTTATATCTAACGTATTTTCTAGTTACCAAAATCTCTTTTAAGGAAAAATTAACCTGAATTAGCTATTAAAATGGTCAACGAAATGTAGAAACAGAAATTAATTAAGGAAAAAAGCAATTTCTTTATAAAACATTATATGTATATATATCATTAAGATAATTTGTACTCATTAGATCATTTTTTATGAAGATAAATATACTTATACTTCATAGTTTATGAATATATTTATTAAATTATTTACATATCAATTAGCGAAGCATTTTAAATGAAATGTTATGATTATAGTTCAATATTAATGCGTAAATAACATATTACGTATGAGTCCTAGGATTACTCAAGATACTGAAAAGAGTTTGTATATATACTGAAAAGGGATTGCAATACCGGGATACCGAATACCGGTATTTTGAGACATTTGTACAATTCTGTAATACCGGTATTCACAAGCTTAAATACCGGTTTTTTGGTATTTACTAGAATTTTTTAAAATTATCTCCAATATATGTCCAGGGATCACCAAATTAGCAAAATAGTATACGCTTTTGTTTTTATATCTCCCTAACGGGCAAAATTAATTAGACTTTGAATATAAAGTTTCATGGTACAATCAAGAGAAGTGATAAAATATGTGAATCATCCAAAGAGGCGGGCCAAATACATTCAATTACAGTTCAGAGCGAAACTGCACACACGCAGGATTCGTAGTCTGATATTCGTATCTGTGAAAACAAGGTTGTAGTTGTGAAGAAAATGAGTAATATTCCGATATTTTTTAAATTGTGGAGTTTGTTATTAACAGTGTATTTGCTTATCATACTTTTATTTACATATCATCATGATTTTATAAATGAAAATAAAAAAAGAAGTAAAGAGACTAACCAATTCAAATTTTATCAAGTGTTTATAGTAAAATATTTTTTAAATTTTTACCCACAAACCAATCGACATTCAGAAGAATTCGGCACTGTTATCGAAGATGAGGATGGCACGAATGTCAATAGTGAAAAGGAATTGTCTCTTGAATAAAAATTAGAATTAGCGATAACTAAAAAAATTTCAAAAAACCGAAATATCCTTCAGAAATCATTTATATCCCAAACCATCCGATGAGAGATTTACAGACAAAGTATATTGTGCATTGCTAACAATACTACCAAATAGCGTAGATGCCCAAAAGAGCATTTTTTGGTAACAGTTAGTAATTTTTGTACATAATTACATTCCAAACTTAATGACAGTACAATTAACGCATTATGTTTTTAAGATCACATTTCAAAAACTTTTAATAGTTCCACAGACTGGATAATGATATTAACACTTTTTTTGATTTAAATAAATAAGATGTTCCTTTACTTGTGCTTCTTTATATATTGTTATAATTGAAAAATTACAAATTAATTTTTTGTGATATTTGCATTCTCTAATAAAACTGGCAAATAAAACAAGGAAACACCTGTATTTATTTTTCTAAAACTTCTACTACCGATATTAAAACCGGTATCTGGGTATTAAGAACTAAAAAATACTGAATACCGGTAATGAACTTTTGGTCCGATATTGCAATCCCTAATACTGAATGAATAGTTGTTAACAATGTATTCTCAGTTTAATATATTGAAGGTATTATACTTTTTATTTTTGTAAGACGACTTCTTTTTAACAAAATCTTGTGCTGTTGACGTATTTGTGTATACGTATACACAGATATATAAAGACATACATGTACATACAGATTAGTACATTTCAGTTCAAAGGGCAAGTGTTGATGTAAAATATATTGTAAAATAAAAAAACTACATATGTGTACCTTGTTTATAAATTTTAAAAAAAGTATTGCGCCACTTCCTTGAAATAGATATTTATTACAATTAAAGTAAGTATAATTGAGTACTCAGTTCAAATTCATAAGTAATTACAAATGGCATTTTGACATATCTGGTCACCAATAGTGAAAATGAAATCACGCGAAACGAATGCATACATACTATAAATCAATGAAAATATAAACATTTTTTTCCATTTTGTGTTTACGTTTTGGATATCTGAGTTGGTTTCTAGCTAAATATTTCATTTACGATCCATAATTCTAAATAATAATCAAAAAATGTGTAATATATTTTCATAATAAAATGTTTATGAATAAAAATTCCACGACTAAAATAAAATCTGTTTTAAATTGTTTAAAAACTGAGCAAAATGCGAAAAAATATTAAATTATTTCTATTCTGTAATCTTTATTAAAATACGAATCTAAGTTTAAATCTAAAACATTCCTGAAGTTAGGGATAGTAAAGCATATATTTGGATGTTTTTTTCATCTTATATGAAATCCTGTTTCTTAACACTTGTGTTTTGTTCTAAGAAATTCGAAAAAGTTGGAAATAATTTCAAAGCAATTCGCTGTTTACTCCTAGAAATTTATAGCGTATAAAATTTAAATCGTGGGTTGCACTGAATCCATAAGCTCTTCATAGAAATTAACAAAAGAATTCGATTAGTTTCACACACAAATCAAACATTTTCGTTAAAAATTAATTCTTAATTTAACTTTTAATGCTGTATTCTCTCCCAAATGAAACTTACTTTTCAATATTTTTAAAGGTTTCAATTTTATATTAATTATACGTTATCTAACTGTCTGAAAATATTTTATTTCGTCATCTATGGCAAATTAAAAATAAAATCAGAAAAAAACACTTTTAGTCATTATTTTTTAAAAATTCTTTTTAAAATTATATTCTTCAAAAGATTTTTCTAACTAAATAATACCTCTTTAAAAATACATGCAAATTCTTTTATTTTACAAAGGATGGGAAATCATATAAAAATATATACTTTCTTCAAATGATCAGTTCTTTATTCGTGAAAAACTTGATTTTTTACCTTTCTTTTACCTGTTAAAGTTTAAAGTTGTAATAAAACAATAGTTAATTCAAAAACGAATAACTTTTAACCACATTTATTAAATACATATATAGCCCACACATAAGAATCGAACTTACTTATGGTGCTTAAAATAAAACAGTATTATTTAAACTATTATTCTACTTCAAATGTAGTTATTCCACTGTGCTATTTCTTATATAATAAAGCTATTAAATTCGACTTTATTGATTTCCTAGAATGATTCCTCAAATGTTCTCATTAAACCAGAGCTATTTTTGTGAATGCTTCGAAGATCTCTCTCAACGTCTTATTCAAACTAACCAATGAGAACAGAGGAAATGTTATTAACTTTTATGATTGTCTAGAGACCAATTGAATTTATTATATCGCTATCATTCAATTCTGTTTCCATAGTGATATTCGAGGGAATATTTTCTGGATTATTATCCAGAAAATGTATTATTTCTCCGTAGTCAAGGAAAATGCATTGAATGCAATTAAGCTTTTGGAAATTATGTATTATTTGAACTAGGATTTTTTCAATTGAATTCTTTGAAAGTGCAGAATTTTTATCTACCATATGCTGTTTTAAAGTTCTTTGCTAATTTTAAAGCTTTTAATGCTCTTAACTATTTCTAAAGATAATTTACATTAAAAGGAATTAAAATATTAAAATTAAAGTATAAATAATAAATCAATATCTTTCGTAGTATGATTATATTTCAGATGAAAGGTTAAAATAAATAATTGCACAAAAGTTAAATGAATTTGAAATGAGGTGAGTTAATATTTTTACTGAAAATCTGTAAGAGTATAATCTTTTTATTTCAAATTCAGTGAAAAATAATGTTTATAGAAACAATATTTTGGAAAAATTATCGACTTGTCTTGGAAGTTCATGTCAATTTTTGGTAGATGGTTTAAGGATATCAGAATGATTGTGAGAAAACAAATGACATACGTACACATTACAAAAGTCAGTTCACAAAGTTTGAGTGTGTTAACTTAACTGTGAACAGTTTTATCCACCTTGAATAGCGAAGCAAAACAAGCGCATTTTAAGCGATGAATGCTTTTTCTTTTACTGCAAAAGCAAAGTGTGATACAATCGGCAAAAATATGCAGTGTTTATGGCGAAGATGCTTTAACTGAAAAATTGTGCGAAATAGTTTGCTAAGTTTAAAGGTGATGATTTTAAACCAGACGATCTAGAACACCCAGGTAGATAGATTAAAACGATGATAGTTAATAATATTACAGATATAAACCTCTATCACCCACGAGTATTTTGGAAAACTAGAATACACTCTACACACATAAATCATTTTTATATATGAGTTTCCCATCATTGATAGATCACATTTTCATTTGCGATTCACTCTATAAATATAACGAGAAGATATTATGTTTGAAGTAACTATAATGACGGAGGAGGAGTGAAAAACGTATAATTTATAGTAATGTTGATTGAGAGACAAATCTTGGGGAATCTTTATTCACCCTCAAAGTTGGTCTTCATACGCAGATGGTCATGCTCTGAACCTGGTGGGATTTGAAAACAATTCTGTGTAATCAGTTTTTACCAAATAACGAGGCAATAAATTTAAAAAAGAATTGTTCCCAATTAGAAGAACTAAGAACAATAATTCAACAATGACATCCAGAAAGAACGAATCGGAAGGGTTTCGTGTTTCATCAGAACAATGTGAGGCTTCATGATTGAAGTTAGGTAGGGAGGCTCTATTAAATACTTCGATAACTATCTCTTTCGGTAACATTTCAAAGTTCCCTCACTGGAAAAAAAATTCAACTCTTAAAAACTTTTGTACCTGGAAGGAAGGAATTTTCAAGTTGCTTGAAATATGGAGAAAGTTTGTAGAAAGGAAAATGGCACTTACATAGCTTAATCAATTTATATCGAAAAATATAATCATCTGAATATTAATTTTCCTTCAAAATAATCACTAACTTTCCCGAAAATCCAATAAATGTTTGTTACGAATATTCGAACAATTTTTTTTTCAAACTAATAACTAACTTTTATTCAAACTAATAATAAGCCTCTCAATTTTCATTTTTTACATACCATACCATGCCAGCTCAGGTGTCATCCACGTCCCTTGAACATGGTTCAAAATTACGTAGTCCGTCGCCAAAAGCCCTCGTGTAGTGAACAGTGTGACGTTAATATTCATTGAATCACTTAGCGCGTTATCTTTTACTTGATGTTAAATTAAAATGGTTATCAAAGTTTACAAATAGTATAGTATCAATGTATAAAGAAATAATTTTTTCGTCACTGCATAGAATTTCTAATGAATTGGTGACAGTTAGTAGCAATGGCGTGTACAGATCTAACTATCTTATTGGGGGGTACAGCAAAAAATATGTAGACGTAAGGTAATCCCTATGGTAAAAATGAAAATTTTGTTGGTCTTGGAAGGGGTCTGAACCTCCTTTCTGTACGAATCTGAATAGTAGAGGTGTAAATTATGAGTATATATATGCGTCTTGTTATGATCAGTAGATGTTATTAGAGTAATAAATGTTGTAAGATGTATCTCACTCCGTAGATGTTTTCACTAATTCGGTATTTCTCAAACTTTGAATATTTGCGACCTAATTTGCAGTCATAAATTTCATCCCGCTCCCTCATACAGCTATATATTGAATGCAATAATAACGTACTTCGACGATAAAGCTACAATATGACTTTAATTATAAACTGCACAAATTATCAAGATAAGAATGAAGTTTGGTAGATAGTTTTATATATGACAAGCCCATGGAATTCACTAGTAAATATTAAACTTGTTTTTACTTCAGCATTAATAAATTAACTATGAAATACTTTTTGCATTACTGCATAAGTATCTTATATCAGGGTGAATATGCATTTTATTTTTTATTATGTCAGAATGTATTTTGTTTTGTTTCCTTTCAGTATAAATTCGTAGTTACTCTAAATTTTTTATTTCGACTTTTCGATATGTTCGCCCTCCCCTCGTAAGGTTGCCACGCCCCCTAGGGGGCAATCCACAGCTTGATAAACGCTGCACTAATGGCAACTGTGCTCAATTCTAGATGTAAGAAATGCCGAAGGTTTTCTGCTGATGATCCTGTAGCAGAATTCATTTTACTTTTCTTTCTCTTGTTGATAGAATCTATGTACTTCTGAACTGACAATCTTTTTAAATATCAAAACAAAATGAATTGAAAACTTGTTTATTTTTAAAAGGTGGTCTGTATTTTTTCTTGATTAATAAAAGAACTTAGAATTGTTATCATTTACTAGATTCTAATAATATGCAACTTTAATCCCAATTAATTGGAACGATTTTAATATTTAAGCAAAAAATATGACGTATTTTATAGTTCTCGCTTAAGTTATTACGTATGTTGTATTCAAACATAAGTCTTTAATGTTTGTAATAAGAAACCTCCCACATTTCGTTTTCTAAAAACAATTTCTTGAAAAATGGCCTTTTGAAGTCATAAGATCCAAAAATTTATTCAGATTCACGTTTAGAAAGTTTTATTTTGAATTGAAGAAAAAGTATAAACAACTTAAGAGTTGTACAATCTGAGAAAAATCTGTTGAGAGAGCTCTAAGATTCTCTCCTCCTGAGGATATTAAGCTCTTGAATTAAATATTTACTCTAGCACTTACATATATATTAATTTATGTATTGTAGATAGCTTAAAATATATAGATAAATGGAGTATGTCAAAATTTTGTGTTAAGTAACTCAGTAAATTATCCTTTATTTAAATTACTCTAGCAAATGCATAATCTTATTGAGTGAGAATAAGTAAGTTAATTAGTAAGTACGCATCTCAGTTTAATTTAATGAATTATTTTATTTACTTAAAATATAAATATGTTTAAAATAAACGCAATTAAAAATAAAAAGGCAGAACTGTGAAATACTTAATTTAAAAATAGGAAAAATACATTAAATTAAAAACAGAGATTTTAAACTAAACCTTACCTACATGACCAAATTCCTGATGACAAATTACTGAAATAAATTACTTAATAAATTTCTGAAATGTCTTTTCGACTAAAATTATCAGGGTAAATAAATTTATCATAGGGAATGTATTCAGAATATTGATCGAGTTGGCTTAAGTTTGCATGTTTGCTTACAACAGAATACGTGCTGGGTAAATGGTTCTACGGAATTTTTACAAAATGTGGGACATAATAATTGAAATTTTTTTTGCATCCATTATTGATACACATTTTAAAGGTTTTTTTCCTGAAAGAATTACAATATTTAAGTACATAAATTAATACTTCGTACTCTTTACAATCAAGATTCTTATTAGATAATAAAACAGCCTGTTGTATCTCAATGCTTATATTAAGCAATGTTGCCGAACTAAAATTAGGTTTCTTGCATATACAATATACGTACAAATAATGTTATGTGCATCGTTTTAATCAAATATTATGGCTTTACTTTTATATATCAACACAAATATTAGCGAGCATAAAATTAAGCATAAAATATTAGCGAGTTAAATGCAGTATCAATAAGACTTTTAATTAATTTTAAATTATAAATATTAGAAATATCGTAATTCGGCTAAAGTACTTATAACACGATTAATACGTCCTTATGAAGAGCAGATTAATTATTAAGCATGACTTATCGTTTGTATAGAAAAAAACTAATTCAGTTTCACATAATTTTGTAAAAGTTTTTATTATAAATTTCTAGCTTTCCATAAATTTAATATAACACAAATATTCAAACTCTTTATTAGGGACCTTCAGTAAAGCAAGGGAACAAATTAATTTGTATTGTCAATGCTTAAAGTTTTATTGAAAAAACTCAACTATTACAATATTTGTCTTTTACTTTCAAATGGGGCTGCGAATGAGTAATTACCATTACAAACCTGGTACATTCCCCGGGAGTTGGTTTAATTTTTTCGTGTGGCACCGTATAGGTAGATAGCAATTGTCACAATATAATTTTGAAGCCCAGCTACCTCACCAGAGGGAGGCACCTGAGCTTGAACGGTGTGAAATGGTAAAAGAAATTTAATTTCGCTTAGAATACCCAAACCAAACCGGCACTCAAGGGATCTTTTACACGCTGCAAAATCATACTACATGGACACTGTCGGTTTTTTGTATCATGAAAATCCACCGACTTGTGCCGGGGTCGAGCCCTCAAACTTGGGTGTACAAATCCAGTGCCAAACCAACTACGCCACCTAGCCGGCTATCACAATATAAAGTAATAAATTTAATTATGGAGGTGAATTCTAATGTGACAAATTTTACGGATTCTCTCTCTCGCATCATTTAGTACTTTCAAAACAAACAAACTGGAATAAATTGAACAGTTTGAAATGTTTGTTAAAGTACTTTTTCATATTTCTAACGATTGTTTTAAGAAAATTTAAACTAACGAACGCGCTTCTTTAAGCTTAAATGCCACAGATAAATACACAAATTAAATGAGATGCGAATTCAAGAACAAATCTTAATGACCCCGCAAACACTGGATTCGATCCATCGGTTTCATTAGCTTCTTGTATCAGTTCATCTTTCACAAACACCTTCCAGCAATTCTTCTCCACCTTTTCTTATTGAATTACGTGTGATATGTGTATCTAATACTAACAATGCGGCGTCTTTACTATATACTTATTGAAAGCTTTATTTGAAGAAATGAATTGAATAATGCAAAAAAGACCTAATTTAATTCAAGGGGTTTTTTTGGAACGTTTAAGATATTTCAGATATATAAAATTAAACTTCTATCAATGCTAGATAAAAAAAAAATTACTGAAGTTATTTAGTTACACTGTATCGAAATATAATAGAATATCTGCAGAATGAAATTATTTCGAGTTTTGTAACTGCCAAGAAGAAATAAAAAAAATCATATCTGCATTCCGATTTAAAATTTCTTTCAAATAAAGTAGAATTGTAATACAAGTATTAAAAAATATCTCATTTGAAACCAAAACGTACGACGAGTAAAAATATATAAAGATAGATTTATTTTTAGTTCACGAGTAAACAAATATCCTGAGTTAGCTCAGATTGTATTGAAAAAAGAGATGTATTGGTAAACATTTTAACTTTTAAAATTTATCACCTTCCTTTTGAAATCATTTTCATGAATTATTTCATAAAAAAATAATTTATGGATTCTGATAAATAACTTATTTAAACGACGATTAAAAACTTATTTCCATTTCTTTCGTAAAACTGTTTTTTCTGGAATGTGAAATATACCTAAAATTAGTTATTCAAATAATTATACGCCAAAAAGATATTATAATTTTTTTTTCCGAAAAACAACAAGGAATTAACAAAGATAGTAATAAGAGGCATTACTAATATAGTAGAAAAAATTAAATTGTAAAAGCTCTCTTTTACTTTTTCTGATTAAATACAACATTTAATTTGTAACTAAATTACCCTTTAATTTATTAATCTGTTTCCACAGTTTAGTAATATTAAATTACTCTCAACTTTCTTTCTAAAGTTTTAACTATTCACAATTAGATTTTAGTACAAATGATTATGAACTAAAATGTATTCATACGTTTGAAACAATTATTAAGTACATATCAAGATTTTTTTCCTGTTTGCAAATGCTTGTGAAGGAACATAAGATTTTATTCAAAACCAACTCGATTAAATTATTTGGGGTTTTTCAGAAATGTTAATTTAAAAAAATTCACCCAGGAAACAGTCCAGGTATTAATTTTGATATATATATATTGTACACATTTTAAAAACTAAGCGTGTGTTGCAAATAATAAGACTCAATTTCCTTGAATATTAATCTAACTGAAAAAAAATTTCTTTGTATATAATTAGGGTATTAGAGTAGGGCCTAAGTAAAGCTCATGAATGAACAATCTTAAACACTTACCTATATAAATCACCTATTCTATTTTACACAAGTCACTTAATATTCAATTTTCCCTCAAAAATTTTAGTAATAACGTCAAAGAGTGCTTTTATTTCTATCAATACTGATTTTTTATATTATCAAATCCTAATGGAATAACCTTTTGTTTAAGCGGTAAACTTTTTTGCCTAAAACATTTCCAAAAGAGGCACATTTTTGACTCCACACAACCAAGCATAATACTAAACAGAATGTGAAGATGGAAGAATTTTGTTTGAATTTTCAATTTTAAAGATTTCATAGTAAGTTTTATTTTATAATTGCGGAACACAAAACCCCCTAAATGCTTGCTTCCAATAAATACACTCCGCATCATGCTATGATGGATGTCTCACACACAAAAAAAATTCTCTCATTCTTGCAAAAGTATTTCATGTTCGCCCCTCTTTCTCAAACGGTTGAGAACTGTGTGTCTGTGTTCATATACATATGCACACACACAAATACTAAGTGTTCATTCCAATGGGGGAAAAGATGCTATCGATTTTTTTGGATTATGTTTCCCTTTTCAGTTCTTCTCAATTAACAAATTGCATATTGCCTTTCCAAATGCTGTTCTTTATCGAATATTTTCAAAAATCTAAATTCTTGCCTTTAGTGAAAAATTCCTACCTTCATGACAAAGAAAAACCTGGATAAGGAATATTTCAGTATCATGGACAAACTGCATCTCTTAAAAAATTAGCACTAATATTCTCATTATAAGAATTAAAAATGTGGACAAATCAAAGATTGAAAGAAAAAAAAATGGGAGCGTACGGGCAAAACGGTGCTGGTCAGCTTTCGGTAACCCGTAGGGACCAACAAGTTAAGGCAGCAAGACTCCACCTGCGGCCCTCCGAGCCTTTTGAAGTGGCCCGGTCTTGGCCCATTGCTCTGAAAAATTTACTTATTTAAAAACATTGCATTAGAAAATAGGTGGGAAATTCTTTGTCAAGAAATCAAATATATCAATTTTACTTTTTTGCTGTCGATGTCGTACGAGTAGGAATAGATATTCTTTCTCTATTTGGAACGGTTACGGTTAAAGATAACAGACAACAGTGGAGCCGCAAACAATTCTATGGGTGGAACTAATTCTTAACTATCTTTCATATCTTTCAAGCGAAAAATATTCGTAGAAAATATATCGTTTCAAGACGATTATCTATTTTGTAGTGAAAAACAAACATGGATCGAAAAATATTCCCGCTAATAGCTAAAACATCCGGTTATATCGAAAAATTTTATAATTTTAAGGACGAAAATCGGTGAATATTTCAATATAAAACAGTATAAACTTAATTCAAAACAGTTCTTTATTTAATATTCACGCACTGTACATCAAGTTATGGTACAAATTTTAAAATGGAATAAACTACAGAACAAAACAAACATAACCCGGATCAGTCAAATAGTGATTTGCTGTTACTCCGGCTTTGTCACGATATTGTTCGGATTATCGGGACTGTACTGTATTTAAAAAATATCAATAAACGGGAATCGTCCAATGACACTTTTCCTCGAAGATCTCTTTCAAGAGGGGATAAAGAGGCTTTCTTAAATTATCTTTGCAACAACAACAAAGTGTTTTGTCAGTCGTAATATCACAGTGGTAACAAAGACATCCTATGAAGTTTGTTATATCACAGGTAATTATATGAAACCTTTTACTGAGCGATATGCAGAAATTGTGAAGGAGTGTTTCTTAAACGCTTCTAATTTAGAGTTTGTGACAAAAAGATTTAAAAAAATAATATTTAATAAAAGAAAAACCGGATTTATAATATTAGTTATAATATTTTAATCAATTTTCCCCATTTTAAATTTCCAATGTTATCTTGGTCTTACAGCATTTCCCCCCCGTCCCCCATTTATCTTCATGTTGCGGCCCGTATGAAATAACTAGCACATGTATGCGGCCCACATGAAACAGCTGGCATATGTATGCGGACGCGTGAAATAGCTGACATATGTATGTGGCCCAGCAGAAAAAAAGTTTTAGTACTCCTGAGTTAAGGTCTTAAAGCTGTCTTTGCCATATGTAAGAGAGTCTGAACTAAACGTGCAGCACTTTTTCAGACAGAACAATGTCTAAATATTCTCAAAAATTGGCAACACTTTAACTCATTCATCTGTTGGTAACAAAGAGCTTTAAAACTTCAAAATATTCCACAGATAACTAAAATTTCACTTTGACGTGTAAAGGGATATTTCGCTTAGCATTACGGTACAGCACAGTGCTTCTCAAACTTTCAATACTGGCGCCCCCCTTTTAAATCACAATTTTTATCGCGCCCCCCTTATACATTAATAATGTACTGAATGCAATAATAATGCACTTTAACGCTAAAGCAACAATCTTTATTATAAACCGTACAAATTCATGAAATAAGTATTAAATTTTGTATGTTACTTTTAAGGAAAAAAAATAAGTAATAGGATGTTATTTTTCCTTTCTCTCATTTTTAAATTGGAACATAATGCAAAATACGGTGGCTGCTTAGAAGACAAAATATAGATATCAGCAAAATATAGAAAAAGAACTCAGAGGGTCAATTTCTAATCATAAGCATTCCTTTGAAAAACTTTGCTCTGTAAGACAAGCGCATGGAAGTCGCTAATACTTATTAAACTTGTTCTTAATTTAGTATTAGTTAATTAGTCATAAAATACTCTGTGCAGCACTGATACATTAAAAGTATACCGGCTGAAGTACCCGCTCTCTCATTTATAAGAAAATAAAACAATATTGATATCGCTCGATTGTAAGGAGTAAAACAAAGAGCGCGACAATGTTTACAGAAATGTAAATTGATTTTTTTAAATGATTGCTCAAATTATAATTAGTTTTAAGCGAACTGTAATTTTAAGCCTCAGAGAATTAGCATTTAGAATTGATGTTGAATAATGAACAATGATATAAAATTTAAATGAAAAATAATTGTATTATTTTTACTATTTAAAGCGAAAAGACTTCAACATGTTTTAACCCTGGAGCAGACGCGCACTCCATACTAATGGTCGATCGGGGTTATTGAGTCACCCCAAACCTTTCTTTATAAATATTTTTATAGTATGCAATAAAAATCGTAAAATTCCAGTGAATAATTTAATTAAGAGAAAATATACTCACCCCTACTTTCAAGGACACAGAAAATATTTCGGAAAAAAAGTTATCACACCGGGAACTCAGTCAAAACAAGTACCTTAAGATTGTAAAAAACCTTTTTAACTCCCAAAAAAGAGGGCGATATGTGATAAATATATTTTAGTTCACGTTAAGACTGTCAAACAGGAGGATAGTGTCAGGGCCATTGGTAACAATTAAACAGTTTTGCCAGAATTATCGATTTCGTGCACTCTGTGCTCAGCGTGACCGCTCCCAGATTAAAAGTGCATTTATTACAATATGGATGTTCTGAAAAAATTATGTAAAACGTTTTTCATTATGCTTTATATGTTTGGGAATACTAAAAAAAATAAATCTTGGCCTAGTAATCCTTCAAAGTGCTTTCTGTGCTTTTCCAAAAATCATAAAAATATTTTACAAGGGAAAAAGCGCAGCAGAAATAGTTTATTTACAACTTCCCTAAATGAAAAAACAAATACACATAAGAGCAGGGACGTAACTAACCGTCAAGTAAGTTCGAAGGTCAAACCGCAGCAAATACATTCTGCTGCCTACAGCTGATGACAATAATATAACAGTGATGAATTTTTTATCTTCCTGAAATTTTTTTTGATTATGGGTCTGGGTTTTGTTTTTTCTCTGAAAGAGTTGCATTTTAGGTGGAAAAGAAAACGTAATAAAAAAATCTCTCATCATAGGATTACAGCAAATCTAATAAAATGTTTTTATTTCGTTATAATATCATACATAGCTAAAATGAGGTTATGAAATAGAAGCTTTTATTTTTGAAGTGGTACTATCGCAGATGATATACGTAAATTATATCAGTATAAATGTGTATTTTTTTACTATGCCAGAAATTATTTTTTTTACTTCATTCCAGTAAATAAATTTTTTTTAATCTTTTATTTTTGATATGCTCGCGCTCCTCTTGTTGGTTTATCGCGCCGCACAGTTTGAGAAACACTGGTAGAGGAGGTAAAAAAATTCCGAACTCATTTTATACCAGAAAAAGTGGATCAACTAGAGTAAAGATGAGTAGTATGATAAAATATGCTGCTCTCTATAGAATAACGAGGCCAGAATATAATATTAATGTTGAAGTACTTTCATATCTGAAAAAAATATATATTTCACACTTTCAAGCCCCATACTTCAACATTAAGCGCAGACTGCCTTAAATAAAAATAAAAGAAACATATTTCACCGAAGATTAAGGTTATACGTCGGTGCGCGTTATACGCCGGATTTTATGGTGTTTAAATTAAACCATTTTTTCTTCTTCAAATAATGAAATCATTAATAAAATCAGCATTAAGCTGTACATTTAGTCTATCATAATATTATTTTTTCGAAATATTTTGTATTTTATTTTTACAATAAAATATAGTCTCTAATAGGTATGATTTTTTCCTGATATTATCATAACTCTTTTATGCTTAAATTTCTTTTTAACTGTTTATCTCCCGATACAAGATTGATTTTCTTTTATTCTCCGTATGGAATCCATTTAGCAAATAACATAACATAACACATCAACGAATGAGCAAAACAACTCTATCCAAAAAAGACAGAAGAAAGCAATAGGTACACAAAACTATTTTTTGCTGTTGATAAAAACTATACCAACTACACAACATTCAGACCTATTACCGGCAGAAGGGAATCCAGAGAAGTTCCATACAAAATTCAGCAGCTTTTTCCCAAACTTCCATCATTTTTGGAAGATAAAAAAAACTAAGGGTAAGAAGGAAAATATCTAGTGTACGAGGAAGCATATTGGAGGATTGAAATCCAGGACCATTACATCAGAGACATACCATAAATTCCGAATGAAGAGGCCGAGGCTTGTCAAATAAATGAAAATTTACGATTTACGGAATCAATAGCAAAAAAAGAGAAGGGGAGGTAACGTGTGCTGTTACGTCATTACTTCCACTCTATGGTTATCTTAAGAATTTTCTCTCTGGATAAGAATTTTCGTGTTTTATGGTTTGAGGATCCTGAAATTTGAAGATTCTTCAAGCTCTGCTTGCAGCAGCCAGGGAATAATGTAGCGAATTTCTGGTTTATTACCTTTAACTTGATAAATATGTTCAGGGGAACTCTATATCTAAATCGAAGGCATTTTCTTAATAAAGTCCTATATTTCTGATAAGGCAAGTTATTGCTTGGATGCTACAAAATGGCATATAGATTGTTTGCTTTGTATTGAAATACAGTTTATTGTTTCATATAAAATAAAAGATTAAATTAAGGAGGGGTTTTTTGATAATGCATCGAGAGATTTAAGGTTTTCCTGATTTACTTGGAGATCGAAAATTTTGTACTGTCATTTGATTTATGAAAAGATTTAATATCAACAAACATAGTTAAATTTGATAAAATAAAATAAAAGGAAATGCATTAAAATTAACTAAGAATAGATTTTTTTTTCATATTGTTCAGCATCTCATCTTATAACTACACTACTCTTAAACTCCTGCATTTTTTCTTAGAATTGTATTGTGTTCATTCGTATTTTTAATACTTTAAAACATAAAACTAAAGACGCTAAAATTTCGAAGAAATCAGAAACTATTCAAGTGCTGTAAGAGCAAAAAAAAAAAAAAAAACAACCCTATAAGTATAATTAGTTTCAGGATGTTTTAAACAGGAAAATACATATTCTTTTTTATTATAAAGCGGAGTTAATTTATAAATTGAAAAAAAAATAATAATTTAAATATCTCTCTCAATACAAAACGTTTTTCATGATGCTGTAATAAATTTAATTATACATAGTGTAGTTAGTAACAATTGGTCGTAAAAACTGATCTCGCGTCGTTTAACTAAAAAGGACTACCAAGGGGGTCTCCCCCATTTTCCAGCGTTTTCTTCTTTCTAAAACCCGCTTACGCCATATATTGTGACGCTTTAGATTTCTCTAGTAATTTCCAGAAGTATTCATCTGGTCACCAAGTCACCGAAAATGGCAGCCAACATGGTCACCAAAAAGGATGTCAGCTTGGCTACATCGACAATATTTTGTCGAGTTTCCATTGAACATTCAGTGCAATTTAGAGAAAAAGGTGAGTCGGAACGTTGTTTTTGAAGAGGCACTAAATTGTACAAATTAAAATGCGGAGATGATGACTTGAAGTTTGTTTTTTTGCTGCCTAAAATACATTGAAAAAATACAACTGTATAATACATGTAGAATACAGTTTTATAATTTGAGCAATCAGTAGGAAACAGTTTTATAATTTTTCCAAATGGGACTGAGCCGTTGTTAGGCGGACAGCTCCTTCCCCTCTAGCATTAATAAAAATTATTGGCCTTGAAAATTAAAACTTATTTCCATTCCAAATGGAAAATTTCTATGAAAACACAGTTAAATGTATTTGGACTTTTTCAAACTCTTACAGCAGTATGGTTAAGTGATAAGGCCATCTTATGTTAAGAGTTGTATAGGTTTGCTTATTCTTTACATTGCATACGTATGAGCAAATAAACTTTAATGTAGATTCATTCAATAGCAAGATTAAATTTACAATAATGATATGTATTCACTCGTGAGTTAAAATTGGGTTACATGAATACTGCTGATTTCTGGATTATTTTTAACACAAACTATTTCTAGACAATTAATACAGCGGAAATATATATCTCTAGATAAGAGTGAAATATGTATTTAGATAGATATTTTCCAATTAAGAAACTAGTATGTATCGATCAGTGCATAAAGAGTAGAAAAGTGGCTTAAGCATTCCATAACGATTTCCTAAATGTTATAATGTGTATTTGAATTTTAAATCTTTCACATATACATGGTTTGAGAAAAAAAATAAAGGATTTAAATATCTTTTAAAAAGATTAAAAATTTATATCCGATTGTATACAAGTAGGTATTGGCAATTGAACTTGGAGCATTTTTTTCAGATAGCCTATATTAAGAAAGGTTTTATTTTTATTTATAATTTTTTTTATCTCATGAAAAATAATTTATATAAAAACTTGAATTAAGGTTTTTGAAAATCCAAAGAGAGAAGAAAAAGCAAAACACATTTTCTTTTGCAAGTTTTCTTTCAAAAATTAAACACAACGATTCAAGTTATTTGGCGCTATGAATGGGAGTGTCTTGATTTTTTCTAAATTAGTGATTCCTCAGAGCTAACAAAAGTGCTGTAGGTGATTGACTCAGTATAATTTTAAACTAGGTCAATTAACATGGTCGGTTCCTGAGGGCGAACCATACTCATTCTTTTTAATTTCATCTGATTTGGAATGAACAGTTAGCTTCTTTTTGTGGAAGATGGCAGGTGAACATTTTTGAGAGACTTTCCTCTGTCCCCCCTTTGTACAACTTCACTAAGGAAAATGATATATATATATATATATATATATATATATATATATATATATATATATATATATATATATATATATATATATCGGAAGCATTTTGAGATCCTATTGAATTCCCCATGCTGCAGTCGACGCGAGTCTTTAATTGATTAAAAACACTAACCTGAGGCGTTATTTGAATGTAACCAGCCACAAAGCCATGTTAGCATAGCGTACAGACTACGATAGCATGCTGCAAAGAAAATAAATTCAAAATTAAAGAGTGGTAGGTAACACTAAATATAGTAAAGGTTTATCAATAGTTCTAAATTGTTATTAGCTTGTTCTTTTTTTTTGTCTATAAATTGCTTTTCAATTCTTAAAGAAAAATCTTTGTTAAATAAAGGGGGCAAATTATATTACTGAAAACTAATGGTATCATATTTAGAGCTAACTTTTAAAGCAAATCATAAACTGCATGGTTTCCGATATTCCAAACCTCGAGTGCTAGTCTTTTTTATCAAATTTGTTAGGCGGTTTAATAATTCAGCTTAAAAAGCGGAACTGAAGCTCAAAGCCCTCAAACGTAAACTTGCAAGAGTTACGAGTGTCCTCACTTGCCCTCCTCGTCACTTGATTGTTACTCAAATCTTGGTCATGCATTTCGCTATCGATAGAGGGTTACCACTAATCAAGATGACATTAAAAAGGTTGATGGATCTTGAAAAATTTATTTAAATATACTCCAATTCATTTTGTTGAATTTTTATTGGATGTTTATAAACAGTAAAAAAAATACTTTTTAAGAAAAACTATTACTTCTGAAAATAGGCACCTAAATAATGTTTGTACCAAGAGATAATACTTGCTACTTACATAGTATATACCGTCAAGAAATTTCGTCAAATAAAAATAAGTCGCCAAATTCCGCGATATGAAGCCAATAGTGGGAAAACACGATAACGAGGACAGCATTTAGTGATCTTTTGAATTGGCGAAATTGCTGAACGGGGTGTTGTACTTCGTAAGTACCAAATAATTTTATAAAACCTCATTCTAAAAAAATGGCTGTATATAGTTGCTCCTTTATGCAATTATAATTTAGATTTGAGAAGGGATTTGATGTATAGTTCATGCCTAATATACTAAAAATAACCGATATATAGTCCGAAATATTTCATTCTATTGCAGTATATATAATATTTTTACTCCGTTGATCTATATGTCTAGCTGTTTTGATCCAGTCTTCCCTGACCACATATTAAGTAGCTTTTTGTGGAGTATGATGAAATATTCATAGAACAAAAATAATCATTCTGACAACGTGATCATGTATAAAGTAAACACTCATATCGCTGTAATTTCTTAGTTAATGTTACAGAATTTACTTTAATTGAGAGAATTATGCTTGTATATCGACGTTTAACGAATCTAAACAAAATTTCATTAGTTATGAGAGAGTACAATTCTTTAGGGAAAAAGATTTCCTGAATTTATTCCCCCACCCCTCTTTTTTGTAATTACGTTAAGTAAAATTGTTTTATTTTAGTTCTTTATCAAGTAAATTATTGAATGAGAAAACTTTAAAATCTATATGGAATTTCTAACTCTCTCTGATCCAGTATCTAAAACACCGCTACTGGACGCCATCTAGAGTCTAGTTATTGTACCACTACATCTAATAATGAACGTAAATTTAATTTCTAAATTAATAAAATCCAGTAAAGATAAAAGTAGCATTGTTCCGAAACTTAGAACAGAACCAGGTATGTTAAGTTATTTAGTTTTATTCACGTACAAGGGTCTTTGAATCACCTTGGAACCCTGTTTGTCAAAATCGCCAACTTTAAGAAATTCAAAAATTCTGGTAACCCTACACAATCGTTTCATGTCTGGCAACCACGCGCATAATTTCCAGTTGTTTTCTGACAAACGACGTAACTATTTTCATTCGCGTTAGTTTTACATGCAATAATTTTTTTTATCCTATTTTGATATCAATCCAAATTTCTGAAAGTATGGTTGAGAGATTTGCTAACTACAGGAAAAAAATGCAGTAAAGTTGCTTCAAAAGTGCAGCATTCTACTTCAGAATTGCAAAAGTTCAAACTCCCATGCTTTAATTTTTTAATACACAGTTAATACAATTAATAATTTTTAATACAATTAATACTTTACATACAGTGTAGTGTTAAGCTTTTTTTAAATTTATTACAATGAAATTTGAACCCAAAAAAGAATTATAGAACCCAGCTTAAAAGTTTATAATTTTTAAAAAGTAAATGAAAAATAGGGAAGGTTTAGTTTATATTTCTTATAAAGGATAGCATATTAAAATAAATACAATCTATAGTATAATGTAAACTATACAAAAATATACGTGATCAGTGGCGTAAACAGGCCCCATTTATAGTTGAATATTTGCTCAAAAGGTCACATGGATGAAAGTGCAGAGGAGTAATATCTATAGTAAAAACAAAAATCTGTTGCTCTATAGAAATAGGGTTGGAACCTCCAACCTCTTGTGCATTCCCCTGAATTAATGGATCCACCATTCTTGAACGAAAATATCTGTAATTATTTGTGATAATACTTAAATTTCCAATGCCTGCATTTGTCCAAGTTTCGCCAACTATTTGGATTGCAACCATGGAATCTAAATGTATCTATTTGGATCAATACTGTTCAACATATAGATAAAGTCTTGCCTCAAGTAATTTCAAGAGAGATAGCATGACTGTGTAGTTGTGTTAGTTCATTTCCTACTAAGGTATACTCACCTTAGTCGCATCTTTACAATCTTCATTTCTTTCAAAGAGAAGTACATTAATTATTGCTCTGTAATAAATAAAATTTGAGTAGAAAAATATATATAAAATATATTTAAATTATAGAGAAATTTTAGCAAAACTTCAATGCACACCACATAGTAAAAATCAATCTATAAAGTTTAAAAATCTGGCATGAACAACGCGCGTGCATGCTACATTCTAAAAATTAAAAACTGAAATTCTTCACAAATTCCAACTTTCGCAACATCATCCATTTGGAATTTTTTTTTTCAATTTCTAAAAAATATTTTCATTCCATCAACCTCCCTGCTGCATCCCTATAAACAAGTCGACGTTAATTGAATTTACTCAAACGATGAAGAGAAGCAATTACATAAACTCCGAGAAATTGGAAAAGTGCCATGGTTCACGAGAAATGATTCCTAAGGGGAAATTTGATATCTTTTCCCCTCAGCTTCGAAAGAAGGAATCCAATTTGCAAAACAGATATTTACCGACGAACAGGGCACTCTCGAGGAGTAGCTTACTACTTAAAGGAAGGCGAATATAAATAGTATTTTTTTCTTTCTTTCTCGCTGTCTACACGTTCCGGCAGATTAGTCATTATTTTTCGAGATCTTTGTATTTCAGAAATCCGTGCATAGGTATATATCGATTTTCTTATCTGTTATTCCTTTTGAGAAGTTAAATTGCGCTTAAAAATGAGAAAGGGTCTTTCGGTTCATGACTTTAATTAGATGAAATATGGAGTTCCCCTTTTCTTAATGATTGAACAATGAAATATACTTTTAAAAAGCGGTGCTTTAATTGTATGCAACAGTCGACGTCAGTATTAATTATGTCGTGTTTTTTTATAATGAATAGTTAAATTTAAGAAGTATTGAAACGAAGTTGACGATCATATAGTAAATTTCTTAAAGATCAAAAATATTCGTAATGATTTAAAAGTTAAAAAATATATATTTGGGAATAATTTGTGGTGTTTATTCTCTACAAAAAGTTCTCAACGAATTCTTATCTGTACTCCTGTAATTCGAATTCATAATCCTTTTTCTCCTGTCATTCATAAAAATTTTATCCCAATTCACCTTAGCAATTGGCATTAACGACGTCCCTCAAAATGCCATTAAGACTTATACTAATGGTAGTAAAATATCTGACCAAGCAGGTAGTGGTATCTAATATCTATATCAATAGGAAAAATTGACACTTTTTAAACATAATCTGGACTTCTGGTCGTTTTTTAGAATTGAATTAATAGCAATTGATGTAGAACTTAAAGCTATTCTAAACGAGTGCTATAATGATCTTTTGATTTTTCATATATAACCATAGTTCGCTTCAACACCTTAACAACTAGTTCCTTGTTAGCGACAATACCAGTTTCACAAGCTAAATCTTATATCGCTGCATATCCATTTTCAGAGGGTTCCATTTCATGCCGGCCGCAGTAGCCTGGTGGTCAAGGTAACGGACTCGTGATCAGGGTCTCATGAGTTCGAGCTTAGTACAACACTTAAGACCCGCCGTGAAGGGAAGAAGCTGTCAAGAGCTGAAACATCATCCCGTTGGTGTGGTGTGGTAGTTCGAAAAAGGGGTGCTAGTTGAGCTGTCATCAACGTCACTTGATCTTGGCTCAAAATTACGAGGTCCATCACGAAAAGCCCACGAGTAGCTGAACAGTTCGACATTAATATTCACTCACTCCATCTTATGTCAGGTTTTAAGGAAGCCTATCAAAGGAGTGTTGTAATTTTTCTCCTTTCTCTTTCTCGAATCATACCCGTTGAAAATATCACAAAATAGGTGGGGTGGAGGCTTTTCCCCACTCATCTTTAGTATGTTGGTAATAAACCATGTCTGGCTTTAGCCCCTAGAGTGTGACAGAGTCTCCCAAAATGCACTATCACATCTTGCCAGTGGTAATATATATAAGCTCCTCTTTTTCAGAAAACAAGATGTTTAACATTTAAGTGGTGTCAAGTTTACCATGCTTCAACACAGTATATCTTGAATTATAGGGACCTTTCTAGGAAAGATATCTATATGAATATTCTTCTTGTATTCAACTTTTTATCTAATGAATCTTATCTAACTTCGTCAGTCTTTTAAAGATTATCAACAGCACAACACAAAAATTCTTCGAAATGTTGTAGCGAGACCGATACCAAAAATGTGCAATTTTCACTCTTAAATGTACCCCTGAGTAAGACAGAATACGCTTGCGTGTATAAGTATGAATATGTCTTTCCATATAACCAATCATAAACAGCATTTAAAATGTGCGTAAAATGCCTTTATTATTATTATTATTATAGTCACACTATCTCACTGTACAATGGTCGCTAAGTATTTTATGCAGAATTCGATCTTGTATATATATATATATATATATATATATATATATATATATATATATATATATATATATATATATATATATATATATATATATATATATATATATATATATATATATATATATATATCTTCTGTGCGTGTGTATGTCACTAAACTCCTCCTAAACGGCTGGACCGATTTCAATGAAATTTTTTGTGTGGGTTTTCAAGTAAATTCGAGAATGGATTAGATTCACAATTCGGTCCGATATCGCAATTAGTTAAAAAGATATTGATTAAAAACATTCAAGAAATACAACTCAACATTCACCTGCATTGTTGTAAGAACGCTATTGTTATAAACAAGTAATATAAAAAACATTTTAAAATCAATTCCTACTTAGATCAACCAAGAAAAAATTTATTTTAGCTACTTTTTAGTAAATAGTTGCAATTAATATAAATATTTATATACATATGACAGAATCGCAACATTAAGTGGTAATTAATTTTTATTAATTATCATTAAAGTATCGTATTGTCATCCAAAAACAATCATGTATATAAAATTTCCTTTCAACCGAATGCTTTCACACGTGAGAAAAAACATTTTCAAATTTTGACATAAGTCGCCAAAAAGGTCACTAAGTCGCCAATGTGGATGTATTTGTAATTTTTTTAAATAATTAGTTTTAATCAATTAATTTTTATTAATTATAATTAAATTATTGCATTGTCATCCAAAATAATCCTGTACATTACATTTCAGCTCAGATGAGCGCTTTAAAATGTATTTTATTAACGATTGAAAATTCCACCAAGATAAATAAATAAACAAACAAATAAAATATGTATAGAGATCGTGAGCTAATAGTAGGAATTGAAAAAGACGTAAGTTGGCTTCGAAAGTTGATTTTCAGCCAAACTGGCCAAACCTGGTCTTTATTGTTACGAAAATGTAGGCCGATTCACGCTTTTTAGCGTTTTTAATTAATATCTTTTCAAATAATATTTATATATGTAATTCTTCTGTGCGTGAGTATGTAACTGAACACCTCCTAAACGGTTGGACCGATTTTGATGAAAGTTTTTGTCTGTTCCAGTGGATTCGAGAATGGTTTAGATTTATAATTCGGTTTAGAAATGTTTATTTAATTAATTTTTTATTTATAAATTGTTGATCTTGGAATGTTTTACTTTGAATCCGGCAGACTGCGCTACGATTGCAGTATCAAATATTCAAAAATCTTTTATTTTGAATTTAAGATGTGTGTACGGGACAACGTCTGTCGGGTCCTTTAGTATATATATATATATATATATATATATATATATATAATATATATATATATATATATATATAAAATTCTTCAACAGGATATAATTAATCAAAAACCATCTAATATATTCCATATCAAACATGTGCAATTAAATTTTTGAAAATTGCTACGACATTGAAGTGTGCACATTGCAGACTTTTGCTATCTATTTCACTACAACAAATTGAAGAATTTTTATATTGAGCAGTTATTGTTTCGGAGACAGAAGACAAGATTTATAAGAAAAAATATGGGATACAATTATATTTATATAGATATGTTTCCTAGAAAGGTTCGTACAGCTGAAGTTATACTCGGTGGACACATGGTCACTCGGAACAAGTGTTCCCTGAGAAAGAGATGAAGTTGAGGTACTTAAGTAGTATCGCAACTATGCTAATTTTCAAAATAACTCACCAAATTCACAACCTCGATTTCGCACGTGGCGTCAGCACTGAAGTGTCAGCCATGTGTTTTACTCCATATTTCTTCGCTTGTCGCCCTTTTAAGGCTAACCGTTCGTTAATATGGCAAATTCGAATACTAAAATTCAAATCTGAGGTTTGCCGAATTCTTAAATAATAAAATTCAATAATTAAATTAATATCATATAATTACATAAAATTATTATTGTAGTTTTATGTAATAATTATTATATTTTTATTATTATGCAAATACATTGTACCAATTGTTATTATTGTATCAATACATGTAAAATGTCACTGTGTATTTTACAGACTAATTTGGTAGATTCAAGTTTGAACATCTGAGATTTATATATATATATATATATATATATATATATATATATGTATGTATATATATATATATATATCCCATCTAAGAATTTTACAGAGAAATCAGAATCATAGCTCAGATTGTTTTTTTAGTTCTAGTAAAACTAATTTGTTAATATTTTTTTATGTATAAAAGGATTATTTTTAGAAAGATTATTTTAGGCTTTTACACAATATGTTATAAGATAATGTTCAGAAGAATAGTGGATACATAAACTTTAATAAGCAGAGTGATAGTTTATTTTTGGTATAGTTATACACTTACATGAAAGGTACGAGAGGCTTCTGGTTTTATCCTCTTATAATCTTATTTTCTTTAAGTAGATTTCTTTTTTTCCAGGCATTTGGCGGATTTACGACTTCTAGCTGCTTGAGTGATTTTTTTTTCTGTTTTCACTTGAAACTATTCGTATTTGGAAAACAATGATGTCTCCCCTGAGAGTTTCGAGAAATTTTTCTCTATTTTTGACCATTTCTCAAGTAATTTCTTCTCTTTATTTCTTCTTTTTTTGTATTTAAAATTTTTCCAAGATCACACATTCGTATTTTCAAAAGTAAACTGAGTATTTAAATTATTTTTGCAACGTATAATGATTTGAAAAGATATGAACTATATATGCCTCTGTCGTTCATAAATCGTTGTGAAATTGGACAAATGCACGCTAAAAATATTTCGATTCTCTTTATCTTTTCCTTGATATAGAGCGGGAGTTCGGAGACAGGAAATATCAGCTCAGATATCGTTCTTAACGTGTTGGCTTTGTTTAATAACACAATAATTCATCCTTAATACTTCTAGATTTGTTTTTAGGTTTGCTTAGATGTAGCGTACCCGCTTCGTCAACTCAAGGTTGGGGGTTTGATCCCAGCTGGAATCGATATATTTTCTGGATGCGAAAATCGTAGGCACGCATGTTGTACAATAATGGGGCATGTTAAAGATCACTGAGCATCAATTTGGCTCTGGTATTTTAGGCAAAATTAGATCATGCCAATATTTAGCTTGAATTAAAAATTATGTATATATATATATATATATATATATATATATATATATGATGAATCCCCAACCCTTCAAGTGTTAATTGGGGTTAAACCTACCAGAACAACTCAACCCGCCTCCCGCATAAGGACTTTGACTCCGGTGAACTTAGGGACCACATATCAACAAACGACGCACTTGCTCCTGAGCGACACTGAAAATAAGACTCGTTTTGTCATGGCTTGGAGTGCAGGCTGCTTTGCAGAATATTGAAGTAAAATATAATATGATAAACGGCTGCACGTTGCATTTCTCCCAATCTGTCAATACATGATATATATTATATATATATCCAATACATATATATATATATATATATATATATGAAATAGTTTTATAATATCTCTGGAGAGTGGTAACAATAATTGTAAGACGTGGCGAGTAGATGTACTTACTGTAGCGAAACAAAGATGGCGCTTGGCCGGTGGTGTGATGATTGTGTTACGTGGAGCATGGTCGAGTACGGTATTATCGAACAGGCACTCATGCAAATCGTTATTCTTTTTTATTCACATCCAGAAACACATGAAGATCCAGTAGGGACGGCATTACACATACAAGAAGCTAACATCATAGCACAAATACAAGCAAAGATAAACATAGAAAGCGTTGCAGAAGGCGGATTACATGATAAAGGCAGGTAGACAAAAGAGAAGAAAGCGCGATTACACAAGATTTTGGCTTTTATACTAGCATGTGGTTATTACGTAATAGTAGTTCTGATTGGTTAGAATGGGCGGGACAGGGATTTAGGACTAGCCGAATACGATTAAGATTACAATGTTAATTTTAAACCAAAGAATTAAAGTTATTTTAAATATTAGTACAAAGAGTAAATAAAAAGGATATTAGAAGGAATCATTGCATATATATGTATAATTAATAAGTGTCAAAATTTGGTAGCGGGAGACGCTTCTTGATGGTATCACCCCTGAAATGGCTCCCACATCTGGAGATTGCCATATCAACAAAGGCTTGGTTGCCAATAGAAAAAGAAAGTTTTGTTTTTGGTGAATCGTTGTCAAAAACATTGACTAGTGTACTATTTTCATTCTAAAAATGCATAGGAACTTTTAAAATCCATTTTTAAGAGTTTTTATATGAGAAATATAATTCCCGTGTGATTTTTCTTTATTTTCAACTCTGCTGTTTATTATGTCAGAAACAGGATATTTCAACAACTATTCAATATTTTCATTTTTTCAATCTTTTTCTAAAAATTCTCATTTATATGTTAACTTCAGCAAGACAAGGGAATTATACATTTTCCATCAAAAAAGAATATACTTCCCACCTGATGAGACCACATCAAATACTTTCATTCTTATCGAAGCACTTACAGAATCGTAATCTTTTTGGTGACTCTGAGTCTTGATTGCCTATTTTTTTGCCAGCTATCCAAACACGCCCCTTCCGTAGTTCTCTAATACTTCCTTAATAGTTTGGGTTCCTTTTAGCGCATTTCCTGGAGTTCTTTTTTTTTTGCCACCCCGTCTCTGTGTATTTAGCGCCTTAGAAATAGAAAGGCTCTCACTTAGGACTATAAAGGAAGTCAATGCTTGGACTCAGAACATGGATTTCCATTTATCTCAGTCCCTTTCTGAATCAATCTATTGAATGGATTTTGATTGAAACTATAGTTAGGACTCAATCTTTTCTTTAAGACGTGATCATCAAACAATGTGTGTGTGTGTGAATCAAGAGTGATTATGAACATTTTACGTTGATAAATAACATTATAATTATTTGTAATCTGGGATTCCAGTTATTGTGCATAGGCTCTGTTATTTAATAAGATCAAATTATAAATATTTAACCTGTATGTGCATTACCCCTTTAAGCAAGTAACTTTTTTGTCCAAAATGTTCCAAAAAAGGCGTATTTTTTGTTACATATAACTAAACATAATATTTACTTGAATGTAGTAATCTTTAATTCAAATTATGGGGTAGGTGCTCTGTTATTTAATAAGACCACGCACATTATAAATATTTAAGCTGCGTGTGCATTAACCCTTTAAAGGGGTCCATAGGAGCCCATGTTAAATTGCGAAAGTTTATGTACTTTTTCTCGGAAACTACTTACTTCTTATACATAAGATTTTTACAGTTAGTTATGTGTACTATTAGTAACACTTTAAAGAAAGGTTTTATCTTTTTGTTGAAAATTACATTAATTATGAATTTTTTAAAAATTGTCCAATTTTTTTCTCTTAAATTTAGTTTTAAAAAGTCATACCTAAAACGGTGAGCTAGATATATCTAATTCCCTACATTAAAATGTGTAAACGTGTTAAAGGTCTGCTCACTGAAAATTTGAGGATTATATGATAAGTAGTTTTTGAGAAAAAGGCACATAAAGTGAAAAATATTACATTTTGAGAAAACATGCTTTAAAGTAGAAATTTTTGTAATTTTTTTAACATTTACCTTTTTTCAGTATTTTCCAGAAGCAAATGAAGCATTAGTTTCACTCTTTGCTCATACAAAAGGCTCTTCTAATATTATTTTATTTGTTTCATTATTTTTAACAATTTTACTTTTTGGGGGATGTCAAGATACTTTAATTGGGCTACACGAATCCTACGTGCATCCTTTTTGTGAAGCATGACATACAGTTATAACTTAGTTCAATATCACAATGTTTTAAGGTCATTAATTTTGCTACATGACTCACATTGAACTGTGCAATATCCATATTTATGCTAAATTTTAGAGTTCTTATTTCCGCACATGTAGATCTTGGAATCACAATGACCATATGGTATTATTAACTGACTCATTTGGGTTCTAATTCTTTCCATGTAAACATTTTCTAAAAAAACATAGGATCACCTACATCTCTAAAAATTGGCTTCCTTTAATTCATTATGGTATATAGTATGTGTGTACGTGTTTATGATCACAGTCCCTACCGTTACATTCAGCTTCTGTCTTTTGAAACTTGTACCAGGCATTAATAGACTCAGGGCACAGTCAATGTTTAGGGTTCTAGTTTGAAGACAGAAGATGAAAATAAAAAGCCAAAAACAGCAGTTTTCATGCTGTGTAGATCATTGATATTATTTCTGATACCCATACTATAATATTTTAAAAATTTTTATATTACAATGTAGGGGAATCAGTTACGTCAGCGTCACATCACAGCGTCTGCCCATGCGGAGAATGAGGGTGTCAATGAGTTGTTGAGGCATTGCTGCCCATTCGTCTTGCAGCGCCAATCGAAGCTCCCGAATCGTTACTGGTGGTAAGGTACGAGCTGCCAAGCGCCTGCCTAGAAATTCCCATACATGCTCGATGGGATTGAGATCCGGAGATCGCGCCGGCCAATCCCTACGTTCAATATCCTCACTCTCTAAGAGCTGTTCGGCAGCTACTGTGCGATGACATGGTGCATTGTCGTCCATGAAAAGGAACTGCAGACCCATAGCGCCTCTAAAAAGACGCACATATGGAAGAAGAATCTCGTTACAATAACGGGTCCCGTTGACTGAACCTGCGTCGAAGATGTGAAGGTCTGTACGACTACCAAGCATGATGCCTCCCCAAACGAGAACACCGCGACCTCCACACCTGTCCCTTTCAATGATGTTCGAGGGATGATTGCGGTTTCCCCGCTCTCTCCAGATGAGTATGCGATGGGAATCGCTACTCAAACTGAATCTGCTCTCATCTGTAAAGAGTACTCGTCCCCATTCATTGTCTCTCCAATTCCGGTGTTCCCGGCACCACAGAGAACGCCTTCTCCGATGGGCAGGCGTTAAAGGTACACACCGTACAGGGCGAGGTGCAAACAGACCACCACCATGCAGTCTTCTGGCACGGTAAAACGCGATATCGGTCGTCCAGTCGCCTGTGTCGTGTGTCTAGTGATTTCTCCCACTGTCTGCCACCTGTTTCTTCTGGCCTGCAAGACAATGTACCGGTCATCTGCGGGTGTGGTTCCTCGTGGACGACCACTACTGAACCCCCGAATAGCTGTTCCTGTAGTTTGAAATTGTCTCCAAAGTCGTGAAACGATGCCGTGAGCAATTCCAAACTCTGCAGCCACACTTGTCACACTGCGGCCTTCCTCCAACTTCCCAATGATTCGACCTCGGGTAAAAGCATCCAGATGTCGTCTAACAGATTGATTATTCGCCATTTCTCGCTGAGGCAGCAACTCGGTGTGATTTTAACTGCTATACGGCGTGCACAATCTCTTTGCCAGAAATACTGATCTTACACCGACAACATGCTTTATACTACTCAGACACTCCCCCATTACGTCTACCTGCATATCTGCGCATGTGCTACCGTACATCACCTTACTTAATCTCCTGATTGGTCTTTCTGTCCGCTCTGCCTCTTCGTTCAGCTGATATGCTAATTTTTCGACTTCGTCCTTAATTTTTGCACACCAGTGTAAGCATAATACTTAACAGATTGTTGCAATCTGTGATTCCAATTATTTTGTAGGTGCTCTGTTATTTAACAAGACCACATTTTAAATATTTAAGCTGCATGCGCCTTAACTCTTTAAGTGACCATTTTTTTTTTTTTGCTAAAAATGTTCCAAAAAAGGCACATTTTTTATTGCATGGAATTAAGAATAATGAATTAATGTAAAATTGGAAGAATATTATTGTAATTTTGAATTTTAAAATTTTACATTATTTTTTATTTTACAAGTGTGTGGAACAAAAAAAAACTCTGAATGTGTTAGCTTTTTATTAGTTCACTCTGCATGTTATGAAGAAAGTTTTATACATCTTAAAAGAAATTATCTCATACTTATATACAAAACAATTTCATTTCTGTACCTCTTTTTCAAATACTTGAGGATTTTGTGTGTGTGCAAATATGTATGCATACACATTTGAAGCATGGCGGTAAGTCTTGCATTGCAATGGGGACAGAGATAATACTAGTGTTTTTTAATTACAGTAAAATATGGCGTAGAACGCGGACTTTTAACACAAAAAATATAATTGAAACTTATGGGAGCGCGTTATACGCCAGATATAAAAAGGAGAGCTTTAAAAAGAAAATAGAGATAATTATAGAAAAAAAAAACTTCTACATAAATAGAAATACTGTTTAGTTAAAAGGAATGACATTTGTTATGAACTTAAAGGGTTGTAGTTCGAGAAGAACTCTATTTTTTCTAAAAATCAGAACAATACCTCGAGTAATTGACTTAAAAGTTTAAGAACATTACATACATATATTTCATTTTTATTCGCAAAATAGGGGAGGAGCGTTATGCGACGAATATGTCTAAAAATTAAAAAAAAGTGCAATTTACAAGTAAGGATACGCGTTGTACATCGGACTTAAAGGTATCTTTCCATTTTCATTTCTTCTCAAGCAACAAAATTTTTCATTGCCTTGTCAATCCCTATTCCTTGTCGAATATTTTCAAGAATCTAAATTCCTGCATTCAATGAGAGGTTCCAGCCTTCACCATAAAGAAAATCTATGATAAGAAATATTTCAGTATCATGGACGAATTGTATCTCTTAAAAATACTTTCACTCACTATAAGAATTAAAAATATGTGCAAATCAACTATAGAAAGAAGTGAAACCCGGTCGTGGCCAGCTTTTGGAAGCCGGTATGGTGTACGGGCAAACCAGTTAAAGGGTTTAGTAGTGTTTGTAAATCTATAAAAAAATCTGTAACCATGCATTTAATTTAAAATGCCAATTGTCATGTAGTAGTTGAACCGGTAAAATAAAGAGACAGGACTAAGTCGTATAAAATGGGACAATCCTGACTGATTTTCACAATGATCTTTGTATCTGGGGAAAAAGGAAATATAGTTTACTATTAATACTTTGACCAAAATTGAATTGAGATATCAATGGGTTTGTAATAAAAGTTATTAATCCAGTTAATTATTTTAAATAAAATAATTTATCATTACGGTTATGGCGTTATGGTTACTTTTCATGAATGAATTAGAATTCAAATTTTGTAAAGTTCTGCAGACATGTTTCTGAGCTATGGAAGTTAAAAATTAATGGGCTTAATTCATGTGACGTCATAATTACATAATAATGGCAATCATATGCTTCCAGCCAATCAATTCATTAATTCACTCGACATCATAGTCACATGATATATGTTATCACCTTTTTCCAGCCAATCGGTCCACGAGTTTCGCTGTTGCTTATTTTTGCTTTTTGGAGATTTTTTAAGTATATATTTGACAACAATAATAACCCACAGAGGTAACTCTAGAATGCTAATGGAAAAAAAATTGTTTTTAAATCTTGAAAGTGTTTTTTTGAAGAATCTTAATACGTCTTGAACATCTTTACCCGAACATCAAGTTTGGAATTTTATATAAATGTTTCATGTAGAACAGCAAGTACACTAGTCTAAAGTCAGTTTTGAAAACAATGGAGAACACGTGATTACATTTATCATGTGACTATCATAGGCTCCCTTGTGTAAAAAGAATACCTCAAATACTTTTTTGATGATATAATTTTTTTCTCTACTTAACACCCCGCAAAGTCTCTTGCTTCAATTCATCGATTGTAATTTTCCAAACCTAGAAAAAAAAAGAAATTTGAATATTAACTTTTAAAATAAGTGTAAGAATTACTAAGATAATTAGTTTACCATATTTATCATTAATCCTTGGATTTTCCTTATCTTGAGATCCATAAATCCAACATTTAATCTAATTATCTGCAATACGGTTTAGGAGATATCAAAAAGTGTGATTGCCATTCTGGATTTCGTAGCCTTATACGGTTTTTATACTCGTTCATAGTTCTATATTCAATCGACCCATTTATCGCGCCGAATTCAAGAACATAAGTTTACGAAGAGTTTTTATTATTTTTTTATTTTAAAACTAAATTTTTTAAAAATTTTCATTTGAATTAATAAAATATATGAATAGAAAATACTAGAAAAAGAAATCAACTGTAAGAAACTTCTAAATATTATATTAATAACGGTACTTTTCCTTTTCTCCGGTGCAAACGATGAAGTCACCAAAAATGATACAACCAACGCCAAACGGAATATTTCTGCTGGTAACCTTTTACAAACCCATTTACAAAACAAGGCGTGGTCTTTTCTTATCAGTAACGTCTTTTTATAACAGAAATGGATGGAAAACCAATGAAAACTAATATTAATACATTTTATGTGAATATTGTGTGTTGTCGCCAATGAAGCCAACTTGGCAAGATTTTCCCCGGTGAAACAGAAAATTACCTTTATATAAGATGTATTAATATATCTCATAGATAAATCTCTCATTCACACAAAATAATCTAGTAAATGACTACTTAATGGTTCTTCAAGATTATCATTAGAACTAATGATCGGAATCAAATGAAATGTGGAGTGTAAGTTACTAAGATTCCGAAATGGGAACACTCATTTTTAGATCGTAATTAATCCATTTATGCCATAATTTAGTTCTCTTTTGACTATTAACTGTAATATCAATTATATCCAGCTGCGATGAGAATTTCAAGAAACATTACGGATCCTTTATAATGTTCATAACTATACAATCTGCATCGTGCTTTACAAATAGTAGTAAGCCATAAAGATTTTTTTAAAAAAATATATATCTGAAATTTTTGCTTTCTTGAAGAAGAATTTTTCTCTCACAAAACTTTTCAGAAACGTGTAACCTTATTTTGTTGAAAAATGCACGAATAAAAGACTTGATAAGAAATTAAAAATAGTATTTCGGACAAGCGTAGGTTGTATGCTGCCGTATATACATAAGGTGAAAAACTTAATCTTCAAATTTTCCACGTGTGACTGATTTTCCTTAAACTATTGAATTATTGATGAAAAAAAAGAATGGATAAAATTTTTAAGAAAATCCCCTTAACTTGTGACTAAAGCAATATTTATAATGTGAGTACTTGCGTATTATACCGTTGAGATCAATTTCGATTGGATCAAATCGGTGGATTTTCATAATGCAGAAAATCGACAGTGGCCATGCCTCCCTTTGGGGAGGAAAGCGGGTGTCAAAATCACTCGCGGCGATTGGTATCCGTCTATAGGGTGCCACACTAAATAGAAATACCAGCTTCCGAAGAATGCACTAGGTCTGCAATGGTAAAACACCAATTCGCAGCCCATTACAAATAAAAAAAATTAATTTCATCAAATCAAAGACGTCGATAAATGCCACGATATGCAGCTAATAGGGAAAAACATTAATAATGATGGCAGCTTTAGGCAATTTTTTTAAACAAGCAGCGCCTTTTGATATGGCGTAGTTTGTCAATGGTATAATATGTAAGTAGCGTTTCACTTAAATGTATTTCCTTTTTGGCATGTTTAGATGTAGGTGACTTTGGTACAGCAATGATCCATTATACTTCTTTTAGTTCTTTAATTCCCCCCCATTCCACATATAAATTTGTTACGTAACATTAGAGCTGTGAAATATAATTGAACTTATTAAATATGTTTAGTACATATCAAAGTACTGATTTATTTTTTTCATTCCTAAATACATTTAAAGTTCTGAGTTTAACGAAATGATTTTACCGCTTGTTAGAAATGTGAAATGTTCTTATAATTTAACATTTTTTAAAAACTTTTATAGTTTATCTGAGCGTTAATAACTGTTTGTGATTTAATTATTTAACGTGAATATTAGTAATTGTCAATCTTTTAAAACTTGTTTCTTTATTTAAGGGCAAAGGAGGTGGGCAGTTACTTTCGTTAAAAACTGCCATTTAAGTTTTAACCACAGATCACAAAATTTTATTAAAAACAAACACAAATTCAGTAAATTGTCAAATATTTTAGTCAATTTGCTTAAAAGCATTTAGATTTGGGTATAAGTTTGAATTAGAATAATCATTTTGGATTACATTTAATTTAGTAAAGTCCCTTTATGATTTACTTTCCCTTAGAGTTAAGAACGTAGAATTTATTCCGCGTTCTGATTTCGAATATAAAATTATAAAATAGACCTAATTATACGTTTTTAAAATCTCTTGAAAATATATAATTAGTATTTTATGAGTTTATAGTGGGAGAAGTACTTATTTTATGCTCTAGAAATTTGAAATATTCACTCAAAATATATCATTTTAAAAAAAGTAAAATCTTGGTTGGGTCAGATATTTATTTAATTTCAAATGGCCCACAAGATTCAGCCGGGAATGTTTCAGATAAATAGAGTGTTCGGGGCCTTCTCCATTTAAATTAAGGTTATAGTATAATAAACGTTAAATTTGACAAATTTAAAATCTTTAAGTTGTTTTTAAGGGGAAATTAGTAAAAACCCTTATGTTGTTTTAAAGTTCAATGTTATTCAACAATCATTACTGTTTAAAGTTAAAATTTTTGATTAAAACTTTTTCTTATATTTAGAAGCACTTAGGTTTTTTTCCAGTTTAGAATGCTTTTATAAGATATTAACTGTAAATGGTATAAATAATTAATAATCTAAATTTAGGAAACTATCAGTTACAGTTAGACTGCAGTTTAACCCTAAAAATCAACCTATCTATGACTATAAATTTATTAAAAGTATGATATATAATCATTGATTTTTGTTTTAAGTCCTTTTGCCCTTTACCTTTTTTTTAAAAAAAAATATTCTACAGTTTCTTTACTAAGCCTTAGAATGCTTTAAGTATACAAAAACGGAAAGAATTGTAAATAATCTTTAACAAAGGTCCCTAGGAGGATTTTATTCGAAAAAAGACTAGGAATTATTTCTGAGCCCTCCATTTCCGTTTCTATACCGAACAAACACAACATTCAGTTTTCGAGAACTTTAGAACCTTTTTTGCAATTTGATGTAAGCCACTCTCAGTAAAGTTTATGTGCCTTTGGAACAAACCGTCTTTTAGTTTTAGAAATGCTTCAGGGGATGATGTATATTTTAGATACAAGGCTTTCAAAATAAACTTACCGAGTTATTGAAACTGCAAAAGAGCTTTGGGAAGATAAAAAGGATATATGGGTATTATTTTTCATAATCCATTCCATTTTTGTATAAATTTGAAAGTAAAAGAACAATTTTCTAATAAAAAATATTGTTAAAGTTTAATTTTAAGAATTTGTAATACTGATTATAATTATGATGCAAGAATGAGCATCATTGGTAAAAAATATTAAAATGTGTTTTTCTTTTGATTAAATTGATATTTTGAAATTTTTCTACTTCATTTAATACTTGAATTTTTTTTCTAAAAGTACCTATCCCATTTTTAATAAACTTATGATACAATATTTATTTGAAAATTTGATAACTTAAGGACAATGATATAATTATGTTTAATGATATAAGTTGAATTGTGTATTCTGAAACACTGAAAAAAACATGAATATAATACGGTGCTATACATTATTACAGTTATAAGCTCATTGAATATACTTTCAAGTAAACCTTTAATATTTTATGCAATCTTACGTTGGAAAGGTTAAATTTTAATTCACTAATATCGTGAATTGATGATGCAATGAAAATTTTACAGTAGAATATAGGTTTTATTTCATTTAAAGTAATTTAATCCTTTAAAAAAAGAGAAAAATACTTTTGAAGTTTGTAATAATATCATTCCAATATGTAAAAACAAAATGGCGTATAATATACAGGGTGATTATGAAATCAAGGATATACTTTTGTGAGTGTGGTAAATCTCATTAAAATAAACATATTCTCTATAGGAATGTCGGGCAGAAGAAAAGCGTAAAAGTGCAAGCACGTAAAAAGGGGACAGGAAATGAAAACAAATTCTTTGTTCAAAACATCATCGAACAATGTTTTTTTTATAATGATTGCCTAATATTTGAATTATCAATAAAAGTACGTACTTAATAACGTCAGAGAAGGGCTTAGAGAACGGTTTCAAATTTGCCTGGTAAGAGCTACTGTGTATAAATGCAAATATCCGCTATATGTGTGGTATTCATCCACATATATTCATGTGTTGTTCACAGATGAGACGAATTTTGCATACTAAAATATTTTCAATATGCATAATTTTCATTCGTGAGCAACAATAGATACCGATGCTACGATACACATCCATCTCAACAACTTTTCTCGATGAATGTTTAAGATAGGATATAACGAACAATTCTCTCATAGTCCCATAATTCCTACTAAGCGACTTGATGGACGCTGTTATAGTTTTTTCTCAATTCCAAGAATTAATTCATTCTCTTCCTATACATATATCTTATTCAAATTTTCAATCATTAATAAAATACTTTCTATTAATCCATTCAAGTTCAAATACATTTTTTCAAACTTGTAGTGGATGACACTTGATGTTAATACAGTTTTTCAAATATTAATTCATTAATTAAATTTAAAAATGAATAAATAGTAACAAACAAAAAGTCCACCACCATATATAGAAAGGAAAACCGTTCGTTGTTTCTCTGTAGCTCAATGGATAATGCGTTGGACTTCTAATCCATAGGTCGAGGGTTCGAGTACCCCCTGGGTTGGCCTTATTTCTGAAAATGTGATTTCTTTTTACTACTCTATTTTATTAGAACAATTAAATTTAGTTAATGAATAAATAGTAACAAACAAACAATAGTCTAACACCCTAAATAAAAGGGGAAATGGAAAATTGCAAGGAAAATCACTTTTTATTCTGTCACTTAATATTATGATTCTGTGATATGTTTATGCATATTTATATTAATTGTGCCTATTTAATAAAAAGTAACTAAAATGAAATTTTTTTGTGTTGACATTAGAAATTGACTTGTTATAAAAGAGGTTGTATCAAAATTGCAAGATATTACGATATAGATTGAAATTAAACGTGCTTTTAGCACGAAGGTGCGTCGACGCGTCGTCCATAATTACCAAGAAACCATTCTTTGGGTGCGATGGATTAGACATCGTAAATCTGTTCAACGATCATTCCGTTCACCAGATTTGTCAAGTCATGATTACTTCTTATGTGAACACCTAAATGTAATATTGAGATATCTAAAAGTCATACTTTTTCGGATTCCAGTTGATTATATCGAAGAGTGTTACTTATTAGATTTCCTTGAACTTATCTTTAGACGTTACTACTCACAGTTCCTTCCTGTACCAAAGATATCTTGGCGAACCACCCTTCAAGGTTTGTCCCATGATTTTAGTTAACTGTGCATACTCACCTCAAATTAACGCAAAATACATATGAAATGGCAGTGATATTACGATTTAATATTAAATGGAGAATGAATTTATCGATAATTGTTAGCTTTCCTAATAAATTGTTTAATTAATTTTCACACATATATTTTGATAAAATACAAGGTTAGTAACTAATGTATACATCAGGATCAAATTTTACGATCATCTTTTGGCAGTGATTAAAACATAAATTCATAAAAAAAAAAGAAAAAAATACGTGATTTTTTTTAAAAAAAAACATTTTAAGCTTGGGCATTTTTAAGTATCTGGAGAATAGAATATATCAATTAACTTCATTGTGTATCCATAGTTGAACAGACTAGTTGATTTTAGGAGGGCTGGGAAAACTTAAATTTAACACTGGGAAGCTTTACTTCTGATGGCTTTTTTAGAACTATATAAAAGAAAATAATGTCATGCATTTCAACAATTATTTTCTCAACCTTAAAATGGCCGATGTAAATTACATATATATGTAAATAATGCTAATATTAAAGCTATATTTTTGAAATATCTGTATTTAAAGACTTAAATTGGTTAATTTCTCATTAATTAATTTGTGAGTTTTTGTTCAATGTACTCATTTTCTCTTTGGGTTCTTTTGTTTTATATTCTGCTTAGATTTCCCCCCTTATTGATTTACCAAATTGCAAAACAGGAAGGTTGTTACCATTCAACAAGTGAAATTCTAATTGTTTGGTCCAATGTCAGAAATTGCTTTTTGATTTGCTGGGGTACTTTTTCAATTTTTGTTTAACTGTATTACTTTTCTTTCTTTTTAGCATTTAATTTTTTGTTTTGTGATCTTAGTATTTTATTTTTACTATTTATTTTTCCCTGTTCTATATGCATTTTATGTTTATTATTCACACACACACACACACACACATATATATATATATATATATATATATATATATATATATATATATATATATATATATGTGTGTGTGTGTGTGTGTGTGTGTGTGTGTGTGTGCGTGTGTGTGTGTATTAATTCCTCTTGGATTTACACAAAAATGTCCCCTTTTCTTTTAAAGACTAAAAAAAACTGTTCTCTATCTCTTTCATAAGAGTTTTCTTTCTGAATGAATTCCTTCCTATCGCTACAATTTTTTCAGATTCCTTAAAACTGTTCACATGTAACGTAACTAACTCCAAAATAGTGTGTTTATCATACAAATTGTGAGAGCTGAGGTAGTCCAGTGATCAAGGTATCGGATCATGACAGGAATGTCATGAGTTCGAGCCCAGTACCACTAAAGACATGCCGTGTTGGGAGTTAATCTGTCGAGAGCTGAAACGTCCTCCTGTTGGTGTGGTGTGGTAGTTAGGAGAGGGGGTGCCAGCTCAGGTGTCGTCTACGTCACTTGACCATGGTTCAAAATAACGTGGTTCGTCGCCAAAAGCCCTAGTGTAGCTGAACGGTGCGACGTTAATATTCACTCACTCATCATACAAATTGCTTCTTTTTAAAAAAACAAAAAAAATAACAAAATTCTGCACAATCAATCTTTTATACATTACTACTTTACAAAACTAATGCAAACATCATATCGGAGTGATAAGCAGCAACAGAGAAAAAAATGGCCACTGCCTATTTTTAGGTAAACAATGGCTTCCTACAAACTTCCATACGAAATAAGGGAGAAGAGTAATACCTCCTTCCATTAGAGCTGCTGGTCTAAAAAATGGCCTCCCATTTTTGTTGCTGTTCCAGGGCTGTTGCCAGATCCGATGGTTGCTCCTTTTGCTTCAAAGCCGACTTGATCCCAAGTGACATATGCTTCCATGGGATGGTGTTAGTGTGTTGGACAGACAGACGCGATTTCAAATCCCTCTTGTGTTCTTTTTCTTAAACATTGTTCTTTATTCAGCAGTGAGATTTTTTGAACGAAATTTCTATTGCCATGGAAAGGGGAAAAGAGGTCGTTGTTTATCTGGTGCTTCTTTCCCCTTACGTTGGGGATTGTTGTTGTTTTTTTAGAAGGGCAAATGTTTGTTCTAATTTTCTCGTCTTTGTCTTTCTAAAGAGTTGTCTGAGGTTTGACGGGAAAAAGAGACAGGGATCAGACGTATATACGCATTCGGATAGATTTTAGAGTCTTAAGGCTTTGTGTATTTATCTGAGTGAAGGTTTAGTGGAAGATTTGATGATACAAGATTTGAGGCTTGATAGTTAGTGACAGTGTCTTCATCAATAAAATATTTAACTTAAATTTCATCGGAATTATTCTTATAGTTGAATGTATTTTCCATTTTATTCTTTATTTTTACTAGTATATTATGAAATAGTTCCTCGCATATATAGGAAATTATAATAATGGTGAAAAAATATATTGGTTTATGCATAATACAAAACTGAATGGTACACAATGTTTTACTTACAGATTAATTCAATTTTTATATTTTTCTATAATATAGAAAAAACTTTAACATATTTCAGTTTAAAGTTACAGGTTTTGTGGGATATGGAGCAACAAAGGCTATTATATCAACAGCTTTCAGAAACACTTGTTTACAGAAATTTGTGAAACAAAAATGTAGACTTATAAGAGATTGAAATAGTTTCAAAACAATTTATATTAGAATTGTAATATTAACATTTTGAAATGGATTATTGCATTGTTTAACAATGAGTTTTTAGTTTCTTATATATATTGAGGGAGATTTTAATTATTTTATTGTATCAAGGTAGGAAGTCTCATCTTTTTAGATTAATTATTTATAACTTAAGTTATATATATTTTTCTTGGATGGAGGAGATTTGAAAAAACACGCAAAATAAATTTACTCACATAAAAAATTTCAATTTTAATTTGTAGAAAACAATCAAAACTGAGAAAAAAAATTGGGTTAAACAAAATTACCGACATAGAAATATAACTAGTTTTTCAATCTCACAAGTAATGTGGAAACTTAAAGTTTTACAGGAAAATTGAATTTCAAGTAGGACACAAATCGAATAAAAATAAAGAAAAAAACCAAATATCCTTTTATTCAAACAATGTAGCATTAATGATTTTAAGAATCAAGTTACTTTACCAAGTTGTAATGCACCTTACATAAAATTAAAATTATTAATGTAATTATTGCACTGATAGCTTAAATCCTTATATTACGTTCGAAAAGGATTAAATTCTTTTCACAACAACAACAACAAAAAGTTATAGAAAAAAATACTTTTAATTTCAGAAATACTTGACCAATTACAGTTGCAGTACTCGAAAGAATAAAATGATATTGGATTACAGCTACCAAACGATTTCAAGAAATCCGAGCAAAACAGAAATTCTGAAGAAAAAAAAATTCTTCAGGTTAAGAGCAGTCAGTGTTCTCGAATATCAAATTACTTTGTCGAGTTTTAAATACAGTCCACAAGGACTAAATGTGCAATTAAGTGTTGGATGATCACTTTGCACAAGCGGGGAGATAATTACCTTAGAACTTAATTGCATTTCTTCATTACGGTATCGAAGCAAAGAAGGAGAAATGCGTGGAATGAGTTAATCGTATTTCACGCGAATTCGGAATAATTAATGTGAAAGTTCCCAACTTTTTATGCAAAATTCTTTCATGAGAGAAATTTCCGTAGTTAAAAATATTCTGAAGAGGATATCTTAAAAAATGGAACTTTTATTCAAGTAGTTTATAATCATTTTAGAGTGTTCAAGGTAACTTAATTCAGAAAGATTCTAACATTCCAGAATAATTAAGATTGTAGCTTAACTACTTTTTTATTCAGAACTTTTTCGATGGATGCACATTTTTCGTTGTAAGCATTGTTTTTTTCTCTATTGGCGCTAAACATCAATCGAGATTTGTAAGCCAACATCTAATATTGCAGAATTCCTAAGTAGAAGATTATATAATAATAATAATAATATAGTGCAGAATAGAACAAAGAAAAAACACACACACACACAATATAGTGAAATAATAGTAATTAATATTATAAAACTTAACTCATTTCAGTTAAAGTATTACTTGAAAATGATTAAGAATTCAATGGAAACAGATTAAAACACAGATGGGTTATATATTAATACAACTTTATATATATGTTACCTGCAAATTATCAAGCACCGGCATTCTACAGAATCCTGGACGTTTTTAAGCAAAGTATGAAAAATTAGAATTTTTACATTATTTACCTAAACATTGTATATAATAGCTAATTATTCTATAGAATGGAAAATGCTATTTAAGGTATCCGAACACGTTGAAAATGACCAAATTCGGACAAGACCGATATTTTTGTTTTCTATTTTATTCCATACATGTATATTTTGGCTTTACAAAACATATTTTGTTTTGTTTCTAATCTACCTAAAGGCCAAGCTACAATCAATTTTATTAAGTTAGAAAAACCGGAAGTGGGTCTTTGATCTACCAGAAGTGGGCATTTAAATTACTCGAAATATATCATGGCGAGTCTGATCACACAAAATATTACAAATGTATTTCTATAAAACTTTTTGCACCTGATATTTATGCTATTTTCTAGAGAATGTACTAAAATATTTCTTATAGTATGAATATATTATTTGAGTTAGGGCATACTATTTAAATAATGGTCTCATAAAGGCGTTATTTTTCTTATAACGTTTACTCAATCATCTCTAAAAGTTTCAAATTTTAATAAAACATTAAAATTTTAGTACATTCTCTAGATAAATGCTTCTAAATTGTTTTGGTAATTCTTTTACTAATGTAAGTTTATTACTTTTTTCTCTAATTGCTTTGAAGTTTTACAAAAATATTGCTAAAATTTCACATATTATTGTGATTTTTATGAAATTCTGGCAATTAATTTTAAATATTGTTGATTAAATATTAGTATTTATTGGTAATGAATCCTAAAAAAGCCTTTATATGTTTAAATATGTTATTTTGTCAAAAAGTACTCTGAACGTGTTCGGATACCTTAAGTAAAATGTGAAAAAGGTCCTGATACATAAGGCTGTATTATACAAATGACGTGTACTTCACAAAAACACAAAAGTTATTCTGAAGAAATAATGAGAATGCCATTAGAAAAAAAAAATTATTCAAAATACGTATCGAGAGAAAAATGAAAGATACAAAATTTTTGCCTCTTTCAATAAAGGAAACAAAATTTTCATACAAAAATAACAGGATAAATGAATTTACTTTTGTTTCCCACAATCATCACATTATAGAGATTCAGCAACCAATAGATCGTGGTTCCTTCTTAATAGTTACTTAGGCATGTGTCACTTATTAACTTTTGGTAAGTAGATTTAGTAAAGAAAAAAATGTTTTTTTTTGCAGCATTTTAACTGTAATTCTTGACTGTTAATCGTCGATTCGTTGATTCATGTCTATAGACCATGGCACCTTCTCCAACAGTATAAATTTTCCTCTTCCATTTTCATACAGCACATTAAAACACTAATTTTTCTACAGCAAATTTATGTTAAATTGCGTATTTTGATGTTTTCTAACAAACTGCAAAGTTCAACTGACTAATTCTGGACCCTAATTTTATAAATATATCACACAATCAACACATTCAGGAACTGCTTCTAGTATCACTCAATAGAAATAAATGAAAACAGAGAGAACTAAACAAACAAGATTTAACTTTTTTTCATAAAATGTTACTTTTACTGACTTACTTTATTTTACAAAAAATTAGTAATTCATGTTAAAACTATTTAACTCTTTATCTACCGACGGTACTTATAAGTACCACTTACTGCAAAAATTACATAAAACAACCATTTTTATGAATACTCTGACGATACTTAGCAGGAATATTTTTTTTAAATCCACTCTTGCAAAATATATGGCAGCACGGGTTCTTAAATGAGTATTTTAGCGGAGAAGACGAATACTTTTACAACAGAAATTGCGTTTTCCGCTGACGGCGTTTTCAGCGGATTTCGAAGATTGCAATTGTTGTTCCGAAAAAATAGTTAATGTCAAAAGATAAGTGACTTTTTTTTTTGCATGATAATGAAGACCTTAGGAAACAATTTCACCTTTTGTTTTAAGTAAACAGTGTGTATAATTAATTTTACAGCTGAATATTTTTAATTCATTAATTAGCTCTATCTAATTTAATTCCCCAATGTTGAGTATTTTGTTTATGTATATCCCTTGATTTTCAACGTACTTATTCAAAAAAAAATCTTGCATGAAAAAAACTGCAGTAAATCATAATGCGGTAGATAAAGGGTTAAACACATTTTTGAGATAATATATGCAACGTGACAACCCACTTGCTCCAATAGACACATTGAAATTATCAAGAAAGTTCAACTTTTAGTTCCCATTTCCTATTTCCGCTTTGTCGATCCAATCCAAATCAAGGAACTTCGAGCTTAAATTTTCCATTCACCTAGCAACTCCCCTATCCTAATTTCCGCCCGTGTTTTCACAATTCATTTGCTGCACGCTATCCCCATTGTCTTCACCCTCCGCCCTGTGCGAAGTATCAGGAAATGTGTCTACCACACAAGAGGGAGTTTCAACTTCGCGTATTGTAGAGCGGACCCATTGAATGGAGAAATTGCGAGCAGGGTGTCTCCCAACATAGCATCTTCTACGGCTGGCGAAAAGAGGATCGCAGAAGCCACTAGAAAGATAGGGAAGTTTCATGAAATATTCATTGTTTTATATTTCAATTCCGTTAGAAGATTGAAGAGAGACGGCGGAAGGAAATAGAGTAGCAAATTTAGTTTCGTTCTCCACCTTCAGGTTTTTTTTTGTTCTGCGTGTCATTTTTCAAGTTATCGTTGCATTAATAGGTATATGATTTCTTCGGGTGTCAGATTCAAGGAAAAGTAAAAATGGAATGTATTTAACCTATTAACATGTGTTTCTTAATTGCAAAAACAAAGTGGAATATATTTTGATATTTACGAATTATCGCAACCTATTGGCGACATTATATGGAACAAATAATGTGATTCTCGATTCAGCGCATACGACATATGCGAAATTGAGGTTAACAGCTTGGCAAGTTATCTTGAACGTTGGGGATTGTTGCGATAATATATGTAACTACCTATATTTTTACATAAAAGTTAACTTGATACTTGAAAACATTTTGCTACAAGAAGTACATATTTTCACTCATCACAGGAATTGAGGGTACTTAACGTATTATCGCAATCCATTGGCAACATTATATGAAATGAAACATTGTTAATACAACGCATGCGACACATGTGAAATTGGGATTGCCAACTTAGAGAGTTTATCTTAAGCGTTGGTGATTGTTGCGATAATACGTAAGTACCGATTTGAGTTGAGAAATGCTCTTAATACTTTTGTTTTACATTCTGCTTCAGAAGTGAAATAGATACAAATTTTTAATTTAATAAAATTTATTTACGACATATAAAAACCTATACCAGAAATAAAAACTCAATTTTCATAAGATTATGTATTAAACTGATTCCATACAATCTAGCATATCTAAAAACAAGTGACCGGGGATTCGTGGGGAAATTCGTAACGAATTTAAGATCAGTGTTGTTTCTGTCAAATCTTGAATTCGGTGCCACATAAGACCTACCCTGTAAAGAGGCTGATGCACGTTAAATATGTAGGAACTCAAAGTCCTCACGTTGTTATGGGGTGGACGTTGTGCGAAGTAAATGCCATCTTCGGTGTCATCCTGTCGCAGTACCTCCTTCTCGTGTTGGTTGAAGTGGGGATTTAACTGATCGTTGAAGTTCCGGCGAGAATCTAAACCAATAAGGATTGTGAAGCCATTGTTACACTTATTGGTAAACTAATTTAAATTTTGCAAAGCTAGCAGTGAAATTTATGTGTCGAGGAGGCATGAAGACGAAAAACAGTTTCTTAAAATTGGCCTTTAATAATCAATCATAAAGTCACTCTGCTCGTTACTGGAGCGATAAAATAAACAATAAGTTCAAAAAGCAACATTACCAGAGACATCCGATTCGAACCGTCTTCTAATATTGTAAAATGAATTTCTAATCTAAAATGGTGATGCAACCTGCAGTTGCATTGCCAACCAGCCGTTCTCTCCCTCTAAGAGTTAAACCACTCACACACTTCTTATATTTCTGTTTCTCCTTCCTTCTAGAAAAACTAACATGAGCCGAGTTTAAATCCTCGCTCGATTTGCATGGCAGTTGCTGCCAACCACAAATCACGAAACTCAAAAAGATAGGGTTCGAATCGGTGTGCTTACTTTCATTGAGATCATGGAACGGGATTGGAAAAACAACACAAGGAGATCATAAAAATTTGGATCCGACTTTTTAAATGTCTAAATGTTCATATTGCATACAAAATGAAAACAAATAGATATTCATAATAATTGAACTGAACTCAGTGACGCAACAACCCATGAGGGCCAAAGCCTACTGTGCCTATCTCAGTTTACGTGACCTTAGGCGCTGGGGTGCATGTGCAGATGTTTCGGTCAAGTGATCAGTCTCACACGAAATCCTCTGTTATTAATAATCAACTTTGATCAATTTAAGCGTTAGAACTAAGTGCGCAATAAACAAATTAGACAACTAAATAATAATTAATAACAGTTACTTACATAAAATGGGATGCAAAGTCTAAAACTCACCAAAGAGAAATCTTCCATTAATGACAGCAATTCAGGAATAAGGTACTATAATTCAGGAACTCCCTAGGATTGCTATATTGTCCACATAATAACAGTTCTCTATCTCACTGATTATTTATATGCGATTTATAGTAGTGACGTTCATTTTCGAAGTGGAGTTGCTCTAGTTCTAAGGCCAATTTGTCTGGACGGGGAATAGACCCGTGTTAGAGAGCTTAAACCTCGCAGATAGCCCATTATTACAAAACTTGTCACTTGACAAGGATAAAAAGATAGTTACTTCTCCTATAGCACTCGTGTAACTTCAAAGTATGATTTCAATAAAGCATGAAATTAAAAAATCTGGAAGTAATATAACAAAATTTCTTTCTCACTTTTAAAAATATATATCAAGTTACACATAAAATCATGCAATTACGACTCAATGCATGTCTTAACTACACGTGTTCACGTGTATTTTAATAAAATAAATTGCATGGCCATAGGGACGTTTTAAAACTTTTTGAGGCCCTTGGCAATGATAAATCTTTTCTGAGGCCCTGGGCCCTTATAAAAAAGTAGGCCCTACCCATGATTTTTGAAAATAGATAGTATATAACATGCATTGACAAATTCTCGTACAAAAGGTAATTTAAGACAAATAAATGTGCGTGACTCATAATCTAACAAACCTATGCGCAAACTGGCTCGACTGAAGGCCGCATTCTTATTAATTGCATTGAGAGATTGTTTATGGTATTAGACCTAAGCTTAGACATGGACAATGGTCATCACATAATAATAGTCTTTCCTCTTTTGCCAGTTGTCGTGCAGTTTGAAATCCTGGTTTTTGAAGAATATGTACGGGATATAAATATTTGACCTATAAAATTATCGGGTCATGTTTTTATTAAGTTTGAGTCGAAAACGATACGAGGCCCCCACCGAGGGTGGGGCTCTGGACCCGGGCCTAGTTTGTCCGTGCCTTAAGACGTTCCTCCCGATTAAATTTAAGCAAATCTTTCACTTAACGGTATTCAATAAATTTATGAGACTTGAGTTTTAGGAATCTATATTGAAACATTTTTTCTATTTTATTTAATCCATTAAATTTATTTCGTTATTTGTAACGCTATGTTCTCTAGATTTATGGATTCCCTTCTTTCAGATGATGTATTTTTAAAGAAATGATCTCCATCTGTCTCACTGTACACAATTATTTTCCCCGAAACAATATAAAAGTATTCATCGCACACCTAAGATCATCACTGAGGGGAAAAAAGAGAAGTGAAATGAAACCATCAATTTTTTTTTTATTCGATCAAAAGAGTTCTTAAATAATCTTTAAAATTTATAACTCACCTGTTTAAAATTTGGTGTCTTACTTGTCATTCAAATAAGAATGTGAGTAAGTATCTTTAGATACCGGTTAATCCACTCATTTTTATTCTATTCCCTCGTATTCCTTAATTTGGATATATTTCTCATTTTGGAACATAAAACCTTCATTTGAGATAGATGATAAATAAAGAATAAAATTAGTAAAAAAAGAAAGATACATGTATGATGTTAATAGAAAAATGAAATATCATTAGAATCTATCAAAATTTGAAATTCAATTCGCCTTTTCATAATAATTTGTGCTTTACTTATATTAACTGTGTAAATCCGCATGTAAAAATTCAACACATAACTCTTTCAAGACATGCTAGGCATTACATAATTTGCTTTAAAATAATTAAATCTTAAAATTAAATCTTTTGAATAGCTTGTTAAAATGTATGTTAACTTCGATAGATGTCAAGCATTTAAAATTGAAGAGTGAAATGATAACTTATATTATTAATTCCAACCTATGAATGTCTTCCAGCGTTTTATCTCAAATAACTGTGCTGGATATCCTGTACTCTAGTAATTAAAAGGTAAAAGTTTGCTTGAGACTAATATTTTTTGTTTTATTTTTACCCATTCTTTTTTTGTCATTTTTTGCTGCAATGATTAATGTAATTTTAAAGAAAAATGTTGTTTAAGTTTAAAACACTCAAAAAGAATTCATGTAAAGTATAAAAATATTTAGCGATGAATCAAGGTAGGAATTTTTTTCTTTTACCAATGGGACTGCATTTTAGCACAAATCAAATTAACTTTTGCAAAGACGGCAATTTCCCAACCGTGACAGACATTTCAGTGTGGCACCATCTATTAGCGGCATCGTTACCAAATTTGGACGCTTCAATTAATTGTTTTAAATTCAAGATCTCATCCTATGCTAAAGGTTACCGTGATTTAATTTTGCTGTATGATATGCGCGCCTTCGATTTTCGCATCCTGAAAATATATCCGGAGTCGAAATCGCAACCTTCGTTTTACGAAGCGGGCACGCTACCAGTGATCCAACTACCTATGAGTCAACTGTAGACTTATCTAAATTTGTAAGAATTTAATCGTTGCCTGGGAATCAAATATAGAAATTATTTATGTATTCTTAATTCTTTATGTATTAATAATATATTTCTTCGTATATAAAGTTTTAATAAAATAACTTACTGAACATAAAAAAATAGTTATACCATGTTCAAGCAAGTTTATCTACTGCTCTTCTGATTTATCTTTGTTTATGTCATAAATAAAATTATACCCTGGTTGTTCTTTAAAAAAATCTATAAATCAGTCGATAAGGAGCTGTAGAATCAATCGCAACTAATAATAAGTACTATTAATGGTTTTCAACAAATATATGAGTTTAATAAAAAAATAGAAATACCGTACATTTCCGTGAACATGCTGAGTACTTTTTTTTTTTTTTGGGGGTAAAGTTAAAGTAAGTGAATTGGTTATACATGGATCCGAAATATCATTATTTAGAATTAATTTTCTTCTTTTATTTCTGAAATATTTTCCGTCATTCATAGTCATGGTCGATTTTAATCTTATAACTTTTGAGGAATTTTAATGTTAGTAGCTTAGCTTTAATGCATCTAGATCTACCAGAATCAAAGTATACCACCGTAAAATTTTCAACACAAATGCCCAATCTTATTAAAAGGAATTCGCAAAGATAACAGCTAGATAGTTTTCCACACAACAATAAATTTTTTTTGCCAAAATAACTCATTTGATATCGTCTGGTATTGACACAACTTCCAAAGACGGCAACTTCGTGAATTGTAATAATACTTGTGTACCGTGACAATGGCTGATGTACCAGTGGGCGAGCATAATTAAATCTTGTCACACTCTATTGCCACCAAATGCGACTATTTCGAATTCATTTACAAAGGGAATCGTGCATTGTCAGTTAACAGTACATTAACTCTATGTCCGATGAATCCGCGTAACATGCTAGAAACACTAGCCTAAACGACCTCTTTTGTGTCAACATAGCATAGATTTACTGTGATTACTATAAACTGGGCCAACAGTTTACAAATGTTCTTCCGTAAGATAATAAATTCATATAAATTAACAAATGAAATCAAATTATATATCTTTTGGGGCATTCGATTTCGAAAATTTGGATAATTGGTGTCAATACAAGTTCCAATGTTTGGATTTGAGACATGATGAAAAAAATACAAATTTAATTATTTTCTTCATTGATTTAAGCTTTTTTATAATGCATTGCTTGGTTAAAAATATAATTTCTTATCACTAAATGGAAGTGATTATACATTGTCAATTAAGAATTGTAATCTCTGAAATTTTACTCATTGAGCATGTTGATATTTTTACAGAGATTCTTTAACTTGTGCTTACATAGGTTTAACATCTGAACCTGTTTAAGGAGGCATAAATCCTCTGTTTACATGGAATTTACTGTTAAATATGTTCTCACACATTAGAAAAATTAGTTTTACAATGTATTTGAACTCAATTATGCATCTAACTATTTTTTTAAAAAAAATCCGGTATTCGGTTGTATAAATGAAACGTTTTTAATACAAATGGACATTGAAATGACTTATTAATAGACCTCGGTTGAACAAAGTTCAGTGCTTTTTTAATATAAAAATATATTTATTCATATATCTTACTTTCAAAAAGAGAAAGAGCATGCTAGACAGAATAACAAATTGTTATAAATTACGATCTGTACGTAGGAAGACTTTTTAAGAAATATATAAGTACTCTGATTACGATCTCGTTTTTATATGTAATGGCATTTTTTAAAATTTAATATACTCTCGTGAATAAACAAACCTAAAATACTTTTGTAAATATTTTAGTGTGAAATCTTTTTTTTAAATTTCTTGATTTTAAAATCCACTAATTAGTTTAAAAAACTGAAACTTAATGTGTGATATCAAAGATTAGCGAAAAAATGATTTTATGATATATATATATATATATATATATATATATATATATATATATATATATATATATATATATATATATATTATATACATATATATATATACATTATATACATATATATATATATATATATATATACAAACTACTTATAAAAACAAATATTTAAAAAATCCTTACTAAAATTAAGAAATAAATTAGATGTTTAAAACCTTAACTTTACCTTAAAAGTCTTTATACTTTGTTTTACAGTTTTAGATCTCTTTGAAGAAAAGATACAATACAACAAGTATTATATCTATAAATATTATCTAAGATTATAGTAGCTTTTACCTGACATTAATATGTCGAATGAAACTGAAAAGCTTAAATCAAATTATAGCTAAGCTTCATGAGATAACTTGTTCGACCCTATAGTGTATCATTGTTCTAGTCGATTGCAGAATGTTCTAGTAACAATTACATTTAACTTTTTGTGGAATCGAAAAAATCGATATCTTGGGCAAAATCTGATACCATTAGATTGATTTGATCCTTTTCACGAAGGATGATGTAATATTATCTACAAATTTCATTCCAAATAGTTGAAGTAAAGAAACAATATATCAATAGGGAAATTAAATAGAAATCAAAAGTACAAATATCAATTAGATTAAGATAGTATTCAGGATAGTATTTATGGAAAAAGATAAAAATTCGAATTTCAGGATAGTATTTATGGAAAAAGATAAAAATTCGAATTTCATTCCCTGTGAGATTTTTTGAGTCTTGTTTAGGAACACGTTGAGTTGTAGTATACATTCAGACGTTATAAAATACTTTTAAAAACAAATCTGGAAAACCATGACAACAGATGTATAAAATCTATGCGAGTGTTGACTGCACAAGATCTTAACTTAGAGCCATTTCTGAATTGCATTATTTACAATATAACAGAGATGCTACGTTGTAGAAATGAAATAAAAAGCTCTACAATTTTTAAAGAAATCATTTGTACAATATATATTTATGATGGTTTCTGTTTAGAATAAACATTTACGTCATGTTTATATTTATCAAAACATCTTTTTTTCTACGTTTCTTGTTTAAAATACATTTGCATGTAATATATCTGGTTATATTTATTTTTTCTTGAAATATTTAGCTTCCATTCATACCAAATAACACAGAACAAATTATAATATCTGTTGATAACATTTTTGTTTCTACCTTTAATATGAATTAAGACCAAATAAACTGACAAAAGTATTCAAATGAAAAATTTTTAAAAAATATATTTTAAATTCATTCTAAAATTAATACACCTATTTTATTTCTAAATTCTTAGTTTTTTGATTCATCAGAAAATTCTTGAACTAGTTCGTTCATCATACTAAAGTAATTTTAATTAATCATTTTATTTTATTCCATTCACGAAAAAATTAAGTCTAAAATTTTTTGTTCTTCATATGATTTGATTAACATACCTCTGCATAAAATTTTCGAGTAATTGCGGTTTGTAATTTTTATGTTTTTCTTTGTGGCAATTCATAGAATAACAACTATGATACAATTTTCTAAAATCTTGGCCAACAAATTTATTTTGTATTTTTGAAAGAAAGTTAGAAGTTGTTTTCAAATATTTTTTTCTTAACATACAGAGCTTTTAAGAGGGAAGAAATACGAAATTAAATGCATAACCTATTACCTGCGCATGAATTGTTTTTTATTTTGAAATAAATTAATATCATAAAGTTTTCTATACATTAAAATTAAAACTCAAATAAAAAAACCTTAAGCGGCATTTAATTTATGTACGATGTAAATTGGAATACACAGAGAAATAAAATATTAAATATATATTACAATTTTATTCATTTTAAGACATTTCATAGTCGGCAATTTCTGTTATGTAACTCCAAAACATTCGATGTTTAACTTTTATAGCACGTTCAAGTGACATAGTGCATGACTTTGATATTGAAATATCCTTTATAATATATAATATCCTTTCATAGACTTTGATATTGAAAAAATCCCTCTTAAAAATTTACATTTTCGATTAAAGAAACAGTTAAATAACACAGCTTCTTGTTCCTGATTCTGCTAGGCTCTGTGGCTTAGCTAAAATCCCTTTTTAAAATATGAATGAACTAAAAGTGAAAAAAAAATTACTGAAAAAAATATTCATTGAGACATAAATATATTATATTATATTTGCATAACATATTGGTGCATAAATATATTATATTTTTAAATATACTTTCGAATACACCTTTCAAATAACCATTGAGTAGTATAAGAATATATATTTTTGAAAAGCCCTATGTACTGGAATTATTATAAATGGATCTAAGTCAGTCATATAAAATGCAGCGAAGAAAAGAATTTCGGAGGATTTTTTTCCAGATATGTATGGGATTGTGTTATTGACTCATAAAAATTCTTCAACACACATGCATTTCGAGCGATATTTTAGACTTTTATTAGAATCAAAATCTTGTCTTACTTGGCTTTTATCTGTGGAATATTCCATATTTACGAAAAATGTGAATAGATTCGAAAAAAAAATGCATCTTCGAGTATTTCTTTGGAGGACTACGGCATACCTTCCATTGGAACGGAAATAGAGTATGTTTGCTTTGCAAAAATTTCTAAAAAGAAATTCTAAGCACACCATTTTTTTTCGCTTTTTCTTTTCGTGCTTTCAGAGTTACACTATATGGTTTGCGAAATATGTGTTATATTATACGAATTTTAAAGTATGGAATCTCTCTCTCTCTCTCTCTTATAATGTACATGATAAAAGAAAGCAAATAAGTAACTATGGAACAGATCAGGGATTTTGAAAAATCTTCTAACGTTGTCGAAAATGAAAAGCACTCTTTTGTCCTTTATATTTTAATAAGTAAAATTGAACTTTGATGTATAATGCTAATCTTTATAATAACGTTCTAAAATTGTTTTCATTGATCTGAATTTTGGGGGTTTTAGATTAGATTCGGGAACTTAATGTACGCCTGGTATTAAAAATCAAGCAATAAAATAATAACAACCTGGTCAAGTAATCAAGTAATAACCTGGTAATAAAATATTTTCTTAAGAAAAAATTAACTGTAAATTACTCAATGCTTTCCAGTATATCCAACTAAATTTAAGAAATTTAAATTTATAGATTTTAAATAGATGTTATTGTCTTTATTTTGAAACAATATCTCCAATTTCGTGCATTATACATAGTGACTAAAATCAAGTATTTTCTTTGGTAGCCAATATAACAAATTCTAATATATATAACAGATATAATAGCAGATGATATAAACAGACTTGCATATAACGAATAACCAGTTATTCGTTAGAACGTTGTTCCATAGCAATTGTAAGCTATATTTTTAATTATTATGTATTATATAAATGACAAAACTTTCTGGATTACTTAACATTGAATTGATAGAAATTTAGAGAAATATAACCTGTTAAAAGATTTTTTTTTTTACAAAATAAAGTATCTTAAACTTTATTGTGAACATTTGTATGTTATACTATGAAGAAAGTGTTTCTCAAACTTTCAATATCTGACACCCAATTTTCAATAACAATTTTCATCGCGCCCCCACCCCCATACAATAATAATGAATTAAACACAATAAAAATATACTTTGATGCTAAAGCTATAATACGACTTTAATTATAAATCATACAAAATATCAAGATAAGTATTATACTTTGTGCATGACAAAAAACCATGAGAGGCACTAGTAGTTATTAAATTTGTTTTTAATTTAATATTGATAAATTAATATTTAAAATCTTTATGAAGTATTGATACATTTACGAGTATTTTATATCAGTGTAAATGTGTATTTAACTTTTATTACGGCAGAATGAATTTTGTTTTACTTCCTTTCAATAAATTAGAATTAATTTTAAATATTTTATTTTCGACCCCCTTTCATGGATACCACGCTCCCTCCCCGGGGGGGGGGTGCGTTTCCCAGTTCGAGAAACATTGTCTTAAGAAATTCCCCCTCGTCTTAATTTGAATCTAAGCAAACTCGAAGCCTAAGCAGGAGTTGTGAACCCCAAGCATTTCCTGTCGTTCACTCAGATATGCATTCAATATTCCAAACGTGCTGTTAGCAGAAGAACGGTTCCGAGCATTGTTTATTAACAAGCAAATCTGCATCTCCAATGGATCTCTTCCTGTCATGCGCAGGAAGTGCTTTGAATGGACCGCCTCGATTTCAATTTGAATATCCTCTACCTCTCAAATCAGCATAGAATAATAATTGAGTAATTATAGCGAGAATATATACCACACTTGTAATGATAATTGAATAGATCGTTCTATATTTTTAAGTAGTTCTTTTCTTGGAGTTGGGCATAGTATTCTTAGTTATTTCTAATTAATTTTGAGACTTTAATACTTTGTAATTTTCGACTGCTAACTCTTTATATTGTATTATATTATGCTCTTGATTCATTTTTAAGATTTTAATCCTTTAATCATGTGCTCACATATTTGCCATTTACTCTGTTTATTATAATTCGTTACTAAATATAAGTTTGAAAATCGAATCGAAATAAGTAGCATATTATAAATGTTTTCATATCAAAATTATTCAAATATTTATTGCATAACAAATATTAAAACATCGATGTCATATGTTGCTGACGATTACAAAATTAATCTTGAGGAATTTTCGGAAGGCAAAAGATGTATATTTGAACAAAGCAAAGCAACAAAAAAATTTATTCCCACTCTAAAATCTCACAATAAAGAGCTAACCTATTACTTAATTTATCCTATTTAAGAGATAATTGACTCGTATTTTCTTTTCAAAATGGTTTCAATAATACAGATACAATCTGAGCCCTTAGTAAGTAAAAGGATTAATTTGCCCAGCACTGCAACTACCTACTATTACCATAAATTTAAAATTTTTACAAATAAAACTCTACGTTATTATTTATCAAAGTTTTTAAAATCAGATTCAACTTCTCTTGTTTTCTTATACTCTGCTTCTTTCATAGAAATGTACGAATTTTCATAAAATTTCGTCATAAAGGTGTTGAAAATCTAGGAGTTATTTCAAAATATTCATAAATAAATTAAGCATTTAAAGTAAAATATTTGAAAATATGAAAGTCTCAGCAGGTATTTCACTCTCATGTATTATGCGGTGATATTAAATTATTTGAAAAATTTTATGCTGCTTTTCTCATGCATCCATTTTTTTAACTTCACTTTATATAATCTATTGTCCGTACCTGAACTTTTTATTAGTAGTTCGTAAGCAGAATGAAAAAAATCATTTTATTTCCTTTGTTTTTAAAAGGAAACTAATTTCCTGATTTGTATTTTTTCTTATACATAAGTATTCAATCAGTTACGTTGTATATAAATTACATATTTTTTATAACGAGTTTTTTACTATTCTTATCCAATAGTCCTCCCGGCACGTTCTTTCCCTTTGAAGTACCTAAATGAATTTTTGTATTTTTGTTATATGAGGTACAAATTATTGTTTTTTTTCATATTGAAGTTAATGTTTTGAGCTAGAAATAATTGATATTTAAAAATATAGTGTTTCAGTTATACTTAACATTTTTCAATTTCAATCATGATTTTATAACACATTTACATGCACATAATTTATATTACATTTATGTAAGAGTAGAAAGTTTAGTGGATTTACGGATTTTTTGCGCTACTGACAATTAGGCCTTCGAACAAAAAAAATGGCTTCATATACTTTCTTCTTAAGATATTAAACTTTTCTCTAGATACTAAGACTAAGACCTACTTTAAAATCATTTGTGTAATACTTTCTACTAATTACTGTTTGCATTTATTACCGTCTCTGAACGGATGCCACTGAAACTTCATTACTTCAATTCAAATCAATATTTTACATAATCGACACAGAAAAAGATTTAAAGATAATTTCTTTCAAAAAGTAGCAGTATAGGTTTTTTTTTAAATATCTGAAGATATATTCTTCTTTCTTAATTATTTTTTCATGTTCAAGATAGTACAAAGTCCCGAAATTAAGCAGAATTTATTTTCATTCATTCGAATATAAAATTACTAGCTGTATGGCCCGGCGTTGCTCGGGCTTTCTCTACTTTTATAAAAATGTTCACCTTTTCTTTTCATAAAATCAGCACTTCTAATACTCTTTTTCAAAATGACTCCCCCCCCCCCTTTCCTCCACTTAGCCTGGCGTTGATTGGCCTTTTTCCGAGTGTATAACTTAAAATTCGTTGTTTCGAATTTTTTTTGCTTCTTTCCTGTCAGACAGGTTTATTCCTCCCCGGCGTTGCCTGAACATTTTTAAATGCATAATACATTGTCATGGAAATTCCTCTTCCCCTCTCGCTATGATATCTCTTGAGTAAGTGAACAGTAAGACCTTAGTGTTCAGTCACCCACTTTGTAACTTTTTAGGACCCGATAACGAAAATGTACCTTTTTAAAAACAGTTGTATGTTCAGAAAAGTAGAAATTTTTATAATTACAAAATTTTCACAACTGTATTAAATGTTGAATTAAAATTGTGAGCATTTTTTAAATGTTCAATAAACGGAAAAAAAGTTTCATGCAATTATTTTTATAAATGAAGAAGTTATAAAAACTTTGAATTTGATAAGTAGTTATTAAATATTTAAAATTTGAGTATATTTTAACTGATGCAACATAAATAATAAAAAATAAAATACTATAAAGAATTAAAATTTATTTAAGTAATTCTCAGTTGAATAAAAATGTTACTTTGTCTTCTATTTTTTTTAAATATTAAAACTACCCTTTTTACTAATTATTATAATACTTATTATTACACTTTCTTGAAAGGTTTAGAATTATGCATTGACAGACTTGTAAAACCTTCGATATACATCCAGCATCAATTTTACTGTAGTTTTGTTATAGGTTTATAATATTCCTAATTATCCGCCGTTCTTCAAGTTTAGTGAAATGGGTGTCCTACACTTGGCCTTTTTCAACTCAGTTTGTTTTGTATCTCGATATTATCTTTTGAACTGTAAATTTGCTTTAATATTTTTTATCCACTATAAATAGCATTTATATTTTAAATTATCGCCTTGCTGAATGGAAACTATTATTACAACTTTGCATTCAAATGGGAGAATCGATCTTAAGTTGAATTTAAAAAACATTTATTGAGTGTGAGGTCCTCTTTCTTTCTGTTAATATTTAACTTACAAAATGATTTCACTAACGCCATTCAAACTATCAAATATCCTTTTTTCTCACGTTGTGTAAATTGAAAACTACACCGAATCTTCGAATTCTGTGTAAGCGACCTCAAATTACCATAACTGAAAACTATATAGCACGATTTAAAAAGAAGTGAAAAGCTTTTTCTGAAAAACGGCGTAAATCAATCTTGGTTCAAAATGCATTCTTTTTCAGGTCGACTGATTCGATTTTTGCAAGATTTTTATAGAATAACTGTCTGTGTTTTGTCTTTCGAATTTCAGCGAATTTTTACTTTAATTAATATTGCGCAGTCCGTAAATATTAAGATTTAAAAATTGACGAACGTAACATACTCGAACTTTTGTAAAATCATAAACAAATAAACTATGTTATTTTTTCGATTAAAATAGTATAAATAATTTATATCTGGAAGTGTAATACGTTAATATTACTTTTTGTTGTATTTTTTTATGTTAAAATTGTAATGAGCCTCACACTCTGCCTGTTTAAACTTTCGCAGTTTCTTGCGTCTGGCGTAGACAAAACAAAATGCAAAGGTTAGCTTCACACATAAAAGATAGATATTTGCTATCGCGGGTTTTTTGCAGATGGCAGAATTTTTTCCTACTTACTTGACAATTATTGTTATATTTTGGACATTTCACACAATATCTATGAATTATAGCCTATGTGTTATTTTGATGTATAAGCTATACTTTTGTAAAGTTTCATTAAAATCCATTCAGTTGTTTATGCGTGAAAGACTCCCAAACATCCTCACAAACTTTCACGTTTATAATATATATTAGGATTACATCCTGTTGCCATTTTCATTGCTTTAATACTCTAAAACTCTTCCAAATCTTTTGGATGTTAGATTGTGACAATCTAATATCATTGTCTGGACTTGGATTATTTCTAACGACTTGCATTTATATCTTGAATAGTGTCTGATGGAGATAATAGACGTATTGAAAGCATCTAAATGAGTTCATTAACTAAATAGCTATCGCAAATACGTATGTTAATTAACATGGAGGTATTTTGTTGCAATGTCATTAACCATCTTTAATGCTATTTGTTCGAATTGGCATACGGCAAATAATAAAAGAATTTTAAAGATTTTTAGATGCTTTTTTTTGTAAAATTCGATTAGTTCGAAGTTCTAATTTTCAAATCTCATTCGATAGTACAAAGTATTTAAATATTTGAATAGGCGATCTACTAAGCCTTTTATTTTCCCCAGAAAATTCCAAGGAAATAAACATTATATTTTAAATGTTCGTGACATTCCATTTTTATAAGAGTTGACGAATTCGGTTATGATTTTAAGATCGTATTTGACTTCTCCAAATATGTAAACGCTTTCACAAATGAACTATTAAAGTTATTGCTTCCAATTTAGGGTGCTTACGTATTATCACTACCTTATTAGCAACATTATATGAAAAGAAGCACATGGTTAACAATTCAGCTACTACCATACATGTGAAATCGAGGTTGCCAACCTGGCGAATTATCTTGAATGTTGGAGTTGTTGCGATAGTGCGTAAGTACACAATTTAGTTACACAACATTTTTGAAAACCATTTCCTTATGATCATTTTCAAGATCACTTACAGTTTTAAAAATCGGATTTAGAAAAACAACTTTTTTTGTATTACTTGCAAAGTAGCTTCGATAAAATTAAATAAACATTTATTTAAAAATTCTTAGAACTAAATATAACTTATGTTCCAATTAAAATTTTCCAAAAATATCTAATAAAAATATATAGTTAATCTGGATACAAGCAGTAATTTGTTGTTGTTGAGGCTGAGTATAATTGATACATTTGATGCTTATTATATACGAATGTAATACATGAGTGTTTTAATGATAGAAATGTGTTCCAAATTGACGTAAAAATAAATATATTCACTTTTATAACATTTAGTATTTCCTATAGCAATGTTCCATTGTTATCATGTTCTCACTTTTGATTTTTAAAATGGTTTAGTAAGGTTTTAAGTAAATAGATATTCAAAGTGTCTCTTCCTTCCCCCTTCTTTGCCTTCTATACTGACTACTCTTACAATGTCTATATAGCTCCTCTAATATACTAACATGTGTATAACTTTTTGCTCAAAAGTAATTGCTATTAAATAAATATTTTGGACCAAAGTAAAAACAGTTCATAAAATTTCTTCAATGTGTATCATGAGATATTGTGAGATAAAAACTGATATTTAATGTTGTGAATTTTCAAAACGAATTTAAAATTACTACCAAAATTAGAATGTTTTTGAAAAATTAAAAAGAAATGGTATTTACATTTATTTCAATACGCCGAATTTTAGAGTTAATTACAGCTTTTTATTTAATGAACGGAATAATTTTTGAAGAAAAATTTTATTTATTTAAGTTATTTTCAATAAATTCTGCAAATTAGAGGCCAGCCTTTTTTTCTCTTTTTTACTAATATCTAATCTATAGAAGGATATTTACATTAAAAAAGTACTCTAAATTTTAAATTTCTGGAGTTATATTTTTTATTTTGAAATATTATTTTCTTTACAGGTAGGGCCGTAGCTAATAAATGCTTGAAAATTCAAAATGAAATATTCTTTTAAATACATATACAGTGGCGCTCTGAAGTGTTCGTACACTTGCAATTTTCTATAAAATTTAATGTTTACGACTAATAAAAATTAATATATCGGAACTGAGATGTTTTATAATATCTGCACACACACACAACTTGTTCTTCTTTAAATAACATATTCAATTTTTAAAATGTAGAAAATTTTTAAAAATTAATAATCAGAAATCAACTGAAAAATTACGCTGCCAAAGTCTTTATACACTTAAAAAAAGTCTCAACATAGCTTCAAGTATTGCATTTTTCTCTTAGTTGAGTACTTAGTAAAATATCTTTTAGTGTCCCCAACAACTTTCAAACATCTTAGTATAGATTTCATCCGTTTTTTGTAGTTTTTTCATCAATGCTCCTCCATTCTTCTGTGATTATTGTTTTTGCTTCACATTTTGTTATTGCATGTCATGTTTGCTTACTTTAAAGTCAAATTCTCTCCAAATATTTTTACAGGGCTTAAATCAAGTGATTTAAGAAGTGTTTTCAGAATTTGGGGACAGTTATAGTGACATCAGAGGTGTACGTAATGCGTTTGGGGTCATTATCTTGTTAAAAATGAAGTCGTCTCCTATACATAAATTTTACGCGGATAGTTTCAAATTATTCTTTTGAAATGTTTAAGTAATGCTCATGACTTCCAATACTCTGCCCAAAATACCAAATTATCGAACCCTGAAGCCAATTTACACCCCTCCCCCCCAAAAGAACCCATCCACTCCTAAATGTTCACTGTTCCAACTAAATTCTTTGGATTTCCTAAATTTATTCTTCTTCAAATTGTTATACGGCCGTCGAAACCAAAATTGTTGAATTTTCTATCATACCAAACAATTTTCTCTGTCAATGTAATAATCTTACAAGTATACGAACACTTTTAAGTTCCACTGTACATAATGTTCCAGATTTTGAATTTGGTATAATTTTTATGAAAAATTTGAACGCATTTGATAATATGTGCTTGATTTGACCATTTTATTTTTTAAGTGTATTCCCTTTTCTCTAAATTTCTATCTATAATAGAATATGCTTATTAATTTATATATATTCTCGCTTATCTGCTAAAATTCTTACACTGAAACTACCCTATACATTTTACAACAAATGTTATTCATTTCACACTTACACACATAAATTTAAAATTCAACTGAATATCTGCAAAAGCATTTTGGTGAATCTTCCAGAACTTTAACCACGCTTCATTTCGGCATTCATCAACCGAAGCAAATATCGTTTGTCTCGCTGGCAATACGCGGCGCCGCGGTTATTCTAAAGCGACCCGTTGCCAGGTTCCCTTTTCTGAAATCTGGGTCGCTGTTTGAAAGAATTGGTTTAAATAATCGATGTACAAACCGAGAATTGATGAAAGGATGATCTAGAATTTATTTCGCTTCTAAATCTTTAATGGAGTGTTTCATCAATTACGGATACTCGTTTGTTCTCGGAAATTATTTCCGAAATTCAGCCACAGAGCTGAGAATCGATTCGTTTGACTAGACTGCATGTGTCTTTTGCATTCCGACAAGCTTTGTTCTTTCGCCGTTTGGAATATCTGTGGAATTTGTTTAAATAATGTCTATTCGTATTCGTAGTTTTATCATTACACACTCGTTTATAATTCAGAAAGAAAGTAATACATTCTATATAAACGATTCTTATTCGGAAAGCAAATTTTGACTTGAGAAAGAATCCATTTGTTGTCAAAAGTAACAATTAAGCCTAATATTGCTATACAATATTTTTTAATTAAATACCGTTTATATAGAACCGGATATTCGAAGCATTTTGAATTACTTCTTATTTTATAGCTTTAACTTGGATTATGAACAACAATGAAAAAATTTATAGTTTTATTGTTCTTTTTATTTTAAAGCATTATTTTTTTTTCCTTTTTTTCCCTTACAACAGAAATTTTTAAATCCAAGCTAAATTTTGATTACGATAAAACCAGTGCTGGATTTCGATGAATATATTATTAACTAAGGATAAAAAATTCTTGATTTAACATTATCAGCATAATATTTTTTACCCCTAAATGCATAACGATTTAGATCAGCATCGTATGTTTAAAATTTCATATATCTTTATATTGAAACCTTTGTGTAATATTCTTTTTAATTTCTATTTTATCAAACTTCTTTTATCGTTTCCAAACACAACTAGAATCTTTGATAGTTAATTTCTTTATCTGTGGTTGTTTTCATTGATGGTGCACAATCTGAGAAAAATTTCATTACGGTGGGTGTTAAGAATTATGATTATTTGTGTCAAAGTAATAAAAACGTAGAAGAAAAATTAGAACATATATGAAAACATACAGCGATGAATAATACTTACATTTTTGCATTTTCTGGTAAATTTGTGCCAGAAAAATGTAACTTTATGATGTAAAAGTACATCATTTTGTGTAAAAAAATTCTTGTGGGTTTTTTTGTTTTTGTTTTGCATTTTTCCCATTGGCAAAACCCCTTTCTGTGTTGATTTGAATTTTATTTATTGAAAATAAAAATTTATACATTTAGGGGCTAAATGTTTTTTTAACTATCTTGCATGCATTGAATGATGTGAATTTTACAGAACTTTTATTTTAACTTTCGCTAAGCAATTATTCATCAGATGAGCAAAATTTTGCTCATGATTTCTCTCTCTATATATATAAAAATGATTTTCATGACGCTGTAGTAAATTAACTTATACATAAGGTAGTTAAAAAAAGATCAAATTGGAGAAATCATTTATGATGTGTGATGAAGAGTCTTTCCATGAACATTCAAAAATATTTAGACGTGACGATGCATTAAAACTTTTACAGCCAATTATGAATAAAAATCCATATGCATAAAATACAGAAATTTAATAAATCACTTGGCTTTGCTTTGAAAAAGTTTTCAAAGCAAAAGTTATGCTTTGCTTTGCAACATCATTGGATACGATATTTACTCATGAACAGTTTGTTTAGATGTGTCGAGGTGCAAAAGCAAGAACGGAATAATAATTCAGTGCAATTTAAAGGAAAAAAGGATTATTTACGGTGTTTTTGAAAAGGCATTAAATCAAAATTCAAATTTAAGTTAGGGGGTGAAGACTTGAAATATATTCTTTTCCTGCTTAGAATATACTGAAAAAAACAGGAAAGTATATATTTAAGGCTACACATTACCCTAAAAATGACAAATTTAGCGAACAATATTTTTTTTTGCATTTTCCTGTAGCCCATACGATTGGGAATCTTGACCTCAAATTTCAGATCTAATAGCCAATTAGTTTTTAACATATTTGAAGTTTTCTGAGTATTGTCAGTCACTAAATTTGTCAGCTGAGGGGACGTGGTTAGTTTTGGTTTCATTTTAAAGCGTTTTCCCATTTTTAAATTTAATTAATTACTGATATTTTTTTTAATAAAATTGATACTTGCAGATAAGTGATTATTAACTTCAACTTTCACTTCTAAAATCGTTTCAGTTTTTTATAGTTTGAGTTTTTGGTGTTCTTATAGTTACTTAACTAAACTTTTGATTAAAAAAAAGGTCTTTCTCAAGACCAATATTTATTCTGCAAATAAGCATATAATTTATGTATTTTAAAAGCTTTTTAACTTTGTTTAAGTTAAGTGTTTTCTGTTAAGAAAATGCCAAGGACAAAACTTTCGCACCTTGCGAAGAGAAGCAATATTTCTAAGCGATGGAGTACTTCTAAAAATGACAATTCTAAAAACCTGCCTTTAGCTGATATAACTGCAAGAATTCAAAATACAAATGTTTTGAAAACGAATACTACAGGTAAAAGTAAACATTTCAGTAATGTTCCAAACTACATTATAGTGGATACTGAATGTTTAAGTAATTTGTTTACAAATCATTTATGCAATATTTGTCATACTGCTTCTTTAAAACTTTGCTTTGGTCAAAGAAATGGATTGGCATATAAAATGAATGTTGTATGTTTTAATTGTGTTTAAACTCAAAGTGAAATATGTTCTTCAAAACAGTTGGTTGATACTAAATTGCATCAAATATCAAATGTTAGCAAGAATAAATTTTTTAATGCTCCATTTGATGTAAATAGGAGAATAGTGCAAGGTATTTAAGTTTGGGACTTGGCTACTCAGCATTGGAAAAATTCTGCATGTACATGAATTTAAGTATAATGTCTAGTAAAATTTTTAATTCATATAAGGCAAAAGTTCTGAATGGACATCTCATTGGGTCAAATCAGCTGTTGCTTGATGTTCGTAAAAATATCAGAGAGGTGTATGGCTCAAAGATTGATAAAGATATCGTCGATATTGGAGTGTCATACGATGGAAGTTGGTTGACAAGAGAACATACGTCAAACATCGGAGTAGGATGTGTTATTGACTTTCTGACTGGCTTCGTGAGACTATGAAGTAATGTCAAAACGGTATGGAGAATATCAGCAGATAAAATTTGCACTTGAAGAAGACAGTGCTGAATTTCGTATTTGGTATGAAGGACATCAGGATGTTTGTAGTGCAACACATGTCGGATCATCTGGTGCAATGGAAGTAAATGCAGCTGTATAATTATGGGAAAGATCTGAGAGCATTGGCTTCCGGTACACAACCTTGCTCTCTAATGCGGATTCTAGGACTTTGTCTGAATTAAAAGAAAGGAATGTGTATGGAAATGAGACACAAATAAAAACGAATAATGTATCACCCATGTAAGCAAAATGTTGGGAACAGCTTTGAGGCAGACAGTTAAAGATTGGCGAGTGAAAGGTGTAACTTTGGGAGGAAAGAAACGCAGTAGTTTGAAAGAAGAGACAATAAAAAAACTAACTAGATACTACACTAATGCCATATGCAAAAATTAAGTTGATGTAAAGGCGATGGAAACTGCAATTTATGCTACCCTACTTCATTGCATGTCTTCAGACCAGAAGCCACAACATAAAAAGTGCCCTTCTGGTATAGACCCATGGTGTTTTTACCAATCACTATTGGCTCGTGGTAAGAAACCAGGTTTTCACAAAGGTTGTCTAAAAAAAACCAATCAATGAAGAATACTGGCCCACAATCTAGCCGATTTATCAAAGATTAGCTTCGTCCGAATTGTTAAGCAGGTGTGTCCGAGGTCTGACATAAAATTCTAATGAGGCATTGCATTCGATGATATGGAACAGATGTTCCAAAGAAAATTCAACTTCTAGGAGTCATGTGCTGATTGCCGTGTCGAGTGCAATATCTGAATTTAATATTGGAACATTAAAAGCTCTAAAAACCTTTCATGATGTTAATTACCTTGCAACACGTTTATCGTCTTAACATTTAGCTTTCTTTACTGATTATAGGAGAACCTATTTCAGAAAGAAAATAAAACCTGCAAATTTTAAAGTCGCGCAGCAAAAAATAAAACTTGCTAAATTGCGTCGACTTAAAATTGAGAAAAAAATTAGGTCCTATGTACAAATCTGGTGGTTTTTAACTTTTTTTAAAACTTTTATTTATATCATTATTATTCTTTATAAGAGTGTATTGTATTTTAAAACTTTTAAGAAATTATTATGTTAACTTTAAGCTGAATAATCTCATCGTAACAAATGCTACATCGATATTTTTCAAAAACATATTTTGAATAAGTAAAAGTATTTTCAATCATATTTAACTAATGTAGTGTTTTTCTATATTATATAAGTAGTAAAATAATATAATAAAAATTTAGAGCTTTGCGAGCATTTTTAGTTTTTGTTTTATCCCTTTACAAACTTTAAATGCATTTTTCTCAGACTTTTATTTTTGAAGATGTAAGTGTTTTCTAATCCCTAAGGCTTTTTTCTATTCAAGATACAGTCTTAAAATTTTTATAGGTACTAAGATATGTGTGTTCTACAAAAGTTAGTATGTATTTAGGTCTGGGATCTCTAGTTAATTTTTTTAAAAATGTTAAAGTTAATATTTTCGTGTTTTTTCCAGGTTTTGCTAGAAAAATAATTTTTAAAAATCAATAAAGAAACAGATTTTCAAATACATGCTAACTTTTGTTTACAATAATATTAGAAATATAAATCACTCAAAATAAAGAAAACATTTCAAACATTGTGCATTTTATGAGTTTAAAGAAACTTCAAAATTTTTGAATTTTTACAATAAGGGCTTGTTAAATTGACTTTTTATTTTCAGAATAAGTTTAATAATATAGTCTGAAAACAATACATACATTACTTTTAATATTACTGTCTCCAAAAAAAATCTTTGCAAAAGGGTACTGTGTAGTCTTAAGGTTTTACAATTAGAGCAATGAGTATGAACAGTTGTGGAATTTGTACAATGGGGCCTGGTCCACCGTTTGGTGAACAAAAGATACCCCTGCCCTCCCCCCTTGTATTTTTTTAAAAAAATTTCATTTGTGAAAATGAAAAACAGAATTAACTCCATGAAATTACTTTCAATTTTGCAATCGTTCTATAAAACTGTTAATTTTTTAAAGCAATTTTTAAAATTTAACATGGGATTGAAAGCTAAGTTACTCCATATCAAAATTTTTTCACTTATTTGATTATTATATGACAGGCAACAAACATGTTCAAATGACAGGCAACAAAAATTTAAAGCTCATCAGAATGCTACTCTACATGGCCATGTTTTTATCAACAATCATCTGAATAATTTGAAAAGCTTTTGAATAAAAATAAAAACACCAGTACAATTTTAAGCTATTTTCTTAAATAGAAACAATGTTTTAATGTCGTCAAGATTTGTTACTCTTTCCAAATCCGAGCACAAGCAGTACAACTCGGGGTATTTATTTTAATAACAAAGTAAATAGACTGAGACTTTTTTAAATATAAAGTAACGTATTCAGTTCTGAAAAATTATTTAAATTTTCTGGAAGTTCCTTTTACTCTCGTTTTATTCACATTTTAATTTATTCATCAACATAGCTGATAAGCTCATACCCTCCAAAACAAACAACTTCCATTTCCTGACTGTGTTCTATCTCGTTCTTTTTCTTCTGTTTATCTCTTCTACTCTGCTTCTCCCTGCTTGACACACTATCTGGAGGTAAAGACTATTGACTTTATCGCTTGCACAGAATGGGCCGTTCATGTCAAAAGGTAATCACGAACAAAACGAAATGCTGCAGTAAGATGCTTTGCGTTACTGTCCACAAGTGTCTCGGGAAGACAACTTACAGTGAGATATGCTTCTTACTCGAATTGGAATGTGTGGTAATATAGAGAAAAGAAAGGCACATATCTTCTGATTTTGGAAGAGAGATTGGCAACATTACCTCAACTCTGACGTCATTTCGACATAGTTCTGGGGTACTATTTAGTAAAGAAAAAACGAGTTGAGCTTTTGTTTGTCCACATAATGCCCACATTCCTGGATTATTTGTATCCATTTTCTTGTTGAATTTCTAGCGTTCACAAACAAGATTGTTAACTGTTGTTTAAAAGAGTATTTAACTTTGGAACTGTTTATTTGTAGATTTAGTATGAATTGTGTGAGCATAAGACATTAGAAATGTTTTGTTTTTCTTTTTTACCAAAATTGAAACAATCTCACTGTGTAATACTATAATAAGGGTTTTTAATAAAGATGCTTCTAATAGTCTAGTTCAAATACAATAAGTAACCTAAGGAATTTAGTTGCTTCAAAAATTTAACAGTGTTACTTATTTGAGAACTGAGATAAATAATAAAAATAAGCTGTCCCCAGAAATTTATGAAAGAATCATTGCTGTAAATAAATGTTTTATGCCTTGAAGAGTTATTTATAATCCAGTTTTCTCAAATTAAGAACTAGATTGCTTCTTTACGAAAGCCTTATAAGATATGTCCAGACTTAGGCATCAGAGACTTGGCCATTGACTTTACGTGATGAGGAAGCTTTGTGAATTTTCGAGAGAAAGATCTTACACTGCATTTTTGGTGGGACCCAAGTGAATAGATCACGGGAAAAATATATCTTAGAACTCTACAAAATTTACAACCTGATATTGCAAAATTTGTTAAATTACAAAGACTTAAATGGGCTGGTCATCTGGCTGGAACGAATGAAGATCGTTGCTACAAGAAAATCTATCTGTAAAAGTCTATAGGAAATAGACATCGCGGCAGACCTCCGTTAAGATGGCTTGAGTGTGTCAAAAAAGACCTAAATATTTTAAAGGTAAAAAAAACTGAAAATCCGTTGCCAAAAGTATAGATGCCCGAAGAGAATTTCTAGAGAAGGCCAGGGCCCACCCAAGGCTGTCGATCCATTGAAGAAAGAGGAAGATTTTAATTTGATTTTCTTATAAATTAACAATACGCGTCTTAAGACCAAAATGGCGCCAGAAAATGCAATGTCGATTCCCAATTTATTCAATATTTGTTATGATAACTGTACCTATTACTAAAATAAGGATTGGTGCGTATGAAATGCCAGACTTTGAGTGATTATATTAACTCCATATTTTTTTTCAAAGGCTGTTTATTTAGTAAAAACATGTCCCATTAGCTTCAATGCACGTTTCCCTATAATATTTTAATACATAGAACCCTGTCCTAAGAAAATTCCGGTCTTAAGAATCAACAAATTCTGATCAGAAATTTTTCAGACTATCTTCCTTTTCATACTGTTTATCCCCTAAAAACTGATCTAAATAGTTAAAAATGGAAGTCAGTTGGTGAAAGATCCGCTTAATATGCTGGATGCTGCTAAATTTCAGATTTCAGTCCGCTTCATTTCGCAATTTCTTTCTAAGACATAAGCGTTGTCGTAGAGAAGTATTGGGTAAATTCAATTAACAAGTGATGGACAATAAGTTTCAATTTCTTATGAATTTCATCAATTTACTAGCAATATAATAGCTGTAGTTTAATTCATTTCCACCAGTACTTTCAGAGCATTATTTTCTACTGATGGTTTGGGGTTTTGAAGTGAAAAACATCTCAGTGAAATATTTCAAGCAAACGCATGCTCTTTCTAATTGGTAAAAGTATTCTTTTAAAATATATCTGGTTTATATTATAATATATATTAAAATATATCTGGTTTATTAGTATATTGTACCGTATTATTCTAAAGTATATACTCATGTAAAAATTAAACGATTATCTGCTGAATTAATATCCTTACGAAATTTAAAACAAAAAACAAGATGGAACATTTCTTTGTTGAAATGTGATTCTGGCAATGTCCAATACGACTGTAACCGAGCTTATGCCAAAAACAAACACATAACGATAACATGGAGGCAAATGTTTACTTGTAAAGAAAATCTGACATTTTATGCACACAAAACTAATAAGTTAAGTCTTCATTAACTACTGTCGATATTACATGAAGAAACATCTGATTTTTTCGGCTGTACTAACTGCAACAAATTTCAAAAAGTTTACATTAAGATTTTATCTATTTAAAAATAAGTTAATTTGTGTGAAAGCTTCTTCATAGAGGAAGAATGTTGAACCATATCAATAAAAGATGTTATTTGACTTTATTAGTATTTCAGAGATATAATAACAAATATACTAAACTATTTTTTAGCATTAAATCACAAAAACTTGAAACTCCTAGTTTTAAATAGGTAAATAAACAATTTGGAAAACTATAGATACAATCTCAAACTTTCTATTTTTATGGTCATTATATTAACGTGAGGTTTAACTTATTTTACTTTTTTATTTAGATTTAAAAGTATTTATTATATTATTGCAACATTTAGTTATCGTTAAAATATTCATCAAATCGTCAAGTAACTAAATCATTTTTATATATTATTACCCATTTTTAAGAAAATTAAGTACAAAAACATACATAGAATTGCTTTGCAATCGATTCATTACTCTTTTCGAAAGAATGTAAGGAAACTCTTTCCTGTTCTTTTACGACCATGAACCTTAATTGAAGATGATGTTCTTCCCTAACCCAATCCCTCAGAAGACCCATTTCCGTATCTTGGAGCTCAAGCACCGGATCCGGTCCCCGTTTCGATTTCCCAGCGAGTGCCATAAATCGTATCTACATCGAAAACGATTAATACATTAAGTCCCCTCGGGACCAGTGCAACTACGTGTCTTGACTGCAGACAAGCCCACAATCTAAGAACGCCATGTTACTATTCTTTCTACCAGGATACGCATGGCCAGACTCCTGCACCGGTCACGTGTTTGGGGGTGTAAACAAATAAGAAAACTAAAGTCGTAAATCTCTGCCCTGGATGTTTGCCATTTGCAGGATGTGTGGGGAAGCGAGTGAAGTCCTGAAGGAGTATTCTCTCGTTACAGTACACCGCAGGGATTTGGGGAAATAGTGTTGCTAAATTTTTTAGTCCTTCCCGAAGAAAAAGGAGCTTCAATATCGTTTTCGGGATTGTATAAACCCCTTCATCTTTATTCATGAGATGGTTACTTTGAATGGAGGAGAAATCGGACTCAACTTCAGGGAAACTTAAAACCCGGGAAAAGTGCTTTTGGGGAAAGCTATTCGGGAGCGTAGACTTTTTGAAATGCATTCGGGTGTCTGTGTCTTATGTTGATTTTTTTTCTTCCATTGGTGGCGTAGATTCCGCTAAGACTGCCTTATGGATAAGAATTTTAACATATCTTTTCACCATCTTACTTAAAGTTTGGTTTTATGACATCGGCATATGTTGAATTCGTTTTGTGGACTTGATATCAAGTGCTTCGATTTACGGATAGAGTTTCGAAGTTGTTAACCAGAAACGGTTTTGAGCAACGCATGAAATATTTTATTGGTACATTTATATCTGCGATTGCGAAACGTTTAAAGAAGTGAGTGATAGGAATTTTAAAATTTGCTTCCATTTTTGGTGAAGGGAATTTGAAAGTATAATAAATATATTTATATACCAAGAATTTTAAGAACTTGATTTGTTTAATCTATGTAACATTTAAGGTAGTTGTTGTACAGTTTTAAAATCCTGTATCGTATGACTAAATGTACTACATCAAATTCAGTATGTATGCTTTATATTATATTGAAACCTACTATCTTTATACGTCCAAACATCTATTTTATTTTAGCAAAGCAATTTTTCATTATACAGCCATTTACATTTCTAAATTTATTTGAAATATATTAGCATGATTGTATGCGTTTTCAAACAAACTGTGATTAAGTACACATTTATTAAAGATTTATAATGCGAAGAGTAGTTGAAATGAATTTGTTCATTTTTATTTAACTTTATTTGAGTCATATGATATATATTACAAACACAAAAACTTTTATAAAAATGTCATTAATGGCTCCATATATGTTCCGAATATATACATATCTTGATCTAGTTTTTTCTCATGATATTTCTTGGTGTTGATTGAAAATTCTCATGCATCCTTATAGCACTAAGAGACATTTCAAGTTCCCCCCTTTTTTGTAGATTTGAATTGAAAGCTTATGTCTATGGTCAAAACCTTTAGAATCCAACAATATTATTATTTGACGTATAATCTCGTTTCTTATTGTCCAATGTTTTATAAATTTTTCCTGAATTGAAAATGGTTTTCATAAATTGTAGCAAAATCTTTTCGAGGCTTTTTTCTATTGTGTGACTTACAAAGCAAGTGAATGAGCACTATTCCAGTAGTACTATTTTCATTATTTTTACTCTGAAGGAAATTCAATTCCTGAGACACACCGAAATCAATAAATTAGTTTCACTTCTTTGGTATGCCATAATCTCTATACATAAACATTTCTCAAACTGTGAGGTGCACCCCCTAAAAGGGTGTGATAAACTTATGTTGGGGGCAGCGTATCAAAAAAAGTCAAAAATAAAAGATTTAAAATAACCATCAGTTCACTGAAAAGAACCAAAACAAAATACATTCTGACATAATAAAGAACATAATACGCATTCACACTGATATACTATACTTATAAATGTTTCAGTACTGTAAAAAGTATTCGACAATTAAGTAATCAATATTAAATTAAAAGCAAGCTTAAAAATTATTAGTGACTACCATGGGCTTGTCATATAAAAAATTTAATGTTTATCTTGATAATTTGTATGGTTTGTAATTAAAGTCGTATTGTAACCAAAGCTTCAAAGTTAATTATTTTTGCATTCAATACATCGTTATTGTATGAAGGGGGCGCGAAGAAAATTATGATTGAAAATTGGGTCACAAGTATTGAAAGTTTGAGAAACACTGCTATAGATAAAGGAGAAAAGTCACCCATTCATTACGAGATTTTCCTATTACCTCCTATTTTTTAGACTTACAGACTTGAAATGTGGTACTCATGTTCCTTTCACTGAGTCGAGATACGATAAGAACGGATTTTTCCGAAATCTACTGTCAAGGCGAAGCTTCCGGGGGGCGGAGTAACATAGAAAAAAATTGCATTTTTTTAGCTATTATATCTACATACCTGAGATTGGTAAATATGTTTCTTTTATTGAATTGAGATCTGTGAACAGGTCTTAAGGAAATTGACTCACAAGAGGATTTGCTGCGAAAACAATAGACTTTAGTTTTAGTCATTCAAGTCCTTTTTAAATGAAGAGGAGAGGGTTTTAAGAATGCCTTTCTTTGTGTATGAAAGTTCAACGATAAGATTTACATATCGATACCTCAAAAACAGTATATATATTCTTCCAACATCAAAAAACACCTTGAGAAGTGAACAGGTAACGGCTAGTTCATTTATAAAAACGACAAAACAAAATGTTTAAATTCAATATTAGTTTCTTTTATATAAAGTTACCATCATAAATGCCAATCGTTTCTACATTATTTGTATTTCGTTCCTAGTAAAATAATCGCTATATTTTTTTCATAATCATAATATTGAATACTTTTTCAGTTGCATTTTCCGTGGACTTGCAGAGTGTGAAGTGAGGTACAGAGAGGACTCGGAATAGCACAGAAATGTAGGGGAGCCAATCCCGTAGTTGGAAGGTATGGTGCAAAGAAGCAGAGAAAAGAACACAAATACATTAATGGGGAAAAACATTTTACTGAAAGGTTGTACTACAACAGATGTTCGAATTTACAACGAGGAGTCGTCTGACAGGCTTGACAGTGGCACTGCATGGGATTTCATACATTCTGTCATTTTGAGGGGGGGAGATGGTGCTGAATGAAAGGTTTCGTGAACACCAATTCTGGTGGAAATTACCATTTGTGATCCGTATCCACAGGTAGTAGGAGGAACTGGTCGACATGTTGATCGTGTATGGAGCTGCGGATTGTAATGAGCACGTCACTCGTTGGTTATACCAGGATTATTACCCAGGGTCTATCTGATCTTCATGACAAAAGTCCTACCCGAACTTCTTGACGCAACACATGTTCCTTCCACTTTAGCACCTCTCCATGTGGTACCAGCATGATAAGGCTCCTCAACATTACAAAATTCACGTCCACCAATACCTAACGTAACATTTGGACCGCTGTGAATATGTCGTGGTGTCCCGGCTCATTAGTCTGCCAGATCACCGGACCTATCATGCATGGACTTCTTCTGGTACCACTTGAAGAGCTTAGTGTACGGGGTACCCGTCCCTTCAGTCGAAGTCCTCATCGCTCAAACATTTGTATCTACCGGGAGGATACGTGGCATGCCAGAAATCGTCCAGAAAGTAAGATTTGCTATTCATTACCACTCTAGGGATTGTAATGCCGGTATACCAAGATACTGAATACCGGTATTTGGAGCTATTTGTACAATTTTGTAATACTGGTATTCACAAGCTTAAATATCGGTTTTTCGGTATTTACTAGTTTGTTTTTTTTAAAATCGTCTCCACTATATGTTCAGAGATCGCCAACCTAGCAAAATAGTATACGTTTTTGTTTTTATGTCTCCCTAACGGACGAAATTAATTAGGAAGTGAATATAAAGTTTCATGGTACAATCAAGAGAAGTGATAAGATATGTGAATTATCCAATGAGGCTGGCCAAAACTGTTCTGTTACAGCACAGAGCGATACTGCACACGCGCAGGATTCGTAGTCTGATATACGTATCTGTGAAAACAAGGTTGTAGCCGTGAAGAAAGTGCGTAATATTTCGATATTTTTTAAATTGAGGAGTTAGTTATTCACATTCTATTTGCATATTATACTTGTATTTACATATCATCATGATTTTTTAAGTGAAAATGAAAGAAATGAGACTAACAATTCAAATTTGATTGTTAGATTTGAAAATTTTCTTAAACTTTTTACCCACAAATCTTATCTACATTCAGAAGAATTCGATACAGTTATTGAAGGTGATGATGACGCTAATGTCGATAGTGAAAATGAATTGTCTCTTACACAAAAATTAAGATTAGCGATAACTAAAAAAGTTTCAGCAAACCAAAAAGAAAACCATACATAAATTAGTTATATTCAAAACCATCCGAAGAGAAATCTATTAATTTGAAGATGAAAGATTTAGAGATAAATATACTTGGAAAAAATTTATCGTGTATTGCTAACAATACCACCAGCTAGCGTAGATGCCGAAAGAGAATTTTCGACTGCGGGTAATTTTTGCACATAATTACATTCCAAGCTTAATGACAGTGCAATTAATGCATTGTGTTTCTTAAGATAACATTTCAAAAATTTATAATAGTACCACAAATTGAATATAGTGATATTTCCACTTTTTTGTGATTTAAATAAATAAGATGTTCCTTTGCTTTTTTGCGATTCATTATATACTGTTATAATTTAAAAATTACAAATTAATTTTTTGTGATATTTATGCTCTCAAATAAAACTGTTAAATAAAATAAACACATGCATTTTCTTTCGTTTCCTATAATTTCTACTACCGGTATTAAAACCTGTGTATCCCGGTATTAAGATATAAAAAATACCGAATACCGATATTGAACTCTTCGTCCGATATTGCAATCCCTAATCACCACTGTCCGGCTTACCAAATGACTCCTGGTTGTAATTTCGAACACCTGTTGTAGTACAGCCTTTTAAAAAATGTTTTCTGTCCCATTAATGTGTTGCTGTTTGCGTTCTTTTTTTTTACACCATAGCTTGCAACTACGACATTTGCGACTCGTCTCTGTACCCCCTGCACACTTCAAGCTTGTCGGTTCGGTAGCGAATCACCCTTTATTTGTGTTATTCTCAATTATTTTCAGAACTTCCATGCAATTGTTTTAGGAGCTGCTTTTCGAGATTAACCTTGTAAGATAGAAAAATCATTCATAGTTATTCATCATAAATGCTTTTTGTTTGACTGTCTCATTAACCCATAGAGACATTCAAACTTCTCTAGGATACATGAATGTTCCCAATCACATTTTGAAAAACATTGCTTCAGAAATTTACGAATACGGATACCTTTTCTAGCCTTATTCAATTAACGTCACTTCATCAAAAATATTCACAACTGCAATTATTTTGATAAACGCAAATATTGATATTAAAACGCCTTACAATGAGAGAATTACCATGAATTTTTCAGAAATCATGCCAAAATTAGAAATAAGAATTATTTATCAGAATGTGGGATAAAAATAAATTGGGGACACTACCGCTTGTGTCGATGTATCACAGAATTAATCATCTTCCCCCTTTATAAATATTGACAAGCAAGTATATCTCCATAGGTAACATGATATACCAATCAAAATTTTCTTGAATAATATAATCTAATAGGATTCTTTAAATGGTTATTAATAAGAACGGTATCTAGCAGCAATTCGAGCAATTTATATTGCCAACATAGTTAATCAACTAATGACCAAAATGGAATTCACATCTAAAAATATTCGATTCTAATTGCAGCATTTAGCAATCAATTGAAGGAGTTTCTATTCTAAGTAATGTGTTTTGTGGCCAATATATTGATTTTTCTGCTCAAAATGAATAAGGAGCTCTGAATACAAACTGGAATAATATATCTAGAATCCATTAATTACTTTCTACTTTTATCAGCTTGCATAGAGTGTGAATGGAAAAGTCTCAAGTTCTTCCCACTTGGTCTTTTGGAGGGTAAATAAACGTGTAAATTCTTCAAATAATAAATTTTTGTTTGAAGCTCTCTTTACTTCCTCTCTCTGTCTCTCTCAAGACTTTCTCTCTCTATTGAATTTCTCTCTATTGTCTTCTCTCTTAATTTTCTCTCTGTCCTGACTTCCTCTCTTGATTTTCTATACATTTTATCTTTCTCTCTTGATTTTCTCTTTGTTTATCTTTTTCTCTTGACTTTCTCTCTATATTTTATCTTTCTCTCTCTCTTGTCATTTTCTCTCCTGAATTTCCCTCTTTATTGACTTTCTCTCCATTAGATTTCTCGCTTTCTTGACTTTCTCTCTATTAGCTTTGTCTCTATTTTATCTTTTTCTCTCTGTGTTATTTTTCTCCCTTGACTCTCTCTCCCTGTGAGGACTCTCTCAATATTATCTCTCTCTTGCCTTTCTCTCTCTTCTGACTTTCTCTCTCTTTTTTGATTTTCTCTGTTTTTTCGTTTGTTTTCATTTTTTACATTCTAAAGCAAAAAAATTACACAGTATAGATATTTGAACTATATTCATGTATTCTATATTGTAATTTAATTTTTATTTAGATATTTATATTTAGACTTAATATATAGCTACACTTGATTTATATAACTATTTATTATTATTCTAAATAGTTATTTCTATAATATATTATTTATAATAATGAATTTAGTTTGTTTTTATAATAGAGACTTAATTTTTACTCTGTAAAGTATTTAAAAACTGGTTTCGAATACATTTACTAATTTAGTCTGATTTCGATTCACAGTAGCAAAATTTTGTTATCAATATTATCTATCATAACAAGAACAAAGGTAAAAAATAATATTTTTCGATGTTAACTCAGTTTCTAGCATGCTACGTGGTAATAAATTAAACAGTATAAATCATACAATCTAGTCTATATTTTAAAAGAAGGTTCGAAACGTATACTGAAAATGATAAAAGTTAGATACACATACACACACATTTTTAAGGGGTCACTTCACGCAGCATTTTCCCTATCTCCGTAATGTTAAAAATGACCAAAATTAAGGAACATTTTTTAAAAATCGGTTGGTTGTACAGTCATGAATTTTTTGTGTGTATTCATTGTATTGTTTTTATTATTTTAATGGGAGCATGTTTCAAAATTTTTGATTAGTTTTTTAAAAAAAATTCATATGTGGAGTAACACGTCAAAATTTTTAAAACGATGAAAATTCTTGTACATTTTAATCCATAAATATTTTTTGAATAATTTTTTTGACAAAATCTCTCATTAAAATATTTATTTGTATAGTGTTAACATATGTGCAAAGTTTCAAGGCTGTAAAATAAGTAGCTTTTTCAAAAATGTTCCTTTTGTGTTGGAATTTACACTTTTGAGAAATAGTGATTTGAAGTAAAAACTTACTATTAACTAATGCATACCAAAACTATAACTTGGATTGCTGGTGTCATCTGCAAGATCATCTTCTTGTCTACATTTTAATTACCCTTTTTTTAATTCTAGCTTCTTTGGTTCATTGTAAAACTGACTATTCTGCTTTTCTAATACACGGATGATCTACTTTTTGCAACGCTCGACATTTGTAAAATTAAGGGGTTGAATGTTTAATACATCTAAAACATTTAATTTGGTAATGAAGCCTTGATTATATAAGTATATAGCTTCATGTACTATAGTTTTTGAAGTTCCCAGTTGCACAAATACAGTTTTTGGAATTATACACCAAATACAATTTCCGCTTTCACTAATATTTTGAGTTTTATCAAGCAAGCATCCAGATAAATGTTCAAGATTAGTGACATCTAAATACTTTGTTTATGCAATTCTCCTAATTGCAATAGGTAAGTCATGCTTATGCTTGTATGTGTAACCTTTCAGTATGGACATATTATATCTACACCACAAGTCACATCCCATGGGGCATAAACCGTGTCGTAGATTCATATCTGTGAACATTTTATCAAAAGATATAGCCCAAATAGCTTGCCTTATGGCTGACAAATTTTCTCGAGTTGTTTTGAATAGCCGAAACATAGTATCTTTGCAATTTGTTTATTTCTGCATCTGTCAAGCCATTACGGCATCCCAGAGATTTTTTTTGTCTTTAAACTTTTTGTCTTTTAATTTTGATTTTAAGGCCCTAAGTCATGTCCCCATCATAATCTCAACATGATTCTAATTTTTCAATATTGACATATCTTAAGATTCTAAAACTGCTTTGTGTATGCTTTAGAATCCCCATATAGTCCAAATATTGTGTAATGTCTGCGAGCGATGAGATACAAAAAAAAAGTGCACCTCTTAAACTTCCATTCCCCTACTATTTACAATGTAACTTGTCGAACACTCATCGCTATGTACATCGCTGTTAAAATTATATGAACATTTCTGCGATAATATTTTAGCATCAACAACTTTCCCAGTGTCCAAACTAACAGCCGTAACAACACCATTTAGAAAAGTCTAGCTTCTTTTTAACCAGGTACCATTGATAGACACTGGTACACTTGGTTATTCATTATTAAATGATATTGTTTCGGCAGCAGCTAAAGCCATAGACACTTTGGTTACTTTCTCTGTCGCATTATTTAATGTATGCATGGAATCGTAAAACCACTGTGGTGTAGGTGACAAATGCTTAATTCCGCAAAATATTTTTGCAACTGCTTCTTTTTAAATAGATCTTATAGTATATGAAATTCTATTGTGTCCACTTCATATAATTTTCTATCTTTTTTGATTAACTACTGTTTTAGTAAACCTGGTATTAAGAAATGTTTGAATAAGACCACAAAAATCACAACATATTAACAATTTTGTAGCCAAACCCTAGATTTGGCGACCAAAATTTATGTGAATACCTTGGTTCTTACATTAATTTTGTGTAATTAATGTTGTTTCAAAACACAAAAGAACAGTACAATGTCAGGAATTTCACAGAAACATTCAAATGAATCTAAAAAAAGAAACATACTCTTTATTAAACTTACCTAACTTAGATTTTAAAGCTGATTTATTTATGTTGAAATTGACTGTTATCAACATTTAATTTCACAAAAGTTTGAATTTTTGCACATTTCTTCCCACTCTTTCGTTTTTTAAACATTTTATTACTTAAAAGAGTTTAAAAAACGTTTTGTAAACGTCTTATTAATGTTTTTGATGGAAAACACTATTGCGCATGGTAGCAGGAATTCGTTGCATTTAAAGAGGTAAAAAATAGGCTGGAAGTAACCAAACATCTACCTCTATTCACTTCACTTCTTTCCTGAATAAGCTGCTGATCAAAATAGATTCTTTTAATCAATGTAAACCATTTGATAAAGCTGAAAAGTAGCATGTGTCTTTTGTTTTGATTTGAGAGGGCGTGGCTATCAGCGGTTTTGGGGTTTGACAGATGTAAACAACTTTTAAAAAAATATATTAAAAATACTTCTAATTAAGCTAGAGCAAAATTTTAAACTGCATTAGAAAGAAAAAGAATGGTATTTTATGTTTCAATCAAAATTGAAAAATCGATTTTTTCATGGATTTTCGTGAAGTGACCCTCTTAAATAATTTATAAGTTATAGTCAGAAAGCTGCAGCTGCATTATTAACATTATAATTAATAAATTTACATTATATGCAAAAAAATTCAAATGTTTATTTAACCTTTGGGATAAATAATCAAAATTGTACTGTTTATCCACGAGATCAATGTTTGACAATAATCACAATGTAAATTGCAAATACAAAGCAAAAATATAGTGAGTGTACTACAGGGCTACGAACCGTAATTTCTTTTTTTCTGGTCCAACTTTAAAAAGAATGTATTGATTCAGTTCCAGTTGTTTTCAATCCGTCAAAAACAACGGTTTTCGGTTCAGTTCCGAATGAATATTCTTATTTTATGTACTATATATAATCTTATTTGTACTAAAGATATAATAAACAAAAAGTATAGATCTATCAAAATTTAGAAAATGTTTTTTTTCTTAAATAATCGCGTATTAGTTCATTCAACTTAATTAAATCTGCCTTCTACAAGTAGTTTCATGCGAAACTGAAACAGAAAAGTGCCACATAACATCAAAACAGGAAGAAGCAATGTATATGTAATGATGATAATTATATGGTAGACGAAAAATTAGAAAATATTGATAAATTGGCTACAGTAATAAAAAGACTGAAGATATATCGAACCAAAATAAACTGATATTTTTTTCGGTTCGGTTTCGGTTTTCATTCCGACCGAAGTAGCGGGTTTTCCTGTTTTCGGTTCAGTTCCGGTTCGAAGCCCTGCTGTACCATAAATTTCCTATTCCTCTTTGTTGTATGCAGTCGTCACAAAAGAAATGCAGAGTATCAATCAAAAAGATTATTTACGTAACTTAAACATTGATGCATGTGCCTCAGTGCGACTCAAACTTTCAATATTCGCGACCCAATATTCAATCATAAGTTTCATTGCCTCCCCCCTCCATACAATAACAATGTATTGAATTCAATAATACTATGGTTTGTCACTAAAGTTACAATGCGACTTTAGTCTCTCAAGACCCCCCAGCATATAAAAATGTCTCGCTCAGCCAAAGCACTAATTTTCTGGACGTATATATGCGTCTTTCCGAAGTACGATCTCTTCTGTGCACTACTGTCCACTAAGTTAGTCTGAAGACATTGGAATGCAATAAAAAGACCTTGAGAGTGTACTTATACTTATTTCAGAGGATTACTTTACTTTACTTATTTCAGAGGATTTGCTTATATATCCCTTTTCTCCTCCCCCCCCAAATAAAACATCCCACATGAGCCTCTACGTGGAAAACGGTGGCACTGGGGAGCGGATCGCGTAACTCTTATTCGGCAGTTACGGGATTCATTATAAACCGTACAAATGATCAAGACAAGTTTTAATACAAACCCATAAGGTCGCTGGTAATTATCAAAAACTCGTTCTTAACTTAGTATTGTTAAATTAATTGTAAAATACATTTTATAGACTGATATATTTATAAGTGCATTGTATAAGTGTGTAAATTTGTATTTTATTTTTTTATCATGTCAGAATGTATTTCGTTTCTTAGTTACAGTAAATTAATAATTTTTTTAAATAATCTTTTGTTTCCGACTTTTCATTATGCTCGTGCCCCCCTCGTAGAGTTATCACGCCCCTTAGGGGGCGCGCCCCACAGTTTGAGAAACGCTGATGTGCCTTTTTATATAAGATATCTGAAGAGAAAGTTCAACATTCTCTCTGAAAGAGTACCAAAACCCAAGAGAGAGAATTATCCACTTTTTCTTCATTTAAATCGGGTAAAATGTATTGCGAAAAAGCAATCACATCTTCAAGTGAAAGAAAATAATTTTAGTTATTTTACAAATTACTTAAGTGTGTTTTAGGGAAGGTTTCAACCACTCAATAATGCACGTATAAGGTATTATAATTTTCTTGTTCTCGTAATCATGAATAAATTCATCAAAAATTCAAGACCTAATCTTTTTAAGAAGGAATCAGGAATAAATCTATTAAAATATACGTTTTTAACTTTTTAAGGGGGTCTGGCACGTCCACAGGAGCCTGTGTTAAATTGCGTAAGTTTATGTACCTTTTTCTCTGAAACTACTTACTTTTCATGAATAAAATTTTTACGGTAGGTTATGAATACTATCAATAATGTTTTAACGAAGGATTTTGTGTTTTTGTTGAAAATAAAATAAAATATAATTTTTTAAATAAATGTCCAATTTTTTACCCTAAAATTTAGTTTAAAAAACTCATATCTCAAAAAGTTTGCGAGATATATCCAATTACCTCCATTAAAAAGTGTAAATTTGTTAAAACTCTGCTCACTGAAAGTTTGAGGATAATATAGAAAATAGTGTTTGAGAAAAAGGTACACATAAAGTGAAAAATATTACATTTTGGGAAAACAGGCTTTAAAGTAAAACTTTGTAATTTTTAAGCATTAACTTTATTTAGTACTTCCTAGAAGCATATGAAGTATTTTCTGCTCATATCTCCTACACTCTGCTCATACAAAACACTTGTAATTTTCTTTTTTCATTATTCTTAACAATTTTGCCCTTTTTTAGGGGGATCTTAAGATGTTTTCGTTGAGTTGAACGAATTCTAAGTGTATCTAGTTTTTTGAAGCATGGCACTCAATTATAACTTGGTTCAATATCACAATATTTTAAGATCATTGATTTTGCTACATAACTTACGTTGAACTGTAAAATACTCATATTTTTGCCTAATTTTAGAGCTTTTAAGGTATCCGACTACGTTCGGAACCATGATTTTCAAAAGCGCATAAATGGATAATTTTCCTGATATTTAGTGTCACTTAGATTAGAATATATACATAAAATTAAGGGCACTTTGACAAAAAAACGTGTATTTATATACAATATTTTGGCAAAAAATTAACTTAGAATAATCTTTTTTCCCAAATGTTCTCCTTTTGTGAAAAATGATTCTATTTGAATAATATTTTGCCTGTATATAGCTCAGACCTCTGTAAAGAGGCTCAATTAGAATTTTTGAAATATATAACTTAGAAGTGGGTTTATTAATAGTTTACGACAACAGAGAGGAGTAATTTTAAGAACAAAACACGAATAATTATTTCAATTGGTCGTAACTCTGAAAATAATGTGAATTTTTCAAAAATTCTAGTTGAGCCTCTGCTGAGCTATAGACAGGCAAAATATTATTATAATAGAACCATTTTTCACAAAAGGAGAACATTTGGAAAAAAAGATTATTCTAAGGTTATTTTCTGCCAAAATATTATGTTTAAATATTTTTTTTGTCAAAATGTCCTTAAAACAATTTTATGCATGTATTCTAACCTGAGTGTCACTAAATATCATCAAAATTATGCATTTATGCGCTTTTTTAAAATCACTGTTCCTAACGTAGTCGGATATCTTAATTCCTCAAATGTTTATCTTGGAATGATTGACCATATGGTGTTACTAACTGACTCAATTGGACTCTGAGTCTTTCCATGTAAACATTTTCTTAGTAACATAGGATCTCCTTGATCTCTAAAAATTGAATTAATCTAATTCATTATTGTGTGCATTTGTGATCGTAGTGCCTTTATTACATTGAGCTTCTGCCTTTTGAAATTAAAGCTAACATTTATAATCACAAAATACAGTCCATGTTGAGGGCTCTCGTTTGAAGACAGAAGATAGAAATAATCAGCCCAAACAGCAGTTTTCATGCTGTGTAGGTCATTGATATTATTTCTAATAGTCTTACTATAATATCTTTGAATTTTTTATATTAAAATGTCAGTGAGTCTTTTACGACCTCTTAGGCTTTTTCCATCACTTAACTTTCTTTCTCTCTGTTTCGCTTTTAAAATCCAAAGGACCCAACACTTTTGGATAAGCTCAATACACTCTTAAGTTTTCCGCTTGAACGTCATATGGATTCGCACTCATCTGAAACTTATGCAAGGGGAAACACAGGTTCTCCTAGCAGAGCTCAATTGATGCGCTTCAAAGAGTAGCTTCATTTAAAAAATATAAATAAAAATACTTCTAATTATCATATTTCCTCATAGCATATATCATTTTAAACATAAATATCTAGAAAAATAAAAAAAGTGAAATACGATGATTTTTCAAAAATTCAAATGCTGGAAAGTCTTAATGCTAAATGAAATGAGGCTAACGTTTTTCTAGAGGGGTACTCGTTATCATTATTTAGATATTATAAGCAAATAAGATAGGAATATTAAGATATTAATTGAAGTTATTACACACACATATATATATATAACCTTTTACTATTTTTTTTCGTTAAATAACCTTCAAATAGCGAAGTGCATGTTCTATTTAACAAGCATTTCTCTTCTGATTTGATTTTTTTCTTCCCTATTTTTAAAATATTTCAGAACATTTTTCAAATTTTTCTCTTGTTTAGCACATTTTGAGGTTAAGTCCTGGAACTGGACTTAGCAGTTGCCGAACTAACCTAAAGCAATGAAATTGCCGTAATTTTTCAAGCAAAAACTCAAATAAAAATGATAGATTTTATCAGTAATTAAACATGAGGATGCATGTGGCATTGTTTACTTAAAATTATAGGTTATACAATAATGTATGTTTAAAATTACGTATTGCCTTGCAATTCGAAAATGTCATTATAAAATTCATTAATTTTAATACAAAATAATTTTTTTAAGTTGAAAATACAAAGTATTCTTGAATAATGTCTTTTCTCCCTTGTTTTTCCTGCTGATATCTTTTTGATGTTAGGGATATATGAAATGAATACATAATTATTTTCAAAAAACAAAGCGTGAACAATTGTTTTTTTTAAAATAATATATGGTGTTTTATGAATTTAAAATTGGTTTTCTAGTTTCTGAAGTATATTAAAAAATGGCTCTCCTTGTAAAGAATTTTCCCATAATGAATTTTCCGGTAATTAACGACTGCGTTAAATAGAGGTCCGACTGTATATATAATATTTATTAATGTATGAAGTCTGGCATTTTCATTAATAGACGTCGCTAGTGAATTAAAATATGGGCTACAATTGTTTTATCAACGAACAATACAATCTGTGGTGAATGAAAATGATTTGCAATACAATTAAAAATCTTCAATTAATAATAAATTATGTAGTATCATCATAGACAGCTTTAAAAGATTTAAAGTCTGAAATTAACGTTCTAAGCTTCGCTGGATTTCTTCAATTCGTCCTCATTGGGCAACTAAAGATAATAAATGTCATTAATTAAGCCAAAGTAAATATTATTCTAAGCACCAACCCTGAAACTTATAAAACTTCATGGCAAAGTGTGGACAAATTAGTTTATCAGTGTGTTCTATCAGGCTGAGAGATACCAGAAAGATATATCGGAAACTCTAGTTGCAAAGCAATTTCAATAATCAAGCCCTCAGCGAAATCAGTGGCTTCATCGAGTGAATAGGTTTGGTGAATAAGGCATTGACGGCGAACATAGCACTTACGGTTAATTAACTGCGAGTAGTATCATGCAGAGTTCGAAAACTATGCTCCCATCATTGGACTTAATGACCAGCAGCTGGAGCTCAACGCAAAATGGCGAATGTTGCAGTAACTAGGGCTTTGGATAATGGATTTAGAACAGGCTAGGCTTCTAAGTTGGTGTCTGTGTTTGAGAGTATATCGATATACATAGGATAATATTTGCAGATTCTGAGATCATACAACAGCACATGCATTAGCAATGAATAAAGTCACAGAATGATGAAATAGGTATATAATTGTCTTCTAGGGAAATGGAGTTATATTATTTTAAGACTGGGATATATGGCCTCTATTATTCTAATAATGAGTTTTAATTCTTTCAGTATTAAGGTATCCGAGTACTTGCAACAATCTTTTTTTTAAAAAAAAGAAATGCAGATAGGGGGATTTTTGTTGTGGTTTTTAGATTTATTTAACACATTTTAAGAAAAATGTGCTAAAATTAAGAAGACTAAAAGAACTTATAACAAAAATGGGTAAACATTTACAAAAAATACATAAATGGGGCGCATTCTGTATAAAAAGTTCAGGAACAAATTTTCAATTTTTCGATCTTGGTGTGTTGATTTGCTATACAATGAATGAAATGACCTTCAAGATAAGAGGTATTTTAATTTTTACAAAAACTAGAGCACTTTATCTTAGTTATTACATGCCATTGCTTCAAAAAACAGTGATTTTATTCACATAAGGGACTGTAAATTCAGTAGTAAAGCAGAGATTGATAAATCTGAAGGTTGAAACACTTCTACTATTATATAGAACATACACAAAAATTTCAGTTAATTCTTTTAAACAAATTTTGAGCAATAGCAGTCCCCCTTTGATCATTTCCAAAACAAATACACATTTGGAGTAAAACTCATTTTGATGTATACACACTTGCTTAAAGCAATAGCATCGGCTTTTATGTAAACACTTGTAGTTTGTGTTGTAGCGAATAGAAAATATAAAACTTTGTATTTTTATAGAGCTAACATGATGGCCTATAAAATGAAATCATAAAAGAATATTTGTCAATTTTTGGCAAAATCCACAGTTTTAGGGTATTCGGATACCTTTAGCCTTTAAATTCTTTGATGTTCAATTCCACACTTCCTTTTGTGTTCTAATTTCCACTCGTAAGTTAAATTAACAAAAATTTCTTCAGTCACATATTTCAGATAATTATATAAATGCACATTATTTTCAAATACATTTGCGCAATTCACCTGTCAACGATAAAATTGAAAAAGAAAGGGAGTAAAAAGTACAGGGATATAAATAAATCTGTATGTTTATCAAGAGCGCAATCTTCACATGTGCACATTAATGGAATTAAATGCATACATTTCACAAGTTTATTCTTTAGCCGTGATGCATAATTATGTTAAGGTATGAATTAAATTTTATAACACTAGTTTCATTTAAACTCGTGACAAATAAGTGACTTGTAATTGTTCGAGGAATTTACATATTTAAACATATTGGAACGGGAGAAAATAAAAAACAAATGAGATTTTTAATTTTGAATCAGCAGAAATTTGCGAACAGAAATCATTATGACAATGAAAGAAAAAAAACTAAACCTTTAATGCAGCTCGGAAAATGAATTCAGTAAAAGAAGGTATTTATAATAACCATTTAATTCAATTTAACATCCTAAAGTGAGATTTAATTTCACAAACTAAATTGAGAATTGAATAACAGTTATTGCATAAATTGATTCACAAAAAAGCGATAAAAATTAATATAGTATTACGAAACTCAAAATATTTCTATTGATTCCTTTAAATCTGTTGTTCAATCAAAATTATTGAAGTAAGTAAAAATAATAATTTCCTACATGCAAACATAAATGAATAAAATAATGAAGAAAGGAAGAAATTAAATTTAATTGAAAGATAGAAATTCTAATAATTTTTATATTAATTTTTTGAATCATTTTGAAGAAAAATAATAGATTGTAGTCCTCAAAAATAATAGGATAAAATGAAAAGTATTTTAAGTTATAATTATATTTTGTTTTATTAACCAATCAAAAATTTAGGATTTTAATAAAATATAGTTATATGATACATGACATTACAAATCTTCCTTTTTTTCTAAAGGTGAAATCTTTAATTAAAATATAAAAAAATCAAGCATATTATAAATATTTAATAAAGGTACAAAGTAAAGGTAATGAGATTTAAATTTCAATATTACTCTTATATACATTTAGCTTTGCTTAAAATAGTTATACTTCTAGAAATTTTTCAATAAAACTTGTACTAAGTGAAAAAAGTAATCATGAAAGCTGTTTATCAAATTATTGGCATGCAGCCACCAGTTTAGTGTGCTAATTTTGATGGACAAATTAAAGTGATTATAAAATAACAAAGCATTTACGAATTAGATGGTATCATTAATAGTTTTTATAAGCCCTGAAGGAGAAACCAATTAATGGTTACTCGTTTCCAATAGCCTTTTTTTCTTTGAAAATCACAAATCATGAACAACAATATATTTTGTGCAAAAATACAATCAAGAGATTTAAATATTTTATACATCAGTAGCTTTGTCATGTGTAAAAACATAATGTCGAATGTGTCACTCAAAGTTTTTTTTATTTAATGTAGTCTTTTCAACTAATTAAGTCTGATTAATTACTAATTTTGGGTAGTTCTCGGAGTAATTATTATTCAGACTCAGTAATTAACGTGCTTGCTTGTTAATGCTATAGTGCGAGACACACAAGTACATGCCAAGAATTTTAAATATAATTACTCTGTTAAAATGCATCATGTTCAGAATTAATTGTCGATGTCTAGTTTCATGTAACAACATTTTGTTAAGTATGTAGAAATAAATGTTCGAATATTTCAACGAAATTGTTGCAAAAAAGCAACTTTTATAGGAAATGAACGATCAGAGAAATAAAGCTTATTAATGAAATAATAATAAGTCAAGTTTTTTGTTTTTACTTAAATGGGCTCTTTAAAAAAAAGATAGATAAGATTTTACTGTAGTATGGAAATATTTTCCTTATTTATTATGAACAGAAGGATAAATTACTTTAGTGAGATTTCAGACAATAAGAAGCTGAAATTGGAATGCGTTTCGGAGAGAAATAAGTTTCATTTTTTCTTTTCTTTCTAATGATAAACTAGTTAAGGTATCCGAACGCGTTCGGAGTACCTTTTTTTAAAAAATAGAATATTTAAACATTATAAATGCTTTTTTAGGAATCAATACCAATAAATACTAATATTTAACTATGTATATAACAATATTTTTTTAAAAAATTATCTAAATTTTACAAAAATTACAATTAAAAGGGAAATTTTAGCAATAGTTTTGAAAGACTTTAAAGTATTTAGAGAAAAAAGTAATAAACTTATATCAGTAAAACTATTACTAAAACAAAGTAGATGCATTTATCTAGAAAATGTACTAAAATTTCAATGTTTTATTAAAATTTGAAAATTTTAGAGTTGATTGATTAAACGTTATATATAAGAAATGTGACACTCTTTAAAATACCATTATCTAAATTACAGGCCATAACCCGAAAAGTATTCATACAATAAGAAATATTTTAATAAATTCTCTGGAAAAAAATATAAATATCACAGGCTCAAATTTTTTTTTATAAAAGTACATTTATAACATTTTAAGTTATCTGACTCACCGTAGTAGATTTTGAACAATTTAAATGCCTATTTTTGGTAGACCCATATCTGGTTTTTCTAATTTTATGAAATTGATTGTAACTTGACATCTAGGTAGAGTAGAAACAAAAATGTATGCTCTGTAAAATCAAAAGATAGTTCAATTAAATAAAATAAAAAACAAAAAATATGTGTTTTAAACAAATTTGGTTATTTTCAACATGTTCGGATACCTTAAAAACTGCATTTTCTTTTAGAATTATTTGAATGTATATGATTCCTAAATAATTACTGAGATCATGCATGTGTGTTCATATTTTTAATTTAATTCAGATAATTGTATAACAAATCTTTCGTTCACAAGATTGACAAAAATATTTTAAAGACTGTTATAATTTCACAATCAATGCTAAGATAAAAGTTATTTAAACTAATTTTGTCATATATTTGTTGTTCATGGGTTTTTGTGTTGTTGTTGTTCGGGGAAAAAATTCCCAACTAATTAACTGTACAATTTCTAAGACATTATGAAAAACTCAAATATTTTCTATGCCTTAGTTTTAAAATGTCATGCGATCGAATTTTTCTGTACTTTTAAATACATCACGTGATATTGTATGCTATTTACTCGGCCTATAAATCCATTTCTTGTATTTTAATAACATTTTGGGCAGATGTTTCTCACCTCATCCTCTCCCTATTTTTTGTCTTATTGAAATACTAGTTGTTATACCCATTCTTTGCACTGGTGAATTGACAAATTAAACAATACAGATTGAAGGATAAAGTTTTTAATGAGTCAATTTTACGTAAATACCAAATTAAAAAAAAAAAAAAAAGCTTTTTGCATGTCTCAGCTGAATAAAAAAAACTTGTTTGTTAAATTTTAAGTCTATAGATCTAATAGCTGATAAAAAGGTTTTTTTTTATCTATAACTCCCCGTAACTCTCTTGTGGGTCGTTTTTTGAAAACACCTTCCTAAGCTCATCTCTGCTCAGTAAAAGTAACACATTCTTACAAATTTTGTTTAATGACAGCTTAAAATAGTATAAATAAGTGTAATACGTTAATATTACTTTTTATTGTATTTATTTTATATTTCAATTAAAATCTGGCTCACACTCCGCCTGTTCAAGCTTTCGCAGTTCCTGGAGCCTGGCTTAGACAAAACAAAATGCAAAGTTTTGCTTCACACATAAAAGATAGATACATGCTGTCGCGGGCTTTTTTGAAGATGCAGAATTTTTCCCTACTTACTTGACAATTATCGTTATATTTTGAACACTTCACACAATATCTTTATAAACTATAGACTATGTGTTATTCTGATGTATAAGCTATATTATTGTAAGGTTTCATTAAAATCCACTCAGTTGTTTTTGCGTGAAAGAGTAGCAAACATCCACACAAACTTTCACGTTTATAATATTAGTAAGGATTCTAATGTAAGGGACAATAAATATGAATTTTGATGCTTAAAATTAGGTAGAATAAAATCTTTCAAATTTCATATTTGGGTATTTCTTTAAGTTTCATTTCAATTACCTTGGTAACATCTTTTCTCAGAAGCGAAGCAAAATGTATTAAAAACTATAAACACAAGGAGTAGTACTAATTATTAAATTGAAAGGTTTTTTTTAATATAAACAGTTATTTCTCTTCTTAAAGTGTTTTCATTTTTAATTAATATTAAGTCTATATCTACAAAAAGTGATTGAAGTTTTTGAGAAAACTATAATGTATAATGGTTTGTGTAAAATAACTTCTGATCGGAAGTTGATAATGATAATTTTTCTTTTGGCTATTACAATAATCAAACTTACACAAATTTACTACCAACGTTTTAAGTAAAAATGTTCTTACAATTTATTTAAATTATAAATTGATTGTTATTTTTTTTCAAAAAATTTAAAACTAAATATTTGATTTCCGTAAGTGGAACGACGTAACGCACATTCAAAAACCACAGTCAATCTTTGTTTGTATAATTTTGATTGTTTTCAACAAGAATCTCAGAATTTTTGAAAACTGTATTTTAACCATAAAAATTTTCTTAATTGCATAAAAATAGATTATTATTTCAAGTTAAGCTTAGTGTAAACGTTTAATCAACGCTGCATCATCGCAAAATTTGTCTCATTTTGTGACGGCTCTATCCACGTCCTTTTGATTACCAAATCCTCTTGGCAAATCTTTGGTCCTTAAGAACTACAGTCGGACCTCTATATAATGAAGTTGCTAAATCCCGAAAAAAAGTTCGTTATATAGAAAATTCGCTATATAGAGGTTCATCCTTCAATTTTCTTTATAAACCACATAAAACAAATTTTAAATTCATAAACCCCATATAATAAAAAAAGTAATTATACACACCTTTTTGTAAATAATAGATATTTATTTTATAAATCTTATCTATTAGAAGAAAAAAATGCAGCAAGGGAATTTTCTTAACGCCTTATTCCACTTCTTGACGAATTAAAATATTTTTTCTTTAATGCTCAATTTTTTACGTGTTATCATTTTTGAGCTACAAGAAACGATGTTACAAGACGGATCAACACTACAAATGAACGGAGACTAGTTCAAAAACACGGGGACACGAGACAACTCCATTAAGGGTAAAAACATGTTTCCAGTGAACCGGACAGGGAGAGGGTTAAGGGTTGCACTTCTCACAGAATTCTATTGCCCTCGGTGAGTTAGGTACCTAATCAAACCAGTTCAAGATGTATGACCACCATAAAATGTGTTAAAAGAGAGAAGACTTGTAATGTCCAAAAATACTTCAAAAATAGAGAAAAAAAATTGAATCACAAGAAAAAAAGTTCTCTATAGAGAAAATGCACTTCGCTGTTGGGAGGTTATTTTACAAAGAAAATCGTAAAATGTTCGTTCCAAAAAACGTTAGCTACATAGAAATATTCGCAATATAGAGGTTCGACTGCATTTTATTTGCAACGCACCCTCTGAAGAAGAGAACGTGATTATGTATACATTAGGTCTACTATAAATAGTCTAAGCTTTCAAACTAGAGAAAGGGAGAGATAGGATAGTTTGCTAGAGGAACAGTGATTAATCAAATTAATAGTGTAATGCCGATATTTGCTATTTGATAATTGTAATAATAAAGGTGACGATTTGGCACCAGAGATAGAGTAGAGATTAGATCGCTAAGAAGGCAGTGTATTCGAACCTGAAATAAGTGTACTGGTATTTAAAGTCTTCTCATACTTCACGTGCCTTTTTAATTGACTCCATATAGTTTTAACTGGGAGCTTATCTTAGTTTTGATTGCTTAAACTTGTATTGCTGATTGAGTTACAAATAAACTAACTAATTTTGAACATGGCTAGTCTTCATTCTCTTCCTCACACATTCTCAAAATTTTAACGAGGCATAATAAACGTCATAGCTAGTGACTCAGCGCTACAAATCTGTATTTCATCGAATGCCATCCTAACGACTATGGTAATCCTGGTGAACAAACTTGTCTTCAAAGTCCTCATACGATGCAATGTGGTAGTTAGATCAGGGAAGTACTAAATCAGGCGTCACCCTTTATATTCTTATCACGAAATTCGTAATAAGAAGTTTTAAGTCTAATAAATGATAGCAGTTCAGAAGTAATGGGCTCAATTCATGTGACGTCATAGTCACATGATAGTGAAAGCCACGTGATTCTAGTCAATCAATTCAAAAACTCATGCGACGTCACAGTCACACGATAAAAACTATCGTAGTGTTTCCAGCTAATCAGTTCACACACTCCGGTGTTGCCAAGTTTTGCTCTTTGCGGAAATTTTCCCTTAAAAAGTACAAAATGAATTTTATTTAAAAGTTTGAACATAAAATATGATTTTTTAATTTAAAAAAATCTTTTTGAAGAAATTTTTTCCCTAACATTTAAACATCTTTAACCAATTATAAATTTTGAAATTTTATCTGAGTTTTACAAATGGAACAACAAGTACAGTTAGTTTAATGTCTGTTTTGAATTCAATGGAAAACACGTGTTTGTTTTATTATGTGATTTCATAAATTGAGCCCATTCAGAAGGCACACAACGCAGCTCGCCAAAAAGCATATCTAGCATATTTTGAATCATAAACAGGGCCGATCCTAGGAGATCGTGATCCTCACGCGGGAGGCCAAGGCAAGGGGCGTCTGCAGACTGCATTTAGCTCTATCAATCAAGTAAATCTTTTTTTAACGAATTTCTTTAAATAACACTTATAATACGTCGAATTAATATGCTGGACTTTAAACATTTGATGAAAAATCAAAATAAGTCCCAATTTTCCGATAGTATAGCAAAGTTTAACCCCTTCAGGACCAGCGGAAGGAGAAAGAAGCACTTCCCCCGGCCCGTACGCTCATACAGGATACGCACACACGGGACTGGGCGAATTTCCCTGCTAAGCCTAATTTCATTTAAAAATTTATATCAAGTTTTAAATGCAATCCACACACAATACGCTAAAACTTATAATTTACTACCATTGATAATATCTGAGTATAGAGTACAAAAATGTTCGCTATATTTAAAAAAACAATTGCGAATTTTAAATAAAATGTTTTCATTTTAATAAAAAAAAGAATTACATAAACTTCAAAAAAAAAAATTGACACCCCCCATATATTTGCATACGGATATAGAAAGTATTAGAAAACTAAACCAACTTATTTAAAACATAAACAGAAATCCATAGAGCAATAGATCGTGAACTTTAAAATGTCCGATTCTCTCGAAAAATCTAAACATGTGCAGTTGTTTATATTCATAAATATCTCGGATCTAATTTTAAAAAAAACACGGAGCCGAAAGCTATATCGAAGTTCAAAGCTTTGTGAAACATTATTCGAAAAAAATGGTTTTTTAACCGCCATTTAGTGCTTGTAAAAATTAATATCAAAACGTTCCTAACTCTGATCACACCGGTGTGATCATGAGCCCGCAAGCAGGGAATGCTCCATCACATATTTGATACGGTGGAGGGAGAAACGCACGATCCCATATATGTGCTCATGGTCCTGAACGGGTAAAGAAAAACAAAATTCTAGAGCACAGTGTGTTGGTCCATTAACGTTTACTCCTTTTACACGTCCTTTCGCCGATACCGAAGTTCGTGGTACAGGCGGAAGGACCGCAATAGAAAAAGGTGTTCCTGCTTATTAGTGACATTGGCGAAGGGCTGAGGATCGATGCTTAACAAAGACATCTCAAAAATGATTAGTGTGAAAGTTGCTTGACGAAAACATCGTATGTGACTAATATTACTAAGACATAGCAGTGTTTAAATTCAAAATGCATTTGAGGGAATGAAAAGTTTTTAATTGAATAATAGCCTTACAATTTAGAGAAACAAAATCGAAGAAGTTAACTTTGTATCTATTTGCATTTTTATTAATTGTTTACTTTTCGTTCTTATACAAGTAGACGAGTTTATAAAGTCAATGTTACCAGGTGTTTCTAAAAGAATATCGGTGTTTTAACGCTTTATATAGTATCCATTACATATAACATATTAGTATGACGCATACATCGAATGAAAGAGCAACTGAAACAGTTTTGTTTGCTGGCATGTGCGCGCGTGTGCGCGAAACTTGTGCTATTTTTTCCCTTTTCTTTCCGATCAACGTGCTAGTAGAAAAACGACGACTAGTAAACAGAAAGTGTTTTGTGTTCTCCGGTTTACAAAGACAGAATTTGTCATTACTGTGCAACGGACGTTCCGTATTAAGTTCTCTTGTCAACCTCCAAATGATAATATCTTTCTTCGGTAGAATCGTCAGTTTGAAACAACTGCCTGCCTTTGTAAAGGCCAAAGTACGAGACAACTAAGGCTGTAAATGTTAACCAACTGTAACTGGTTCTGCCTATTTTGATGCTCTACAACTATAGCTATTTTCTCAATTGGAAGAAAGTGAACCCAATAACTTCATTTGGCAGCAAGACGGTGCATCACCTCACTGGCATCTCACAGTACGCGATTGATAAAATATCACTATACCCAACCAATGAATTGGTCGCAAAGAGCCTCCCAATATAAAGCTTGTATCGCATGGCCTCCACATTCACCCTATCTGATGCCATGTGACGTTTCTCTGTGGGGGTTTATAAAGGATTGTGTGTATGTTCCTCGGCTACCAGCTGACCTTTCAGACTTAAGATAAAGGACGGAAGCAGATGTTGCAAGGATTACCTCAGACACGCTGAAAACAGTTTGGGATGACTTAGCCTATCGACTTGATTTGTGCCGTGTGACGAATGGGGCTCACAATGAACATTTGTAAACTTGTAGATAAAACTGTTTCAGTTACTCTTTCATTCAATGTATGAATTATACTTGTAACTTACACGTAATAAATACTATAAAGCCTTAAAACTCCGATATCTTTTTAGAAATACCCGGTATTTCTCAAAATATGAAAAATTCTCGAGAGTGGTGGCACAATAAGTCTTTGCTCCTTGGCTGCCGACATCCTAGGATCTCTCAGACCTGATCAAAAATTTCAAACACTAATCCAAAAAAGGTTACAATTTTCCTTCTTTACGATAATAATACAAATAAACTGTTCAATTTGATACAGGGGTACTTCATCATAGAGAAAAATAAATAAATAAACATTTTCTCCAGACATTCATACATGATAAAGGGTTCCCGTACAGCATTATAAACCTCCCACGGGAAAGCCAAATCTCATTTACCACCCCACTCTGGTGGCCATGAAGGGTCATTAGAATTTCTGTCACCTCCCGTAATATAACCCAGACACGAGGACCCCGATTAGAAGCAGTCGTTGAAATAACGCGATTAAAGGCACAGTGAGGAAGGGAGAATACCATCCCTCCAATTAGGATCCAGCTTATCCTTACCTACGGCACTAATTGGATGAAGGGATTGGCAATTCCCACCCAGACAACGAAAGACGACAGCCTGCATTCTGGTGTTGCAAACGGGAACGAAAAAAAAAAAAACACCAAGTTCGCCAATTATGTTTCTCAAGAAATTAGAATATATGGAGCGCTATCTCAGAAAAGACATTGACGCCCAGAGTCTGCATTTCACGCCAACGTAATTGAATTAGGTCGTAATTGATTGCATGTTGAGAAGTTTACTGTTGCTTTTGAGATGATGGACAAGAAAAATGTTTACCATTTTCTTAATTGGAGATATATTCCGTGAACATAGATTAAATTATGCTGTTTTACCGAATTCGATATGTATTGAGAAGGGGTATGTATTTGAAAATTTTATATTCAGCAATAAGGAAGAAATCCCTTATTTCACAATTTCTCATCAAATTCATTTTACATCCACTTAAGTGTTCTTTGTCTGTTGAATTCAAAATGGAAATTTTAAAAAAATTGTTTGATTGTCATTTGCTTGAACATTTCTTTGATCTCTAGGTGTGCAGCTAAAAACATATATTTAAGTAATATGTTTAATGTTTCTGATTTCACAAATTTCTGATATTAAGAATTTCATTTCTAGCAAATTGAGCTATTATTTTTTTAAAAAATCGCATTGCTTTATGTGAAACTAATTTTAAAAATTAACTAACTTTTCAGGTTAAACATTTTAAAGTTAATTAATTTTTTTCATGTATTTTAAAAAATAATTAAATTATAACCAATAGTGTGTTTCAGTTAAATAATGAACCCATTTAAATGTTGCAAAATTCAAGAAAATAGCTGATTTAAATATAATTTTATTTTGGCAATTACAATGTTATTTTTACTTTCAATTAACGCGAAATTAAAATAAATAATGAAAATTTATGAAGCTTATTTTGTAATGATTTAATGGAATACCTTAAATAATTTAAATACTTTTTTATACATGCAATTTTTTCTGATCTTTTAATAAACTTCATAAAAAATTTAATAAAATTTTTAAAAAATAAGATAAATAAAATAAATAAGCTCTTTATATATTAAACGTTTTTACTCTTAGTTAATCCCAATGAAAAACTCATTAAGAATAAGTTCATTTTTTTATTTCAATATTGAAATTTTAACGACTTATATTCTAAGATATAAGCAAGCTTGTACATAAGACCTAGTAACTAATCAGAATTTTTTTCAGGTTTTTCATTTGACCAGCTTACGTATAGTGGACATTACAATTTAAAAGATAATGCGATTCATCTCTTGAAGACTACAGATACCAAAGCATATTGATCTCAAATTTCCGTAAGTATAGCTTAATACAATATTATTTCGATCAAGGTAGTTGCCGAATCTTTATAACAATAAATCACTTGAATTTGAAATAAAATGTATAATCTATTTAAAAATAACTTATAAATTATCTAAATCTATTTCCACATGAAGAAGATGGGGGTTATTTAGATTTCATTGCTTAATATTTTTAGATTTTTCAGGACTTTTTCTAGTCATTTTCGTATTGCAAAAATATTTATGTACTATTAAAACCTATGAACATTAAAATTATTTTTTTATCAAGCAGCGTAAAATAGATAATTATAATATATATATATATATATATATATATATATATATATATATATATATATATAGCAGTAAAAATTTTTATGATTAAAATCCTTATAATCACATAAATCGATGGATTGCACAAATGAGATTTATTTCCATACTCCATCAGTACAGCGGAGTGCCAATGCTACTTTCATGGGAGGAGTTACATTTAAAATAAACTTTGACGAAAGTAGAGACATAATCTGTACCTAAAAGTTAAAAATCTGTTGTTCTATGGGAGGGGTTTGATATCGTAAATTCCACTCTTGTGTATGACCCTGCATAAAATGATTATTGTTAAATTTCGAAAGATTTGCCTTAAGTTTTATTTTAAAATGTTAGAACTCAAATTCAAAACGCTTTGAGCAACTTTAATTCCATTTGAAAACTATTAAATATTAGAAGTGGTATTTAAAGTGTTTTTAGAAATATTATTAATAAGTAATGTAAAACATTACTAATATTTTTTAAACTAGCTGTACAATAATTTGCGTTTAATTTAGTAATATTTATTTAAACAACGAAAAAAATTCCTATTTCATGAAATCACGGAGTCTTATACGAATGTAGCTATATTTTGCGCATTCATCATCATAGGATTTAAATGAGTAGATATATTTTACAGATTTATCATTATAGGAATTGAATGGTCATAATATTGCAGTGTATGTGCTTTGTAAGTTTGTCTTTTGGCGTCTGCTTAAATATATATTTATTAATTACTCTAATATTCAAAACGACGTTATTGCATTATACACTTACATTGTAAGCTTTCGAATACATTAATTGCTCATAAAATATATCTTAAATATGGCTTCTAAAAATAAATAAAATCTTAATCGTCATCTTTTTTTTATAACTGGTTCTGTTAAACATGGAGAAAATGAACGAAGAGTTTTATTTGTTGTTCGAAATCACAATCAATTAATTAAGAGCATAATTTACATTTATTTCTTTAAATTTTCCTGCATTATGGAACCATAAAAATACATAGATTTAAATAAAGTACAATATTTATTTCAGTTACATTTATATTTTTGTTTTAAAATATTTGGAAAAGATGAAAGTTGCTTATCTAGAAAAAACTTCTCAGTCCAAAATTCGTTCAGTTCCACAGACAGATCTTATATCTAAAATAACTACTCAAGTACATAAAAAGCATTTGACCACAATTGGCGCTCGAAGTAACAGAAAAGTAGAACGAAAACAAAAATTAAATCAAAATGTCACAAAGTAACCATTCAAGACGCACTGTATGTCTTGCTGAAACCCATGAATATAAAAAGCATCCCTTTTAGAGAAAAATAGGACTAGATACATCGATGATCACAAAGAAAAATTTTCCGGGCAGTGTTCCAAAATCCGAAGAATATGTATTCTTCCATGAATAGAAAATAGTTCATCTATTGGTGGCGTTAAATGAACCAAACCACATAATTTATAGCTTTCGTCGCTGGCTAATAATTTCTAAAAGCTAGCTAATTATCGATCTCTAACCCAAACAAGACTTTTTAGTGAATCGAATTCCGTTCACTTTACTTCTAAGTACTTTTGGAATGAGTTTTAACTATTTTTGCGCTATCACCTTTAATGGATATGCAATTTTGCTTTTGTGGCTCGTATTTTTCAAAAGAATTGAAGTGTCTTCTGAAAACAAAGTGTAACCTCTCCATTTCATCACCTTCCTATCGTATTTTACCCTTGATAGTAGAAGAAAAAAAGTTTTCTCGCGAGAAAGCACGTGACTTTGGCGACGTTGCCACTTCGGGATTATCGAATTTTTGAGATACTTCTCGCTGTGAATAAATGAGCTTTATTGGAAATCTATATTAACTTCGCTGCTCTTTTTTATTACATTTTAGACGGAATTGCCAATATAAATGTTCCCGGGAAGAGTGAGGGAGTGAATATGAGAAGCTTACGCCTGAAAATTTTGAATTTTTGTAAGAAGGCAAGAGATAAGGCTTAGTCACACACAATCAGGTTAAAACTGATAAAGACTTGAGTAATTAAGTAAGAAATCGCAAATCACATGAATTGTGTGATAGTTTTCTAATGTCAAAAAGTAAATTTTGATAGTTTTAGTATCCACCTGAAAAAGGAAAGGGAAGAACTTTTTTGTAATAACTATTACAATCATTATGATTCAGTACATGTAAGAAAAAAAATTGAATAAAGTTATTTTTTTATATAATGTATTTCATATTTTAACTAGCTGTTACCCGCCCCCTTCACTAGGAATTCCACGATGTCGTGCATTTTTATACATTTTAAATGCGAACTTGATACCTAAATCCAAGCATTAAACTTTTGATAGTATCGAAACACATTTTATAGTCCTTGCCTCTTGATTTAAAAGGGCATGACTTGATTTTCTGAAAAGGAAGTATAATTATTTTTTACTTTACACTCCCGTACCTCCTTTCCCTCGCAAAAAAAGTTCAACAAATCCCTCTTTTAGCGTATATCTACTCAACAAAATAAACAAGCTTGCCAAATTTCATGTCTGTAGGTTTCATAGTTCAAAAGAGGAAATTTTTATCCGTAACGCTACGGCAAAACCTCTTCTTAAAGGGTATCTTCTCCACAAAATAAACATGCTTGCCAAATTTTCATGTCTGTTAGTTTAATAGTTCAAAAAACGGGAATTTTTTGAACTATATGCTCCGTAAGCCCTCTTGGGAGTCGATTTTTCGGGATACCTGCTCTCAGCAGATTTCATCTCAACAAAAAAACGAGATTACTAAATTCCATGTCTGTTGATCTAATAGTTCCGAAGATCTTATGATGATTAAGTAAGAGAACGAGTGAGTCGCGTTTCTCCTTTATATATATATATATATATATATATATATATATATATATATATATATATATATATATATATATATATATGTAATGTATATATAGAGAGAGAGAGAGGGAGAGATTTTAGATGTTAATTGACAGATTATAAGATTTCTTATTTCCTTTTAAATAATAATGTTCTTACATTCTAAGATTTAATCAGTTAAAATTTTTCGAAAACACACTGTTTTCCTTATGCAATAAGTGAAAATAATGCAGTTATATGAATTACAAATGTTATTCTTTGTGTGATTTTTGTACCATTTAGATATCTTTGTATTTTCAACTTTGAAAAACGATAAATCAAATCATCTAATCAACTGCTCGAAAAATTTTGGGCTTAATAGTAATCAGGAATAAAATATAAATAGTTTATATATCTGTTCGAAATCCATTGACTTGATTTGTGGATTGATGTCTGTACAAAATGTCAAGATATGACATGAGTTATATCACCTTAAAATAATGATGCTATAACTAATAAAACAATTTATAAAACACCTGAGTTTGCTCTTGTTTATTTAACCTAATATGATATACCCCTCATTCCTGCCTTCTTCTCGTTGTAAGAAAAAAAAATTTCTTGGTCAATATATTTCCTAACATATACTCTCTCTCTAGATTTATTTCATATCTCTATATCTTGTAAATTGTATTGCATAATTCAAGACTATAAGTATTAGATTAACATTTCCAATTTCTTAAATACATGAAATCATCTGTCCTTCAGGTTATTTTGTACACATAAATTGACTTTTCACTTGGTTTTCTGATCACTTTAATTATGATGATTCACATGTACAATGCGTTCAGAGAAATTGAAACTCTGAGGGAAAAAATATCCGATGTATGTCCACAATTAGGGCGTAGGAATTATCACAAGAAATGTGTAATGGATGAAAATATTTCATCCACGCAAGTAAAAGATAACTCTCTGAATAAAAGAGACTCATAAAATAAGCTCATTGCATTAGTAACGCCATTTGCTGATGCACTTTGATGAACATCGGAAACGTTTGGAAAGGGGAAAAGTTGCAAGTACGTGAGAAGAAAGCTGTTCGTATTGTGAAATATCTGCACATTTTGGGTTAGAAATCAATGAGATAATGTTCGGCACCTCTGTTGTGAGAGAAATTATGTGTAGTAAGTAGATGATTGAAAGAAACATCTCTAGGAGACCCTCTATAGAAGTGGAAGATAGACATATAATACTAATGGCGGTGATGATGCAGCTACTTGAACACTATCAGCTTGACTGCAAAGAAAAGCAGACAATAGATAATATCTACCAGTAGAGTTTGCTTATAATTGCTGCAGCCTGGGTTGATAGATCAACGCCCACGTTTCATACTTACTTCTATATATTACCATCCGCACAAGAGACTGCAATGACATAGTGATCTGAACAGAAGCTAGTCATTTAGCTTGATATAATTCCTTAATTAGCTATATAGAGCTGCAGCTAATTGACTTATCAGTTATAAAGGGTGTTTTTTAGAGGTATAGAGAACTTTAAATTGCAATAAAACAACGATGTATTATTCGATTGACATGGACTTTTTTTATTCGAAAGATAATCTTGTGGCATTACATTTTAAATATGATCAAGCAAGGCGTAGATTCGTCGAATTGGCCCAAAACGAGATTGCCGTTGTTCCCGATTTTCATAAGCGAATTTTGTTTAGCTATGAAGCGCACTTCTGGTTGAATGGCTACGTCAACAAACAAAACTGCCGCATTTGGAGGGAAGCTAATCCACAAGTGTATGTCGAAACACCGTTACATCCAGAAAAACTGACTGTTTGGTGTGCTTTATGGGCTGGTGGAATCATTGTTCCGTACTTCTTCAAAAACGATGAAGGCCACAACGTTACAGTCAATGGTGATCGGTATAGAGCAATGATTTCTAACTTTTTCATTCCTGAATTGAACAATCATAATGTCCAGGAGCTGTGGTTCCAACAAGATGGCGGAACATGTCACACAGCTCGTGCCACAATCGATTTATTGAAAGACACGTTTGGTGACCACCTAATTTCACGTTTTGGACCTGTGAATTGGCCTCCAAGATCTTTTGATTTAACACCGCTAGACTATTTTCTGTGGGGCTATGTAAAGCCATTGGTCTATGCGGATAAGCCACAAACGCTTGACTATTTGGAAGACAACATTCACCGTGTTATTGCCGATATACGGCCACAAATGTTGGAAAAAGTCATTGAAAATTGGACGTCCAGATTGGACTACATCCGAGCCAGCCGTGGCAGTCCTATGCCAGAAATCATATTTAAAATGTAATGCCACAAGATTATCTTTCGAATAAAAAAAAATTCACGTCAATCGAATTATACATCGTTGTTTTATTGCAATTTAAAGTTCTATACCTCTAAGAAAAACACCCTTTACCTTCATTCGTAAGTTCCATGCAAATCCATTTAGGATGCTGTATTAAAGAAGATCATGGTGATTAATTTAAAATGTGACTCTCCCGGGTTAAATTGAAGTCACCCTCTTCCTTCCTCTGACCTTTTCACTTCCAAAATATTCTATTGGCATCCCTAATGGTTATATTTTCAATCCACGATATATTGTAGATATGTTTCTAGTCATACATATCGAAAATCTTTATTTATACTGCAAATTGCTTAACAATTTGTAATGAATTTCTCTCTCAAAGGAGGAACATATCAATTACTAATTTAAGGGTCTACAATAACTTCTTTAAGCTTAACTTAATGAGCTCTTAACCAATGAGTTGATTACTTGGGACTCAAAATTCTCCAAAGGAAATGTCATGGGAAAAAATCTGATTCACGTTAAGTCGGTCTGAGTAAAAAATTAATCACATTTTTTTTTATGTAGATGCAAAGGGAAGAAGACTGCTACTCAAGTGTTGATCTCATTTTCCCTAGTCAAAAATTATGTAATAATATGTATGTCTTGAGCAATATTTTAGTCTTTTGACAATAATCATTGCATTTACGTATATTTTAAACCAAGTTTAATGTGTTTTATCAAGTTAATAAACTATTATTTTTTTATTACTTATACATTATGTACTGGTTTATATTAGTGCGAATACACATTTGAAAAATATATTTGTTCGAATTATTTACACATAAAAGGCTTGTTCATTTCAAAATTAAGTTTTTCAGCTAATTTTGTACATCTTAAGCAGTTCTGAAGATGCTTTAAAAGTGTTGCTATGTTTTTATGGAAAAATATTAATTTGTGATTTCTTTTTAATTTTTGTTACATAAATAACCAATTACCTGAGAAGTTGAAGGAATTTTTATAGACATCAAAAAGATCTTATTTATTTCAATTTTCTATGAGTTAAATGATTTGCCTCTCAGATTTTTGTTTCTTATATCAGTCTAATTTGTACGGAATAATTGAGATGTTTAATGCTTTTATAAATACTAAAATGTTCTCTCTTCACTATTCATTACAAACGTACATCTACAGTACTTGGCAACCGTATGCGATCATACCCAAACACTTTTTCATCACCTGTCTCTTTAAACACTACACAATTTAATTGAATGCCCAGGATGATGAGGTGCAAATAAAATCTCAAAATCGTCCTTCAGCGTGAATTTTGGTTAGGTACTTTTAAAGAAATTATTTAAGATGATATATTTTCTTGTAAAAGGTTTTCTTCAATGCTGTAATGCGAGCTGAATTCGTTACTTACGGTTACTTCCAAGCATTATTTTAATATTTTGAACTTCTTTCAAGTTATTTTGTTTGTTCTTTTAAAAAAAATTCAAAATCACTAAAATAAAAAAAATTAATTAATTTTGAAGTAAAATTAATTTTAATATTGCTTAAATTTGTATTTAATTCAAACGGTTGATGCTTTTGAATTTCTGCAAAAAATCTTAAGGCTGTTTTTGCCATATGTACGAGAGCGTGAACTTGACTCGGAGCACATTTTTGGACAGAAAAAATGTCTCAAATTTTATAAAAATGCGTGATACTGTAACTCATGCATTTGTTTACAATAGGGTGTTCTTAAAATTTCAAAATAGTTCTTAAGAAATCAGTTTTTCCTTTTAATATGTGAAGGAATAGCTCATTTAGCATTACGGTATAGGAAACAAATTGCAAAGCACATTTTATAAAAGAAAAAAATGCGTCAATTCGGATAAAAATGAGTAGGGTGATAAAATAAGTGATTCTCGACAGGATAGCGTAGCCAAAATATAATATTAATGTTTGAGAACTTTATATTTGAAAAAATATTCAGCGAATTCCGCTCCTATTCTTTAACATTAGCCAAAAATAGCCTTAACCATTGCTTGAAAAAATCTGAAAGAATTTCCGACTCTGTGAATGAGAATTAAATATCAAAGTAAACGATTTTCCATTCAGACGCCTAATTTCTTTTTAACATTTCCTTTTACAAATGTATGTAAAAATGTGTTGCATTTAAAGAACCCGACTACGTTCGGAACCGTGATTTTAAAAAAGCACATCAATGGATAATTGTCATGCTGTGGAGTGTCACTTAGATTCGAATACATGTATAAAATGGATTTAAGGACATTTTGGCAAAAAAATTATTTAAATACAATATTTCGGCAAAAAATTAACTTAGGATAACCTTTTTTTCAGAATGTTCTCCTTTGTGAAAAATGCTTCTATTATAATGATATTCTGCCTGTATATAGCTCAGACCTCTCTACAGAGGCTCAAATATGACTTTTGAAAAATGCACATTATTTTCAGAGTTACAACTAATTGAAATAATTATCGGCGTTTTTTTCTTAAAATTTCTCCCCTCTGTTGTCGTAAAACATGGATAAACCCACTTCTATGTTATATATTTCAGAAAATTCTAGTTGAGCCTCTGTACAGAGGTCGGAGCTAACAACAGGCAAAATATTATTATAATAGAATCATTTTTCACAAAAGGAGAATATTTTGAAAATGGGTCATTCTATGTTCATTTTTGGTCCATATATTGTATTTAAATAATTTTTTATTCTAATGCTATTCTTAAAACAATTTTATATACATTTTCCAATCTAAGTGACAATAAATATCTTAAATATTATCCATTTATATGATTTTGTAAAATCACGGTTCCGAACGTAGTCGGTTGCCGTAAGTAAAGTTTGAAACCGATTCGAATAAATCTCCAAAACTACCTTACTATTCTCTATAAGTTTATAATTTCAGTCTCTAGAATGATTTCTGAAGAGTAATAATTTTCTACCGTCTGGAGTTTGCAGACGTCATTCACATAAAGTTTATTCCGAAGTGCATTTTACAAATTTTCCCAAGGTCTTCGAATCTTTAATACATTGTAGAAATGAGTGATGCTAAACCTATGCACGTCTGGATCAATTTTCATGAATAAATTGGTATTTTTAAATGCATGTTTCAATCATCAGATAAAAATATGTATATAATTTAATAAAAATAATGTAATATATATATGCATATATATACATAGTTAATTTTCAATAATATTTCAAGCTCTCACTTATACTTTGAGGTAATAAAACTAGTTTATTTTTTTTTCTCTTTCTAAAAATTACGGTCTCTGTTTATCTTTACTTACTCAGTTGAGAGAGTTTTTCCATTCTCGTTACTTCTTGCTGTTAAAACAAAGATATCATTGTATGCATGATTCCAATTTTAATTATATATTATTTCTGTTTTACATCAATACATGCTACCTGATTTATAATCTAAGTTTCTCTTCTGTAAATGCAATTGAATTAAAGATGTTTGTATAATAAAAATTCTCTCTCTCAAAACTAGATCTTTCAAACGTTACAGACAATATTAAAATCACAAATTAATCAATTAGAAATATATTTCCCTTGGCGTTAAGCACACTTACATAAGCAATAAAAATTAATTAACTTTTTCGCAATAATTGAAGTACACAGAATTAAAATTATGTAAGTTTACATGCAGCAGTACTTATTAATCGTTAAGATGTTCATTAACATTAATAAGGTTCGAAATTCGACAAGTAATGAATAAATGTTGGGGATTAGGATTATCTTTTGTGAAGTCATATACGTGTGTTTGTGTGTGTGTGAGAGAGAGAATAAAAAAACATGCGAGAATAAATAACAATAACCAAATATGTAGGTATAAGTAAGATAATAAGAGCTCTGACGAGTACGCATATTCCCTATCCCTCCGAAGATGATCAGAGCACTCAAATGTTGCGGGTTGATGGTGCTTGTTTTCCAGTCATAAGGCTAAATCTCAATTAGATGGTGACTGCGTTGAAGGAAACATGGTTCACAAATTAAATAAGAAATGCGATAGAGTTAGGGTTTTTTTCATTTAAAGACAAATTCTCCTGTTGAAATTCATCGCCAATATGTAGCAGTCTACAATACAAATGTTATGTTATGAAGACAGGTATGTTTCGGATGCAAGGAATTCCACAAAGGTAGAAGAGATGTGCGAAATGAAGAAGGAGCATTTACGGTGGTAGGTATTGTACCCCCCCCCTCCTTACATTTTCCATCTCTTCGAAACTTTAAAGAAACACTTAAGACAGTGCTTCTCAAAGTTTGAATATTTGCAGCCCAATATTCAATCACAATTTTCATCGCGCCTCCTTCCCTACAAAAACATTGCATTGAATTCAATAATACTTTACTTCGAAACTAAAGATACAATATGATTTTAACCTCTTAAGTGCCACTGGCGTACATAAACGTCTAGCTAGGCGAAAGTGTTAATCGCACAGACGTATACATGCGTCTTTCCGAAGCACGATCTTTTCTGTGCACTGCCATCCATAAATTATTCCGAAGGCAAAGAAGGACCTTGACAATGTTTGCGAAAGATTGACTTATTTCATAAGGATTTGCTTATTTCTTCCTTTCTCGGAGGCATCGAGGAGCGGAATTATCAACATAAGGTTAATTTTTGTGTATAATTTTATATATGAAAAGCCCATGGGGTCATTGGTAACTATTAATGTTGTTCCTTACTTAGTATTGTTAAATTAATCATAAAATATATTGTGCAGTACTGATACATTTATAAGTGTGTTACATCAGTGTAAATGCGTGTTTTATTTTTTATTATGTCAGAATGTATTTTGTTTGTTTACTTTCAGTAAATTAATAATTTTTTTTAAAAAAAATCTTCTGTATTCGACTTTTCCATATGCTCGCGGCCCCCTCGTAGAGTTATCACGCCCCCTAGGGGGCACGCCCCACAGTTTGAGAAACGTTGACTTCAGAAGTCAGCGTTTCAGAACCGACGCTGAGTTTCCGCCAGCCGTCTCGACGGGGCCGCTCCACCTGGACACTGATTTCTACGATGCTGGTTTCGATGGAACAAATGCCTCGATAAGTGGGGTGAGTGGGTGGAGAAGTAATACGTACATTTATATATTTATCATTTTCTGAACAAACATTTACTCTGAACGGGCTTGTTTTTTTACTTTTTGAAACCCTTAATTGCAACAAAACAACAAATTAAATGTATAAAAGGAAAAAAAAAGCAATTCAATTAAATAAAAATTGAAAAAGAAACCCAGTGAGTCAAAGAGAAATTTTGGACAGGACCGAATAAGATGGTTTAAGCTAGTTTGACGGTACCAAATTTCTCCCTTTGCGACTTGGTAGGTCTAAAAATCCAAACAAGATATAGACAAAAAAGAAATTCAAATAGAATAAAGTAGATTGACCAAAAATCCTATGTAAAGGAATGAGCAGTAAATTAATGAAAATTTGTTCAATGTTTTATAAAACCTTCAAGGAAGAATTTAAGAAAAAATATACTCGCAACATTATTGAACGAAATTAAGAACCGAGATATGATTGTATGGCTAATGAGATATATGTTTCATATTAATGCTATTCAATTATTTCAATCATATATAAAGATAACCAACCTCCTGCGTTTTATAGAAAAATGAGAGCACAGCAGTGCTTCTCAAACTTTCAATACTGACGCCCCCCTTTTCAATCACAATTTTTATCGCACCCCCTTATACATTAATAATGTACTGAATGCAATAATAATGCATTTTGACGCTAAAGCAACAATCTTTATTATAAACCGTACAAATTCATGACATAAGTATTAAATTTTGTATATGTTACTTTTAAGTAAAAAAAAATTAATAAGATAATTATTATGTTATTTGTCCTTTCTCTAATTTTTAAATTCGAACATAATTCAAAATGCGGTGGTTGCTTAGAAGACAAAATATAGATATCAGCTAAATGTAGAAAAAGAACTCAGAGGGTCAATTTCTAACCATAAGCATTCCTTTGGAAACTTTGCTCTGTAAGACAAGCCCATGGAAGTCGCTAATACTTATTAAACTTGTTCTTAATTTAGTATTAATTAATTAGTTATACAGGATTACTAAATACAGCAAATCTAATAAAACGTTTTTTATTTGGTTATAGTATCAAAGATAGCCAAAAAATGAGGTTTTGAAGTAGAAACTTTCATTTTTGATGATGTAAAAATCGCAGATAATATATATATATATATATATATATACAGTCAGGTCTCGTTTTTATGCGGTAGATACGTTCTACCGAAAACGCATATAAAAAAAAATCGCATTAAAAAGACATTACTTGAATGGAAAAAGTAAGGAAACGTTCCTCAGTTTTCTAAAATCGCATAAAACCAAAACAACTCGTTAAAATTAACTTAAAACAGCATAAAAAAAATTGCAGAAATGAAAAAAAATAGGCTGCATGATAAATTACTTCGAATGTCTGAAAGAAATTCATACATAAGCAAAAAAAAAAAAAAAAAACTTGTATTCAAACCTTAATTTATTTTATTTTATGGAAAAGTAATACACACAGTTTTATATTTTTAATCATTATCGCTATCTGATAATGGTTTGCTCCGTTTGCGAAGTGGTTCCAAATCACCTTCATCATCAGAAGACTGTCTCTGCAATAGATATTTGCGGTAAAGGCCCCGGAATTTCACAAACTTCATTCTCGTTCTGTGTAGCTCTTCCTTTTCTGACAATGTAATCAGTAATTAAACTTTGTGACGAGGATTCTTTTATTTTTTTACATAGTTCACGATATCCAGACTTGCAGTCGTAGTCTGTTTCGTAGAAAAATACGGATTTTATTTTCTTAAAGGATGAATCATGAGGTCTCTGAAGAGAGTGTAGCAGACTTATTTACCTGGTTACGAATGAAAGCAACAACGCATTTTGATTCAAAAAATTGAGAAAACAGAAATATAAGCATAGATTTATTAATATAAATAGAGTTACAATATTTTAGAATTACATCATGGCTATAGATAACACGATTTGGAATAAATTCTAGAAATTCAAACTTCAAAAATATTCTAACATTTATAAAACCAATGTTATATGTTTTTATTAGATAGCATTCAACCTCAAGATATAAAAAAATTAATCACTCAGAATATTTAATTTTTAAATTAATTAATAAAAAAAATAAGTACATTATTTTTTCAAATAAAGAGTGTTTTTTTTCCAGGTATAGAAATTTAAGTTGGCATTACTTTCTAAGATGGCGACCGATTTAACAGCTGTCAAGTGATTTATTCTCAGTTTAGTTTGGCAATTCATTAAAACGATCATCAAGCAAGGCGTAGATTCGTCGAATGGGCCCAGAACGAGATTGCCGTTGTTCCCGATTTTCATAAGCGAGTTTTGTTTAGCGATGAAGCGCACTTCAGGTTGAATGGCTACGTCAACAAACAAAACTGCCGCATTTGGAGGGAAGCTAATCCACAAGTGTATGTCGAAACACCGTTACACCCAGAAAAACTGACTGTTTGGTGCGCTTTATGGGCTGGTGGAATCATTGGTCCGTACTTCTTCAAAAACTGTGAAGGCCACAACGTTACAGTCAATGGTGATCGGTATAGAGCCATGATTACTAACTTTTTCATTCCTGAATTGAACAATCATGATGTCCAGGAGCTGTGGTTCCAACAAGACGGTACAACATGTCACACAGCTCGTGCCACAATCGATTTATTGAAAGACACGTTTGGTGACCGCCTAATTTCCCGTTTTGGACCTATGAATTGGCCTCCAAGATCTTGTGATTTAACACCGCTAGACTATTTTCTGTGGGGCTATGTAAAGTCATTGGTCTATGCGGATAAGCCACAAACGCTTGACCATTTGGAAGACAACATTCGCCGTGTTATTGCCGATATACGGCCACAAATGTTGGAAAAAGTCATCGAAAATTGGACTACATCCGTGGCAGACGTCCAGATTGGACTACATCCGAGCCAGCCGTGGCAGGCATATGCCAGAAATCATATTTAAAATGTAATGCCATAAGATTATCTTTCGAATAAAAAAAATTCATGTCAATCGAATAATACATTGTTGTTTTATTGCAATTTAAAGTTCTATACCTCTAAAAACACCCTTTATTATGAAGTGCATTTCTTTTTAAGAACCCGGTTAGCCATCCATTGCTAGTTGAAAATTCTTTTCCAGCTTGGGAAGTGGAAGTTGATGGCTCTGACTGTTTCATTGACTTTTAAAACTGAAGAGCTTTTTCTGGGATTAAATAACCACTTACAGGAATCCTTCTTTTAACTTGTTCCTCAATCCAAATTACGATGGCTCTTTCCGTTCTTTCTAATAATACATCCCATCCCTTGAGTACGATGCAAATTTCGTGCTTTATTTTGTACCAGAAATGACCGATTTTCTTATTGCAGCTTCATTCTTTTTAATTGCTCTGACAGTAGATTCGCCGAAAATAAATGTTTTCCAATAGCCGTAGATCCTTCTCCTTTTCCTAAGCGATCTAAAATTGCAATTTTCGTTTCCAACGAAATTGACTGTCTTTGATGTTTTTTTTTTCTCCATTGGGCCAAATAAAATCTTAGAAAAGAAATTTTAAAAAATTACACTTACGATTTTCTAATGAAAAATAAAACTTTACGACACTCACTTTAAATTCAGAAATCAAAATTTGTTGCTTATTATATTGCAACTTATAATTTGCCACTTATTGAAGTGAAACTTTTATAAAAATGAACCAGGCACCGCTAAGAGAAAATATAATTTCGAATTAATGATATCGTATCGGTATACTACTGAAATACTACTGAAATAACGAATGCGAATTTAAGACTGTCTCAGCCGAGCCGCAGACGCAAGCACCAAAAAGATACGGAAATTCTCGGAAAATACTATGATCTACGTCTCAGTATAAAAAAATGTAATACTAACAAAAATCTAGAAATGTTTGGAATACAAACCGCTCAACTTCAAAATCGCATAAAAACAATCCGCATAAAAAGAGACCTGACTGTATATATATTATTTTTCCGTGTAAATGTGTATATTTTTATTATGTCAGAAAATATTTTGTTTTACTTCATTCTATTAAATAAATTTTTTTAAATCTTTTTTTTTCGATATGCTTGCGCCCCCCTTGTAGGTTTATCGCACCCCCAGGGGGCGCACCCCACAGTTTGAGAAACACTGGAGTACAGTAATAACAATCATTCTTCATATACTAATTTATGGAAACTAGTATTCTAATAATAATATTAATAGTATGAAATATGTGCTTATACACTCTGTCGCAAAAAAATATATGCACCCAGAAGAAATTGAGCTACATTCACGAAATTTGGTATGCATGTAGTGTATATGAAAATAAACAAATGATTAAAAATTCAGAACAAAAATATCATTTTATTAAGCGGTTACAGCTTGCAAAAGGTTAAAAATCAGTAAGTAGTAAAGCCACCTCTGGCAGCTATACAAGCCGAAATTGGCGTGGCATCGATTCAATTAGATCACTTATGACCCCCCTGTGGAAGATCCTGCCATAGTCTTTGCATCTGCGCAGTTAATTCTCCTGTATCTCGGGACGGCTGCAGTTGCCTTCCCAGCGTCCAGACACGCTCTATTGGCGAAAGATCTGGTGACCTGGCAGGCCATGGTAGGACGTCATATCCTTGAAGACATTGTTGGGAGAGTCGCGCAGTATGTGGACGAGCATTATCCTGTTGATAAATGGCACCTGGGCGACTTGATAGCATGGGTAGCACAATCGGCGTTAAAATATCGTCCACGTATCTGCGAGCTGTCAAAGTGCCTTGAAGGACCACTAAAGATGATCGTGTGTCCCAAGAAATTGCTCCCCACACTGTCACACCTTGTGAAATTGCTGTATGCCGCTCGACAATAAATGCCGGATCGGACCGCTGGCCGGTGCGCCTCCAGACACGTGCGGTGGTCATCAGCACTGAGACTGAATCGGGATTCATCACTGAAGATGACACGTCTCCAGTCTGTCACACTCCAAGTTGCCCGAGGTCGGCAAAAATCCAGTCGACACTGCCTATGATGTGGGGTCAGTGGTAAGCGTCTTAGCGGACGTCGGCTCCTCAAGCCAACTTCGGTCAGTCGTCTCCTTATGGTTTCTCTTGATGACACTGGATGTCTGGAAGGAGGTAAGTGGCGTTGAATCGATGCTAGCGACGTTGTTGGTGCCGAAGTGGCCACTCTTCTGATTGCACGATCCTCGCGATCATTTGTGTTCCTGGGACGTCCTGACCCTCCGCGACGGTACACTCTTACCTTCTGTGATCCACTGTTGCCAACACCGAGCAACTACCATATCGCTCCGACCGAGGTGGCGGCCGATACGTCTATTCGACCAACCGCCTTCTGAGGCCTATTTTACGGCCCCTATCAAAGTCCGTCAGCTGCTCGTACTGCCGCCGGTTACGTCTTAGAGGCATCCTAAGTCTCAATATCGTCTATCAAAGTCATCAGATTCGTTTGGATAGCCGTACGGCGCTCGTACTCATGCTTTTAAACTCTCCCAGTTGCGCAACTAATATGCGCATAGCACACTTAGCCTTGTCTCATTGGCTTCGAAATTTTAATCATTTGCATATCTCTTACCAGACTACATTCTTGCCGAGTTTCGTGATTGTAGCTTGATTTCTTCTGGGTGCATATATTTTTTATGACAGAAAGTGTATATATATATATATATATATATATATATATATATATATATATATATATATATATATATATATATATATATATATTGTATGTAAATTAATATGTGAGCTAATATCAGTTATGAATTACATATTTTTAAAATCTTGAAAAAGTTCACTAAACCGTGTTTCTTTTGCATCAAAGAAGTGTCTTTTTTTATTTTAAAATTTTTGCAACCGGTACCCTTTTTAATTTAAATAGATTTGGTGTAAAAAATACAAATGCGTTCAAGAACACCCAAAAGGAAAATTGCGTGATTATATGAACTTAAAAAGAACGATGGAATAATTTAAACGTTGCCATTAAAAACTGTTATGCCTCTGCTGGGAAAAAAATTGTGAGAAAAAAAGTTAAGTCGTATATCTTAAAATTATTTATCTTTCTACATAAATGATTTCTCTTAAATGCTAAATACACGAAAAGAATGCATTACTATATTTTAAAGAAGACATAAATAATGAATAAAAGAATTCCATGCATTTTGTTCTAAATATATCTCGGGTTCATTTCCATTTTTTTTTATTATTTATTTACATTTCCTTCGCTTAATTCTAAAAGCGGGAAACACTTTTAGAATTATTCCACCATTAAAATTGCCGAGAAACTTAAATTAATCTCGATTCTATTATAACTTCAATTTTAAACCTGCAAATGAAAGGAAATTAAAAAAAATAATATCTATGCAAACTAAAAAAGAGTTGAGAGAAAGATTAAATTAAGAATAAATACTCCATAGAACAGAAAAAAAGAATAATGAACAAGCATTTGAAATAAAAAGCAAAATATTGCTCGGGTAAAGAGGAGGGTGAAAAAAGTTCATGTCTTGCTGTTTATTAGTCCTATGTGTTGTCATTCCTTTGTTGCAAAAACCTCTCTTGCAGTTATACGCGTGGAACAATGTCAGCTACGGAAATGTTCTTAACAATGGCTTGTTCTGCAGATAATGAGAAGCAAGCGAAAATGACAGCAAAACTCAACAGACAGAAAAAAGAACTTCTGCTGAAAGAATAGTTTTTCTTTATTTGCTTTTCTCAGAACCTGCCGCCAGTTGGTGGAGACTTCTCTATCTCTCCAACCATTTACTAGCTAGATAATTTCTGAGTACGTTCGAGAATAAAGAAAGGAAATAAATGGACCCAGAATTTTCCTGTTATTTTTTTCGTGCGATGACTATCGATGCAACAATCTGCTGTCGCTCATTGCATTTGCTTTTTAACAAAGCAAAAATCATTCCTGGGGTAAGAAATAAGAACTGACCTTTTTAAAGATCTTTCTATTTCTTACAGGTAAATAACTACGAATTTAAAAAATAATTTCTCTTTAAATAAAATGTGAACGCTATTAGAAGCAAACATGATGACTGTTGAAACATTTTTTTTTGAACAAGTATATCTGAAACACTACATGTTTGCCATTGTTAGGCTTATGTTTTCTTTCGAACTTGGTTTACTTTCTACAATATTTCTTGAACAATATTAAATATAAATTTTCTACTGGAGGAAATGTTTGGGATTCTATAAAGCAAATTTAACTCTACTTGACAGCGCTATGTCGGCGACAGCTTTAGGAAACATAATAATTTCCGTTTTAGTCAGTTGACTTTTTATCCATACACAGTGCGGCAAATAAGTTTTAAGACTCGTCCCAGAGCGTAGGCTGCAATGGCGCTATGAGTGCAAATGCGCATGCGTCATAATGTCCATGATCTGCTGACACACTGCGAACAAGTTGATGGCATTTTGGTTAAGTAGCTGAGAGAAAAGGAGCGTGTTCATTGCAGAAGTGATTTTTTCTTCATGCTGATTTTTTAAGATGGAGAAAAGAGCTGTAATCAAATTTTAAGCAAAACCTAGTAAAAATGCTTCGGAAACATACCAACTAATGAAACAAGTTTATGGTGTCTATTGTTTAAGTACATCAAACGTTTTTGTATGGCACAAATGTTTTTTGGATGGAAGGGATGTGATAGAAGATGATCAGCATAGTGGAAGACTAATTTAATCTAGAACACCTGAAATTATGGAGAAAGTACCACAGACGATTACTGTAGGTCATTAAGAATGATGAAAGACTCTTTGAACATCAACAAAAAAACAATTCGAACCATCCTGCTTGAAGATTTGAGACAAACAAAAGTCTGTGCTAAATTTGTTCCACACACTTTATCCCTGAACAAAAAGCAATGAGAAGTGCACATTGCAAGAGAGAGGTATCATTTCAGCAGCTTAAAACGATCCAAACTTCTTGAAGTCCATTGTTACAGGTGATGAGAAACCTGGTGTTTCCAATATGACCTTGAAACAAAAAGACCAAATGCCGAATGGATGTCAGAAAATTCACCGTAAGCCAAAAAACAAGGAAAATTCCATCAAAAATCAAAATAATGCTTATTACATTCTTTGATGATAGGGGTATTATCCACAAAAATTTGTTCCAACTGGATAAAAAATTACAGGTCAGAACTATTTAGCTGTATTAAAGCGTTTGATGGCCAGGATTTGTCGCATTCATCCAGAATATAGGACTGAAAGCAGTTAATGTTTGTTACACGACAATGAATCCCGTCACGCTTTCCTTGTTGTTCATCGATTTTTGACAAAAAATGATGTCTGTGTGTTGAACCATACACCGTATTCACCTGATTTAGCACTCTGTGACTACTCCTTGCTGCCAAAATTTAAAATGAAATTAAAATGGTGTTATTTTGAGGATATTTTGACCTTGCAAATATCTTCGACACGCTTTGCATGCCATTCCACAAAGTGATTTACAACAGACGTTCGATTCCTTAATAAATCGCTATAACAAGTGCATTGAAGCCGGAGGGTCCTGTTTTGAATAAAAAACCAAAAACAGGAATTCATTTATTGCTTCTATTTCTTCTTAAGGACGCAATCTTAAAACTTATTTCCCGCACTGTGTATATAATGGACTAAATTCATGAGACGTCATAGTCACTTGTTAATGATAACCACTTATTTCTAACCACTCAGTTCAAAAATTCATATGACGTCATAGTCACATGATAAAGGCAATCACGACTTAACAGCTTTTCAATTCATGCGCTTCGTTGTTGTTAACTTTTGCTCTTTGAAGAAACTTTCTTATAAAAAGTATATATTTGTCAACAATAATAACTCACATGGGCAAGGAAAATACACTTTATTTAAAAATAAACGCAGAATGTAAGATTTTTTTCTTAAATTTAAAATATTTTTTAAGAATTCTTTTTCATAATATTTGAACACCAATATCCAATTATGAATGTTTAAATTTTATCTACGTTTCACAAATGTATCAACAAGCACAATTAGTTTATTGTCTCTCTTGAATTCAATAAAACGTGTGTTTGTATTTCTCATGTAACTGTCATAAGTTGAGCATGTTATACTTGTTTGTTGTTCTTGGTTTTTTTGATTGCATATATTATCTTTTCTAAGTTTTCTAGAATAATTTATTAAGCTCATATATATATCTTATTATAATTATATTAGCTGGTATACCCGTTCTTCGCACGGGTGAACTGAAAAATTAAACAACACAGATTGAAGGATAAAGAAGATTTAATGAGTTAATTTTACGTGAATTCCAAATTAAACAAAAAAGGCTTTTTTGCATATCTCAGCTAAACAAAAAAAAGAAAGAAAAGAAAACACCTTTATAAAATTTTAAGTATGTAGATCTAATAGCTGATAAAAAGGATTTTTTTTATTTATAACTCCCCATAACACACTTGAGGGTCCTTGACCTTCCTAAGCTGATCTCTGCTCAGCAAAAGTAACACATTGTTAAAAGTTTTGTGTAATGAACGCTTAAAATAGTGTAAATAATTTATATCTGAAAGTGTAATACATTAATATTACTTTCTGTTGTATTTATTTTTATGTTAAAAGTGAAATATACGCAAGCAACACCGTTTCTTAAATTATAATGGCGATTCAATGAAAATATAGCGAAATGTTAACGATAGAGTCAAGTTGGCAAATGTCTAGCTAGTTTCATAGCTCGAGTTTTATTAGAGCGTTGTAAGACCCACCGTGTAGGGGCCCGATGCACGTTAATACTTTATCCACCGCACTATGATTTACTGCAGTTTTTTTCATACAATATTTTTTTTTTGGATCACACATTGAAAATTAAGGGATATACATAAACAAAATACTCCATTTTGGGAAATTTATTCCGTTAGAGCTAATAATTAATTAAAGATAGTCCACTGTAAAATTAATTATACAAATCGTTCACTTAAAATAAATAGTCAAATCGTTTTCTAAGGTCTTCATTAACATACAAAAACATAAGACACTTAAATTTTGACATAAACTATTTTTTTGGGACAAAAATAATAATCTTTGCAATCCGCTGAAAACGCAGTTAGCTGAAAACGCAATATATCTGCTACAAAACTATTCGCCTTCCCCGCTAAAATACTCATCATAGAACCCGTGCTGCCATATATCTTGGAAGAGTGGATTTGAAAGAATATTCCTCCTAAGTATTGGTAGAATATTCCTTCTAAGTTCGTGTGGTGTGGTAGTTAGGAGAAGGGGGTGCCAGATCAGGTTTCGTGCACTTGACCATGGTTCAAAATTACGTGGTCCGTTGCCAAAAGCCCTCGTGTAGCTGAACAGTGCGACATTAATATTCACTCAAAGTACCAGAACCGATAAAAGCATTTCTTTTGAAAAAATATCAATTTCTTGCTACCAAATGTGCGTAATAAAATCATAAAAAAACAACATTAAAATAAAGAGAGATTTATAACAACCTCTCCCTTCAAAACTTACGTTTTATTCTGAAATAAAAAAAAAATTAGGGATTATGCTGATCACAGGAATTAATTAGAAGCGGGCGTCTTGCTTAGCCAAAACAAAAAGGGGTTCTTCACAAACAAAAGATAGATATATGCTGCCGTGGGCTTTTTTGCAGCGCACGCCAGAATTGCTTGCAGATGGCAGAATTTTTTCCTACTTACTTGACAAATATCGTTATATTTTGGACACTTTACACAATATCTTTATAAATTATAGCCTAAGCTACAAAAATTATAGCCTATGTGTTATTCTGATGTATAAGCTATATTACTTTAAAATTTCATTAAAATCTATTCAGTTGTTTTTGCGTGAAAGACGGCGAAACATCCTCCCAAACTTTCGCATTTATAATATATGTATATCTAGGTATACAAATGGATATTTTATAAATGCTAATATACAGTAGAAGGCTTATAAATAATAATTACATACTAAATTTCTACAAATTGAAGAAAAAAAACAATAAAGAGAAATACTGCAGGACAGTATAGGTCAGCGTTTCTCAAGCTGTAGGGCACGCCCCCCCTAGGGGTCGCGAACGTATTGAAAAGTTGAATGCAAAAGACTAATTTACTGAGAGAAAGAAAAAAACCTGCCATAACAAAAAAAAATGAAATACACATTTGCACTTATAAATATATCAGTACTGCACAATGTATTTTATAATTAATTTAACAGTAGTAAGTTAAGACCTCTAATAATTACCAGTGCCCCCATGGGTTTATCATATATAAAATTATATACAAAAATTAATACATATCATGAACATTTGTATGGTTTATAATTAATCCCTTAATTGTCGATTAAAAGTTACACGATTCGCTCCCCCAAGCCAACGTTTTTCTCGTAGACGTGGGTATGTGCTGTAATGGGAGGGGGAGAAGGAGAAGGGGATAACAAAGAAAATCCCCTGAAATGAGTACATCCTTCTCCAACATTCTGTCAAAGCTCTTTAATTGCATTCTAAAGCCTTCGGAATAATTTTATGGGGAGCAGAACGTAGGAAAGATCGTACTTCCGAGAGACGTATATGTACGTCCGAGGAAAATAACGATTTGGCTGAGCGAGACGTTTCTATACGCTGGTGACACTTAAGAGGTAACAGTCGTATTGTAGCTTTAGCATCCAAGTATCGAATTATTAAATTAAATGCATTGTTATTGTATGGATGAGGGTGCAATGAAAATTATGATTGAATATTGGATCGTAAATATTGAAAGTTTGAGAAGCACTGGTTTAGGTCAAGAATAAGATAGCCACAGTAGTATGATTGCTAATTCTTAGTTTTAGGAACTAAGGTCAAAAAGTTAGACATAGTTCAGTGACCAGTCCTCCTTCCTCCACATTTGCTACCTGTGCTGCAAAGAGGAGGAAAGAGTGTAAGAATAAATTTATAAAGACTGCAATTGACAAACATAACACTCTGAAAGTTACCGATATCATATAATAAGTAAATTCATATCTATATGTATGTTAAAACTTAAGTATATAAAATTATTTTTTTTAAAATAGGAGTCTACTTTATTTAAAACATCTAAATCATAATTACGAATATCCTAATTGGAAAACGCTTTTCGTTTCAATTATCCTTTACCCGTTTTATCCAAATATATTTATTTTGCTCAAATTTGAGTAGAATTATATTTTCTAAAGTAAGTTAAACCTATATATATATACACTCTGTCGCAAAAAAATATATGCACCCAGAAGAAATTGAGCTACATTCACGAAATTTGGTATGCATGTAGTGTATATGAAAATAAACAAATGATTAAAAATTCAGAACAAAATATCATTTTATTAAGCGGTTACAGCTTGCAAAAGGTTAAAAAATCAGTAAGTAGTAAAGCCACCTCTGGCAGCTATACAAGCCGTAATTCGGCGTGGCATCGATTCAATTAGATCACTTATGACCCCCTGTGGAAGATCCTGCCATAGTCTTTGCATCTGCGCAGTTAATTCTCCTGTATCTCGGGACGGCTGCAGTTGCCTTCCCAGCGCGTTCCAGACATGTTCTATTGGCGAAAGATCTGTGACCTGGCAGGCCATGGTAGTACGTCATATCCTTGAAGACATTGTTGGGAGAGTCGCGCAGTATGTGGACGAGCATTATCCTGTTGATAAATGGCACCTGGGCGACTTGATAGCATGGGTAGCACAATCGGCGTTAAAGTATCGTCCACGTATCTGCGAGCTGTCAAAGTGCCTTGAAGGACCACTAAATATGATCGTGTGTCCCAAGAAATTGCTCCCCACACTGTCACACCTTGTGAAATTGCTGTATGCCGCTCGACAATAAATGCCGGATCGGACCGCTGGCCGGTGCGCCTCCAGACACGTGTGCGGTGGTCATCAGCACTGAGACTGAATCGGGATTCATCACTGAAGATGACACGTCTCCAGTCTGTCACACTCCAAGTTGCCCGAGGTCGGCAAAATCCAGTCGACACTGCCTATGATGTGGGGTCAGTGGTAAGCGTCTTAGCGGACGTCGGCTCCCTCAAGCCAACTTCGGTCAGTCGTCTCCTTATGGTTTCTCTTGATGGCACTGGATGTCTGAAGGAGGTAAGTGGCATTGAATCGATGCTAGCGACGTTGTTGGTGCCGAAGTGGCCACTCTTCTGATTGCACGATCCTCGCGATCATTTGTGTTCCTGGGACGTCCTGACCCTCCGCGACGGTACACTCTACCTTCAGTGATCCACTGTTGCCAACACCGAGCAACTACCATATCGCTCCGACCGAGGTGGCGGCCGATACGTCTATTCGACCAACCTGCTTCTCTGAGGCTTATTATACGGCCCCTATCAAAGTCCGTCAGCTGCTCGTACTGCCGCCGGTTACGTCTTAGAGGCATCCTAAGTCTCAATATCGTCTATCAAAGTCATCAGATTCGTTTGGATAGCCGTACGGCGCTCGTACTCATGCTTTTAAACTCTCCCAGTTGCGCAACTAATATGCGCATAGCACACTTAGCCTTGTCTCATTGGCTTCGAAATTTTAATCATTTGCATATCTCTTTTACCAGACTACATTCTTGCCGAGTTTCGTGATTGTAGCTTGATTTCTTCTGGGTGCATATATTTTTTGCGACAGAGTGTATATATATATATATATATATATATAAACATATATATATATATATATATATATATATATATATAAATATATATATATATATATATATATATATATATATATATATATATAAACAAAACTAAATGTAACAAAATCTGAAAAGTTTATATATTTTATACAAGAAATCTGACTTGTCCTCTAAATAGGACACTGGGATAAAAGGGATAAAATTTGCACTTAAGTGTTTAAGAGTTTTCTTCAATATGATGGAAACCTATTTCCGAGTACAAATTTTTGTTTTATTTGAATAATACTATCTTGTTCACTATATATTTCATTTTTTAGTTAAATTTTACTCTTAATTTTGGTGGAAAGGCCCAAAGCAAGCCTGACAAAGCGTTTTGTCGCATTTGCGACAGTATGTTTTTTGGTTTTCCTTTGCAGCCCTCTCTTTGATAACGACGTTGTTTTTATTGCTTTAGTAAGAAATGACCAATACTATCTTTATGGATGCCTTCTTTTGCACAAGAAAGTACAGTCGAGATCCTAGGCCTACCTCTCGTTCTTATCACAGTGTTTTTAGCCGGAACTCCGTCAAGGCTAGGACTTCATCTTTGTTGAGAGTTTTATGAATTATCCAGGCATTTACTATAGACATATCCAGTGAACGTATAAAATATGGCCAGTACCATTTTCTTCATACGAATTTTAATGGAATAATGTCATCCAACCAGTCGTGGTGATCCACACCACCCATGTGTTTGTTGTAAGAGTTTATCAAATTCGGCATCTTAACGCTAAATTTATCTTGATGTCTTCCCCATACTCGTCTCCAAATTTCATGAAATGACTATTAAGTATGGCAAACAAAGTTTTACTTTAAAAGATCGATCCTGGGCATACTGACTTACAGTTCCATTGTCCACAAAGTGTAAATGAGATTTCAACATTCACGATTTCGTGACATCTCATTTTTCACCAGGGTAATGCCATGGTCTTCAGCATCTGACCAGTAATCACGTTCACATGTATGTGAATGATAGCTAGTCATAAGCAAAATTCCTATAAAAACAAGTATTTGGATTGCAGGGGTCTAGAAATCTCTCGAGTTATTTTTTTTACATCTGCTGCATATCGCATAGTTTCTTTTACAATGAGATCTTAAATTTCACCGGAATAAAGCTGCTCAAAAAGCTCTCTTGGAGTTTTATCTTTCAATGTAGTTTCCATCTGCTTGAGCAAGTCACTTTCTGTTGATTCATCCAGTATTTCCCATTTTGTATAATACGGTGATTCATCATTCTTTATCCAAAATGATTGCTGTCTTTTAAGTTTTTTTTCTGCTCTTCGTCGTCAAACAACTAATGATTGTGGATGGTTCAGGCAGGAAACTATCTCTAATTCTAACCTCCAAACACTTAAGAACATCGCTGTAATAATATTATTCCAATATTATCAACAGTATTTACTGCATTCTCATCCCTTTCATCTTCGTCAGTTAGTTCACTAGCATCTGGTGGTAACACAACACAATTTCAACATCGCTCTCATATGAATTTATTACATTTAATACTTCTAATGCTTCCTCTAACTTTACATAAACTTTTTCACTGGCTTAACTAAGCAGGGATGAAACACTAGAAGAGAAATTATTATTATTTTTTTTTACTCTTCGTCAGAAAGAGAGGACGAGTGCGGCATTTGCATGCGGATCGGTCCCACTGTCCTATTTTTAGGAGAGTTAAAAAGTAATGTGCAAAAACTTACCTAAAAACAATATCGCTCTAATTAACCACCGGGATTATAACTAAAGAGTACTATCATATAAAAATGCCCAGCCAAGTGTCCAAAGTAAAATGAAAACGAATTCTGCAACCCCAAAGAGATGATGTGATGAATAAGCAAGATTTCTAGGGGAAGGAGGAGGGGGTTATCACGCTGGAAGAAGCTAATATATATCCCTACATGTTCCAATAGTCAAAATGTTTGCAACATAGAAATAGTATTTTCCAGCTGTCCTCTAAACAGGGCAGTGAGATAAAATGTGTCAAATCAGCGTTTCTCAAACTGTGGGTCGCAAACCCCTAGAGCGTCATCACAACTCTACCAGGGGGCACGAGAATGTTAAAAAGTTGAAAACAAATATTATTAATTTACTGAAAGTAAGCAAACAAAATATATTCTGACAAAATAAAATATAAAATACACAGTTGCACTGATATATGCATCAGCTCTGCACAATGCATTTTATAATTAATTTAACAATACTAAGTTTACATGCAAGTAACATATAATAATTATACATAGTATTGCATTGTATAATTATACATAATTATACTAAACAAGTTTAATAATTAGCAGTGACCCCCATGAGCTTGTCATATATTAAATTATATACAAAGATTAACATTTATCTTGATAATTTGTACGGTGTATAATTTAATCCCTTTACTGCCGATTAAAAGTTACGCGATTCGCCCCCCAATCCCACCGTTTTCCACGTAGGCACGCGTATGCAATGTATTGGAGGGGAGGGGGAGAATTAAAAGGAATAAATAAATAAAATCTCTGAAAGAGGTAAATCCTTCGAAAACACTGTCAAGGTCCTTAGATTGCATTCCAAAGCTTTCGGAATAATGTTTTGAATAGTAGGGCACACACATAGAAGATCGAATTTCGGAAAGGCCTATATATATGTCCATGGTAATTGACGCTATGGCTGAGTAAGACGTTTATGTGTGCCGTTGACATTTAAGGTATCCGACTACCCTAAAACCATGATTTTTTTCAAAAATCGGCAAAATTTTTTATGATTTTATTTTATAGACCATTTTATTAACTTAATAACAATACCAAGTACTTTGTAGTACTTTTAGTACTTTACCAAGTACTAGAACAAAAACTACAAGCGTTTTAGTAAAAGCAAATGCCATAACTTTGAAATGCGTTTTACGCGAAATGTGTTTCTTTCGAAAATCTCAAACGGGGACCGCGATTGCTCAAAAAGTTTTGAAAATAATTAGCTGAAATTTTTTGCTTATGTTCTGCATAACAGTAGAAGTGTTTTGATCTTCAGATTTATCAATAACTGTTTTATTTCAAAATTTGCAGCTCTTTATGTGAATATAGTCAATGTTTTTTTAAGCAATTTCGTATAATGACTTAGATAAAGTGCTCTAGTTTTTGTAAAAATTAAAATATTTCTTATCGTGAAGATCACTTCAAACAGGAATAACAAAGTAACACAACAAAATTGAAAAATTGAGAATTTGTTCATAAAATCTTTGTAGAGAGCGGGCCCCGTTTATGTAATTTTTCGTACATTTTTACTAGTTTTTTCCCACTTTAATAATAATTTTTTTTTTCTTTTACCAATTTTAGGATTTTTTCCTTAAAATATACTATATAAATATAAAAATCACAAAAAGATTTCCATATTTCCATTTTTTTTCAAAAAAAAGTTGTCGCAAGTAGTCGGATACCTTAAGAGGTTAAATTTTTATAGTAGTTTTAGCGTTAAAGTATAGTATTATTGAATTCAATGCATTGTTATTGTATGGAGGGAATGAAAATGATGATTGAATATTGGATCGCAAATATTAAAACTTCATTAAATTATTGAGAAATATATTTTGATTGATTTATTCACGATTCCTAGAAAAGCTTACACGTGCCTTACTGAGCAGTTGAAACCTTCCCTAAAATACTCTTGTAAATTCTAAAATTAACATATATTTTTGTTCAATTGAACTCGTAATTATGTTTTCCCATTATATTTTTTGTATTTAAGTGCATCAAAAAGACATTTTTCTCTCTTGTTTGACTGGCATTTGAGCATTTAAAATACACAAGTTTCTCTTCTGATGTTAAAATAAAGAAAATAAAAGATAATTCGATCTATATCCCTATTTTTAATTGCCACGACTACAATCCGGAAAGGAACACACTTTTACACATCATAAAGGAATTTGAAAAACTAAATTTCGTCTTTTTTCTTTTAATTTATATTTTTTTCTTCATTTAAAACAAGGGAAACATCACGAAGCTTTCACTGAAATTTTCAGTTTTTTCTTAAAAGAAGAACCAATGAGATTAATTTCCTACTCTAATTCATGAATGATTCATGCGGTAATCAATCTTACCAGGAATTACTAATATTTTTTGCTTACCTTTTGTTTAAATTTATGATTTATGATGAACTCAAAATTTGTTTTATGAATAGAATATCCCTCAACATCTTGATGAAAATTAATATTTCTTAACCAATACATAAACAACAAATAAGTGATGAATTATTAAGTAAATTTTTTCTGAAACTCAAACGAAAAAAATTCTTTATTAACCATACATAAAGGAAAATAATTGAATCTTCATTCATAAAAATAAAGAGTATGTTTCAACGCTTCTTTTTTCGGTAATGACAAATGATATCAAATTCGAAACCCAAATGAAATGTTTATTTCATTTCGATGCATTTTTCATGATTCACCATCGTCGTCGTTTTAATGAATTATTTTGATATTTCTATTATCTTAGATTTGAACTTTTTATAAATGACAAAATGTTAATTTTTTGAATGCAATATCATATCTCAACAGTGATCAATTAAAGTCAAGAAAAAGTAATTTTTTGCTCCTTATTTTTCTCTTGGCAAAAGAATTGGAAATATATTTCTATCAAAGATTTATCGAGTTTTATTCCACTTATGAATCAATTCAAAGAATAAATTATTTTTGCATCGAGAAGAAAACTAACATCAGAAAACTTTTAAAAAAATAATGGTCTTTTGATAATAAATAATGCTTATTAGCATAAAATGCAATCCATGATAAAAATGCATGGAATTTTTCTACATTAGATACCCGTAGGATGCTTTTTATTACTCTAAAAAGTCAACTTCATTCATCTGAAACATATGAAATGATGTTGTACCTGTCCCAAAGTACTCGATTTTTAGTTAGGAAAGATATCTTGGTCACACCTAATCATCCTTGGTATCCTAATCAGATTAAAAGTAAGCCTCTTGCGCTTTTTCCCACCGAACCCAGCATTCATTTTACCACCGAAACACTTCTAAAAGGCTTCTTTTAGAATAGTGTTCTGAAATTGTCTCTTTTCAACTCTGAAAACGAGATTCTTACAATGGCAGGGCCGCGGTAGCCGAGGGGTATAGGTATCGGATCGTGGCTTGCCTTGTCATGAGTTCGAGCCCAGTACCACTAAAGACCCGCCGTGTAGGGCAGCGCTGCACGATAAATCTGTCGAAAGCTGAAACGTCCACCCGTTGGTGTGGTGCGGTAGTTAGGAGAGGGGGTGCCAGCTCAGGTGTCGTCCACGTCTCTTGACCATGGTTCAAAATTACGTGGTCCGTCGCCAAAAGCCCTCGTGTAGCTAAAACAGTGCGACGTTAATATTCAATCAATCAATCTTACAATGGCATTTTCATCTTCGGGAACAACCAGAAGTCTCAAGGAACCAGGTTCAGCGTTGACAGTGTGTATTATATCCCGTGTAACTTCAAGACGGAATTATTTCAGTTACTTCGACAGAAGCTAAAAAACAAATTTCGCAGCCACTAAGCGCATGATCACACAAAATTGCACGTTGGGCACCTGTAATGACCTCAATATGTTCAGGAGTCGTAACTCGTACGGTCAATTAGCAATCTTTCATCATCAGATTTTCCTCCTTTTTAACAACAATTGCATTTCGAGAGGTTCGTGGCCTCGCAGAACTCTGGTCACTCTCTACCAACGTTAGGTGGCTTTTTAATCGGTTAAACCACTTTGTGATTTGTTTGACCCCCATAGCATCGTCTTCAAACATTTGCTGAATCTTATGAGTTGTTGATTTGGGCGAAATTTGAGAAGCAGTACCTCTACTCAAATCATTTAATCCTTTTTAGAGAAGAAAAAGTCCGAAGAACACGTATAGCAGTGCCTCATTCAACTACTTGCTGGAAACATCTGGTGTACTGGAACCAAAGGGAAAAATTCAAGCATGCGCACTAAGTTGCCACTTCACTCTGTGCACAATATGACGCCACTTTAGAATCTCTAGTGTGCACAGGAAACTTCAAAGCGAGATAGTTTTTGAACATACCTTGTAAATTTAACTCAAATATTAAATAAAAGTTTTGAGTTAAAATAGATGACACTCTCTAGTGTGTGCTGAAATAAATTCTGAACATATACATTTTCTTCCGAGAAGAAATATTTTAGAAATAATTGTGGAGCTTGGAGACTATTTCATAATTCTTTGCATAAATTTAATTTAAAACAAATTTAAATGAATTTTCTGCAATGATATTTTCAAACATTTTAATTACTAAATTGATATGAGTACCATACGGATTATTCAGCCAAACTGAGGGGATAATATTTCAGCATGATAAGAACTATTCTGACCACAACAGGTCTATTTTGCCTGATTTCAAAATCACTCCAAACCAGTGTCGTAGCTACCAATGGATTAGGCGGTGCCCTCAAACTCAGGAATGCTCTTGGACTGATTACCAAACAAGCCAAACTTGCAATGATCCCTCCAACATTTAAGATATAAATATAAAAGGTTGCAACATAACCATAATCAGAGCAACTCAGTTGAAAGTAATTTTGAACTATAGGGAATTCCTCCTAAATTCTTTCCTTTGTTTGTATAGTATTGTAAACTTTACGTATTGAGAGAGAGAGAAGTTTACATCAATTTTTTTTTCATTTTTCCTATTGTTACTTAAAGATAAACTTCAAATTCTCCACGAACATTCGTCTTAGAAATTCTATACAGGAAGCTATTTTTTCTTGGTTATTTTATTTTCAATAATAATAGGATTCACAATTAGCTATTTTCCTGTTTCAGTGGGACCGCGGGTAGCCGAGTGGTATAGGTATCGGATCGTGGCTTCCTTGTCATGATTTCGAGCCCAGTACCACTAAAGACCCGCCGTGTAGGGCAACGATGCCCGTTAAATCTGTAGAGAGCTGAAACGTCCTCCCGTTGGTGTGGTGTGGTAGTTAGGAGAGGGGGATGCCAGCTCAGGTGTCGTCCACGTCACTTGACCATGGTTCAAAATTACGTGGTCCGTCGCCAAAAGCCCTCGTGTACCTGAACAGTGTGACGTTAATCTTCACTCCTATTTCGATACCTAGTATCTGAAATAGACTGATATATTTTGTCTCCCCTCTTCTGTTCTTCACAGGGGTGTTTTTTTTAAAAAATAATTATAATAATATTGTATTTTATTTTCTTGTTCATGCATATTTTAAAATCATTTCCTCTGTTTATCAAATGTGAAATAGAACCTGGTAAATCACTAAAGTTTTCTGACAATAAAACTCATAAATATACATATAAGTAGTATGTAGTTTTACTTCTCTATGTTCTGTAGAGCAAGATAAAGGGCTGATGTTAAAGTTGCTTTGTATATTTAAAATACTAATATATTTTTCTTCTCCATTTGATAAAACCCAACCAAGATAGGGCCCTCGATTTTGTTGTTGTTGCACCAGGGCCTTTGAATACATAGCTACGTCACTGCTCCAAACACGAGTAGCATACCGATATCACAGTAATTCCCTTAAATGTTTGAAATATTATTACATATCTCGCCTTAAAATATGGTAGCTCTGGTGATACTAAAGACTCGCTCTGTAGAGAAAATGATTTATGTTAATTCTGTGTGATCCTAGCCACTTGACCATAGCTGAAAATTACGTGGTCAACTAATAACTGGGGTGTTTCTTTAGTTTGCAACGTCAACCAACAATCATCTAATCGATTAAAATGTGTTAACATATCGTTTGCTTAAAATTATTTATTTAAACGTAAATTTTTAAGAATCGCATTCTATTTTATGCAAATATACTCTAAAAATGGAAGTCTGCAAACTGTAAACTTTACTAAGCGCCTAAAATTATTTTATGGTAACAAATGTCTAAACAGAATCGATTTAACAGATTTCTGTAGTCATTTTTCATTTTAATTTTTAATTTCTTTCTCTAAAAAGTATTAAGATCACCATCTCAATTTTCCTGCCTTGTGTGTATAATAAAACTGTACAAAATTTTATAGAGAAAATTTATATTTTCCTGTCACAAGGGTTTCTTAGAAGTCTAGATATACAAATCTATAATGCATACGCGCTATATTTTTACTTGAAGTACGTATTAACAACTCTCAACAATTTTATTCGCAAAACGTGAACATATTTGAAAATGAAATTTGTAAAAAAACGATTAAGGTATCCGACTACGTACGGAGCCGTGATTTTGCAAAGCGCATAAATAGATAATTTTCATGATATTTAGTGTCACTTAGATTAGAATATATGCATAAAATTGTTTTAAGGACATTTGGACAAAATATAAATTTATTTAAATATAATAATTTTGCAAAAAATTAACTTAGAATAATCTTTTTTTCAAATGTTCTCCTTTTGTGAAAAATGCTTCTATTATAATAATATTGTTATACAGTTCACTCTCTATACAGTTCAGACCTCTCTACAGAGACTCAACTAGAATTTTTGAAATATATAACTTAGAAGTGGGTTTGTTCATGTTTTACGACAATAGAGGGGAGCAATTTTAAGAAAAAAACGCCAATAATTATTTCAATTGGTGGTAACTCTGGAAATAATGTGAATTTCTCAAAAAGTCTAGTTGAGCCCTCTGTAGAGAGGTCTGAGCTATATACAAGCAAAATATTATTATAATAGAAGCATTTTTCACAAAAGGAGAACATTTAGAAAAAAGATTATTCTAAGTTAATTTTTTGCCAAAATATTATATTTAAATATTTTTTTTTTGTCAAAATCTCCTGAAATAATTTTATGCATGTATTCTAATCTGAGTGACACTAAATATCATGAAAATTATCCATTCATGTGCTTTTCTTATCCATTTTTGTTCCGAACGTAGTCGAATACCTTAAATGTATCTGTATTATTAATGCCGAAACACAAGATGTACATTGGCACACACAATACATTATTACGGTTCTATTTTTCAGAAAAGAGGGAATTAATTGCGTAATTTTTAATAATTATTTGCTCTTTGTACGAATTTTATACAGAATCCTCATTAAAATGTGACACACGTATTATTTTTAATCATCAAGTATATTAAACTGCATGCAAACTTATAATTTAAAATGCTTCAAGTAAGTATTGTTGAAGTCTTTAGTAATGTATGGGAATTTTAATAAAAATAATCGCGTTCAGTTATTTATATAACTGATTTTTTTTCTTTCAAAAATTATTTCTCATAAAAAATTAATTTCTTTTTTGATTAAATTATTTAAAAATATTCATTTTCATGTATAAAAATAATTAATATTTTTATATATTTATTATTAAAAATTTCTTTTGTGAAATGCTTCAAAATTTGAAAATTGACCTTTTTTAATTATAATTTTGTTATTTTATTACACATTCAAGAAATTTTTAACTGAGAAAAATTAAAATGTCTTACATTTCGACTTTTAATCAAAATTTCGACCACCCGCTTATTCTGAAGGGTGATTGAAATAAATGTGTGATTCCATTGATTAATTTGTCAGTGTTCTTTAATGTAACGAGGGCTATGGGTGACGGACAGCAAAATTTTGAACCTCGGTCGAGTGAGATGGATGACACTTTTGCTGGCACCACTCTCCAAAATATCATTGAACGTCAACGGGACGATTTTGAGCCTCGGCAGAGTTAACTAGCTTAAGCGCCTATACACGGTATATCTTCAGTGTACTGGGGAGTGGATTCAAAACTCGCTAACCTCGAGCTCGTGCGTATAACCTATAGGCAACCATGGCCATTCTCAAGATAATAAAAGAATAGCTTACATATGCTCGCCAATAAAAAAATTATTTTTTTTTTTTTTGCTTCGGAATAGCTCAAATACATTTTAGGTTATTTGGTACAACTGATGATTCTAAAATATTTTGTATAAATAAAAGTAACTTTTTCAAAAGACTAAAAGGAATAATAATGCTAACAGTAATATAAATTAAATTTTGATTTTAAAATGAATATATTTTTTTATCTAGAAACTGAATTATTTATGCATTACATAAGCACAACACAATGTTTTCAAAATTAATAGGAAACAAAAAGAAAAACTAAAAAAAATGATTATGTGATTATAACCACACATACAAAAACTAACACAATGAGAATTTATTTTTGTACACAAGCACAACACAAAGTTTTCAAACTTAATAGCAGACAAAAAGAAAATCTAAGAAATAATTACTTGACTATAACCACACATACAAAAACTAGCACAATTAGAATTTATATCGGTACATACAAGTAACCCAACGAACAAACGAAATAAGACACTAGATTTCCCAAGTGTATCAAATATGAAATAAATATTGTAAACACATTTTCTTAGATGAGTTATTAATTTAATTTCAAAGTGGGAATTCGTAAGATTCAAAAATATATTCTTAGAGTTCTAATTTCTATTCGAAATTCTCAAAAGGATTACTCTTGAGGACAAATAATTCTAAATAACACTATTAAGAATTCTTAACAAATGCTTTTTTTACTCCCGATATATTATTTATTTCTTAGCTTTCCGAATGACCCCCTTCTGAAGGTTTATACGAGATTCACGTATCGACAGCACGCACATAAAAAACAAATAGAAAACTGAGTGCATCACAAAAAAGAACTCAAGAAAAAACAGATAGAAAGAACACTTCTAATTCTTTAGATTGCACACCTCCTACGGCTGGCAGTCGAACCAATAAAAAGTATACCTCAGGGAATGCGGGGGGCTTAATAAGGAAATGGAAGGAGTGCTCCAACAATTCTCGCCATTGTAGGAAGTGTCACACTTAACGTTGCAGGGATTAATAGAAGCAAGGTTTGTGTATAGTTTTTGTTTAAGAACGGGGTGTTCTAGTCGATTACTGAAACGTGAGAGGAATGTGAATAGGGAACAGGTCGTTTGAGTAGTATACGTAAGAACTGTTTGTCAGAGGAATTGAATTTCATTGGAATTGGAAAGGATTTGAATGCGGTGGCTGATTAAAGAAGACGTCATAAATCACCTGAAAGATTTAGTTTGTTTATACAGTGGAGCTAGAAAATGAATACGTGCTTCGAGAGGGAACTACCCTGTTCAATTAAGAATGCGATTTAGGTTTGTTTTGGTTGTGTTCCGGTTTTTGTTGCTTGATACTTTTTAAATGTTATAGTTGATTGGATTGGTTCTGGATGGTGATGTTTTATTCCTTAAAAGTAAAAAGAATTATCTTAGTAGATCGAATTTTAATTATCGAAATAAACAAATGCAGCAATTGATTTGATACTAATGAAAACCCCTATTAATGCATACTACATACTTCCTTAATTTTTGGAATTTATTTGAAAGTTAAAGTAAGAGAGAAGGCTTATATACAGATCTGCTAATCTCGGGAGAGAAATGAACACTTACGAAAAACGATTTTTTAACATCATTTTCCTCAAACCAAGCACATAGAATTTTAATTTTCTTCTTATTTTGGGAGTATTTTTTTAATGAAATTTTTTTTCTAAAAGAACAAAAAAAAAAAAAAAAAAAGAAAGAAAAAACATAAATCTTTCGGACTCCGTGTCAAAATCTTAGTTTTCGAATCGTTTGTAGATTTCACATTCAGTCTTTGGGATGCCTGAATGCATGTGATTCAGCGATTATTTCCTCTAGCCCAGGGAGTTTTAAGTTTTCAATCACTGCAGCCTCCCACCTCCCTTTATGTATCAGCCTGACATTATGGATTCCCTAGATTTTGAATACCCTTTCCTGACCCTGACCACCAACACATGGCTGAATGATTTAAGGGTACCTCAATAATCCTAAGACTACCTCTGCTACTTATACAGGCGTTTTTAGCACTGTTTTTTTTTCCTTCAAAAAAAGAACAGAACCATCTAATTAAAAGTATTATGAAATACAAATTTAATACAAACCTCATTAATATTCTTGAATTAAATGCATGTCCCAGTATTTTTTTCCATTGAGGACAATTTAGTGATCTAGTATAAGATGATACATCTGTCAATTTTTACGCGAAGCCTTTCAAAGTCTATTAAAGAAGAAAATTTCAGCTTTAAATTAGAGACTCTTCTGAGCATTAATGAGAGATCTTTTTTTACCCCCTGGAAAAGCGCTGGGACCCCCGAGGGTCTACGAACTACAGTTTCAGAGCCACTACTCTAGCTCATAAAATAAGGTTGAAGATCACATGCAGCCGAATTTATTTATTTTTTTGGAATCGCTTATTATTCTCAAAATAGATTTTTTTCACCCTCGAATTTGTTTCTCATTTACAGAGGAATGTCCAGCAGTTATACTGTATTAAAATTTCAGTTAACTCGATATCCTGTAATTAGTAGCGTAACAAGCCATCTTTTATGAGGGGAGAGATGGCATTTGTGTACGCCGCTGCTTATATAATTTGCCGCATACTAATTCCTCTTTCTTTGCCTTCCCTTAAACTGAAATGTCACTGAAGATAAGACTAGCATAGATAAATGAATGGGAAAAAATATATTACTTTCAGATAGAGTTACCAGAAAAAAAATATATCGTCGTTGGCGTCTGGCGTTTCATTTTACGTCAGTTTGATTAGAAAATATTCCACCCGTTTAACCCGCTTAGCAACATTTACGCCCCATGGCGACATGTTTGAAAAAAGATTTGTTTCCTTCCTTTCAGCTTATATACAGGTTTTCGGTAAAATTTGAAACAAAAACGCACTCTCAGCTAATATTTGGAAATATATGGTACATATAAATTGAAAAATATTTTTCATACGTCGAGAACACTGATTAATAATTACTATAATTAGTGAAAAATTTTCATTACTTGTTTCCTATCAAAAAGCAAGAGATGCGGAGAAAATAGAAATTTATTTTTGCTTCATTATGAAATGCTTACATTTATTTATGAATTATTTTTTCTTTAAAAATAGTATGTTTTAGCCATGTTGGTAGTATTGCAATCAACACTATATTTATAAATAATCAAAATAAATAAACATTCTGAATATTGAATTTTTAAAAATTCTATGCTGTAATTAATTACCAAAGAGAAGATTATCTTGCATAATGTACTTCATCACTTAAATTTTTATCCCAAATTAAGAAATATAAATAATAAATTTCAACAGCGTCATCTGGCATAATTCCCCACCGAAAACGTTCTTTCGTGATAAATCAACATACATCAAAAAGTTAACTTTTTAATGCTCTATGATTTAGCACTTAAAGTATCAAAGAAGTATTTTTTTTCAATTTCAGGAGAATAATGGTTATTTTTTATCTCAGCTCTCAATATATCTAAATTAAATAATGCCTCTATTAATGTTTGAGTTAACAAAGATGTATATAGAAACGTCATTTGCTTTGAAATTATTGAAGTTTTAATTAAATATATCTCATTATCTTTATGCAATTAAATTTCTTATATTAGGCCAAATAATTTGCGGGAAGGTTATGGAACTATAATTACATTAAATTAGAAATAATAGCTTTCTAGTATAAGTAAAAATTAGTTGTCTATTTAAGAAATTTTTAACCGTAAATATCACAGGGATAAATTGAATAAATGCTGTTACTGGTTTATTTTGAGTATTGTGTTTGGTTTCTATTATGCTTCGCACAGTTAATAGGAAATGTCACTTGCGAGTACGTATTTCATTTAAGTAATTTCGTTTTAGGTATTGTTAAAGATATTCGTTAGTATCGAAGCATTTTTAAATTACGTAGTGACGAAATTAAAAAAAAAATTGGTCTTTTCCTACATTTTCTTGTAGTAATATTTGTAATTTTTTCTAATCAATCAGTTTTATGTAATGATGTTTCTTATATGTATATTGTTAATAAGTGTGGATTTTTTTCCTAGCTTATCCCAAATATGTATTTAACTTATTACAAAAGTTTTAAAATCCTAATTTTTTTCCTAAATTTAAAAAAAGGAAATCGCATTTTTATGCATCTAAAGGGTGTTTTTTTAGAGGTATAGAACTTTAAATTGCAATAAAACAACGATGTATTACTCGATTGACATGAATATTTTTTTATTCGAAAGATAATCTTGTGGCATTACATTTTAAATATGATTTCTGGCATATGACTGTCACGGCTGGCTCGGATGTAGTCCAATCTGGACGTCCAATTTTCGATGACTTTTTCCAACATTTGTGGCCGTATATCGGCAATAACACGGTGAATGTTGTCTTCCAAATGGTCAAGCGTTTGTGGCTTATCTTCATAGACCAATGACTTTACATAGCCCCACAGAAAATAGTCTAGCGGTGTTAAATCACAAGATCTCGGTGGCCAATTCACAGGTCCAAAACGTGAAATTAGGCGGTCACCAAACGTGTCTTTCAATAAATCGATTGTGGCACGAGCTGTGTGACATATTGCGCCGTCTTGTTGGAACCACAGCTCCTGGACATCATGATTGCTCAATTCAGGAATGAAAAAGTTAGTAATCATGGCTCTATACCGATCACCATTGACTGTAACGTTGTGGCCTTCATCGTTTTTGAAGAAGTACGGAACAATGATTCCACCAGCCCATAAAGCGCACCAAACAGTCAGTTTTTCTGGGTGTAACGGTGTTTCGACATACACTTGTGGATTTGCTTCCCTCCAAATGCGGCAGTTTTGTTTGTTGACGTAGCCATTCAACCTGAAGTGCGCTTCATCGCTAAACAAAATTCGCTTATGAAAATCGGGAACAACGGCAATCTCGTTCTGGGCCCATTCGACGAATCTACGCCTTGCTTGATGATCGTTTTAATGAATTGCCAAACTAAACTGAGAATAAACACTTGACAGCTGTTAAATCGGTCGCCATCTTAGAAAGTAATGCCAACTTAAACTTCTATACCTGGAAAAAAAACACTCTTTATTTGAAAAAATAATGTACTTATTTTTTTTTATTAATTAATTTAAAAATTAAATATTCTGAGTGATTAATTTTTTTATATCTTGAGGTTGAATGCTATCTAATAAAAACATATAACATTGGTTTTATAAATGTTAGAATATTTTTGAAGTTTGAATTTCTAGAATTTATTCCAAATCGTGTTATCTATAGCCATGATGTAATTCTAAAATATTGTAACTCTATTTATATTAATAAATCTATGCTTATATTTCTGTTTTTTCAATTTTTTGAATCAAAATGCGTTGTTGCTTTCATTCGTAACCAGGTAAATAAGTCTGCTACACTCTCTTCAGAGACCTCATGATTCATCCTTTAAGAAAATAAAATCCGCATTTTTCTACGAAACAGAAAAATATTAAATAAAATTTAATGCTTATTGCATGCAGTAAATTATTAAATATTGATATCTTTTTTTATTTCTTCTCAAGTTTAAGCTGTTGTGAGAGACACGCATGTTTTTTAGATTTTGAAAATTAATGAACACATTAGTTAAGGAACTAAAACTGAATTTGGATTTCAGTGTTTTAATAAGAGCAAAAATAATGCATCTGAAGAATTTGTTTTAAATTCTGACTTTGAAAAGGAAAATATTTATGATTGATTTTTGATCTAGGGTTATTTTTAATGTTTCAGAATCTTTGTATGGTAATTTCATAATCTTTCAGAATTAGTTTTTACTAATTTCTATTTTATTTAAAATGGTAAGAAAAAAAATCTGAAGCAAAATATGTTCTTAAGGAATCTTGTTCCAATTCTCAAATTACATATTATTGACTTTTAAGGTCTATTTCTTTTTGGATCTTGTTGTGTTAAAATCTTAATCTTAATCAATTACGAAAATTCGTAAATCATTAGATATCAAGAATTTCTTGTTTTAACACGAATAGCAAGCAGCTTAGAATAACAATATTCACAACTTTAAAAAAATGCATTTATAACTGAAGATCTTTAGAATTTATGCTTTGAAATTTGTTCGAACTCTGTAAGGAATAAAAAAAATTATCCTGTTATTTTCTATGTAATTATTCAATATTTATCAAAAGATTTCTGACAAAAATTTGATTACTAATTACCACGAAGAAAATAAACAAGACCACGTCCGTTAGAAGCATTCTAATTTCGTCCTTTCTTCCTCAGAGGCTTGACAGCTCAGGGTGGGCCTTGGCCTTTAAGAAGTTTTTTCTAGGCTAGCCTTCTTCCTGCTAGTGTTCTCCGATTCTTAGTTCTCAAAACTAGGAGATTTTTTCTAGGCCATCAATCCTCCTAAGATTTGGATTGCCAGTTGGTTGAGCCTTGAAGACTTTTTTAGTGGTGTGGTCTTTGTTCATTAATTTCTTCATTACTTTTTAAAAATATATAGATGAATTCTGATAAAATGGAAAAACCAGTTGTATTCCCTTATATAAGTTGTTTTCATGGATTCCAGAATCAGGATTTTGTATTCACATGTCAGTATATTTATTTTATATAAACAAAAAAAATAATGTAAGGCATTATTAATGCTGAAGAAAATATGTAACAGATTATGTTCCTTAAAAATGTTAAAAACGAAATATTAGTTTGAGACACATAATTCCGATTATACAAAATCAATAATTCAAACCTTCATTCTCTTTATTTCCCTCAATGTTCATAAAAAATTTACCCCGTTACCCATCCAATGCTGTACGGCTTCTATATATATATTTAAAGCATTGATATCTAAGTTTTTTACCATTAAGCTTTCGAATATATTGAAAATCCTTCTTACAGCCTTCGCTCTTTTTGATTAAAAAAAGACTTAATTTCTAAAATTGAAGCTTATATTAATCTTTTACACCTGCATAACACCCTTCTACCCGAATTGATTTCCTTAAATTCTGTTTTTAGAGGATTTTAACTCAACAGAAAAAAAATTTGCCTACCAAATTTCAATTCTGTAGGTCTAATAGTTTCAAAACTGGAAATTTGCATTACCTAATACACTCCCGTGTCCCTTCTTCGTAGTCAATTTTCACAAAACTCGTTTTTAGCGAATCTCTATTTATCAAAAGAAACAGACACACAAATGAGTTCCTAATATAGCTCCTAGCTCCAAACGGCTTTTTTTGTATAAAAAGTCCTTGAACCCTCACCCTCGTATCTTCCTTGAGAGTTTATCTCTTCTAAAAATTTATTGATGAGTAAGTGAATGAGTAAGTGAGTCGTTTTTATGACATATGCATACACATATATAGATAATAATCCTAACTTAACAAAAAAGAATGTTGTTCCAGTAAAAGGATTAACATCATTCATAACTGAAAGATTGTATTCTAGAGCCGTTAATCCATAAACTATTATACAAGAACACAAACAAGTAGAGAAACAGAGAAAAGACAAAAACAGTCAAATGTTTTTTTCCAAATAAAAAGACCCTAGGAAATAAGACCAAGAATTATTATACCCAATTTAGCTGAATCTGATTTTTATTTTCCTATAATTACGCTCTGCAACCAAATGAAAATTTCTAATTCATAAAAAATACTTAGCTGTAAATCTATCTTACTACAATTTTTTTCTTAACGTGTAACATATCATGTTATCGAATTTTTCCTTAAGAAATTTCAGTATCCTTTAACAGCTTTACTCAAAAATCATTTAAAAGAATCAATAGACGACGAACATTTATGTACCTCATAAAGAAAAGTCGAATCAAAACCTATACAAAAACTAGACTTCCCGTAGGCAAAAGTTCCGGAATTGCCTGGTATGTGTGACTAGAACTCTTTCAGAAAATGAGAAACTGCACAAAGATTCCGAACACAGGAACCGATAGAAATTTTTGTCAGTTCCTGTCAAAATCAGAGATATAAATGATTCTTAAATAAAAAAAAGGTTATTTTTCTCCATTTTGCTAGCACAAGGAACACGTTATTCGAACAAGAATAAATAAGACACTTATTTTTCGCCACTACCGGAACCGGGGGATAGGACTACAAGGGTTTATTTTCTACGGTGCATTAACGCATGCACTTGTCCTTACGGCTCACAGCGGATATGAAATGTTTCTTCTGTTTTATTTCGAGAGACAACGCTTCTCCCCTTTCTTTTTTGTTTCATTGTTTTGCGGCTTGAAGAAAAAGAAAGATGACTTTTGTGATATGTTTCCTGAAGTTTGTTACTTTGTCTATTAAAGTTGGTTTTTCTAAAAGCAAGATACCGAAGATGTACGTTCGGATGGGTTTGCGAAAAGGGCTTTTTAGAAATCCAATTTCGTTATGAAAGTATTAAATACTTTTTGCATCTACTTGTGATTTTTACTTCATTCAATGAGTCAAATGAATTATTTAACTCCTCCCCTCTCCTAAAAAAAGAAATAACAGTGACAAATAATTTTAGAAATATTTCGAACAACTGAATAAGCATGAGTACATGTTTTCTGAGCTCTTTATGTAAGAATTTTAACAGACTTTGTGGTGAGCGAATTAACAGCAAACATAATGTTGCTCAGATTGGAAGGGATTTAAGCTATTTCGCATAGACATTTCAAGTAAAAAGACAGAAATTTAATAAACAATTGTCGAAAACCTTTAATATTCTTAATAAAATCCCTGATTTTCGATGTAAATGGACACAGTGGGCTACATTCATGTGACGTCATAATTATTCGATAAATAAAACCATGTATTTCTAGCTAATCAGTTATTGCGCTTCATTGTTGCGAACTTAAGCTCTTTGCAGAAACTTTCTTTTAAAAAGTAGATATTCGGCTACAAATAACGTACATGTAAGTAACAAAACATATTTAATATAAAAGTACACTAATAAAATAAGATTTTTTTTTAAATTGAAAAATCTTTTTGATGATTTTTTCTTATTATATTTTTTATTTACTATATTAACCCAAGTTTGCAATTTTACCTAAATTTTGCAAATAGAACAACAAGTACAAGTTAGTTTAACGTCAGTTTTGAATTAAGCCGCAAAAGCGTGATTGCCTTTATCACGTGACCGTCATAAATGGAGCCCATAGCCATCAATGTTTGTAGCTCAAGAAGAATTAAGCAGTAATTTTGATAGATTAATTAATTAAACAACACTGCGTCCATTCACATCTAAAACGCATTTCTTTTTCATTTTGAAAAACAATTCTTTTGTGTGACTGATTTTTTATCTTACAATTAGCCTAAATTTAAAATTTTATAAAACTGCTTTTAAATTACACTCTATAAGAAAAAAAGATTACAGACAAAAAATGGTTATTTAATTACGATCAAAATTTGTGAATGTGAAGAACATACATAGAAAAACAAACTATTAAAATTTTCCAGCAATTTTATAATTATTTCAGAGTTTGACGTTACTAAGTCAAAATTGTGTTGGTCCAACTCTGATCTAGATGGACCCAGAGTGACATAGACAGATTAAGTTCCCGGATGGTATCTTGTTCGTGCCAAACCGTCGCCGACTGTTTGGCTAAATCGTCATCATTCCGGGATGGTTGTAATCGCATTTTCCTAACGTCCCAAATGTGCTGTATGGGAGAGAGATCAGCCTACCTAACTGGCTAAGGAAGTTTATATGGCAAGTTGACAATTCATTGAGACAAGGGTCATGTGCGACAGGGTATTATCGAGTTGAAAAGAAATTCCCAGTTGTCACAACAGAAAGATAACACAACCAATCGTAAGATGTCGACAATGTACTGATGTGCCATCAGTGCGCCGAAAATGACTGCCAAAGAGTGCCAAATATCAAGAAAAGTGGCACCCCAAACCATAAGGCCCTGTTGTGGGCCTGTGTGGAGTGCGATAATCAAGCAGAATCGTCACGCTACCCTGGACTTCTCCAGACACGTCTGGGGTTGTCTAGAAGACATGGAAACAGGACTCGTCACTAAAGATCATATGTCCCCAATCAGCGCAGTTATACATTGGTAGAGACCGGCACCACTGCAATCGGACTTGAATGTTTATATGGGGGAGAGATAAGAGGCGTAGGAGTTGACCCGGTCTTAAATTCCGCTCTTTCAGTCTTCTGTGGAGGGTCATGTTGGACACGCTGGGCGGCTGATAACGATGAATTCAGTGCTGCGACAGCTGCTCTGACAATCGCTCTGTTGTGGCCCTCTAAAAGTATTTCTTTGGGAACTGTATAAATACTATCTCTCACTCAACACAATGAGATTACATCAGCGTGTCTCAAGCTGTAAGGCGTGACCCCCTAGGGGGTGAGATAATTCTATCAGGGTTTGGTGGGGAAATCGGAAAGACGAAAGTAAAAGATTTTAAAAAAATTATTAATTTACTGAAGGGAGTCAAAACAAAATGCATTCTGAGATAATAAAAAATACACATTTACATTGATATAATATACTTATGAATGCATAAGTACTACACAATGTATTTATAATTAATTTAACAATACTAACTTAAGAGCAAGTTTAATAATTACTAGTAAGCCCATGGGCTTGTACAAAATTATATGCAAAATTTAATATTTATCTTGCTAATTCATGCAGTTTATAATTTTATTCGTATTGTAGTTTTAGCGTCAAAGTAAGTTATTATTGAACTGAATACATTGTTATTGCATGGAGGAGGGCGCCACGAAAGTTATGATAGAAAATTGAGCCACAAACATTGAAAGCTTGAGAAGAACTGAGTTACATTCAAAAAGCATTACATTAGAAAAAACACTATTCCACGCGCGCGTTGTTATCTCCCTGTCAAACCGCTCCCATCCACTCAGTCCTCCGTTTGTTCCTTCTGACCTCACACTTCCTGTAGTTGGAGGAACTATCCGCTGCAGTCCCCACTTTTCGATAAAGAGAACGTTCGAAGAATAAGTGTATACATATAATTGTGTTGATTAGACACAATCCTTCCTGAATTAGAAGATTTTGCAAAATGCTCTACGTACTTGACATTGGTTTTTTAGTCATCTAGATCCCCTGATGTCCAAAATAACAGGATCAATTGGAATGTCATCGAAAAAGAGATGTTCAACCCTCTGACTATATTCCATTTGATCATCATGAACTGCGGGAGATTGTTGAGAGATTATATACCTGGAAAATACATTTGTTTCTTGTTGAGTTCATGTCGAGATGAATCGCCACCTTCTTTAGGTCAAAAAAAGTAGCTAGACGTATAATTATGCAGATTTGACCAATTAAATTCCTCTTCAGAAAATATAATACAGCAAAACAACTGTACAATAAGAGAACATGAAATGAAGTATCTGAAGTACAGAATGAAAAAAAAAAATTAAATCCAATATCTTCCACAATTTTAAGTAATGAAAATAATGCGTGCTCTCTGTGTGTTGCTGCTTCCTCACGAAGATGACGGAAGAACAATAAGTCCATTACCGATACACTTTCTTGTTAAAAATACGTTTTGGACAGCCTCACATTATGTGATATTTTATGTAATATCCACCACGTGTGTCTCACATTATGTGATATGGGATGTACGGTATCCTTAAAGTTAATACCTTCATAATTTTCGGGCATTTTTCATTAACTATGACAGCAACAATAATATCTGCATCGGACATAATGCAAGAGTGTGACCGAGTTATTCATACTGCCGGATTATTGTGTGCCGAGTTTTCGGGAAAACTGTACAAACAATTATGTGTGGAAATTGCGATTACAAAATGAATATTAGAAATTTTCGAGAAGTTGACATTTTCAAGACTAACAAGCAAGCTTTCTTTCTAAACAATTTTCAAACACCTTTAAGAAAACTCTTAATGTAAATTTACCTCGTAAACAAACAGAAAAATACAAACTACATGGCACGGTTAGTGAGTCAGAGCTTAGCTCAACAAGGTGCACCTCAAAATTTACATATTTGTCACTTAAAGAACTGAGATGAGCATAAACTGGCTGAGTGAAAAATTGAACTTGTTTGAACAAAGAATTACTCAGGCACACTTCGTAATAATGAAGCTAATTAATATTCATTAATTAGAAGCTCATCATTTGATTAAAGACTATCATTCTTCCTGTATTAATACAGGAGGCTGTTTGTCTTTTACAGATGAAGAGTACGATAGCGCCTTAATGGCTTCCTGGAAAAATCTTTTTTAATTATTTTCCTCGAAAATTAAGTTTGGACTTTTTAATCAAGGATCACTCTCAGGCGAAGATTTATTTTTTGATTAAAAAGAGAATTTTGAAGATTTTTCGTAAGATTAACTTTTGTGTTCTTTTAGGTTTACGTGAAAAGAAGTTTTTGGTATTAAGAAAAGCTGAATAAGAATTTACGATAAGGTTATTTTTATCAGTTTTGATTAACTCGTTACTTGATCGACCACTTTTTATGTATTTTAATTTTGTTTATTGATCATCCGCTCTTTTCAGCTGGAGGAAGTAATTTGAGAGGCAGGATTTGTAAAATTTGCTTAAAGGGCATCAAAATTTGAATGTTTTAAGTTTTAAAAAAATTTATGATTGAAAAGTAGTTAGATATTAGATTGAAACAAAACATTTTTTCTACACTAATTAAAACTTTTGATGATAAAGCGATACATTTCATATAATATCCAAGAAGTTCAAATTTTTTTGTAAATAATTTCCAAAAAGTACTTATAGCTTTTATTAGACAGCTTTCATTAAGAATATTCACACAGCTTTTAATTTAATTTACAAATTGGTAAAATAGAACCATGTTCCATGTTAACATCTTTTCAATTTTTAAGTTAAGATATCCGAATGCGTTCGGAACCGTGATTTTAAAAAAGTGCATAAATGGATAAATTTCATGATATTTAGTGTCGCGTAAATTAGAATACATGTACAAAATTGTTTTAAGGATATTTTGACAAAAAAAATTATTTAAATACAATATTTTGGCAAAAAATTAACTTAGAATAACCTTTTTTCAAAATGTTCTTTTATAAAAAATTCTTATAAAATAATAATATTTTGCTTATACAAATTAAATACTTCTCCAGAGATTCTGAACTAGGATTTTTGAAAACATCAGATTATTTTCAGAGTTACTACCTATTGAAATAATTATCGACGTTTTTTTTTTCTTAAAATTTTCCTTCTGTTGTAGTAAAATATGGATAAACCCACTTCTAAGTTATATATTTCAAAAATTCTAGTTGAGCCTCTGTACAGAGGTCTGAAGCTATATACAGGCAGAATATTATTATAATAGAAGCATTTCTCACAAAAAGAGAATATTTTGAAAATGGGTCATTTTATGTTCATTTTTTGTTGAAATATTGTACTTAAATAATTGTTCATTGTAATATTATTCTTAAAACAATTTTTAAACATTTTTTAATTAAGTGACACTAAACATCATAAATATTATCCATTTACACACTTCTGAAAAATCACGGCTCCGAACGTGTGTAGTCGGATACCTTAAACTACATAACCAGTTATGTGGAATTTTAAAAATGGCACAGAATACACTAGTTTATTAAGTGCTATAAAAAGAAGTTAGCTTCTCCTCATCTGGTATTCGTAAAAAGTTCAATCTGATTTTAAAAAGGCGTTTCTATCGTCCAGAATAATAATTCGCTTCAAATAGAATTGAACGTAAGTTATACAGTGCATGGCGAAGTTGTAGAGAACAATTAATACTTGCTCATATAACATCGTCAGCACTTGACCGTGTTTCAAAATGATAAAGTCATCAGCCAATAGCTATTATGTAACTCTTTAACGACTTTTATTCTAGTGAAATTTATAAAAATTTCTTAAGGTATCCGAATACCCAAAACTCATGACTTTTTTTTAAAAAAAAATTGACACATTCTTCTTATGATTTTATTTTATAGGCCATCTTGTTAGCTTTATAAAAATACCAAGTTTTTTATTTGCTATTCGCTACAACAAAAACTACAAGTGTTTTAGTAAAAGTAGATGTCATAACTTCACTTAAGATGTCAAACTTTAAAATGTGTTTTACTCGAAATGTATTTTTTTCAAAAAGCCGAAACGGGGACAGCGAATGCTCAAAAAGTTTAGAAAATAATTTGCTGAAATATTTTGCGTATGTTCTGTACAGCTAGAAGTGTTTTAACCTTCAGATTTATCAATCACTGTTTTATTACAAAATTTACAGTTCTTAATGTGAATAGAATCACTGTTTTTAAGCAATTTCATGTGTGTAATAACTTAGATAAAGTGCTCTATTTTTGTAAAAATTAAAGTATCTCTTATCCTGAAGGTAATTTTAAAAAGGAACCGCAAAGTAATACATCAAAATTGAAAAATTAAGAATTTGTTCATTTGCTATTTGTACAGAACGGTAATTTCTTGTCAATTTTTACCCATTTTTTCTCATTTTAGTAGTAATAGTTTATTTTCCACTTATTAATTTTAGCATATTTTTCTTAAAATGTACTAAATAAATCTAAAAACCACAAAAAAATCTCCATTTTCTTAAAAAAAGTTTTCGCTAGTGGTCGGATACCTTAATATCTTTAGTTTTTATTTAACTTCAAAATGTGAGAATTTTTTTTAAAGAAGTAAGATTGAGTTCCTTAAAAGAGAGAAAATTTTAAGTAAGGCTTCTGTAAAATCCACACTATCTGATATTTGACCACACTATCCGGTCAAGTATCAGATAGTGTGGATTTTGAGCGTATTAAATGCAGTTTTTCTCAATTTTTTATTTTTGCATAATTTTTTTATACTAAATACCTTCCTTTGTTTTCAATTTTTTGAAGATTTTTTTCAAGATGAAATTTTTTTTATATACAAATATTTAATAAACAGCAAATTTCAAATGAAGATGGAGATTTAAGTTTCAATAATGAAACGATTATTCTTAGTGTTTTTTACTGAAAAAAAAAGAGATTACTCTTGCATTGTAGAATGTAAACGAAAAAAAAGTACTCCCCCCTGAATCAACTAAATGCCCTTCACACCGTAAATATATTAAACATACGACGACAAACAAATATGTAGACATCTCGTACTTAGCTGTATCTTAAATGAAAGGACAAGAAAAAGACATTGTATTATTAGTACTTTACAGAAAAAGACAAAAGTTTTTTAAGTAATAAAATAGAGATCTCTCTCTTGAAAGTTAAAAAAAGAATTAACTCATTGGAAGATTTTTCTTAGAGTATTTTTCAATTTAATTAAAATCTCATTCATCTTCCTGTTTTTATTATTATGTGTTTCAACGTGACACATATGATACAATTCTATAATGTACAGTTAACTGATTTATGCTTTTGATGTTGGTTTTTTTCTCTCTCTATAAAGACCATTACTTTTTTAAATATTCATTTTTAAAGAGAAACTGCTTTGTATTTAAAATAATCGCTTGTTGTATTAATTTTAAAAGGAAACTGTGTGTGTGCCTGACTTTACCATCTACTTTTCAACATTCCTGAATCGTGTTTCCCCCCAATATATTTATTTGAAAGGCCCTTTCTGTTACTATAAAGTTATGATCTAATAACAAGTTAATTTATGAACGATTTTTAAGACATTAGTCGAAGTAAAATAAGGAAATCTGTAATTATTGGAACAAATCCAGAGCTTAAAAGTTCTAGTATACAAAGATATTTTCTATTTAACTATTGTTATTTTTAAATTACAATACTCTAGTTAACCTTAAGGTATCCGACTACGTTTGGAACCGTGATTTTAAAAAAGAGCAGAAATGGATAATTTTCATGATATTTAGTGTCGCTTGGATTAAAATACATGTATAAAATTGTTTTAAGGACATTTTGACAAACAAAATTATTTAAATACAATATTTTGGCAAAAAAATTAACTTAGAAAAACCTTTTTTCAAAATGTTCTCCTTTTGCGAAAATTGCTTCTATTATAATAATATTTTGTCTGTATATAGCTCAGACCTCTATACAGAGGTTCAACTGTGATTTTTGAAAACTTCACATTATTTTCAGAGTTTTAACCCATTAAAATAATTATCAGCGCTTTTATTAAAAAAATCCTCCCCTCTGTTGTCGTAAAACATGGATAAACCAGTTTTAAGTTATATATTTCAAAAATTCCAGTTGAGCCTCTGTAGAGAGGTCTGAGCTATAGACAGGCAAAATATTATTATAATAGAAGCATTTTTCACAAAAGGAGAATATTTTAAAAATGTGTCATTCTATGTTCATTTTTTGTCAAAATATTATACTTAAATAATTTTTTACTGTAATACTATTCTTAAAACAATTTTATATACATTTCCTAATCTAAGTGATACTAAATATCATAAATATTATCTAATTATACGCTTTTGCAAAATCACGGCTTCGAACGTAATCGGATACCTTGAATAGACTTTTTTTTATATTCTTCATACGCATACACCTGCATATATGTTGGAAGACAAATTTTCCGAATTATAATTATGTGTAAGTTGTGAGTGTCAACCAATTTAACAGTTACTGTGACTACACACTCTGTTGATTTTTTTTTCATATAAGCTACGTATATGACAAATTCGTAGACATCTAGAGGTAGTCGTTGTGGCTGAGTGGTTTTAGTTGTGAACTCGGGATCAACCTTGTTCTGTCGAGTTGAGGGTGCTACTGAGTCTTAGTGCTACTGAAGATCTACCGTGGGGAGGAGGGAATTTACGTTAAGTCTATTGAGGCATTGACATTGGATTTCAAATGCTAAATGATGACGAGACTGACTTCCTTGCAAGAAGAATTCGACCCTGTCGACGATGAAACGGTTAAACATCAGGATAACAACAACAACGAAGTCCATCAAGTGCTCACGCGTTTTCTGCGTTAGCAACTATGGAGTGGTGCGAACAACAATCAGAGTGCTGTTCTACTCAACTACTACTGCTCAAGAGAATCAGAGAGCTTTCAGCGAAAAAACGGAGGTGTACAATGTACAGAGAAAAATAAGTGATTATTTTCCACAATAAAGGTAAAATTGCGACACCTTTTGCCCCTATTTGCTTTTTTTCAAGCACGTTTCCCGCATGTGATGATTTTCAATATTTGTATAGTGTCCGGTTTCATATACTGCATGGACCACATTCGGTTTTCGGTTATCCGAACGGTGTCTGGTCCCAATTGATTCGGATAAACGACGTTCTACTGTCAATGCAATCACTTATATGTCATTGCATTTACAACTAACAGGCTTGTATTTCTTGATTTATTTGTAAAATTTAGATAAAATTTCCAGTTTGATAATTGGTTTAAAGGACAGATGCTCAGATAAAATTAGATAAGATAAATTAGAAAGGTTTAAGTTTAAAATAAAAATCCTATATTATTCATGTATTTTTAAATCAAGAGCATTTTGTTAACCAATGTATGTTATTATTGTTGACAAATATGTCATGTATAAAAGAAATTTTCTACAAAAAAGTTGAATTTGGATGTAGCGAAGAGCATGAAATGATTGGTTGGAAACAATTGGTTGATTTCACCACGTGGCTATGACGTCACATGAATTAATGAATTAATTGGCTGGAAACACGTAACCGTAGTTATATGACTATAAGAATTTAACTCATTGCCTAATGTGAAAGCTATGTTTCAGTTATTTTTTCATAAATATTTCATTTTCCTTTAGAATTTAAGTTTATTTCATAAAATTAATCATTGGCTTAAAATTAAAATTAAATACTTCCAGATATGATTTTAAATTTAATTATGAAATATTGTAGGTTTAATACGAACCATTCACACAATTACAGCAAAATTTCTTCCAAAACTTAATTTATAATTTTCTTCTGGATTTTTTAAGACAAATCGTTAAATTATCGAGAACATTAATGAGAAATTTTTTTACCGCACAGTTAACTATTGTACTAACATTATGTACAGTTTCACGTTTTAGGGTTATAAAGTAGAATTAAAGCGAAAAAGATAATTTTAAATTCCGGAATGGGTTTCACTTTTCCTTTTGTTAGGAAAACAAATGCTATTGAAACGAAGTGTCACTAAGAATTGCAAATCTCTGTACCAAAAAAAGCACTCTGGATCACTAGAGAAAGAACTTCTATCGTTACGGTTAAATAATCATATGATTTTTTTTCCTTTCTGATATCTTAATTGATGCCATTTTTTGAAATTCACTGCCCACTAAACAACTGGTTATTTCCCTCCTTCGAAACGCATGCAAGTCGCTTTTGTGTGAATAACTTGTTGAACAGAGAAATGATTCGTGATTGCGTGCCAAAACTTCTTTCTCGACGACCGCCAAACTTGTCAAGATCTTGCTAACTTTTCCTTAATATATGCACAGAATCCCTAGCTTTCGCTGCGAAAACTATTCACCGTGCATTGGCTTTACCCTTAGAAGATGTATTTGCCTGTTAAAATATATTTGCTCCCGAAGTCTGTTAATTGGATTAAGAGAATTTGATGTATTTACACGCAATGAGCTTTATAGCATTCCGTACAGTCTGAACATTTTTAATGGAATTTCATTTAAACTTTGAAAAGTGAATTTTTACTATACATTTTTTTTGTATTTTAGCATTTATTCTTCACTATACACATCTAATATATATTTTATTTATTACTGAGATTTGATGGATTCTATTTAAATTTTTGCAAACGAACTACTTTATTATGATAGTTCTACAGTTCGATAGCTGTTATAGAGAGGGAAATAGTTTTAGGGAGAAAAGTTTGAAAAGTGAAAGTTTCAAACTACAGTCAACTTTTGCTAATTCAAACCTTCAATAATACGAACCACTCACTAATTCGAAGTATATGCTCAATCCCTAGGAAACCTCTCTTGATATTTCGAACTAAAACAATTCGTTTGGGTAGACTCAATAATTCGAAGTAAAAACTGTAGCTGGGGAGACTCCAACACGCGATAATTTGGAAGTTGTCTTATAAAACTCTCGACAATTCGAACACTCGCTATCATGTACAGTCCTATAGCAAATAGGTTGGAACTTACAAGTTTTGTGTTGTATTGTGTCTCCATTTACGGAGCCCCTTTGATGACCATCTGTCTGCTTTCCCATCTTAATGTCTTCCGGTTCCTCAGGCGAAAATACAATTTTATTGCTTTCCTTCTTCAAGTTGACAACGGACCGACCGCACCTGTTGCCAGCCGTACATATCTTTAGCTTAACCCATGGCCTTGCTGATAGCAAGAGGCACCAAAGAGGGCATGGTTCGAACTGGACCGTGTCTTGAAGAACCAATGGCGTTGGGGGCAGTATCTGAGGGAACCGGTACAAAACGATTTTATTTTCTGAATTCTTTTAAAAAATACAGGACTTTTAAATTTTGTATAATATTTATGCTGCGTATAATATGCATCTTTTAAAAATGCTTAAAAAATTTCATATATATGTATAATTGCTGTTTTAGAACATAGTTTCAAATTTAAATGTGCTAGAAAAAAATTTCTCCTCGTGTCTTTTGGAGTTTTTCTACCATCTTGAAAATTCGAAGTTTTTCATTGGTCTCCCTTCAACTTCGAATTATCGAGAGTCGACTGCATATAGTGCTGTTCAAAACTAATTCATTAATGTGTTTACAAAACATACTTCTTATTCATAACATAAAAAATGAAAGGTAAATTTAAAAATTTAAATTCCAGTTTGACACCAATAGACTTATTAAACTCTTTATTATATAAAGCTTATTTGAATCTAACATTGACTAACACGACTGATGGATTTATCATATATCAAAACACTTTACAAATCAGTGAAGAATAATGTATTTTAACTTCTACTTCAATAATTTCAAACATTTACTCGAACAATGAGTCATGTTCAAAGGGTTACTCGATTAAGCAACAGCATTCAAATGCCTTTCTCAAATTTTATGCGTATGAATGTAAAATTTATGAAAAGTAAATTTAAAATCTCTCTATATATAAATGGATGTTTGTATGTATGACTTCGCTTCACTCCAGCACCGTTTAACCGATCACTACGAAAATTGGCAGCTGTATGTATTTTGTGTGAAGAAGGTTTGTGTGCTATCCTCTTTATTGCATCTTTCCACCAGGTGGCGCTACAGCATATCAACTTCTGCAACGTTCAATCAATCACCAAGTTTTCTAACATGGTTGCCGAAAATGATGCCAATTTGGCTCAATCGCCGTTATAATGTAAGAAACGGCGTTGCTTGAGAATATTACAACTTAACACATAAATAAAACGCAACAGAAAGTAATAACAGTGTATTACACATCCCGATAAAAATTATTTACACTATTTTAAGCGTTCATTACACAAAATTTGTAACAATATGTTACTTTTGCTAAGCAGTGATCAGCCTTAGAAGGTATTTTCAGAAATAGGCCTACAAGAAAGTTACGGGGGCATTATAAATTTTGAAAAAAAAACCCTTTTTTCAGCTATAAGATCTATAGACTTAAAATTTAGCAAATAGGATTTTTTGTTCAGCTGAGATATGCAAAAAGCTTTTTTTTGTTTTATTTACAATTTACTTAAAATTAATTCTTTAAATCTTCATCCTTCAATCCGCATTGCTTAATGTTTCAATTTACCCATACAAAGAACGGGTATACCAGCTAGTTAAATTTGCAATATTTTACACAAAAAGTTAAATTTTTGGCTTAAAAAAATGAAACCATTGCAAATAATCTACTACTGAATTTTTTTTCAAAATTTTAAAGATTACATTATTTTGCTGAAAACAAATCAATAGGTCCTTTCTAAGAGAATTGTATTTATTCTTTTTTATTTAATGAAATAATAAAGTTAATTCCTCCATTTATTTTACTCCATCGCAGAATTATTATTGAATAAAGCCGTTTTTTTTATATAATCAGCAATTTTGCTTGTAATTGTCTGTTCTCACAAAAATTATCAATTGAAGTATATCATGCAGAAAGGACTAATTTAGTTGTCATTTACAAAATTGAGTGCTGGGAACAACAAGGATATATTTTTCGTTAGTTATATAGATTTTTCTTCTCGCAAATAGGATTAATTTTACACGTTTATCAAATGGGAAATCAAAATAAATCTTTTTTGCATACTTAAGATGAAAATTGATAAGAAAGTTTCAATATCCCTTAAATCAGTGCTTCTCAAACTTCCAACACGGGCGACCCACTTTTCAATCATAATTTTTATCGCCCCCTTATACAATAATAATGTATTGAATGCAATAATAATGCCCTTTGACGCTAAAGCTACAATATGATCTTAATTATAAACCGTATAAATTAATAAGATAAGTATATTAATTTGTGTATATGTTACTTTTAAGTAGTATATATTTTATTTTTCTTTCTTGAATTTTTAAATTGGAGCAATTGCAAAATGTGGTGGCTGCTTTGATAACAAAATATAAATCTCAGCCAAATATAAAAAAAGTACTCGGAGTGACAATTTCTAATCGTAAACCTTCCTTTGAAAAACTTTCCTCTGCAAGACACGCCCATGGAAGTCGCTAATACTTATTAAACTTGCTCTTAATTTAGTATTAATAAATTAGTTATAAAATACTTTGTGCAGCACTGATACATTAAAGTGTGAAGTACCCACTCTTCGCACGAGTTCATTTTTTAAAAAAAACTAAAAGATTCTTGATATAATAGCTGAATTATCGGGAGAGTAAACCCAAATGCGCGACTATGTTTACAAAAATGTAAAATGATATTTTAAAATGAATGCTCATATTATAATTAGTTTTAAGTGAACTGTAATTTTAAGCCTCACAGAATGAGCATTTAGAATTAATATTAAATAATATAAAATTCCGATGAAGAATAATTGTGTTATTTTTTAATATTTAAAGCGAGAAGACTTCAAAATGTTTTATTCCGGGAGCAGGCGCACATTCGATACTAACGTTAGTGGCTCGCGGGGTGATTGAGTCACCCCAAACCTTTTTTTTATAATTATTTTTATTGTACACGATACAAATCGTGATTTCAGTGAATAATTTAACTAAGAGAAAGTATATTTACCTGCTTTCAAGGACTTATCAATTTTTCTTTTGTAACACATAAACAGGTTTGCCTGAATTAACAATTTCATGATCTGTGTGCCCCGCGCGACCACTTCTAGGTTAAAAGTGTGTTCAATATATAATATGGAGGTTACTGCTAAAAAATTGTGTAAAACGTTTTTCATTATGCTTTATATGTTTGAGAGTACTCATAAAAATAAATCTTGGCCAAGTAGTCCTTCTAAGTGCTCTCTGTGGTTTTCCAAGCATCAAACTCTTTTACGTGGAACTCCCCCCTCCCCACACACATAAATACATTATTTGCAACTTCCCTAAATGAGTAACTAACACATAAGAGAGGAGTCATAACTAACTGACCAATAACTTAGAAGGCCAAACAAATGTTGAGCAAATATATTCTTGTGCTTACAGTTTTATGTAAGGTATTTCATAACAGTGATGAATTTTTATCTTTCTAAATTTTATAGATTCTTGGTCTGGGGGGTTTTTGTTTTTTGCTTAAAGAGTAGTATTTTAGGTTTAAAAAGAAAACTTAATAAAAAATCTCTCATCATGGGATCACAGCAAATCAAATAATTTTTTGATAAATAAAAATAAATACAAATACAAATAATATTTTTTTTATTTGGTAATAGGACCAAAGATAGCTAATTAGGTATTGAAGAAGTTTTTATTTTTGATGACAATATTTTGCCAGATGTTATATATATATATATTATGTCAGAGTAAAAATGCATTTTTGTTATGTCTGAAAGTGTTTGTTTTTATTCATTCCGATAAATTAATTTTTTAAAATCTTTTATTTTCGACATGCTCGCGCCCCCCAGGGGGGCGTGCCCCACACTTTGAGAAACACTGCCTTAAATTCTTATACTGGCATTGAATCTTTCTAAACTGTAAGCATGGAATTGTATTCACGGTGATAAGCATGGATTTTAAATCTCGATCAGCACTCAGTGGTAACGGAAGCCGGTATTTTTGTACAATAAATTTGCTTTCATTTGTCAAAAAATTATTTTTTTCGAAATTTGTTTTTATTTCTGGTTTTAATTTTTGTTGATATATAGAGTAGGACAAGGTTTAGTATTAAAAGTCAAATTCTGCTGTGTGGAATCTTAATAAATCCCCTTCTGTCTTATGTCTATTGAATGACATTATTATTGCTTTCCGGTTGTAATTTCTTTTCCTTCTCTATGTATACTCTTTTTCTTATTTTTGTTATTTCTATAAATCCTCTGCATGGGAAAGTTATTTACGTAAAATTCTAATAAGACTTGTATTTTTTCTATGCATTTTAGTTTGATATTTTATACGGTTTTTTTAAAAAAAATGTGTTTATGTATTTATATATACAGTCAAACCCCTATTTAGTGAAGTCATTAAATCCCCTGAAAAAGGCTTTTTAAGTAGAGAAATCATTAAATAAAGATTAATATTTTAATATACTTTAGAAACCACTTAAAGTAAATTTTAAAGGCATGGAATATATTATTAAAATGTAATTATATACACACTTTTTTTTTGTAAATTTATATATATTTTATATATTTTACCCATCAAAAAGAAATCTACATAGAAAATAAGGGATAAAAATATTATCCAGGAAGACAATGTATATTAACTTTAAAAATAATTTTTTTTTTCAATTACGGAAAATTCCAATGCTGAAACTATATAATTTTAAACATGCATTATTTTATAACCAATAACTTTAAACATACATTACCACATGCGTCCTGTTATTATATTACTGATAAAAATCTGTTGACTATTGAGTTTTTTGTTTGAAAAATTACAGCAATATTTTTGCTCTAGGTTTGTAAGGCTCCTAGTAAAACTAGTTCAAGGTCACCGATAATTATAATTTTTTTTAAAAGAGAGAATAATTTGAAATGTGTGTCGTGAAATATTTTAAAAATAGAGGGGGAAATATCGAATCACACGAGAAAATTTGTTAAATAGAAGTGCACTTCGTTATTTGGAAGTAATTATATGAAGAAAATATTAAAATGTTCTTGGTTCTTGGTAAAAAGTTCGTAAAACAGAGGTTTGTAAAATGGAGGTCCGACTATAATTTCCTTTAATAAATAGTTTTTAACGTGTTGAAAGAATGTGGAGTTAAGACAAAAAGATTAAAGGATTCTTTCTATAATTGATAAACGTTCAAAAAGTAAATCTTGGTTCTAAATCAAATTATTAAAAGTTAAGAATATTTAAGCTTTGCGTATATGTAATATGTTGTAAGAATGGTGAGTTAAGACTAAAGAGATCAAATTAATATTTATATTATTGATAAGTTTTTAAAAAGTAAATATTGGCTCTAAATCAAATTATTAAAAGTTGAGAATTTTTAAGCGTTACGTATTGTTTGTAGCTCACTTCTACTGGCGTTGCTGTTGAATGAAGAACCATCTTCAAAAATCAACATGCTTTTTATACTTTCAAGAACTATTAGCTTCAGTTGTAGCTAATGAGAAGTGAGTCTGTTTTAGCCTATTCTAAATATTTATTAACACGTTTTTATAAGTTTCACTTATATGTAAAGAAATCTTTGAACTCGATTTTTACCCACTTTCAAAGGTCAGATTAATTCAAAATTTTGCACACTTGTTGAGTACCGATGACAATACAATAATTTCATAATTTTGTTCCATTGTCCTGATCAGGATAATCAGGAATCGGGATAATTAGATTAGGCGACTAATTCATTTAACCATTGCCAGACTTGGCAACTAATTCCATAAACCATTGCCAGACTTGACAACTAATTCCATAAACCATTGCCAGATTTGGCGACTAAAAGCTTAATAGTAACCTTAAAAGCGAAAACTTTTTTTTGCGTCGGCAAAATTTCTTATCATAATATAAACAATTAACCAGTCTTTCTGAAAATGGAAATAAAAAAAATAAAAGACTCGTGCATGTGAAAAAAAATAAATTTGTTCTAACTCAGGGGTGAACAAACTTTTTCTGTCGCGAACCAAAATTTTTTAAAAAAGTGCATGAATAAATGATAGTTTAAAAGACTAAAAATACATGCTTCTATTGTATATCGAACTAAAAAATAAAAAATAAACTACAGTTAAAAACAAACTAAAAAACACGCTTTGATCGTTAATCGAACTAAAAAGTAAAAAGAAATAATTCTTAATATAAGAATAAAATGATTTACCAGAAAATTAACGTAATTGGAGTAAAAGCGTGGAGTGTGTGCTTTGTACTAAATTTTTACACTAACTGAGCATTTCGGAATAGAACTAGTAAGAAATTATAATAATTGATATAGAGCACCCCACGCTTTTACATCAATAACATTATATTTTTCTCGTTAATTATTTTGTTCTTATTTAAGAATTATTTTTTTAACTTTTAGTTCGATTAAAATCATAAAAGCGTGTTTTTAAGTTTTTTTAAACTATAGTTTATGACTAGGGATACTTATCATTTAATACAGATTATTTAATACTGATACTCTTCTCGATTCCTTGAATTGATTAGATCAAGATCTTGATCCTTAGATTCCTTTAATCGAGCCCTAATCATTTCTCAAAATACACCAACAATTCAAATATAAACTAGTATAATTTAATCTGATGACAATGCATCCAATTGCTATCTTCCTTCGCGAACTTAATTCTCTCGTAACTTTAAAAAAAATTTGTAGTTCTTCTCTTAAATAGAACAGTTTATTAGAAATATTTTTCCTTGAAAATAAGTAGAAGGGTGCAAAGAGGACTAGTGCATATTCAACATCGCTGCTAAAGCCACATCGAATGGAAATTAACAAATAAAGAGAAAAATATTTTAATTAAATTTAAATTTGGTTTTAACTATCTATTTTTTGAAGGAAGTTTTATTATTGCGGTTATGTATTGAATTTTATCACTAATCATCACTGCTAAATGTAACAAAATAAAGCAAACTAATTCCAACTATTCAGTATGATCTTAATGTTATCTAAATATTCCTTGCATTACGTTATATTTCAATGAGTATAAAAGTAATGATGAGAGAAGTGAAGAATTAGGTTCGCATATAATAATCTGCAATTACAAACATTGATTTATGTTTGCATTTTAGTATACCTTATTTGCATGTTCTATAAACTTTATATTAAAATGCTATTTTTTTCTATTTATCCAAACTCTTGTTTAGATAATTAATTAAATCAAAACTAAACCTCTCAAAATCCAATTAATGAATGCATATAAATATGTAACCACTTAAAATGTAATAAATTAATTCAAATGAAAATTGTGATTACATGTATATTAGTTCAACTTGAAAAAATTACTCCTACAATGTTTTCATGTAAAAATGTAATCATTTCGAAATTGAATCATATTTCTTCCTGTAGCATCAAACTTCCAATTTTCAACTATGCAATGCTGTTAAGTTTAAAAGGTAAGAAAATATCGAAGTAGGCATTTATGTAATATGGAAAGGTGTAAGACATAACCAGTTTAGAGTACATCAAAACAGAGTGAACATATCTGAAACTAAAGATTGCACTCAGACAGATTTCAGACTTAGTACTAGTATATTTATGTGAAATCCATTTTCTAAAATGTAGTCTAATAAAAGAAGTTATCCGTACAGTTGAAATCAGTTGCACAAAATGTAGCAATACGCATACAAGGTGAACTAGCCTTCCAACCATTTTGACGAGTGTAACTGGATTTACGGAATACAAAATATTCTTATTATATTATTTCAATGTTCTTAGTGAGAATATATACGTTATATCTGTTTTCAATATAAGAAATAGGAATATATGTATGAGATTTGTGTTCTAAAGATGAGATAACATTTCGAGAATTATTCAGCTTGAAAACAATAAAAAACTGTAGAAATATGATATTCGAAATAATAAAACGTGCATGGGATTTGTTCGGTTAGATGGTGTGTACGAATTGTCGGAATTTTAAGGGAATATATAAAACTGCATATCTTTTTACAAAGAAGCTGTTTATCCAATCAAAATATGTTCCATGTGTGCTTCAATACACCTTCTCAACGAGATTTTGGTACATACAGCCCTGTCTTAAGGTGCGACTATTTGCGACAACTCTTATTAAAAAAAGGGAGATATGGAGATTTTTTTTTTTTTTTTTTTTTGGGGGGGGTATAGATTTTTAGTACATTTTAAGAAAAAAAGGCTAAAATTAAGAAAATAAAAATAAAGTATTGCTACTAAAATGGAGAAAAATGGGTAAAAATTGACAAAAAATTACATATTCGGGGCAGGCTATCTACAAATAGTAAATGAACCCATTCACACTTTTTCAATTTTGATGTATCACTTAGCTATTCCTTTTTGAAATAACCTTCAGGATAAGTTGATAAGTTTTATCTTAATTTTTACAAAAAACTAGAGCATTTTATCTTAGTTATTATATGAAATTGCTTAAAAAGCAGTGATATTATATTCACATAAAAAACTGTACATTTTACAATAAAACAGTTATTGATAAATCTGTTACTGTTATACAGAACATACAAAAACTTTCAGCAAATTATTTTTAAAACTTTTTGAGTTTTTCAGGAAAAAACACATTTCGAGTAAAACGTATTTTAAAGTTAGACATCATATGCAAAGATATGGCATCGGCTTTTACTAAAACACTTGTAGCTTTTGTTCTAGTGAATGGAAAATAAAAAACTTGGTATTTTCATAAAGCTAATAAGATGGCCTATACAATAAAATCAAAAACAAAATTGTCAATTTTTTTAAAAAAGATCATGGCTTAAGGATAGTCGGATATCTTAAAATCATAACAAGTTAAAAAAGTGTCCACAATTTAGGCAAAGCGGAACCCTTTTTTGAAAATCTTCTACGTTAAAATGTGACTCTGGCAATGAACAATACTACTATGACCGAGGTTATGCCAAAAACCAAACCATAGCTAAAACAAAAAGACAACAGTTTACATTTAAACAACATCCGACATGTCTATCCACCAACCTAATACTTTTCGGGATAATAATTCGATTTACAAGTACTACAATGTAATAAAATAGTTTTAAAAAATAATAATGAATATATATATATAGCAGTTTAAAAATAATAATAACATGAAATGATATTTCAGTTGGAAAATAGTAAGGACAGTAAGAAATTATGTTTGACATGTGTGTGAAAATTAATCCATAGAATTCATGTAATAGAAGGGGAAAAAAAGAATTAACTTCTGGTAAAATTTTTATAATGAGAGCAATAAAAATTTACTTATACTATCTGTAAAAAGTTCAAACTTTTACTAAAATCATCTAATGAAGTATATTATTTGACTACACTGATACTAGATCCCTTAATCAAAAATAAACTTGAGGGAAATAGAAGTACAATTCTTGTTCAATTTCATCAATTCCTGAGTGACTTACACAATACAACAATTCCTTCTCATTCCCCACAAATCCGCGATAGTTCCATGGCGGGAAATTTCTGGATATAAAAACTATGAGCCTTGTTCCAAGAAAGCAAAACGACAGATCTGCCCAATCGGGGACAAAAGATCCATCTCGATGCCATTCAACGTTTAAGAAAAGTTGGTCACTATTGTCATGGAGAATCGACTTTAGGAAAGTTACTTCATTTTTCAAAAGAATTTCTTTTCCCCCGACTTGTTATACTTTGACTTGAAGAGATATCCCATTCTTTCTTGTTCATCTTTTTTTTTTGTATTCTTTATTCTTTTGAAGCTGCCGTTCTTAAGTGTCGATACTTACTTGCTTCCTTTAGACTCGAATTTCATTCAATATATTATTATAAAGTCTTATTGAAGAGTTTAACTGTATATGTAAGTCGTAGAAAGTGTGATTAAGATGTGATAAAAAAAAGTTATTGAATAAAGGTGGTTAATGGTGTGTAAGTTATTGCGTTAGATTGTAGAAATATTTTTTATTGGTATTCGAAAATTGTTATTCACAATATTTTTTGTTTTGCTGAACAAACATATTAAACTCAATTATATTCTTTCTGCTTAGACAATTTATGTTTCTGTGTGGCAAACTTCCTTTTTTTTCAGGTGTAATTTAAATTATATTAAGCATCAAGGATTCAGTTACAACAATATTATGAAACAATAGATACGTATAAATTAAAATTGTTTTTATTATGTTCACTGAGAGCTATTTTTACCATATTCAATATGTTTACTGTGCTCACAAAGTAAAAATAATCGTAATCGATGTCATGTAACTTTCTTTTTTTAAGAACCAGCAATTTTGCATAATTTATTCTTAAATTAGTGTAAATAGTTTGTATCTAGATGTTCAATACATTACTATTAATTTTTTTTGATAAAATTATTAAATCTACAAGCAACGCCATCCATTGCATTATAGTGGCGCTTCAATACAAACTTGGCGAAATATTGTAGATACCGTCAAGTTGGCAATCATTTTTGGCGACCAAATTTGGTGACTTGGCGATCATATGGATGCTTTTGGGAATTACTGAAGAAATTTATTAGCATTACGATCGATGACGTAAACAGCTATTTCGAGAAAGATCTAGAATGCAGCCGGGCAGACTATAAATAGCAATCGCTTTCTGAAACTGAGTTAGTACTATTTTAGCTTTTTTGAAGAGTTCACAAGCAAGCATTTGGTTGAGACTAAACGTTATGTGCTTGTACTTTTAGACAATGATGATTGTGCCTGAGCGTTGTCGAAGGTGTGAAAACCTACTGGGAATGAATTATTAAGCGAAATTTAGTGCTGTATCTTGTATTTTAAGGATTGCTTTTACACAATAAATTTCCATCGCTCTTAAAGAACTTTGATCTTTGAGACTGATGCCATAAAATCCACGAACCCCTGATTTATGTAACAATATTATTCACCCCCCCACGCTCGATTTATTCTTTATTAGTATCGTTTCAAAAAGCTTCATGAGGGGCTCATACAGATGAGCCTCACAATTAAGAGCTATCATAAATTGATGAGGATCATTCCACACCAGTGTAAGGACTTTGACTCTCGACAGGATTTAACATGCATCAGCCACTCTATAATTTGAGTTTTTATTAGCACTAACACTTGAAATCACAACTCAATAGAAAGAACGAGTTCGTGACCATGAGCATCGATTTCCACTACCACACCATGGCTTCAATAATTCTTTAAACAACAACTAATATATATAAAAAAAATTAAAGTCAATTCCTACTGAGGTCAACAAAGAAAACTTTTATTTTAGTTACTTTTTATTAATAGTTACAATTAATATAAATATGTATATACATACGACAGAATCGCAATATTAAGTGAAAAAATAGAAAGTGTGTGTGTGAATCGCCTTGCAAATTTCCATTTTTTTTTCTATATAGAGTGTTGGACTATTTATTTTTTTTGTTACTATTTATCATTCATTAAATTTAGTTATTCTATTAAAATAGTATAGTCAAGAAAGATATCATATTCTCAGAAACTAGGCCACTCCAAGTGGGATTCCATCCCACGCCCTTTGTATTAGCAGTCCAATGCGCTATCCATTGCGCTACAGAGACGCAAAGAACGATTTTCCTATCTATATGTGCTGTTTGACTATTATTTTTGTTGGTTACTATTCATTCATTTTTCAAGTTAATTAAAGAATTAATATTTGAAAATACAGTACAGTAAGTGCCATCCACTACGAATTTCAAAAAAATGTATTTGAACTTGAATGGATGAATCGAAAGTATTTTATATACGATTGAAAATTTGAATGTGTACATAGGGAAAGAGTTAACTAATAGTAGGAATCGAAAAATGCATCGAAATGTTTAATACACCTAACAGTTAATTAAAGAGTGTAGAGTCAACAAGATGAAAACAAAATGGAAAATAATTAATCATTGTCTAATAAAAATTCAAAATTTATTAATATTTCCAAAATCTGCTCTTACAATTATTTGCTGTTAGAAAAACAAATTTGAATTTGGTAAATATTGTAACAAGATATTTTTTACATTTATTTATTTGCAAAACTCCTCATGCTCCACATAGCATGAACATGAGGCTTACAGACGTAAGTAGTAACAAAATTATGAATGCATTTAAGGTACAAATATAAAATAAAAGGAAGATAGGAAATAAACAAATATAAAGAAAGAAAGTTACCTATGAAAATTTAAAAATCTATACAGTAAGCAAATTTTCTTAGAACGCATTAAGGCTTTCAGTTCAATTGACCAGCAAAGATAAAACAGGTGGCCAGAAAATACCTAAACATTTCAACTCCTTTTTAAAACGTTCTTTTTTACGAAAATATAGGTTACAATATAACAATACATGTTCCGCAGTTTCAGCATCCTGACCACAATAACTAATATCACTACCAATTAAACTAAACCTATACAAATAGCTCTTAAAATTTCCATGTCCTGTCAGAATTTAAAATCAGTAACAAATTTCTTACATTTTAGTCGTTGAAAAATGGTAGGAAAAAACTTTTTAATCCACAAAGCTTTAGGCGAGGCCAAGAATTCGATGTTCCAGAATTAGACAGCTCTTTCCAAAGCTAAATGCTTCTGAGACGAGAATTTTATTTTATTCTAATTCAATTCCTTAACATTTTTTTCCTTCAAAAATCATTTAAGTTAAAAAAAAACAATGCAAGTACCAATTCTGAGTACAATTAGTCTATAAGAAATTTTACTCATTTTTGATTACTTATAAATTTTGTAAAATCGTACAGGAAAATATAAAGTTTGCTTGTATTAATAACATCGTATTTTTGTTTCTATGTTGCCTGTATCCATATTTCAACCCATTTTTCTCCACTCTAGCTCCATTTCGTATAAATATCAAAGAATTTACAAAAAAAGTAAAACAACATTCTAGTTTCAGCTGATTTATTTGCTACAGTATCTCAAAATTTCACCCGCTTTGAAAAGTAGTTTTTGTTCAATAATAAAAGAAAAAAGACTTTCTGAAATATCAGTGGGACACGAAAGTTCTTTTCTTATTTTGTCATTCTTTTTTATATATATAATTTCAAACTATTTTTTAAAAAAGAATAATTTCATATTATTTGCAATATTTCGATAAAATTTGCTCGATACATATTAAGCACAAAGCTTCAAAAATATCCTTTATTCCCAACTTTTTTTATCCGAATTTATGAAATGTGAGCAAAAATATTTTATCGGATAAAAAATTCGGTTTTTCTATTCAAAAAGAAATGATTAATGGATACTTATAGTCCGGCAAGTTCTTTCAATCATATGAAGTAAGAGATCGTTATTTCTTCTTTCTTATCGAATCAGCGACCTAATTATTATATGAAGACAAACATTAGATAAGAAAAACAACTTCGTAGTAAGAAAAAGTATGATTAAAAATAAATTTGGTAAGGTTTTGCTAGAAGATAAATGATTGATTTAATCGACAAATAAGTTTTTCCTTAAAAGATAAACTCAACCTCGATTTTTAGAAATTTTCATGCGTCAATAGCTGTGCAAAGAAATATTTTTCTTGTAATCAAATTTAATATGCTAGTCTTTTAATGAATTTTTTAAAACAATTATGCCTCTAAAACTTGATTGCTTTTACACCGAACTACAAAGGTGTTAAAAAATTAAAAATAATGTTTATTTCAGTAGATAGAACTACGTTTCACATCCTAATTAAAAGGCTTTAAAGGATTTGAAGAACTCTCATATATATATATATATATATATATATATATATATATATATATATATATATATATATAAAGTTTTATTTAATTCATTCAAATAATATAAAATGGGGTTAGTGATGCTGAATGCGGTCCCGTAGGGCCTGGGTTCGAATCCCGGAGAAGTCATGAATGTTTGTAAATGTATAATGCCCTTGAGGCACGGGAGTACTCTAAATAATCGTCGACCCGCCAGTCCTGTCGTGAGGTTGGTGGAAAGGAAAAAGAGGTGGAAGGCCTCTGACCACCCCCAGTGTGTTCTCCCTCGAATTAGGGGTCGAATCGAGTCAAATCGTACTGTCACCTGCATGGTGCTCAAAGCTAAGGCTAACGAAAAGCGTACAGCTACCCCCTTGCTAAGAAGAATTTCAAGGGTCTTGATCTGATGTTACTGTCGAACAGGTTGCATAAGTAACAGCAACATAAAACGGGTAAAAGTCAGTTTGTCAGCTACTGTTAAAAAAAGGACCCACTGAAGCTAGATAATAGAGGGTGTGATTAGCTCTTGTTAAAGTACAAGTATCACAGCGATAATTCATGTTATGAATGCGACTAAATTATTTGTGCAACTAAATTCTTCACCATTTGTGCTAAAAACTTATTTTGAAACCAATCACTTTATAAAAACTAAGGAGCTTATATCTTTCGTTCAATCCTGTCCTAAACATTACTCCTTTGAATTTAAATCAGGGAATTTTGCTGATATTTGCATTCGCTTAATATTTCTATTTTCAAGATATTCCTCTGTGAGCTGAGACCAGTTGTTGTCCATGAATAAAGACATGGATCAGTAACATTACAGGAAAGTCGAACATAAGGTTTCAGCGTCTTATAGCTACAGAATTTGTTCTCTTACAGAACCTTCTTCGAAAATGTAAAGGTCCCTGCTTGCTACAGTTGTTATCGTATTCATCGATATCAAAGTTCAACCTCTTACTACTGATTGATACTGATTGCTTGGTGCGGCATTTCTGACCGTAACTTCTTATGCAAATATGGTTTTTAACAAGGTCCCTTACCTTACCTTCATATTTGTAGTTGGAATTTCGGGACACCCTATATATACGAGGTAGGATTCAAAAGTTCCCGGACTGAGTTTATAACGTTAAATATATTACCAATTAAATTACTCTGAAACACATCTTCCTTTGAAATAAGACCCTTGAGAAGCAACACACTTATTCTAACGCTTGTATAGGTCATCGAAACATTTCTGGAATCCATTTTTAGCCATGTCCTTTAGTTTAGCCTGCGATGCACTATTAATTTCATCTGCAGATTGGGGGGAATCGACGACCTTGAGAGTTACGTGCCAGTTTCTGGAAATAATTTGAAGTTTCTGGTGACTAAATAAGGTGAGTAATGAGGATGTGGCAAAATTGTTGCTTTCGTGTTCACCTCATCGTTGTTTGAAGCCTGTTCTTACGCACCACCGCAGAAAACTTTTCAATATTTTCAGCATTGCGAGAAGTCTGCGGACGTCCAGAGCGTTCCGCGTCTTCAAACCTTTCCTTGCCTTCCCTGAAGCGTCTATTCCCCTGAAAAGCTTGCATTTGCGTACATAATGTATCACTGCTGTACATATGCTCCAACATTTCGTCAGTCTCCGTAGCACTCTAAAAAATTTGATATTCATTCTCTGCTCTACAATTGTCAGTTCTTTCAATTGCCGGTTACTAAATACATCCACTTACAAAACACGATGCCGCGGTGAGCCACCGACTACTTGATTTAGGAACAATCACTTTTAGAAATCGGGAAGAACGCAGTAGTACAGAAACGTTATAGTAGTCACTCTACGGCAAAAACTTTTCACGTTATAGACACAGTTCGAGAACTTTTAAATCCTACCTCGTATAACACAATTTCTCTCGATCTTTTGTGCACAAATTTACAACATATAGATCCATAATGTTTAGGATACAGATAATACGTGCATAACTGACACAGCGATTTATTTTGAAATCTAATCTCAGAGATCATAGCATCATATAGGTCGTTCCTGGTTTCTGTGTTCGAGACTTGCGTCCAACGAATACAATTATTACGAAGATAATTGTACAATAAATCAGGTGTGTGTACAATTGTTTGCAGAATAAATTATAATTCATCAACAAACGAACTACAGGAAAACATGAGGAAATGAGAAAAATAAGATATCATTTATCATCAATGGGGCTAGGGTTTTAAAATTATCATTGTGCGTGCAAGCTTATTGTCCAATATTTCATATTGTTACGTTGAACGGGGTTCGAGGGTTTTATGCAAATCAGGCGCAAAGAACAAGAAAGTCCTTTGAGAGCAATGAGAATTTATTGGTGAGAAACCCAATCCTTGAAATACAGGATTTAGCAGCCAAATTCGCAGAATAAATATCAGAAGCACTTTTCTCCTTCTACAGTGCTCAGACACAATATCAGTGTCTGAAATACAAGTAGGCTAGATTGTTCTCAAGCACCGCTCATCCTAATCAACAGCCGAGCTAATCGATATTTGTCTCTTCACCGTTAAGGCAAGACTAATGATCGCTATTCAAAGTAATACTAACTAATCGCTAGTCAAAACAAGACTACCTCAGTTCCGGTGACCATCTACATATATATAGATCTCACGGATTCTTCGAGAAAGACCCGCTAGCGTCATAGATCGTGAAATTAGTGGATTTTCTAGAAGAATCCATTGGGAAACGAACTAACCGAAAATGGTCTCCATGTCACCAAAATGGTCGCCAAAGTCGCCAAAAATGATGCAAACTTGGCTGAATCTCCAAGATTTCTCCAAGTTCCCATTTTCACGTTATAGACACAGTTCGAGAACTTTTAAATCCTACCTCGTATAACACAATTTCTCTCGATCTTTTTGTGCACAAATTTACAACATATAGATCCATAATTTTTAGGATACAGATAATACGTGCATAACTGACACAGCGATTTATTTTGAAATCTAATCTCAGAGATCATAGCATCATATAGGTCGTTCCTGGTTTCTGTGTTCGAGACTTGCGTCCAACGAATGCTACAATTATTACGAAGATAATTGTACAATAAATCAGGTGTGTGTACAATTGTTTGCAGAATAAATTATAATTCATCAACAAACGAACTACAGGAAAACATGAGGAAATGAGAAAAATAAGATATCATTTATCATCAATGGGGCTAGGGTTTTAAAATTATCATTGTGCGTGCAAGCTTATTGTCCAATATTTCATATTGTTACGTTGAACGGGGTTCGAGGGTTTTATGCAAATCAGGCGCAAAGAACAAGAAAGTCCTTTGAGAGCAATGAGAATTTATTGGTGAGAAACCCAATCCTTGAAATACAGGATTTAGCAGCCAAATTCGCAGAATAAATATCAGAAGCACTTTTCTCCTTCTACAGTGCTCAGACACAATATCAGTGTCTGAAATACAAGTAGGCTAGATTGTTCTCAAGCACCGCTCATCCTAATCAACAGCCGAGCTAATCGATATTTGTCTCTTCACCGTTAAGGCAAGACTAATGATCGCTATTCAAAGTAATACTAACTAATCGCTAGTCAAAACAAGACTACCTCAGTTCCGGTGACCATCTACATATATATAGATCTCACGGATTCTTCGAGAAAGACCCGCTAGCGTCATAGATCGTGAAATTAGTGGATTTTCTAGAAGAATCCATTGGGAAACGAACTAACCGAAAATGGTCTCCATGTCACCAAAATGGTCGCCAAAGTCGCCAAAAATGATGCAAACTTGGCTGAATCTCCAAGATTTCTCCAAGTTCCCATTTTCACGTTATAGACACAGTTCGAGAACTTTTAAATCCTACCTCGTATAACACAATTTCTCTCGATCTTTTGTGCACAAATTTACAACATATAGATCCATAATGTTTAGGATACAGATAATACGTGCATAACTGACACAGCGATTTATTTTGAAATCTAATCTCAGAGATCATAGCATCATATAGGTCGTTCCTGGTTTCTGTGTTCGAGACTTGCGTCCAACGAATACAATTATTACGAAGATAATTGTACAATAAATCAGGTGTGTGTACAATTGTTTGCAGAATAAATTATAATTCATCAACAAACGAACTACAGGAAAACATGAGGAAATGAGAAAAATAAGATATCATTTATCATCAATGGGGCTAGGGTTTTAAAATTATCATTGTGCGTGCAAGCTTATTGTCCAATATTTCATATTGTTACGTTGAACGGGGTTCGAGGGTTTTATGCAAATCAGGCGCAAAGAACAAGAAAGTCCTTTGAGAGCAATGAGAATTTATTGGTGAGAAACCCAATCCTTGAAATACAGGATTTAGCAGCCAAATTCGCAGAATAAATATCAGAAGCACTTTTCTCCTTCTACAGTGCTCAGACACAATATCAGTGTCTGAAATACAAGTAGGCTAGATTGTTCTCAAGCACCGCTCATCCTAATCAACAGCCGAGCTAATCGATATTTGTCTCTTCACCGTTAAGGCAAGACTAATGATCGCTATTCAAAGTAATACTAACTAATCGCTAGTCAAAACAAGACTACCTCAGTTCCGGTGACCATCTACATATATATAGATCTCACGGATTCTTCGAGAAAGACCCGCTAGCGTCATAGATCGTGAAATTAGTGGATTTTCTAGAAGAATCCATTGGGAAACGAACTAACCGAAAATGGTCTCCATGTCACCAAAATGGTCGCCAAAGTCGCCAAAAATGATGCAAACTTGGCTGAATCTCCAAGATTTCTCCAAGTTCCCATTTTCACGTTATAGACACAGTTCGAGAACTTTTAAATCCTACCTCGTATAACACAATTTCTCTCGATCTTTTGTGCACAAATTTACAACATATAGATCCATAATTTTTAGGATACAGATAATACGTGCATAACTGACACAGCGATTTATTTTGAAATCTAATCTCAGAGATCATAGCATCATATAGGTCGTTCCTGGTTTCTGTGTTCGAGACTTGCGTCCAACGAATACAATTATTACGAAGATAATTGTACAATAAATCAGGTGTGTGTACAATTGTTTGCAGAATAAATTATAATTCATCAACAAACGAACTACAGGAAAACATGAGGAAATGAGAAAAATAAGATATCATTTATCATCAATGGGGCTAGGGTTTTAAATTTATCATTGTGCGTGCAAGCTTATTGTCCAATATTTCATATTGTTACGTTGAACGGGGTTCGAGGGTTTTATGCAAATCAGGCGCAAAGAACAAGAAAGTCCTTTGAGAGCAATGAGAATTTATTTGGTGAGAAACCCAATCCTTGAAATACAGGATTTAGCAGCCAAATTCGCAGAATAAATATCAGAAGCACTTTTCTCCTTCTACAGTGCTCAGACACAATATCAGTGTCTGAAATACAAGTAGGCTAGATTGTTCTCAAGCACCGCTCATCCTAATCAACAGCCGAGCTAATCGATATTTGTCTCTTCACCGTTAAGGCAAGACTAATGATCGCTATTCAAAGTAATACTAACTAATCGCTAGTCAAAACAAGACTACCTCAGTTCCGGTGACCATCTACATATATATAGATCTCACGGATTCTTCGAGAAAGACCCGCTAGCGTCATAGATCGTGAAATTAGTGGATTTTCTAGAAGAATCCATTGGGAAACGAACTAACCGAAAATGGTCTCCATGTCACCAAAATGGTCGCCAAAGTCGCCAAAAATGATGCAAACTTGGCTGAATCTCCAAGATTTCTCCAAGTTCCCATTTTCACGTTATAGACACAGTTCGAGAACTTTTAAATCCTACCTCGTATAACACAATTTCTCTCGATCTTTTGTGCACAAATTTACAACATATAGATCCATAATTTTTAGGATACAGATAATACGTGCATAACTGACACAGCGATTTATTTTGAAATCTAATCTCAGAGATCATAGCATCATATAGGTCGTTCCTGGTTTCTGTGTTCGAGACTTGCGTCCAACGAATACAATTATTACGAAGATAATTGTACAATAAATCAGGTGTGTGTACAATTGTTTGCAGAATAAATTATAATTCATCAACAAACGAACTACAGGAAAACATGAGGAAATGAGAAAAATAAGATATCATTTATCATCAATGGGGCTAGGGTTTTAAAATTATCATTGTGCGTGCAAGCTTATTGTCCAATATTTCATATTGTTACGTTGAACGGGGTTCGAGGGTTTTATGCAAATCAGGCGCAAAGAACAAGAAAGTCCTTTGAGAGCAATGAGAATTTATTGGTGAGAAACCCAATCCTTGAAATACAGGATTTAGCAGCCAAATTCGCAGAATAAATATCAGAAGCACTTTTCTCCTTCTACAGTGCTCAGACACAATATCAGTGTCTGAAATACAAGTAGGCTAGATTGTTCTCAAGCACCGCTCATCCTAATCAACAGCCGAGCTAATCGATATTTGTCTCTTCACCGTTAAGGCAAGACTAATGATCGCTATTCAAAGTAATACTAACTAATCGCTAGTCAAAACAAGACTACCTCAGTTCCGGTGACCATCTACATATATATAGATCTCACGGATTCTTCGAGAAAGACCCGCTAGCGTCATAGATCGTGAAATTAGTGGATTTTCTAGAAGAATCCATTGGGAAACGAACTAACCGAAAATGGTCTCCATGTCACCAAAATGGTCGCCAAAGTCGCCAAAAATGATGCAAACTTGGCTGAATCTCCAAGATTTCTCCAAGTTCCCATTTTCACGTTATAGACACAGTTCGAGAACTTTTAAATCCTACCTCGTATAACACAATTTCTCTCGATCTTTTGTGCACAAATTTACAACATATAGATCCATAATGTTTAGGATACAGATAATACGTGCATAACTGACACAGCGATTTATTTTGAAATCTAATCTCAGAGATCATAGCATCATATAGGTCGTTCCTGGTTTCTGTGTTCGAGACTTGCGTCCAACGAATACAATTATTACGAAGATAATTGTACAATAAATCAGGTGTGTGTACAATTGTTTGCAGAATAAATTATAATTCATCAACAAACGAACTACAGGAAAACATGAGGAAATGAGAAAAATAAGATATCATTTATCATCAATGGGGCTAGGGTTTTAAATTTATCATTGTGCGTGCAAGCTTATTGTCCAATATTTCATATTGTTACGTTGAACGGGGTTCGAGGGTTTTATGCAAATCAGGCGCAAAGAACAAGAAAGTCCTTTGAGAGCAATGAGAATTTATTGGTGAGAAACCCAATCCTTGAAATACAGGATTTAGCAGCCAAATTCGCAAAATAAATATCAGAAGCACTTTTCTCCTTCTACAGTGCTCAGACACAATATCAGTGTCTGAAATACAAGTAGGCTAGATTGTTCTCAAGCACCGCTCATCCTAATCAACAGCCGAGCTAATCGATATTTGTCTCTTCACCGTTAAGGCAAGACTAATGATCGCTATTCAAAGTAATACTAACTAATCGCTAGTCAAAACAAGACTACCTCAGTTCCGGTGACCATCTACATATATATAGATCTCACGGATTCTTCGAGAAAGACCCGCTAGCGTCATAGATCGTGAAATTAGTGGATTTTCTAGAAGAATCCATTGGGAAACGAACTAACCGAAAATGGTCTCCATGTCACCAAAATGGTCGCCAAAGTCGCCAAAAATGATGCAAACTTGGCTGAATCTCCAAGATTTCTCCAAGTTCCCATTTTCACGTTATAGACACAGTTCGAGAACTTTTAAATCCTACCTCGTATAACACAATTTCTCTCGATCTTTTGTGCACAAATTTACAACATATAGATCCATAATGTTTAGGATACAGATAATACGTGCATAACTGACACAGCGATTTATTTTGAAATCTAATCTCAGAGATCATAGCATCATATAGGTCGTTCCTGGTTTCTGTGTTCGAGACTTGCGTCCAACGAATACAATTATTACGAAGATAATTGTACAATAAATCAGGTGTGTGTACAATTGTTTGCAGAATAAATTATAATTCATCAACAAACGAACTACAGGAAAACATGAGGAAATGAGAAAAATAAGATATCATTTATCATCAATGGGGCTAGGGTTTTAAATTTATCATTGTGCGTGCAAGCTTATTGTCCAATATTTCATATTGTTACGTTGAACGGGGTTCGAGGGTTTTATGCAAATCAGGCGCAAAGAACAAGAAAGTCCTTTGAGAGCAATGAGAATTTATTGGTGAGAAACCCAATCCTTGAAATACAGGATTTAGCAGCCAAATTCGCAAAATAAATATCAGAAGCACTTTTCTCCTTCTACAGTGCTCAGACACAATATCAGTGTCTGAAATACAAGTAGGCTAGATTGTTCTCAAGCACCGCTCATCCTAATCAACAGCCGAGCTAATCGATATTTGTCTCTTCACCGTTAAGGCAAGACTAATGATCGCTATTCAAAGTAATACTAACTAATCGCTAGTCAAAACAAGACTACCTCAGTTCCGGTGACCATCTACATATATATAGATCTCACGGATTCTTCGAGAAAGACCCGCTAGCGTCATAGATCGTGAAATTAGTGGATTTTCTAGAAGAATCCATTGGGAAACGAACTAACCGAAAATGGTCTCCATGTCACCAAAATGGTCGCCAAAGTCGCCAAAAATGATGCAAACTTGGCTGAATCTCCAAGATTTCTCCAAGTTCCCATTGAATCTCCATTATAACGTAAGGAACTACGTTTCTTGTGAATATTACAATTTTACCATAAAATAAATATAACATAGTGTAGTATAAATGCATTGCACATCCAAGTACAGATTATTTGCATTGTTTTACACAAAATTAGTAACAATATTAATCGTTAATTACAAGTAAAATATAGCAACATCTGTAGGATAATACGTATAACCTTCTGTTTATTTGATTACTACAAGGGACTTTTTAGTCTGCCAATTGAAAGGCATCATTTTCATAATTAATTAAGATAAGCCACATAGATGGATATTATTTACAATATTTCGAAAACTGTAGCTCATACAAAGATTAAATTATGACAGAAGGCATGTTTTCTAATACTTTTATAAATGCATGAGATTGGATTCCAGCTTTTTTCTTTTAAAACCTTTTCTTCGTGAATTATTTCTCATCCCTCGCAAAAACTCATCGCCATTCATTCAAAGAGTTGATAAAAAAAATTGTTCGAAAGCTTTTTGCGAGGCGGGCAAACATCAAAGGAAAGAAAATATTATTACTAAATGCAACAAAAAATAAATTAGAGTCAAAAAGAAGTGCCCCATACGTATATTTTCAGAATTGTGAAATGTGCAGAGCTCATACAAACTTTCAAAACAAAAATGAAAGAGATGAAGAAACAAGAATAGAAATGCTTTGATCTTTAAAATCAGAATTGATAGTTTACGTCAATCACATTTTTCTTAGCATGGAAAGATTTTGTTATTCTCCAAGTATTTTCGTTAGACAGATCATTAGATAGTCGTCTATAAACCTTAATTGTTATCAATACATATACACAAGTGGGAACCGAAAACTCTTTTTCAAAATTTTAAAACCAACCTATGCGGAAAAGATGCTCTCTGATATACAGATGAAGGAAAATATAAAATAAAAAATTAATTTTTATGTTGGGTACTGTCACAAAGGAAATGAGGTTTAGGTATTATACCTTTTTGTGGTAAAAAGTCAGAGTAACTGTTATTAAAGAAAAACAAGCATTTTAGTACTTTTTAGTATTTATTCGGATGAAGAGACACACACATATTTAATAGCTTGGCTGTCTATGAAGCTTCAGCCCAATTACTCGCTATTGGCTTAGTTTTGAAAAGGTTGTCTTCCACATCAATTCCCAAGCTGCAATTCAGCCTTAAGTAGTAACACACCAACTGATTGCCTAAACACAATTCAGTACTGAACTAAGATTGCAAAGCTCATTTCATACAGCTGGACTGTGGCCTTACAAAAGGTCCATAGACATGTTGAAATCCTTGGTAATGAGATAGCTGACCAAAAAGCTAAGTGAGGAGTCGAGTCGTCTCAACCGAAAGTTCCTTTGACCCTCAGAAGAGCAAAGAGCATTGTAATCACATACGTTGACAAGCATATTGTCATGGCCCAAAATCCCAAGAGTCTTGGAAAGTCTTGGGAAACCCTGGCCACTGTGAGTCCTATCCCAAAACACCTGGAGAAATCCGAGGACGTTGCCTAACCACCGGACATGACTTTTGGGGAGTATACTTCTACTGGCTCAGCCTGGCTGCTGACGAGATCTGCCCGCTCTGCGGCCATGCCGGGGTGGATGGCGACCACTTGACCAATGCACTGGACTCCATGAACACCTGACTGACGACGTTCTCAGCCCGTACTCGGAAGCTCGGCATCAAATGGTCAAGAAGCCAAGTGCAGATGTTGGATAAATAATAAATAAAAAATATTTAATAGCTACAAGAAAAAGTATCTGGTACCTTCACTAACTTCCTTTAGTATTAAATTTTTAAAATACCTATTGTCAAAACTACTGTCCACGATGAAGCAGGTCAGAAAAGGTTTGGATCGGACTGATTGGAACAGAGTTGGGGTTATAAAATGTTGCAATGTATATTGTATTATTTACTACTCACACACATATACACCGTACTAACTTATCAAGAATCTTCCTTTTTGGTTATTTATATTGGTTACACTTATTGGTAAACTGATTTAAATTTTGCAAAACTAGCAGTGAAATTTATGTGTCGAGGAGGCATGAAGAAAAAAACAGTTTCTTAAAATTGGCCTTTAATAATCAATCATAAAGTCACTCTGCTCGTTACTGGAGCGATAAAAACAATAAGTTCAAAAAGCAACATTACCAGAGACATCCGATTCGAACCGTCTTCTAATATTATAAAATTAATTTCTAATCTAAAATGGTGATGCAACCTGCAGTTGCATTGCCAACCAGTAGTTCTCTCCCTCTAAGAGTTAAACCACTCACACACTTCTTATATTTCCGTTTCTCCTTCCTTTTTTAAAAACTAACATGAGCCGAGTTTAAATACTAGCTCGATTTGCATGGCAGTTGCTGCCAACCTCAAATCACGAAACTCAAAAAGATCGGGTTCGAATCGGTGTGCTTACTTTCATTGAGATCATGGAACGGGATTGGAAAAATACAAGGAGATCATAAAAATTTGGATCCGATTTTTTTTAAATGTCTAACAATCGGCCCCCTTTTTCCAATCTCGCACCATTATCTCTTACAAATCAGTAAATTAATTTTAATCACATGTTATACAATTTAACACAAAAAATACATTTTATTCACAATCTTTATTGTAATAAACAAACTAATATTTTAATCTTAAAGAAACGAAGTCTTATTCTCTAAAAAGAAATAATTTTCTACAAAATTCTAACAATTTTTCCTTTACCATGGGTTTGGTAAAAATGTCCGCCAAATTATTTTTGGTACCTATATATTTAATTTGGAAAACCTTGTCGTATATCAAATTCCTTAGAAAATGATAACGAACATCGATATGTTTTGTTCTATAATTTTCTACTGGTGACTTTGAAAAACTTATAGCAGCTTGATTATCACAAAACATTACATTTTCACTTAATTCCAAATTTAAACTTTTATTATCAATTACATTCTTTAGCCAAATGAATTCCTTAGCTGCTTCTGTTAAACTAACATACTCAGCTTCCATGGTCGACAGACTAACGGATTTTTGCTTGAAAGTTCGCGATGAAATTGGAGTTTCGTCTATAAAAGTTATGAACCCTCCCATTGACACTCGATCATCCCTATTTGTAGCAAAATCCGAGTCTGAATAACATCTTAGTTTTAATGATTTAACTTTTGAAAGTTCTAATTTGTATTCTTGAAATACCTCGTCAAATGACTCGCCTCGTAATTGTGTGTTACCTCGCGCAACTAAGCGGGCCTTGTATCTAACAATTTTATTATTTTCATCATATTTAATGGTATAAACCCAACGGTTTTCTAAAATTTTTATATTATCCGGATGATCAACTAAATCCCAAACTTTACGTTCCATCATTACGTTAATTTCTTTATCCATTGCATCACGCCATTTAGATGCGTCTCTGGATCTTATCGCCTGTTTGTAACAGTTAGGAATAGTTACTTCAACCATAAGAGCTTCTTGTTGCTCTGACAAATCTGAAAATCCCTGGGATTCGATATTATCTTTTCTAAAATTAAATAAACTAGGATCATACTTAATATTATGCCTCTTACAGTATCTCTCTATTTCGTTAAAAGATTTCAATCGGGTTGCTTCCCCTTCTATACTATAATATACGTTAGATCCAGTTACTTTCCTACCTATATTTCGAATCCACTTAACCTCTGTACATGGGATCAAGTTATGATTATCGGAAGATACACCTGGCTTTTCAGATGTTGAGGGAGTTTCCGTACTTGTCTTTGAAACTAAACGACTCGTTAATGAATCTTTTACTCTATCAGAATCATCCTCATAATAATCAGGAAGGTTTAAATTATATCCAAGGTTACTATTAGATTTTTGTCTAAAATTAATTCCCCTCTTATTTTCATTGAATCTTACATTAATAGTCTCGACTAATTTATTTTCATCTATCAACCATATTCTATAACCCTTAGTACGTTGTGCGTATCCCATCATAATTCCCATTTTCGCACGCATATCGAATTTTTTCTAATTTGTTTTGGCACACCAGCATATGCCAAACATCCAAAAGGTTTTAGATGCAATACCGATGGTTTTCTACCTGAATATTTTTCGAAAGGCGTTTTGTTACCGTCTTTGTGACAAATTCGATTCCACGCATAAGTGAAACAAAGTAATGCTCCTCCCCAAAACTTATGGGGAACTTCACTAGACTTAAGCAATGTTTTGATGCCATCTAGAGCGGTTAAATTGAATCTCTCCGCGACCCCATTCAATTCTGGTGTATATGAATTTGTTACCTCATGCTTTATACCCAGTACTGTCAAGAAATTATCCATATCCTTATTACAAAATTCTAGTCCGCCATCAGTTCTAACTGCTATTACCTTTTACTTAGAAAACGTTCTGCTCGTTTCTGAAATCTTATAAACGTATGAAATACGTCAGATTTATTTCGGATGGGAAATACAGTCACCTTCCTTGAATAATCGTCAATTATACTCAAGAAATATTTATTACCGCCTTGGCTTTTAGTTGGCATTGGACCACATAGGTCCATATGCAACAATTCCAATGGACGTTTTGATCTTACGGCCCCCGTCTTTTGAATGAAACTCTCTTGGACTTTGCTAATTTACACGGTATACAATGAGTCTTACCATTATCAGTTAAGCGTGGGAGACCTTTTACACTATCATTTTTACTAGTTTTTACCAAGTAATCGTTATTAACATGACAAAAGCGTTGATGCCATATTTCTATTGATCCGTTTTTGTTTTAGCGGTTACATCACTAAAAAAACTAATTTCTTTACTCTTTGGTATAATATAATGATCTGGCTTAAAAAATACAAATGTTCATGGCGTGTCGCCGAGAACAATTTTATCCAGTCTTTATTAAAAACATTAATTTTACCTTTAGTACCCACAAAATGTGCACCTTTACTTTCTAATCTGGAACCGGATAAAAAATTTCTCCTCAACTTAGGATTAAATAATACATCAGTCAAAGTTATTTCATGAAAACTCCCCTTATATTTTACCCGAAATCTAAGTGTACCGATTCCTTCTACGGGACAACTTTTATCCTCCGTGGCTAACGACATTTTCATGTTAGTTATCGGTTTAAGATCTAGAAATAAACTCTTGTCATTACAAAAATGACTCGTGGCAGCAGTATCTATTACCCAAACACCTTTATCAAACTCTGTGTTAAAAGTTTCATTTACAGTTGGAGGAGATTTTTGTAGAGACTTTTTTTCTCTTTACAGTTTACTTTAAGATGTCCGTACTTATTACATACATAACACGGACCTATAGTCTTAATAGATTGTTTAACATTTTTAATAGTTTTATAGTTAAATACCTTACCACTTTTCTTTTGGTAATCATTCTTGCCATTTGGATCTCCATGAGCTGCAGCCGTAGCACCAGGTAACGTCTTCGACTTCTTTGAAGTGAAACTGCTCAAGTAAGCATTCTCCGCTTTCTCCAAATCTTGCTTCATCAACTGAAGACGATTGGCTTCTAATATCAGCTCTGCTTCAATTTTGACAACTCTGAAGTCCTCTTCTTTCCATCTGTAGATTTGTTGCACGGTAGACTGGAATTCCTGAGGAAGCCACCTTATTAATTGAAATCCTATGTACAGGTCGTCCAATTTATGACCCGCTTCTTGTAGTCTGGTTGCCGCTGTCTTTACACGAGATATGAAGATTCCAACATCTTCCCTGGTTGGTATTTTGTTCCAAAAAATTGATCTAATAGTTGAATTACCCTTGCTCTTGTGACTGGTTCGAAGTGATCTTTTAATATCTTCCATGCCGCTACTCCGTCAGTTGTTTCCGTTATCAGATTTTTCAAATCTGAACTGATGTTAGTATAGATCAACGTATAACATCTATCTTTACGAAGTTGTAGATCTAATTTTTCCTTGTATGTTGCCTCTTCATCAGGTTGCCCTGGCTTGGTCTGTATTATAAACTGCCAGCAACCATAATGTATTAAGAGTACTTGCATATCATGCTTCCATGTGTTCCAGTTATTTGGAGTCAACACTGATATCTGGTTGTTAACCTTTAGAATTCGGCATTCGCTGAGGTAAAATTTCCCTTCCATTCGGCGCATTCGAATCCGAGCAGGAAATTTCTTTCCCCCTCGGGAAGGTCCTGCTTGACCATTTTCTCCCCTCCTGGTATTGTAAAAGGTTTCACACTTTGCAAAGAAAGAGGGAAGGGTTGCCAAATTTTAGTCAGGGATCTTTCATGAGTACGAAAAATCGCAATATTTGGCGCATTATTATATCAAAATAGATTTTTTTTGAATTCTAAATCCAAAATACCCATTTTGAATTGAACGGCCTGTAAATTTTCTAATGAATATTTTGTTATTTTTTCTTGTCTTTTTTAAGTAAAATCTGAAATTAAAATAGATATTTTCTAGAGTTTGATGAATAGCATTTCAGAAGTACTATGAGAGTAGAACAAGATTTTTTTATTGTATTCATTGTTTTAATATGAGAAAACTATTATAGAAAGTTTAAAAAAAAAGGTCTCTCTCTTTACAATATAATCATTTGTATGATAAAATGATTTAAAAGTTTTTAAAACTTTTTTTCTTTAAAATATTTCTTTTGTTATGTAAAATATTTTCATGTTCCAAAAAACCAGTAAATAATCATTTAACGTTAAATACTAAGATATCAATACAGTTGTGTCTTACGTAAATTATTTTAAAAAGTTGACAATCATATATTATTAAAATATTTGTTCTAGTAAAACGTTAAAATATTATTTAAATACGCCGAATATTTAATTCATAGCTTCTATAATCAGAGCTTAATGACAACACCCTCTGAGAGTAGTATATTTCAATTATAAACTCGCAATAATATCGATGCTTGCATTTATATATATGTTTTGTAAAATAGGTAAGTAGGTAGTTATGTAATAAATCTGTTAAAAGTAAGTGTAAACATGCTACCTTCGGTATAATTATTGCAGCTTATATATTCAAGTACAATAATGAAAATCATGTTATAAAAAGATCCACCCCATGTTTTCAAAATTATTCGACAGAATTTCTAATAGAAGAAAAACTTTAAGAAAATAAGCATAGCATTATTATACTAAATGTTTTATTTCACTCTAAAAAAAGCAGTTTACATATTTAATAACAATAATTAAACCATGTAATAAAAAAAAACTCCTCAAATTTTCAAAAATGTTCGATGAAATATGTAAAAACTTTAAGAACAACATGTAGGACATTTTTCTAAACATTTTAATTTTTGAATTAGCGCCCTTTTATTGCACGAAAAAATAATAACAATAAATGTACTCCAAATATTTTGTGATTAATTAGATTTGAGTTTTTAATAACATCGCATTTTATAGCAATATAAAGGCTACTGGGGCTGTACTTCAGAAATCTGACCCTCTCACCAAACTTTCACACCATACCAACATGGTGACGGGGCTGCGGTAGCCCAGTGGTTAAGGTATCCAACCATGGCAGGCATGTCATGAGTTCGATCCCAGTACCACTAAAGACCCGCCGTGTAGGACAGCGATGCACGTTAAATCTGTCGAGAGCTCAAACGTCCTCCCGTTGGTGTGGTGTGGGAGTTAGAGAGGGGGTGCCAGCTCAGGTGTCGTCCACGTCACTTGACCATGGTTCAAAATTACGTGGTCCGTCGCCAAAAGCCCTCGTGTAGCTGAACAGTGCGACGTTAATATTAACTCACTCACTCACCCAACATGGTGACTTCGAACCTCGACAGAGGGTTGCGGTAGCCTAGTGGTCCAAGCATCGGATCATGGCAGGCATGTCATGAGTTTGAGCCCAGTACCACGAAAGACCCGCCGTGTTGGGGAACGATGCACGTTAAATCTGTTGAGAGCTCAAACGTCCTCCCGTTGTTGGTGTGATAGTTAGGAGAGGGGAATGCCAGTTTAGGTGTCGTCCTCGTTACTTGAGAATGGTTCAAAATTATGAGGTTCGTCTCCAAAAGCACTCGTGTACCTGAACAGTGCGACGTTAATCTTCACTCACTCGAACCTCGACAGAATTAACAACTGGTTTTATGAATGTTTAATCTTGAAAAAAAATGTATTAATTTGTTTTAACTTTATTTTACGGTTTTTTTTTGTTTCTAAGAGAAATTTATATCTTAAATTGAGTTAGCATAAGCATGTTTTTGAAATATCTGTTTGTGAAAGTTGTTTCTACTTTTTGAAATTTTTGGCTCTTAAAAGAGCCTTTTTTTATTTTTCGTTTTATTTTTTTAAAAAATGTATCAGTTTTAATATTTTGAACTCTGGTCTTTTATTTTTATTGGTTTATGTGTTAAGAAAGTTTTAAATAAATTGTGTGATAATCTTCGAAGCAGTTCTGGTCAATACAAAGAGCCACATTGCATGACTTACAGATTATAGTGGTTCTTTTTGTACATTTTTTTCGCGCAATAAGCGCACCTTTTTCTTTTCGTCAAATGGCCAATGAGAAAATGTATTATCATTTGTCCTAACTTTTTTTTTTATTACTGAATGCTCTGCATTTTTTATGATTTATTTTTCCTATTAGAGATGTAATTAAATTCATTCTAAATTCTTTTAAACTGAATTTTGACGAAGTTCGGCATGATTTAAACATTAGAAAAGCATTCAGAACAGCAATATCGATGAGGCTAAAGAATAATTTTTTGTCCATTTTCTAGTTCGTCTAGCAAAAGAGTAGGTGGATGACATGCGGTCTCCTAAATCAACATATCCCATATGCTTGTTGTAATCTGCCACAATTTCTGGCATTTTGGTAGTTGTTAATTTTTTCTTTTCGCATAGAGAAACGTCACCATCAAATTTTTTTTTTTTAAAATCTTTTTCGTTCTTCAGTGATTAATCGTTTCGGGGGCTGTGCATATTGGTCAGCATATATACTTGCCTCTTATCTTTCCAACACAATGCTGTCATTCCATTACAAAATTTCACGGCAACATCACCTTGTCTCATTTTACAAGGAGCCAGATCCTTTGGGGAAAATGTTTTCTATTAGATCGCACAGTTCCACAGGAGTTAATACTTCTTTCTTTTAAAAGGTCTCGAAAAGTTCCGGCGAGGAAAAGAAATTATCCATAAAGACTTTATGACCTTTACCTTTTATACAATCTGTCATTGTATATACAACGTTATAGGAAGCAGATGTTGAAAGGTTTTCTTTTTTATCTTTACCTAGATATACTTCTCATATCATAAGTATAGCCAGTGGCATCTGCAATTTTATACATTTTCAAACCCCACTGTTTGCGTTTTTTGGAATGTATTGTTTGAATAACACTCTTCCTTTAAATTTAATGATAACTTCATCGAAAGATAAATTTTCTGTGGGATCATACACTTCTTTAAATATCCTGTTAAAAGAATCAAAAACTTTTCGTATTTTCCACAATCTGTCGTAAGTTGGAGAATCTCTGCTTTCTTTTAAACTATTATCAGAAAAGTGTAAGAATTTTTAAAATCATTAGGAAACGATCTCGGGGGCATCACTTCTCTGAAAATCGGAGTTTCTATCAGATTATCAGTTGTCCAATAATCCTGTATGCTATCTTTTTCGATGTCCCATCAATAAAATAAGGCCAAGAAATTTTAAAATCTCATTTTTATCGGTTGGTTTCCATGAAGATGCATGCTTTCTTTTATCAGATGATTCTCCATGAAGGTTAAGTAGATCAAATGCATATCTATTAGTTTCTTCAACCAGAACTGCTAAAATTTCGTCTGTTAACATCAGTTAAAAAAAATCGTTTTCAGTTTTGAAACTGATAGCATCAACTTTCAATCCAACTTTGCTAGAAAATGGCAATACATTTATCATTTCCGAGCCTTCTACCTCTTTCCATGAGAATAAGCCATCAGCTTCCTCATCTAAATTAGCTGATACATCTAATTCAATCTCATTATTTTCCAAAATACTATTTTCAAATTCATCTTCAAATTCTGAATCACTATCATCAAAATTTTCTTCATCTAAATTTTTCATCAAATTCTCGATCTCGATTTGTGTAAGAAATTTTCGGGGCATTCTAAAAATAGAAGGAACAGCAAGATAAAAAGAAAACTATGTTGCTCAGACAATGTATAGTCATCTAATGAAGTATATATATATATTTTAAAGTCGAAACTTGTTCCTAAATGTCGCCAATGATAAGGAATGCGCAAAATGTTGGCGAAAAAATAACCCACCCAATTATGGACAATAGAAGCAAAGTCATAAAACGGGTCAGGGAAAATCGTAAAAGGATGTGCAGAAAAGGGTGGGGGGAAGAATTTCTCTCTAAAGCCTTGGTACGACAGTCGTACCAGCGCCGATGCGAGTGACAAAAAAATTTCTGGTACGACAGTTGTACCGCCGATGTTTAAAGGTTAAATTCCATATCTGTTACTCGATTTAGCGTACTAGCAACAGAGTTCATAAAAATAGTTCTAGACTGGAACAGTATTTAAATAGACAAAGTTCATGGCCTGGTTCAACTGCTTAGCCTGCCTCGACACAGTACATGGACTGGGCCCATAACCAAATTTGTTACACTTATTGGTAAACTGATTTAAATTTTGCAAAACTAGCAGTGAAATTTATGTGTCGAGGAGGCATGAAGACGAAAACAGTTTCTTAAAATTGGCCTTTAATAATCAATCATAAAGTCACTCTGCTCGTTACTGGAGCGATAAAAACAATAAGTTCAAAAAAGCAACATTACCAGAGACATCCGATTCGAACCGTTTTCTAATATTATAAAATTAATTTCTAATCTAAATGGTGATGCAACCTGCAGTTGCATTGCCAACCAGTAGTTCTCTCCTCTAAGAGTTAAACCACTCACACACTTCTTATATTTCCGTTTCTCCTTCCTTTTTTAAAAACTAACATGAGCCGAGTTTAAATACTAGCTCGATTTGCATGGCAGTTGCTGCCAACCTCAAATCACGAAACTCAAAAAGATCGGGTTCGAATCGGTGTGCTTACTTTCATTGAGATCATGGAACGGGATTGGAAAAATACAAGGAGATCATAAAAATTTGGATCCGATTTTTTTTAAATGTCTAACAATATTGTAGGAAAATAATTTTATTTTAATCCTAAAATCCTCTCCAACCAAAATTAAGTCTTTTTTCCAATTTTTTCGAAATTCCTTTGTGATAATATTAAATTTTGAAATTGTTTTATTAATTTTCTCGTATAATCTCCATACCATAGAATATTTTTTCCTCATAGGTCTGTCCCCATTAATAACATCCGTTTCCTCTATAAAGCAACGGTCCACCTTGTTATACATTTAAAGAAAATCGATAAATGTTTATTTTTATTATTATTCATAAGCATAAATTTCTGTTCTTAGATTATGTTATCTACTCAGTGAATCTAGATTCAAAGGTATATTTGGCTATTTTTGTAAGGAATAAGAATTTTTTTAAAAAATTTATTTTCGCCATTGTTTTTCATAGAAAATGTAATGAAGAGATTTAAGATAAACTTCAGTATTTTGTGTCTCTTTGAATTTCCTTGTATATAACAAGCTTCGTATAAATGCTTTGAAATGTTCCATCTCTTAGTAAGTGCCACAATATGATTTTATTTTATTTTATTTTCATTAATTAATTCGATTTCAGCTACATGTGGTTTAACATCGTAAGCGTTAATCAGATTTTTATATTTTTACTAAACACAGAAAAGAAAAGAATTTATAAATAAGTTAAACTACAAAATTCAATTCATTGCTAAATGCAATGTTTTTAACCCGTGTTTATTGATTTATTTGAACCTGTTCATCCATTTGAAATAAAATTCAAAAAATAATGGGATTTATTACCTTTTATTACATAAAAAGCAAGAAGTTTATGATTAAATTAAATTAAATAACATTTAATTAATTTATTTATTTAGTAGTAAATCAATATTAGTGTGGATATTAAATCAATACAATATTGAATTAGACCGAAGGCAATATTGTTATAGAGATAACACATCGCACTTCAGTTATTACCAGCTACTGAATTAAGCATCAGTTATTAATAGCTGAATTAATATTGTAACTGAAGTGCCAAAATTCAGGGGAAAGCGGTATACAAATATTTAGAGAGCAGTAGCATTGCGTAATAAATGTATAACTGGGCAGTACATTGTCAGGTTTTACATTTGCGAACTAGATGATTAAGGCCGCACAACTGGAATTAATATATTGTTTTTTATCGAGCACTAGACACACATAAAACAATCCCTTCCAGAACAGTTTTGAGAGTTCAGTATTTCTCACCCACATTACCAAGAATATAAACTAATGCAGTGTTTCTCAAAGTGTGGGGCGATGACCCTACAAGGGGGCGCGAGCGTATCGAAAATTTAAAGATTTGTTTTAAAAAAAATAACCGGAAAGAGAAGTAAAACAAAATGCTTTCTTCCATAATAAAAAAAATACACACAACAACACTGACATAATTTATGTTTATTATCTGGCTTTTTTCCGTCATCAAATAGCTATCTTTGATCCCAAAGTCAAATTAAAGAAAAAAAACGTTTTGTTTAATTTGCTGTATTTCCTAAATGAGAGATTTTTTTATTACGTTTTAACATAAAATATTACTCGTTAAAAGAAAAAACGAAACCCAGACCCTGAGAAAAATTCTAAGAGGATAAACAATTCACCACTGTAATTATTATTGAAATACTGTACATTAGTTGTAGAAAAAGAAAAGGAAGTCATGATTCACTTTTCAGCCAGGCTGCATAGTACGTTTGCTAATCATTTGATTGACCTTCAATCTTATAGTATGGTTATTATCAATATTAGTTCCCTCCCATCTTTTATGCGTTTGCTTTTCGCTTAGGGAAATTGTAAATAATTGAGTTTTGCGATATTTGGAAAAGAACTGATTGGTTTAACATTTCTGTAGGATAATTGAAAAGTGTCTGATTTGCGTCATTTATTATGGTCTTGTACTTTTGAATCATTTTAGTTCAGTTTTATTGATTTTTCTCAAATCATCAAAGAATTGAATAGTCCTTGAAAAAGAAGGTAAGTATACTTTCTATAAATTAAAAATATTCACTAGAATTCCGATTTGTATCGTGTACAGTAAAAATAATTCTAAACAAATGATTGGGGTGACTGAGTCCCCCCGCACTACCATTAATGTTAGTATCGAGTACGCGCCTGCTCCCGGGTTAAAACATTTTGAAGTCTTCTCGCTTTAAATGTTAAAAAGTAACACAATTATTCTTCATCGAAATTTTATATTCTTTTTCATAATTTAACATTAATTCTAAATGCTAATTGTGTGAGGTTTAAAATTACAGTTCTTTTAAACAGTTATTTACAATTATAGCATTTATCTAAAAAAATCATTTTACATTTTTGTATACAATGTCATGCACACAGTTTTACTATCCTTACAGTTCAGCTATTATATCAAGAATAATGTTTTATTTTTTTAAAAAATGAACTCGTGCGAAGAGTCGGTGTTTCAGCCAGTATACGTTTGATGTATCAGTACTGAAGAAGGTATTTTATAAAGAATTTCTTATTACTGAATTTGGCCGCGGTAGCCGAGTGGTATAGGTATCGGATCGTGGCTTGCCTTGTCACGAGTTCGAGCCCAGTACCACTAAAGACCCGCCGTGTAGGGCAGCGATGCACGTTAAATCTGTTGAGAGTTGAAACGTTTTCCCGTTGGTGTGGTGTGGTAGTTAGGAGAGAGGGGTGCCAGCTCAGGTGTCATCCACGTCACTTGACCATGGTTCAAAAAATTACGTGGTCCGTCGTCAAAAGCCCTCGTGCAGCTGAACAGTGCGACGTTAATATTCAATCAATCAATCTTATTACTAAATTAAGAACAAGTTTAATAATTATTAGGGACTTCCACGGGCTTGTCTTGTAGAGGAAAGTTTTTCAAAGGAAGGTTTAATATCAGAAATTGACACTTAAAGAGTTATTTTTCTATATTTAGCTGAGATCTATATTTTGTCTTCAAGGCATCCACTGCAGAAAATCCGGTTTGAAAAAGGTAGGATGTTTAAAATGGTAATAGTATACGAAGTGCTTTTGTTTTCAGTACAGATAATTCCTCATCCACCTCTACCCCAAATTCAAAGAGCGATTTATTACAAAATTGCATTTTAATTTTTCACTGGATGTGAAATCTATGAAGATTTCTTCTTTGGAAGTTGAGAGCCCTTCTGGAGTATCTAGAAATAGATCCCTAATCCACTCGTAACTTGCTACCAAGCTGTCCTCATCCAGAAAATACTTTTTAAAATTCTTTGCCAACATAACTAAATGTTTTTACATGTTTTAAAAACAACTTTCACATGTTGTTCTACAGATTTGTAAGTTTTAACACATATCGAGCTGGGGCTTTTTTTCCATCATTTACTTCAGTAGTGGTAAATCCAAAATTTAAGTATTTTTGAGAAGATTGCCTTGATTTAATTTTCGGAACCATGCTCGTTCGTCTGTGTACTTGTTGATTCTTTATTATGGTCGAATGTTTGCTTACGACTTAAAAATGTATGTATGATATTGTTTTAATCTACTGCCGTAAATACTTAATTACCGTGAATTACAATTAACGTGGAAATTTAAAAAAAAATGTACATTCAAGCTAGATTCGGTAGCTATAGGAGTATCGAGTCGACCAAAACTGACTGGGATTGTACGAAGAAAAGCATTTTTACCTGTTTTGCGCAGGCGTCCGATAGGTTGCCCAGACTCACGCAAACGTACCCTATAATGCCAGATGTGATGGATATGATAGAGAGCGACATTGACTAGACTATTTTTCTAATGACATTTGTACTTTGAGAAATGAATGCTGAAGGAAATAAATCTTTAATTAAATACATCATTTTGCGATCTGTTCCAATTTAAAAATTAGAGAAAGAAAAATAACGTAATTCTAAGTAATATATATTTTAAGTAATTTTCTTAAAATATATATTACTTAAAAGTTACATATACACAAAATTTAATACACTTATCGTATTAATTTGTACGGTTTATAATTAAGATCGTATTGTAACTTTAGCGCCTCTCTCTCAAAGTGCATTTTTATTGCAGTAAATACATTATTGTTGTACAGGGGGCGAGACAAAAAAAATTATGATTGAAAATTGGGTCGCCAGTATTGAAAGTTTGAGAAACACTGCTTTTAATGTATGAGTGGTGCACAGAGTATTTTATGACTAATTAATTAATACTAAATTAAGAACAAGTTTAATAATTATTAGCTACTTCCATGGGCTTGTCTTACAGAGCAAAGTTTTTGAAAGGAGTTTTAAGATAAGAAATTGACCCTCTGAGTTCATTTTCCATATTTAGCTGATATCTATATTTTGTCTTCTAAGCAGCCACTGAATTTTGTAATATGTTCCAATTTAAAAATCAGAGAAAGGAAAAATAACTTAGTAATTATCCTATTACTTAACTTTTTTTTTGCTTAAAAGTAACATATACAAAATTTAATACTTATGTCATGAATTTGTACGGTTTATAATAATTATTGTTGCTTTATCGTAAAAGTGCATTATTATTGCATTCAGTAAATTATTATGTATAAGGGGGGCGCGATAAAAATTGTGATTGAAAAGGGGGGTGCCAGTATTGAAAGTTTGAGAAGCACTGAACTAATGGAAAATAAAATTCCAACTCCAAGATGAAATTAATTTATTAGAACGAAGCTTAGGCAAAGCATTTGTCTAGGTAACATATTTATTTGATTAAATTTTCAAAATCACATGTATGCGAATGAGGAGGCATTTCAAGAGCGGAATAATTGCGCATTAATCTCTGGGAATATCAAAATTTCATACAGGCCCTAAAGACGTCCATGTATTCTGTCATAAAGATGTCGCATGTCGTTTTGTGATATTGAATTCCATGTATGTCGTACTTCCTCAATAAAATCAGCAATGATTATTGCTGGTTGAGGATGATGTTGGTTTTATCATCCAATCATATCTCATCGATAAAAGAAAGATCAGGTGATCATGCAGGTTAAGGTATCACATGTTAGCACAGTGTAGTCCACTTTGGGTAACAGCAGTAGTATGAGGACAAGCATTATCCTGGTGGAACCCCCTTGAATATTGTTTATGAAGCCAATATAACTGATTTAAATTAGTCAGGCTATAAGTAAAACTCAAAGCGCTTGGAATCATTACAAAGAGGATTTTGCTATCATAAGAAATTACTCAGCAGGCCATAACTTCAAGAGAGTGTACATTGTGCCTAAGTGGTGGATAGCTTGGTTCAAAGTATTCCCTTTGCCTCTTTCTAACAAATATACGACCATTAATGGCAACGAGACAGAAATGGCTCTCATCAGGGAAAAAATCAAATCACTACTTGAGTTCTTGTTTGAAATCTCTGAAGTAACAAATGGTCGTGATTCAGAGTTAGTGGAAATGACACTACAGGGCATCTGCTCCGGAACTTTTCATCAATAGATTGATTTTTTGTAGTTCTCTGTGACAATTTGGTGACAATAGAAGCTCTAATGTTTACTGCATATGTGGTACAATGTGTCGCAGTCATAATGTGAATACTTGGGTCTTTTATTTCAGTGCTAGCCGTGTGCATCCAGACAACTGTCATCTTGATACAGTACCTTCCTTTGACCACTGCTAGTAAAATCATATACAATGGACACATCCTTGTAAATTCTAGGAATTATTGTGGAAAGAAATTTTTGTATAATATTGGGGAAATATTGTGTCCTATTGCACTTCCGTAAGTTGCTGATACTTGCCTTCTTGACTCAGATCCAACTCACCTGGTCCAAAAGATAAACAGCATTCACGAAATTAACATCGTATATTGAAATCAAACGTCATTTGCATACTTATAGTAGCGCTATTCTTATTCATCTAATGCAAATTTTGCATAGACAGTTCTAAATTTGCAACACAAGTCTCCAAAAAATAGTTTATCCAGCACAACTCTGTGTGTTGGGAATTTTTTCTAGATTACAGGGAATTATTTCAATTGGAATTCATTATGGGAATTTTTTCAGTCAGTACCATGGACAACGCAGTGTTCGACCGCGTATACTTAGTACTCAAGATAAAGGGACCTGTAGTAATTAACCACCATTTCCACCTGTAGTAATTAACGTTACCAGGCAAGCAACACCATGTCAAACAACAGCTATAATCAGTGAGGTGAGTCTGTATGTATAGTGCAGTGAAATACTGTGTTGAGGAAATTTAGCAGCAGAAGACGTTCCCTAACACGTTATTAACTGCAGCATCTGTGCTAAACTCGTAAACATATTGATTGGGTCCTTGAAGACTGCAAAAATGTCACCCACTCAGATCATTCACGATTCCTGTTGATAAGAGATGTTGGAAGGTTTCAAATGTGATGGAGGCCCCGAAAGTCCAAGGACCCAGTCTTTCAACAAGATATTGTATAAGTTGGTGTAAAGATGAAGACTATTTTTAAAAGGCATGTACTGGTTTTCTGATTATTAAATTGTACCAATAATTGACTTGAAATCGTTACGGTGAGCTACTTCGAGACCTAAATAAGTTGTTCCCAAACATTTCCAGAAAGTAAATGTACCATGTCACAGAGCAAAAATAATTTGAGATTAGCTTAAAAAATTTTTTAGACAATTTTAACGAATGATTTTCCCACCTAGATCATCAGACATGAATCTTACCAAACATATACGGGACTTGATCCACAAGTCAATTCTTGCATAAATCCTGAACCAGAAATATGTTCTTGATTATGGACGACCTTAGAGGAGGCATGACTAAACTTTTGTTTATTTCTCATTCTACAAATAACTGACTCTCAATAACAGGTAGTAAATATTAGCTTTTAGATAAATGTGAAATAATGTATCGAATTACTGAACTTCGTCTAGCAAATGAAGTTCTTATACACTGCTGGACAATTGCTAAGGACGGATCACAAATTGCTATGTAGCATAACATTAAGTGAGACATGAGGCCTAGTAGGATAAAATATAGTTGCCACACTGTTCAGACATTAGAATAAAGAATATTTATTGTTCTGGAAAGTACAAAAGCTGTGAAACATCTGAAAGAAAAAAAAATGTTCATTTGATCTGCGTACGGAGAAATGGAAAAATGCATCTAAAAGTCAGCAGGCACCTTAAAAAAAGGTATCAGTACGGGATATGTCCACCGTGGAGTGTGATGCAACATTCCACACGTCGTACCATACTTTGCACAACATTATCCAGCAGCTGTTGAGGCAATTTATCCCATTCCTCTGTGAGTGCACGGATGAGGGTGTTTTTGTTTGTCGGAGGATAGTTTCGACCAGCAACTTGCCTCCCCAAAGTATCCCACACATTTTCAATGGGGTTTAGATCTGGAGAACGCGCTGGCCATACGAGACGTTGAATACCCTCGCTGTCTAGACAATCCTGAACAGCGAGTGTTCGATGACATGTTGCGTTGTCGCCCTTAAAAACAAATTTATCACCGACAGCACCACGGAAAAGACGAACATGAGGAAGTAGAACTTCATCAATGTATCGTTGGCCCGTCATAGTCCCATTCGCAACCACATGTAGGCGCGTGCGGACATTGATCATGATGCCGGTCCACACCATGATACTGCATGTCGGATATCGGTCCTTTTCCTGGATATTTTCTGGGCGATAAGCAGTACCACTCTCGCGCCAGATCAGTTGGCGTCTACAATCCGATGACAGACTGAACCTACTCTCATCTGAGAATAGTACGCATGCCCAGTCCTGTTCAGTCCAATTGTGATGCTCACGGCACCATTGCAAACGGGCAGTACGGTGCTGTCTGGTCAATGGGACACACACAACAGGTTTGCGTGCGTATAGTCCTCCTCCCCCTCAAACGTCTGGCAACAGTTTTTCGGAAGATCTGCTTTCCTGAGGCAGCAAGAAACTGATTTGCCACCTGCTGAGCTGTGGTGCGCCTGTTGCTTTTTGCTGATAGGACGATATATCTGTCTTCTGCAGGCGTCGTACTTCTAACACGACCTCCCCCGTGCCGTCTACTACACATTCTAGTAGTCTTAAATCACTTCCACAGCCGTGAAACAACGCTGCGAGCGATGTCGAACTCCCTGGCAACATCTGTTATTTTTCGCCCTTCTTCGATCTTTCCAATAATTCGGCCACGCATAAAATCATCTATGTGATGTCGGGAAGACATGCCAAAAATTTTAAGTTCGTTTATTAAATCTTTCCTGTAAAACTTTGACTTGAAATAACAACTGTCCACACGCGTCGAAACCTTTAAAGCTCTTATGAACGCTATCACGTGATGAACAGACGTGGAAAAAAAATTGCATATATACTCATACTTCTTCTTACTAATATCCCGCACTTATTCTAATTTTCCACATTTTTCTTCCTTTCATTTACATAACATATACAAAGGTTTTTGTAATACTTCTAGCATTTTACTGAGTATTATTTTAAAATACCAGGCATTAATAAAGTTTGAAAGAAAGTGCTAGAATAAAACATGTTACTTATTTTTTAAATACTTTTTTCTGTCAATAATAGTTTTGAAATATTGAGAATAAAAAGTAGCGTGCGTTAAACTAAAAATCTCAAATAAATTTTACATTTTAATAAACTTCCTTACAGCACGACGAATAAAGTTTGATTTGATTTCATACTAATTGGATATTAAACTAAATGACTTTTCTGAGCTTCATTCTGTACTTTTTCAAAAACTAAGCTATAACTTAATAAAAATTCTCATAAATCAAATTTTTTTAAAAAAATTATTAATGGAATTCAGAGAATTCTACGCTTTTTGTCTACTTTAATATATTTCTAAGGCTCTTAAAAATGGCGTAATATAGAACAAGTATTTTCCCAATAAAAGCAAGTATTAATAAAAATATTATAAAAATATATACAAATTGCTGTATTTCGAAATTTCATTTTTATTTTTGAGATTTTTATACCAATTTTATGCAAGATTTATATATTTTACTGGTGCTCAAAAAATTTCTAAAGATTTCTTTTCCCAAATGCAATAAAACTGAGTAAAAATCCATAAGATTTTATTTCTTCCTTAAGGTATTAGACAACTTTCAACAACTTTTTTTTTTTTAAAAAAAAAAGGGATATATGGAGATTTTTTTGTAGTTTTTCGAATTATTTTATTCATTTTAAGATAAAAAAAGACTAAAATTAAGATTAGAGAGAGAAAAATACATTACTACTAAAATGGGAAAAATGGGTAAAAATTGACAATTACATAAACGGGGGGCCACTCTGTACAAATAGTAAAAAAACAAATTTTCAATTTTGATGTATTACTTTTCTATTAACTCTCTCCTTTTTGAAATGACCTGAAGGATAAAAGATATTTTAATTTTTACAAAAAAAAGCAATTTTTCTTAGTTAATATTCGAAATTGCTTAAAAAAACAGTGATTCTATTCACATAAAAAATTGTAAGTTCTGTAATAAAGCAGTGATTGTTAAATCTGAAGGTTAAAACACTTCTACTATTATACAGAACATACACAAAAAATTTCATGTAATTATTTTCAAAACTTTTTCAGCAATCACTGTCGCCGTTTCAGCATTTTCTAAAAAACTCATTTCGAGTAAAACGCATTTTAAAGTTTGACCTCTTGTGTAAAGTTATGGCATCTACTTTCACTAAAACACTTGTAGTTTTTGTTCTAGAGAATAGAAAATAAAACGCGTGGTATTTTTATAAAGCTAATAAGGTGGCCTATAAAATAAAATCATAAGAAATCATGATTTCAGGGAAGTCGGATTCCTTAAAGAAAAAAATGTCATGGCTTTATATTCTAAAAAGCAGTGACATACACAGAACTCTATTATGAGAAAGGGGCAGAAAGTGACAGTCTAAAAAACACGTAGGCGTAAGCGTCGAGGGGTAATCTCTACGGTAAAAAATAAAAATTTGTTGGAAGGGATGGAACCCTTAGTCCTCCTTGTGTACGTCCCTACTAATGAGTTAAATTTAGAAGATTGAATTAGATTATGCCGAACGAAAGTAAATATGGATTTGAAAATTAGTTCCTTTGTTACTATTTAATAATTACTTTTATATTTAAACCTGGAAAAAACATAAAAATTTAAAAAATATTAACTTTAGCATTTTTTTAAAAAAATAACTAGTGTTCTCAGAACTTATTCGATACTAACTAAACCTAATATAAACCAAACCTAAGCTAAAAAATTTCAAATATCAAAAACTAATTTGCTATCAGATTTGAAATTTGGTGGCAAGCTGCCCAATTATACGGGCCACAAGAAAATGTAAAAAAAAATCGGTATTTTATATTTTTTAGGGTACTGTATAGTCTTAATGTAATATTTTTAAGCTTAACTGTTCTGTCATTCGTACATCTGAAAATAACTGTTATTTCTGTTTAAAAAAATATTTTTAAAAAACATTAAATGTTCGAAATTTATATCTAATTTTTCACTTATGTTTTAAGTAATTGGAATATGCAAATGAGAGTAGTGTTAAGAAAATACCTCTCATTACTAGATTGACAAATTTAATCTAGATTTATCCTTAACCATATCGTTTAAGAGCGGAATTAAAAATAACATAGTTTGAGGATGATATAAAATGGAGAAGACAAATAAACAAAACATAAAAATAAAAATAAAGCTTATCGAATCAAAATGAAACTCTGGACTCGTGACAGAATATGAGAGGTTAAGGTTTCACGTAGCTAACCATTGCAACTTTAAAGACTAATACTCACACACGCATGCAAGAGTAAGAATTAGAGAATGAAATAACTCTTATTCAAATGCCATATACTAAATTTTATACAAATCTGAATGTTCGGAATTGCTTGGAATAGTTTTGTTTTACATTACAATACATTTGGGATATTTAAGTAGTTATGTATTAATTAGCAAATAAAACATGAAACAAGCTTAATCATTCAATGTATGCTATTAGTTAGACATAACAATGTCACTCAATTATTAACTACTTCTCACAAACCACAAACCAATGGAAAGGTTGAACGTATAAATCAAATCATAATTACCCGCTTAAAGTGTGAAATTAGTAACAGTTCAAATAAAGTCCCATGGACAAAAATTCTGGAAAAAGTGTAACGCATCAGTATAATCAAACTCCACATACAATAACAGGTTTCCCTCCAACCTACTTAATGTATGGTAATTTACCTTTTGAAATTTCACTAAAAGATAATGAGATATATCCTCCTATAGAAGAAGCAAGGCAGTTAGCCAAAGAAAGAACCGAACAATATTATAAAATAAATAAGATTAGACATGATAAAAAATTTCAAAAAGCTGATTTCAATGTTGGTGACTTAGTAATGTATGAGGAATTTCAATACCCCGATACTAGGAAATTAAGTCCCCCTTATTCAGGCTCTTATACCGGAACATTTACTTATATCAGAACATTTTAAGAAAATGTTCTGATGTATTATTTGAAATAGATAGATCCAATGCCTTTAATAAAACTGACACTGAATTGGCTCATTCAGTCCGTTTAAGACATTTTCATCCATCTGATAATTTTTAGTTGAATTACATTCAACCAAATACCCATAATAAAGAGAATAAGAAAATAACTAAAAGAAATCTCTTACGTAATACAGAAGTAACTGAGTTCTGCTTAAAAAGACTTCTCAAAGAAGAGTAACATAATATAATATTTAACTTTTATAGTATATTTTTGTGTTAATATTGAGAGAAAGCAGAGTGTATGTGTTTTATATATTATTCAAAATTTGAGAAATTTTAATATACTTCTCTTTATTTTATTGAAAATGTTGAATGAGTTAATATTTATGAGGTATTGGTATTTTAAAGTTGAAAAATATAATTTAGCTATTAGAGAAATGACTCTAATGTACTAATACTATTGATATTGATTTTGATGAGAAACAAAAGTAAAATCACGTTACATTCTTTTTTCTCCAATGAATTTTATTATTTTGTTAATTATGTAATTCACCCAGTAACTTTATTGCATGTAATTATTTTTTTTATTTTGAAATTGTGTTTTTTGATATACTGGCCACATATCAAGATTCATATTATTTTGATATTTTCCTTATCTAAATTTAAATTAATTTAACAACTTGAAACTTATATTTGGATATTATACAGTGGATAAGGGAGAATACAATCATTATAATTTTATATATGTCTTGAAACATTAAGAGGACAAATGTGTTTAGTTTGGTATGCACAACTCTTATTGTTTTCTTATTAGCATCCCTGAACATCTGTGATTTGATCATGCAAATTTCTCAGAGTTATGTGTTCAAATATTAAGTAGTGTGATACAGTTTATATAAGGGAATGTGTGATGTAGGAGAATTTCAAGAATTTTGTCTATGAAATGAATACTTAGAAGGTTATGGAGAGATTCAAAATATTGTATGCGATACTGTTAAGTTACAGTGAATATTGTGGAAATTTTACATAAATACTAAAGGTGATGATAGAAGAGAGTCCACATTTCCGACTCACAATTATTTAAAGAGCTCTTTTGTTCTTATATATCTCTTATATTCTTTTATTCCTATATTCTTATAATTTTTATATTCCTATACTTTATAACGAATATGAAATAAAATATATTTTATTATGTTGAATAGTGCATATAAGTTGTTGCGTGTGTGTGTACACCGTTTTCATATTACTAATAATTTCATTTTATTAGTGTCTATATTTTTTATCTTTTTAAAAAAATGTATTTCATATATGCAAAATTTTGTGCATCACTATAAGGTATTACTACGATTACGCCAGAGTAGATTTTTATGCAAAATTAGAATTTTAATATTTATATGATACCATATTGTTTTATATATACTACCTTATTGTTTGATACGATAATATTCTCCAATATGAAAAATTTTTTGAATACATTATCTGCTAGCTATAATACGAATCTATTATTATGAAGGAATATGAGGAAACACGAGCTCTTATTCTGGATGTCGAATAGATTTGAACAAGCTAATCTTCAGTTATATGTACAGAAATTCATTTTTATCAATTAAGATTTTGGAAGTGTTCTTACTGTGTTTGTTGTTATAGTTTCGTTTATTTTAGAGCATTTTAATTTTTGTATTCCTATTACTTAAATATTTCTACTGTGAATAATATACGTTTCCAAATAAGGTTATGTATTGTTTTGTTTTTGTTGAAAATTTATTACGTTTGTAAAGAGAGAAAAACCCGCCATTACTCCCTTTTAAATTTGGGGGCAAATGTAAGGATAATTAAATTAGATCAAAAATTAAATTCCTTATCTAGCACATAACTCATATTTTTTCATTTCATCTTCAAGTATCAAACTAATCACCCATTTATTTCTTCCGAACATATGGTCTAGCCAATAAACATGTCTAATTCCAGATCTTTAGATTTAATAGCCCTACATGCCAGCATTAACTTTCAAGTACACTGATAAAATCAGAGGTACTTCTCACATCTGGCTTAAGTGGTAAAACACGTAGATTTCCCTTTGGCGTTCTTTTTCTCTCTGCCTCTCAGCGTCAGAGCTTGTGTAGATTTCATCAAATAAATATCCTTTTTAAAAGTAAATCTAATTCTGGCTTAAAACTTATCATATATCTTGTTACACTTATTGGTAAACTAACCCAAATTTTGGCAAAGCAAGCAGTGAAAATTTTGTGTCGAGGAGGCATGAAGACAAAAGCAGTTTCTTAAAATTGGCTTTTAATAATCAATGATAAAGTCAATGTGCTCGTTACTGGAGCGATAAAAAAAAAACAATAAGTTCAAAAATCAACATTACCAGACATCCGATTCGAACCGTCTTCTTACAGTCTAATATTGTAAAATGAATTTATAATCTGAAAATGGTGATGCAACATACAGTTGCATTGCCAACCAGCCGCTCTCTCCCTCTAAGAGTTAAAACACTCACACACTTCTTATATTTCTTTTTCTCCTTCCCTCCTGAAAAACTAACATGAGCCGAGTTTAAATAGTCGCTCGATTTGCATTGCAGTTGCTGCCAACCACAAATCACGAAACTTGCAAAAAGATCGGGTTCGAATCGGTGTGTTTACTTTCATTGAGATCATGGAACGGGATTGGAAAAACAACACAAGGAGATCATAAAAATTTGGATCCGAAAAATATTTCAAATAGTTTTACTTTTTAAATGTCTAACAATCGGCCCCCTTTTTCCAATTTCGTATCATTATCTCTTACAAATCAGTAAATTAATTTTAATCTATAATCACATGTTACACAATTTAACACAAAAAAAATACATTTTATTCACAATCTTTATTGTAATAAACAAACTAATATTTTAATCTTAAAGAAACAAAGTCTTATTCTCTAAAAAAAATAACTTTCTACAAAATTCCAACAATTTTTCCTTTACCATGGGTTTGGTAAAAATGTCCGCTAAATTATTTTTGGTACCTATATATTTAATTTGGAAAACCTTGTCGTATATCAAATTCCTAAGAAAATGATAACGAACATCGATATGTTTTGTTCTATAATTTTCTACCGATGACTTTGAAAAACTTATAGCAGCTTGATTATTACAAAACATTATTTTCACTTAATTCCAAATTTAAACTTTTATTATTAATTACATTCTTTAGCCAAAGGAATTCCTTAGCTGCTTCTGTTAAACTAACATACTCAGCTTCCATGGTCGACAGACTAATGGATTTTTGCTTGAAAGTTCGCCATGAAATTGGAGTTTCGTCTATAAAAGTTATGAACCCTCCCATCGACACTCGATCATCCCTATTTGTAGCAAAATCTGAGTCTGAATAATATCTTAGTTTTAATGATTTAACTTTTGAAAGTTCTAATTTATATTCTTGAGTGTATTTTAAATAACCTAATAATCTCAATAAGCAATTCCAATGTTTTATTCCCGGGTTTGCTTGGAATTGAGATAATACATTTACTGCATACTTTATATATCGGGTCTTGTGCGTATAGCAATAAATGACAAAGATCCTATTAAATTTCTATAAGGAACTGTTAAAACTTCTTCGCTAGTTTTGGGTGAATCTAATTTGAAAAGAACTTGACCTTTTGATATAGGTAATGAACTTACGGGATATTTATATTTTTCGTAAATTTCACATAACCTTCGAATGTAAGATCTCTGATGTATAAACAGACTATTACCTATTTCTTCAAATTCTATTCCTAATAATTTCTTTGTTTTACCCATAATTTTTAAATCAAAAATTTTCTGCAATAATTGTAATACAAAATTTACGTTTTCCATTTCTTTTTCAAATATAATCATGTCATCTACATAAAATAATAAAATTACATTTTCTTCAAACATATATACACAATTAACCCACTCTAACTTTTTAAATTTTAATTTAATTAATTTATTTTCTAATTCCAAAAACCACTGGCGCCCACTCTGGTGGAGTCCATATATTGCTTTACGTAACTTACATACTTTGTTATTATCAATTTCATATCCAGTTGGTTTCTTCATGTAGATTACAGTATCTAAGTTAGCATATAAATAGGCATTAGTGATTTCTACTTGAATATGCATCCATTTCCACAAACATACACAGATAGTGAAATATAATCTTACAATAGTAAAGTTAATAACTGGACTAAATACCTCGTCAAATAACTCGCCTCGTAATTGTGTGTTACCTCGCGCAACTAAGCGGGCCTTGTATCTAACAATTTTATTATTTTCATCATATTTAATGGTATAAACCCAACGGTTTTCTAAAATTTTTATATTATCCGGATGATCAACTAAATCCCAAACTTTACGTTCCATCATTAGGTTAATTTCTTTATCCATTGCATCATGCCGTTTAGATGCGTCTCTGGATCTTATCGCCTGTTTGTAACAGTTAGGAATAGTTACTTCAACCATAAGAGCGTCTTGTTGCTCTGACAAATCTGAAAGTCCCTGGGATTCGGTATTATCTTTTCTAAAATTAAATAAACTAGGATCATACTCAATATTATGCCTCTTACAGTATCTCTCTATTTCGTTAAAAGATTTCAATCGGGTTGCTTCCCCTTCTATACTATAATATACGTTAGATCCAGTTACTTTCCTACCTATATTTCGAATCCACTTAACCTCTGTACATGGGATCAATCTATGATTATCGGAAGATACATCTAGTTTTTCAGATGTTGAGGGAGTTTCCGTACTTGTCTTTGAAACTAAACGACTCGTTAATGAATCTTTTGTTCTATCAAAATCATCCTCATCATCATAATAATCAGGAAGGCTTAAATTATATCCAAGGTTATACTATTAATTTTTTGTCTAAAATTAATTCCCCTCTTATTTTCATCGAATATATATATATCTTACATTAATAGTCTCGACTAATTTATTTTCATCTATCAACCATATTCTATAACCCTTAGTACGTTGTGCGTATCCCATCATAATTCCCATTTTCGCACGCATATCGAATTTTTTCTAATTTGTTTTGGCACACCAGCATATGCCAAACATCCAAAAGGTATTAGATGCAATACCGATGGTTTTCTACCTGAATATTTTTCGAAAGGCGTTTTGTTACTGTCTTTGTGACAAATTCGATTCCACGCATAAGTGAAACAAAGTAATGCTTCTCCCCAAAACTTATGGGGAACTTCACTAGACTTAAGCAATGTTTTGATGCCATCTAGAGCGGTTAAATTGAATCTATCCGCGACCCCATTCATTTCTGGCGTATATGAATTTGTTACTTCATGCTTTATACCCAGTTCTGTCAAGAAATTATCCATATCCTTATTACAAAATTCTAGTCCGCCATATCAGTTCTAACTGCTATTACCTTTTTACTTAGAAAACGTTCTGCTCGTTTCTGAAATCTTATAAACGTATGAAATACGTCAGAATTATTTTGGATGGGAAATACAGTCACCTTTCTTGAATAATTGTCAATTATACTCAAGAAATATTTATTACCGCCTTGGCTTTCTGTTGGCATTGGGCCACAGAGGTCCATATGCAACGATTCCAATGGACGTTTTGATCTTACGGCCCCCATCTTTTTGAATGAAACTCTCTTGGACTTTGCTAATTTACACGGTATACAATGAGTCTTACCATTATCAGTTAAGCGTGGGAGACCTTTTACACTATCATTTTTACTAGTTTTTACCAAGTAATCGTTATTAACATGACAAAAGCGTTGATGCCATATTTCTATTGATCCGTTTTTTGTTTTAGCGGTTACATCACTAAAAAAACTAATTTCTTTACTCTTTGGTATAATATAATGATCCGGCTTAAAAAAATACAAATTTTCATGGCGTGTCGCTGAGAACAATTTTATCCAGTCTTTATTAAAAACATTAATTTTACCTTTAGTACCCACAAAATGCGCACCTTTACTTTCTAATCTGGAACCGGATAACAAATTTCTTCTCAACTTAGGATTAAATAATGCATCAGACAAAGTTATTTCATGAAAACTCCCCTTATATTTTACCCGAAATCTAAGTGTACCGATTCCTTCTACGGGACAACTTTTATCCTCCGTTGCTAACGACATTTTCATGTTAGTTATCGGTTTAAGATCTAAAAATAAACTCTTGTCATTACAAAAATGACTCGTGGCAGCAGTATCTATAACCCAAACACCTTTATCAGAGTTTTCCTCAAATAAAATACAACTAGTTACGAGTTGTTTATCTAGTTCTAAAAGACTACATTCAGCTTCACAAAATCTTAAATTTATATTAAACTCTGTGTTAAAAGTTTCATTTACAGTTGAAGGAGATTTTTGTAGAGACTTTTTCTCTGTACAGTTTACTTTAAGATGCCCGTACTTTTTACATACATAACACGGACCTATAGTCTTAATAGATTGTTTAACATTTTTAATCGTTTTACAGTTAAATACCTAACCACCTTTCTTTTGGTAATCATTCTTGCCATTTGGATCTCCATGAGCTGCAGCCGTAGCACCCGGTAACGTCTTCGACTTCTTCGAAGTGAAATTGCTCAAGTAAGCATTCTCCGCTTTCTCCAAATCTTGTTTCATCAACTGAAGACGATTGGCTTCTAATATCAGCTCTGCTTCAATTTTGACAACTCTGAAGACCTCTTCTTTCCATCTGTAGATTTGTTGCACGGTAGACTGGAATTCCTGAGGAAGCCACCTTATTAATTGAAATCCTATGTACAGGTCGTCCAATTTATGACCCACTTCTTGTAGTCTGGTTGCCGCTGTCTTTACACGAGATATGAAAATTCCAACATCTTCCCCTGGTTGGTATTTTGTTCCAAAAAAATGACCTAAAAGCTGGATTATTCTTGCTTTTGTGACTGGTTCGAAGTGATCTTTTAATATCTTCCATGCCGCTACTCCGTCAGATGTTTCCGTTATTAGATTTTTCAAATCTGAACTGATGTTAGTATAGATCAACGTATAACATCTATCCTTACGAAGTTGTAGATCTAATTTTTCCTTGTATGTTGCCTCTTCATCAGGTTGCTCTGGCTTGGTCTGTATTATAAACTGCCAGCAACCATAATGCATTAAGAGAACTTGCATATCATGCTTCCATGTGTTCCAGTTATTTTGAGTCAACACTGATATCTGGTTTGTTAAACTCCATATCTGTTACTCGATTTAGCGTACTAGCAACAGAGTTCATAAAAAATAGTTCTAGACTGGAACAGTATTTAAATAGACAAAGTTCATGGCCTGGTTCAACTGCTTAGCCTGTCTCGACACAGTACATGGACTGGGCCCATAACCAAATTTGTTACACTTATTGGTAAACTAACCCAAATTTTGGCAAAGCAAGCAGTGAAATTTTTGTGTCGAGGAGGCATGAAGACGAAAGCAGTTTCTTAAAATTGGCTTTTAATAATCAATGATAAAGTCAATGTGCTCGTTACTGGAGCGATAAAAACAATAAGTTCAAAATCAACATTACCAGACATCCGATTCGAACCGTCTTCTTACAGTCTAATATTTTAAAATGAATTTATAATCTGAAAATGGTGATGCAACATACAGTTGCATTGCCAACCAGCCGCTCTCTCCCTCTAAGAGTTAAAACACTCACACACTTCTTATATTTCTTTTTCTCCTTCCCTCCTGAAAAACTAACATGAGCCGAGTTTAAATAGTCGCTCGATTTGCATTGCAGTTGCTGCCAACCACAAATCACGAAACTTGCAAAAAGATCGGGTTCGAATCGGTGTGTTTACTTTCATTGAGATCATGGAACGGGATTGGAAAAACAACACAAGGAGATCATAAAAATTTGGATCCGAAAAATATTTCGAATAGTTTTACTTTTTAAATGTCTAACATATCTTGTTCAAATTTTCAATTGACAATAAAATACTTTTTATTCATCCACTGAAGTTCAAATACATTTTTTAACCTTCTAGTGGTTGACACATAATGATAATACAGTTATTTCAAACATTAATTCATTAATTAAATTTTATTTCTTAATTTTAAATTTATTCTGCGTTACTTATGATGAAATTACAACTAGCTTCTACAAACGGCGCCAATCAAGTTTAAATATATTTTTTAACTTGTAGTGGATGATACTATATTGATACAGTTTCTTTCAAATTTTTATTCATTAATTTATTTTAATTAGCTCATTTTATTTTATATTACTTGTTTTTTATATTAATTCTATATCAACTTGTACCGTAGTTTCCTTTTTCTACTTAAATTACTTGAAAACTACAGCTCATTCCCATAACCGATTTTATCTTAAGTTAATTCATGTTAGATATGTTCAAAATCACACGTTATTTAGTAATTAAACCTTCTGGTTAAAGCTAAGTTGTTATTAAAGCTTAACACAGGAAACCCATCTCTGTACAACCGCTATCCTAATTCATGAAGAATAAGAAGTTACGCATTATAAGGCTTTCTCAAATGAATTTGAGGTTGGATTTGTTAAATATTCGACTGTGGTATAATGCACAGCATTTGAATTAACGCAATATTTTTGGCATCCCCATTAAAGCAGTCTGCTTATTAATGTCATGAAATGTTTATGTCATAGATACTCCCACTAAATATAAACAAATGAATTAGTTTAAAAATCCTCACGAGCATTTATGTTCTTAATTTTTTTTAAAGCTTAATATTTGTATCATGTAGGTGTCACAGAGAGAAAGTATGTTTTAAATGCACCTCTGTTTTTTAAGCAGTAAGTTGGTTAAAGTCATAAAAATACAGCTGAATTTTGAATTATATACATTCATTCAATACATCGAATATAAATATCCTTAACAATTTACTTAAATTGAACTAAAAAAATATAGATGAATATGGGGAAAATATTGATTCTCGTCATGATTTCAGTACCTTCCGATAAATTCAAATAATTGGTTATTTTTCCTTTTCGGCTAAAATTTAGTTAACATTTTTATATAGTTTCTAATTACTTCATCTTAGTTATTGTTTGGAATCGATGTTTTTAAGGGAAAATTCTCTCTGTTTTGTAATTTTTACTCTTTGCTTCCTTTAAATGAGACTAAATGAGACCATTTAAATTTGGGCTGGGGATGTTCTGAATTTTGATTCTAATGAACACTTCTTCATGGGGGATAATAAAAATGGTTAAATGGAACTGTGCGCTGATATTTTCTATATCTTTTCAAAGAGTGGTGTGACAAATAGAAGAAATTTATAATTTTAGATATAGCTTTTATCATTCAGTCATTGCTCAATTGTACGTGGTCCATCACCAATAGCCCTATTGTTACTGATGCATGCTATTAATAAAACTAAACAAGTTGCAAATTTATCTGATATTAGTTCTAATTTTATTGCTTATTTATTTTTCAAGATGTCATTAGAACATTTGCGTGGATTTCTAAACTATAATTTAAACTCCATTAAAGTAATGAGCAATTATAATCATAGAAATTGTCATCTAGAAATTATTTCAACAATCGTTTAACAGTAAAATTAATTAAGAGGAGTAGGAAACGTCTCTCTCATTTTATACCAACCTGTTTTAGATGTACCTTTTCTCAAAATCTGCTATATGTACTTGTTTGAAATTTTTTATACAATTAAAGTAAACCTTTCTCATTATACTGAAATGAGTTTTTAGTTATAATTTTGAATTTTTTCATAATTTATAAAATATTTTATCAAACATAGTGAAATTTGACCCATTTTTCACATAAAAAATTTGTAATAAATAATATTTTGAGGTTTTTTGCAAAAAGTTCATTTCGGTTTATATCAGCCATCATAATAAATATATAATAAAAAATTTACATGCCTGTGAACAGTAGTTTCTCAGAAACGGTACATCGAACATCAAAATTTACATTTTGAGATAAATTCATTTTAATGTATACAGTGAGACTTCTAATCGTCTAGGGAACAAAAAAAAATAAAAGGCTGAATTTACAATAAAAGATACATGTTTTGTTTTATATTAGACGTTCAACTTTTAAACAAAAACAAAATACTTTGTCTACATTTTTCGCCATTCAAATGGGCGTGGCCCAGTTTCAACTATTCTTTAAAAATAGGCTTTTAACTACCCCAGAGGTTAAAGTAAGGTATTTTTAGAAAGGATAAACTCAATACAATTTGAAAATGTAAAAATCTCAAATTGTCAAAAAAATAAGGTTTTAGCTTTCCAACACCCCTCACTTTTAACGACAGCATTTAATGAATACTAAATTAACACAGTAAACACTAAATTGCTACAAATGCAATGAAATATTCTTCAGATATTATATTTATATCCTCACACACATGGTTCGCTGTCAATATTAAATTTCCCCATGAGAATTTATTTTTAAGTCCATGGTTTAGTTATAATTATTGTATCGCAGATATAAGAATGAGAGATTTTTGTTGCAATTACTGAATTTTCCCTCTTAGAAAATTTTCATTCAATATAATTTATAACTTAATTAATAAATGCTTTTTTAATGGAATGGTTTATTATTGTTAACATGGTTCTTGGGTAATCCGACGGTTATAGGTGAAAGACTTTGTAAATTTAAATCAGGGGTGGGCGGACCTTTTCAGAGTGTGGACTACTTCTAACGTTTGTAAGGTATTGCGGTCGACCCAGGGGTGTAGGTGGGGCTATCCTGTATTAAAATTGCATATTTTCTTTTCTTAACGCTTGATTTTGACATTGTATCCGTCTTTCAAAATATGTTAGATTACTATGTTTACCTCAAAAACACAAGTAACTCAAAATTGTCAACTTGTATAATTAAACAACTATAAACGACAGCTAGACCGAGGAGCGTGGACGAATTCAATGTAGCTACTAGAGAACATACGTGAACCGATGGATCTGAAAATGACATTTGTGCTTAATTTGTTCGCTGCCGGGACAAAACATCGTGACACGAAAACATCGCCACAGGAGCCCAATCCTGTTAAAGCGTCGGGGGTGGAATGGTTTTTCAATAGCCAATCTCCTGTTAACGCGGGAAGAATTAACACCATCATTTACTCTCGCATTCAGTCAGCGTGTGGGGAAAAATTCATTTATACGGCTAGCATTGCAGTGATCGCTTTTCCCCCTTCGTCGGCAGTGAACGCGTTTAACATCATCGTGCGCTTCCAATGATGTTTAACGCGTGTGTTATCTACATGTGTCATCTACACATTTATCGTATCATTTGCTTATTAAACACACTTTCACACACGGTTGTGAAAAGCCGATTCTCCAGTCTAGTTGGTGTTAGTGTTCCATAAATATGTATCTTCTAGTCTTAAGTCTTAGTAAAGGTGGTCACTCCACAATGTCTTGGTGGTCCCCCAGTCTGTCGCATTCGACTTTATGCTTATTCCTGCTTTAAACCAAAGGGACTGGGACAAATGGGCTGATATTTCATCCTCCTAGACTTCTTACCATATCACGTGAGGATTTTGAGATTTAGTTTTTGTCAGCATTTTGATTTCGTGAAATGGCTCAACGATATAATCAGGGTTTCTGATTTCCTAGGGTTTTTTTCCTCCAGAGAAATTTAAAGGAAGTTCTGGATATAAAATAGTTTTTTTCATAATGATACATCTCAATTTTGAAAAATTTAAAAATTACTTACTTAATTATATAAATTTTTTAAAATTAATTATTTAATTAATTATTATAATTTAAAGCTTTATCCAGTTTAATAATAATAATTGATTATTCATTTCTGTTGGGACAAATAATTGTAATTCTTGCTTTTCCATCTTGTTTAAGCATTTTTACCATTCTTTTTATGAATTCATATTATAATAGTGTTTAAATTTTATTTCGACAGGAAACATTCCAAAACTAATTACATGCACTAAAGTCAAATATTAAGAGCTCGTGGGACTCTTAAACTGCAATTTTTTCAATTTTTTGAAGAAAATATATGTTAAAGCTTCATTATATTTCTGATACTGTGAAAACTTCTGAAGTTATTGATAATAAGTATAAGTAATGAAACTTAAACGAAAACCCTTACTCTTTCTTATCTTTAACTTCATTTTTCGCAAAAAAAAGTTTACCTTGTGCGCAGGATTTCTCAGAAACTATTTGTTATCAATTTGAAACTTTATACGTGTCGTCAGTATAAGGATCTTCATAACTTATACTCCAATTTTCAAAAAAAAAGTTAATAATTTTTTTTTCTTATTTGAATTTTAATTATTTTCTTAAAGTTTTAAAATTTTTGTTACATAATTCTATTTAAAAAAATATCTCTAAATTTCTTAAAAGTGAGTATAACTTCAAAAGTAAACATTTTTATACTAAGAAAAATTAATTTTGTAAATTTTGATCTATTTTGTACTTTATAATTTTGCGTGGTGTGTAAAATACTGATTTTCATATTTTTGAAAAATTGTCCAATTTTTATTTCTTTATAATTTTTTAAATGTTTTCTTATATTATCTGTAAATTTAAGAAATAATGTAAATATATGGGATTATCAATAGGTATAAACTGCATATTAATGTTTTGTTTTATTGAAAAGTCACATTAGTTTGAAGAAGGTTGTTTTTTTCGAGTACAAGGAGATCTGTTAAGGGTCCTAAGAAGCCTTAAGATTAAGTTATATTTCCTACATTAAATTTCGTTTTATAAACGGAAGTCACGAAAAATTTTGTTATATTTTAAAATAAATAATCCATTTTCAAAATCTTCTTCCACATTAAAAACATTAATTTTAAGGAAAATATTTCCTTTAAAAAGAAATGCAATTAATTTTTAAAAAATCCTTTTTTTACGCATATCTGAAATAATTAACTAAAAAGATTTTCTTAAGCGTAAATATAAATCGCTAAAGGAAAACACGTAACTTAAAGTTACAAAAATGATTTAACAAGGCAATGTAAACCTTTTTATGAAACATTTATTTGCTATAATTCCTCTAAGCATTTTTTTAATCATCGATATAAAAAAGGTTTAATAAAATTACAAAAACCATTCAATGAAGCACAAAGTATTAAAAAAGCTCTCACAATTACAATTTTATGCTTCGGCCTTAAAAAAAAATATATCTCTAACATTTTTGAAAAATATTACTAACACTTCGTATTTACGCATCAGATAAATGTTCATTTTTTTTAATTTTCATTTTTTCACGCAAAATTGTAATAAAAAATGAAGGATGTAAAAATCATAAAATCACTCGAAAGAAACGAAATAATCAAATCTTCGGTTGATTTTATTTTATTTTCAACCCAACTCGAAAAAATAGAAAGAAAGAAAAAAGATATTTGATATACGAAGAATGTTGATTTTTTTTCCGTGAGTGTTATAGCATGAAAAAAACTATGTTTATGACGTCAGAGGTTAATCTTCCATATCTTAATGTAAAGGTATTGAAGCAGAAATTTAATTATTAAGGCAAGTGTAATAGCTATTTTATCGCGTCTTGCCTTCAAAAATTAATTATTTAAATCTTTGTTTATTCCTTGTACAAATGAATAATATATTTATGTGCTACGAAGATTTGTAAATTCCATAAATATTTAATAGAGCAAAAAAAGAAAAATATTGTTATTGCTTTATGTTGAAATAATTTGGTATTTTTCTAAAAGGTATATTTATATTTTGAAATTGTTGTGATAAAAGCCGTATTATTCTTTATTTTTTTTTTTAAAATATTATTCATATTAATCGTAAAGTGCAATTACATTAATCAAACCAGTAAAACATACTTAACACTTTTCCCCATTAAAACCATACGTTACTTGGTTTACATTTTTTTTGCCATTAGTGTTATTTTTATGAAAGTAATGTACACGAAGAACTTTAATTAATTTACTTTTTAAATTCCTACTATTAGTCCACATTCTCCCTATATATATATATATATATATATATATATATATATATATATATATATATATATATATATATATTAAAATTTTCAATCGTTAATAAAATAATTTTTATTCATCAATTCCAGTTCAAAAACATTTTTTAAACTTGTGGATGACACTTGATGTTAATAAAGTTTTTTTCAAATATTAATTCATAGTAATCAAATTTTATTTTTTTAATTTTAAGTTTATTTTGCGTTATTTCTGACGATGTTACAACTAGCTGCGACAGATGGCGCCACCAAAATAGGAATTGACTTATTTTTTGCATTACTTGGTTAATTCAGATGAAGGTTATTATCAATAAGGTTTAAATTAATATTAGCATCAGTTTATTTAAAAGAAATTCATGCTACATAAAAAAGAAACAAAAATTACAGATACTATGATATAAAACAAACAACAAAATTCACAAAATTTCATCAAAGGCAACTAAATAGATAAAAACATTGTTAAAAAAACTTATATTAAGGGGGAAAATTCGCGAACATAAAAAGCCATATACGAAAAAACATGAAAAAAACATTGAGTAAAAAAATTAATGCATATTTACATATTCAGAAATCAAAGACTGTAAACATTTACTGTTATCGAGCTGTTTAAAAAACCTATTAAAAGTTTTATTAAATCTATAAATTAAAAAATTATTTATTTAATTAAATATATATATATATATATATATATATATATATATATATATATATATATATATATATATATATATATATATATATATATATATATATGTATATATATATATATATATATATATATATATATATATATATATATATATATATATATATATATATATATATATATATATATATAAACTTTTCTTAAATAAGCAACTGTTTCTCAAACTTCCTGCTACTACAGTTAAATTAATACTACCAACGCCATTAATCATAGTGTTAATGATTTTATTAAAAAAGAACATTAGAATTTTAAAACTTTGTTTTGTGACTTCAAACCTCTCGGAATATCAAAAAACTTGCGCGACTAAGATGGAGATAAATCATGTAAATAAATGGAATTTGGCTTCTCTAAAACAAACAAATCATGTGTTTAGATTGAATTTTTGCAACAATTTCGATTTTAACTTTAAAATAATAGTCCCAAATCAGGTAGCAATAATCAAGATTCAACCTGATGAGATCGAAACACAAAATCTTCAAGGCAAGTTCATTAAAAAAAATCTTCCATTTCATCTTTTGTGAAATCTTAAATTTTTCTAAGAGAGATATTAGAGATAAATTATCACAAAAGTTTGAAAGAAATATTTGGTGATAAACCAAACAATAACTGCTTTACGATTTTTTAAAAATAAGATATGGTGTTATTTCTTTTTTTTAAAAAAAAAGAATTCACTAATTATTTATTTTACTTTTAAAAAAAGATTATAGTTGTATAGTTAACGGCTTTATTCTGAGATCCAATCTATATATCAGTTATGTAATAAGGGGGATCTAACATTTTTTTTCTTCAGAATTTCAAAACCTACTTATGCTGGAAAACTTTGGTATATAGATGATAGAAAAATAAAATAAAAAAATCGCCTTTCATGTTAAGTACTGCCACAAAGAGCAGGAAGGTAAGGTATTCGACTTTTTTTTATGAATAAAGGTCAAACTCATTTTTTTTAATAAAAACAGGTACATATGTATTTTTTAAGATTTTTTGCAACGAGAGGATACTTACTGAGCAGTCGCAAGTAAAAACCATCAAGTATATTTAGCAGTTTCTTTAGTATTAAATTTCTAAAAAAAAACCCTACTGTTTAAATTAGGATAAAGCGGAAGACGGGGAAAAGCTCGGATGGGAGTGCGGGGATGAAGAGTGTGCAGAGAGAAAGCGCTGAGGTTACGAGAAATTGCAGTGTGTACATTTACTAAATATTCTCTTATCAACAACCACCGTTTTGGTTACTGATACTGCAGACAAATAATTTATTTTAAATCTAAAACCAAGTCTTTTTCCTCTTTTTTTTTTGAAAATTCCAACATTTTAAGCAATAATAAATCTTGAAAATATTATTTAAATTATTTTTCTCCTATATATAATCACCGTACCATAGAACATCTTTCCTGCTTGGTACACTTTCCAATTAATAGTTCAGTGAAATATTACGCTTAAAAAAACGCTTAAGACGAAATATTGGTTAATACACAATAATACAATGGTCCCGACATTTTACATTTTTTATTGTTTTTTTTCCTCTTTACAAGAAACGAAAATTGCTTAACGCGAAAAGATTTATCTTCTTTTAATGAATAAAATATAAAAAACATGAGCCATGCAAGCAATATTTAAGAGGGTTGTAAAATGGAAGAGAGGTGGTTTCAAATGTTTCGTAGAAAGGAGGCTAACTTGGCTTCAAAATACCCTCGGAATAGCTATTGACGCGAACCAATTTCGTTTATCTAAGCTTCTTAAACCGTCACTCCTATAAACACCAAAAAGGCATCTCATTTCTCATCAGTTTGCTTTGGAATTCAATAGCGCATAGCATTGTGAATAAACATTTTTGAGTGTGGCTTAGATATATTTTTTTACGAATTCAATGACAAACAGCTCAGAAAGTAAACTGCTATTCAGCTTAAAATGTAGATGGAGTTTCTAAAGGGCTATGGTTCAAAAACAGAAGGCAAAAACTGAAATCTGTAAAGAATGTTCTATCAAATTTCATGAAGTCCTTGTGAGTATTTTTGTTTAACTGATTTTTATTAAATGCATGCATACCACCTACTTATTCACGTAAATAAAATTCAATCTAACAAATTTAATTTTCTTGAATATCCCTCTATCTACCGACGGTACTTATAAGTACCACTCACTTTAAAATTACACAAAATAAACAATTTTACAAATATTCTGACGATACTTGGCAGGAATATTCTTTGAAATCCACTCTTCCAAGATATATGGCCGCACGGGTTATATGATGAGTGTTTTAGCGCGGAAGACGAATAGTTTTGTAGCAGAAATGGCGTTTTCAGCTGACGGTGTATTCAGCGAATTGCGAGGATTATCATTTTTGTCCTGAAAAAATAGTTAATGTCAAAATTTAAGTGTCTTATTTTTTTGTATGTTAATGAAGACCTTTGAAAACGATTTGACTATTAATTTTAAGTGAACGGTGTACATAATTAATTTTACAGTTGAATATCTTTAATTAATTGATTAGCTCTAACAACAGATTAAATTCCCCAAAGCTGAGTATTTTGTTTATGTATATCCTTTAATTTTCAATGTAGTGATCCAAAAAAATATTGCATGAAAAAAACTGCAGTAAATCATAATGCGGTAGATAAAGTGTTATATATGTTTTTTTAATATCCTTTAACACGAAATTCTAACACGAAAAAATATTTCAGTCCCTTCAGTGTCGTGTTAAACGATATTCATTGTATTTCTGTTGCTCCATAAATCAGCGATTCACTCTAAAATGCATACTTAGTTTAATTCAAATCATATTCCGAATGCATTTATACAATGATACATTTTTTTCCTCAGTAGTTTTAGTCGATAATTTCAGTAGTTAAGTAGTAATTTCTCTCTCGTCTAAATCTTGGATATGTAGGTAAAGTTTAATTTAAAATCAGGTTTATAATTTAGAGTAGTTTTCTTATTTTTAATCAAGTCTCATTTTTTAAATGTACTGTAGAACTGCTTGCTTAGCATGCGCTTTTTTGTTGTAAGGAAACATGCAAACTTTGTTCAACTCAAATAATATTCAGAATATATTTGCAATGCTAAATATATTTATCCTTATAATTTTAGACGAAAAAGACAATTTTCAAAAACTTATTTAGTTAGTTATTGCAGTAATTTCATTTTAAAAGTTTGGCCGTGTAGATAAAGTTTAATTTAAAATCTCGCCTAATTTATCCCATTTTTCATATTTTTAATTTAAGCACTTCATGGTTTTATCATTTTTGTTTTTCTTATTTTTATTTTAAACACATTTATCTTTTAATAAATAAAATAATTTATTAAATTAAACTGAGATATAATATTTTATTCATTTTTAAGCAACTGGATTATGCATTTACTAGAATGTTTTAAGTAAATGATAATGTATTGAGTTATTTAACACAAAATTTTAACATGCTACATCTTACTAATATTATAAACGGGAAATTTTGTGCGGATGTTTGGTACTCTTTCACGAAAAAACAACAGAATGGATTTTAATGAAACTTTACAGTAATATAGCTTATACATCAGAATAACACACAGCCTAAAATTTATAAAAATATCGTGTAAAGTGTCCAAAATATAACGATTATTGTCAAGTAAGTAGTAAAAAATTCTGCCATTTGCAAAAAAGCCGGCGACATCATATATCTATCTTTTATGCGGGAAGCAAAACTTTGCATTTTGTTTTGTCTACATCAGGCGTCAGGAACTGCGAAAGCTTGAACATGCGGAATGTGAGAGGCTGATTACAATTTTAACATAAAATAAATGCGACAAAAAATAATATTAACGTATTACACTTCTAGATATAAATTATTTATACTATTTTAAGGGTTCATTACACAAAATTTGTAACGATGTGTCACTTTTGCTGAGCAGAAATCAGCTTAGGAAGGTGTTTTCAAAAATCGACTCACAAGAGATTTGCGGGGAGTTATAGATAAAAAAAAATTTATCTGATCTACAGACTTAAAATTTAACAAACAGGGTTTTTTTATTCAAATGAGATATGCAAAAAGCTTTTTGTTTTTGTTTAATGTGCAATTCACGTAAAATTAACTCATTAAAAACTTCTTTATCCTTCATTGTGTATTGTTTAATTTTTCAATTCACCCGTGCGAAGAACGGGTATAACAACTAGTTTACCATATTCTTTAAGCTGTCTACAATACATAAATGATTATATATGTAAGTACAAGAATGCATATATAATTCAAGAGAGCTTCTCATATCCTCTGGAGAATCAGCAGATTTTTCTGTGAATATATAACTCTTGCAATTTTTACTTTTTCTTGAATTCAAAATAAATTTTCTAAACGTGAATCTGAATAAATATTTGTATCTTATAAATTCAAAAGAGTATTTTTCAAGAAATTATTTTTAAAAAAACAAATATTAACTATTTTAACTTTTGGTATATATTAAAAAGTTCCGGCTGAATACGTCAAATGTGATTAGTAAGATGAAAAATGTAAAATATTTAATTTTTGTTAAACATTATAAAGTTATTTCAATTAATTAGGATTAAAGTTGTGTATTATTAGAATCTAGTAAATGACAACAATTTTAATTCCTGTTAATCAAGTAAAAATTTAGTCCAGCTTTTACAAACAAGTTAAGTCTTAAATAAAGCATCATCTCTTGAAAAATAAAAAAAAACATTCAAAAACTCACTAAAGATTCAATATTTCAAACGCAAATTTAATTGGAAATCTTATTGACCCCTTAACCAGTTTGCACGTACGTGGAACGGGAATTGATTACTTACTTTCTTTCATTGATTTTCACGTATTTTTAATTTTGATGGCGGTATAGGGTTTGCAATTTTGTAATACCAGGTTTTCGGTAATTACTACAAATCTTTTAAAATTGTCTCCATTATATGTTCAAGGATAACTAACATAGCAAAATGGTATACGTTTTTGTTTGTGTGTCTCCCTAAGCGGCGAAATTAATTAAACTGGGAATATAAAGTTGCGCCGTACAATCAAGAAAAGTGATAAAATATGAGAACGAACCAAAGAGTTGGACCCAACTTATCTTATTATAGGTGAGGCTCCACACACGCAGGATTCATAGCCAGACATTCGTATCTGTGAAAACAAGACTGTGTTTGTGAACAAAGTGTGTAATACACTCATGTCCATAAATTAAGGATAATTCAGAATCACACAGAAATTGAACTCTAAAATAAAAATTTCCCCTGTAGAATTATCACACACATCTTGAAGAAGAGTATGCAAATTACAGGAAACCACCAGATGAAGCGGATAGTACGTCAAAATGACGAGAGTGTAAGAGAGGGGTATATAAGGAATGGTGGCAAAGAAGTAAAATTGTTCACAAGTGCTTTAAAAAGCCTTTCAGTGCAATAACCGCATAGTTATGGCACAAAGGAAGCATTTGATGATTTTTACGTGGTAGAATTATTGGACGACTGGAATGTGGACGTACCCAGCTGGAAGTATCCGAGGAACTTGGAATCACCCAGAGTGTCATCTCCAGGTTTTGGCAAGATTCCAAGAGGATGGTAATGTGAGTAGATGTTACAGCACACGTCGCCCCCGAGTTACAACGCTGAATGAGGACCGGTGTTTGGCAGTTACTGCCAAAAGAAACAGACGGAGCACAGCATCAGACCTGCATGTTCTGAGTGTAACTATGACAGGCCACATCTATCAGGATGTCATTCTGGAACAACATGTACGTTTGTTTCGGGGCGCCATGGGTGCTGAATTTTTGCTCGTGGATGACAACGCCCGTCCTCACCGTGCAAACATTGTAGACGAATACCTTCAATCGGAGGATATCACCCGTATGGTTTGGCCAGCATACTCACCGGACTTGAATCCAATAGAGCATGCGTGGGATATGCTTCGCCGACGAATTGCAGCCCGTCAACCCCCTCCCACCAGTCTACCGGAACTTCGTAGGGCATTGCTTGATGAGTGGTGTAATATTTCCCAAGATCAGATTGATAATTTGATACTCAGCATGCCTAGGCGTTGTAAGGCTTGTATTGCATCGTCCGGAAGACATACTTCGTATTAACCATCATACTAACCATGTTATAATGTTTTTTGTAAATAGGTTCTTTTTTGACATTTGCTCCAGGGAGTAAAAATCACAATTTTTATTAATCATGTCAAACATATAGCATCTTTTTTGCTCTTTACCTTTTGTTTAATAAATAGACTTTGCAAATAAGTCAAATTTGTTTTGCTTCTGTCTCTTTCTTTGCCTGAACATCATTATCCTTAATTTATGGACATGAGTGTATTTCGATATATTTTAAATTGTTCAGTTTGTTATTCACATTGTATTTGCATATCATACTTTAGGGTTCAAAATATTTTTCAGATTGATTATATATATACTCATTAATTATAACCTATAATAATGAATAAGAATAACTTTAAAGAACATAAAAAACATTTGATAATACTTCGGCTTGGTTTCATTATTCTTATGATGAAAAGAATATGGCGGCAGAGTGTAAATATGATGTTCCTTTTCTTTTTTTGTGATTCTTTATATACTGTTATAATTTATAAGTTACAAATTATTTTTGTGTTATTTACACTCTCTAATAAAGCAACTGGTAAATAACACACAAAAAAATACCTGTGTTTTCTTTCTTTTTCTAAAATTTCTACTACCTTTATTAAAACCGGTATTAAGATCTAAAAAATACCGAATATCGGAATTGGATTTTTGGTCCGATATTGCATTCCCTATGACGGTATTATTTGGAGCTAGTGTTTTCAAAAGGTGATGCAGTTGGCCTGTAGAAATAAAAATTCTTTAATTCTGCTTTTTTTTTTCGGGATGAAGACAGGAATTTTTCTTAAATGAAGGCAGGACTTTAAATCCTTAAAATTTGTGTTCTACTGTTTGCAATACATTTGCTTTCAGACCGGCAACTTTTCAATTTACAGATAACTCACAAACAACCATTTTGTGTGTGTGTTTTGGTCCTTATTCTTTCTTAGTGACCGAGGCGTGCCCCAATTTTCTGTAATGTAATCCTGGAATTGCAGTTTGCGAAGCTACAGCGGACGTGGTTAGAGCGGACACATTTCCTTCTCCCCCGCCCCCATCTTAGAACAGATTCGATTACCAAATTACAAGGACAAATACATTTTTTACAATCAAATTTAATTATTTGTATTAAATTGTTAATGCGAATACATTTTAAACATAGCGGAATGCAATAAAAAATAAAAACTTTCAGAGAAATATTTAAAAATTTATATTAAGTAACAGTATAATATGAAGGATATGAGCGAATTTCAGGAATTTTGTGGAAAACTGTATTTTAGAGTCAAATATAAATATTAGAACAGGTGCAATTGCCTTAAAATTAATTAGTTTCATTATTGTAAGTAAAAATAAATACTAAAATTAAAATACAAGAAGCAAGTAAATAAAATAAATCAATTTTATGATAATTGCACCGGTTCTAATATTTATTTGACTCTAAAATACAAATATCTGAAATGTGTTCATACCCTTTATTATACTGTTACTTTCTATTAATTTTTAAATATTTATCTGAAAGTTTTTATTTTTTATTACACTTCGCTATGTTTAAAATGTATTTGCACTATAATATCTTAACAATTTAATATAAATAATTTACTTTGACTGGCAAAAATGTATTTATCCTTGTAATTCGATAATTGAATCTGTTCTAAGATGGGGGGAATGTGTCTGCTCAAACCACGATGAGCTTCAAAGTGTCCACTCAGACCACGAAATGTTATTTGTACGCTCTAACCAAGTCCGCTGTAGCACCGCCACCGGTATTGCATAGCATTCAGTAGCTCTTCTCATTTGTTTAAGTCCACTGGGTACAATCTTTACATATTTTTTATTTTTAATTTTTGAAATTTGGTTTTAATTGTATTTAATAAAGGTCAGTATTACATAAATAACAGTTCCATATAAAAAGACAAAAGAAAAATTATAACTTGGAACCAATTTTAGATAACACTCATACAAAATCGTAAGCCGAAGTTATTTAAAAGTAGAAGGTTTCATAAATTCTAACACAATAGTCTGCTGGCTCAAGGATTTCCTTTTTCTCCCGCAAAATTTCCTCGCAGTCTGCTGGTAATTTTTTTCCCATGTTCTGTTGGAAAAAATTTGCTCATCATTCGAGTCTGTAAGTTCTATAATTTGAATTAGACTGAGGTCTTCTATCAAATTCCCAACCGTCCTTTGATCTTCTAATTGAACTGGGTATAAACTCAGTCCTTTTTTTTCCAACGTCTTGCTCTTGCTCATGCATTTCACTGAGCTCAATTGTCAGCTCCTGATTATGGGAATCCAACAGTTTTTGAACGTTCTCACTATCCACTTCTAAACTTATTTGCCCGGCAAGATTGTGGCAAATTCTTGAATCCCATTACCGATTTCACCAATTTTTCCATTTTTTTAATACCTCAAACTAAAGAAGAATCAACGAGGTTTGAAAATCGCGTACCTCCGTATTCGCGTAAGTCGGAGTGGCGTAAGTCAATGTATTAGTGTTTTGTAGAAAAATAAGATTTTTTTTTGTCTAAAATCACATCTAACTAAAATTAATTTTTGGCAGTTTTTTTTTTCAGAAAAAATTCAATTTCTTTTGTGGCAATATTAAATTTTGAAATTTTTTTTTTGAATTATTTTTTTCTAATATTCTCTCATACCGTAGATCTTCTTTTCTGTATAAGAAGGCTCCGATTTACAATATTTTTAATTTGCCTCTAACCGTGATTCACTATTTAATGTATGATGGATAAGAAATCATGCCTCGTAGGAAAATTCAAATTTCTCATTAAAATAAAGAAGAAACTTGTTCTTAAGAGAAAAATTATGCTTGTAGAAATTGCTCCAAAACTTCAATATAATTTTTAATTGATCTTCCTCATATACACCTTTATTATGATAACAGAAGGGAATTTTTTAATACTCACTGCATGTTTCATTTTGTTCCATCATAACAATGTCGCCATATAGGAATTTTACACCTTCTTCAAAGAAGCTATAATGGAAAAATCATTACTTTCAACGAAATAATGCATGAAAAATGTTCTTAGCACCCTTTTTCTGAAGGGGATAAATAATTCTGTGGTGGTTAACTTTTAATAGAAGAGTCTCATCAATTATACTTTTTTGTACATTAATAGACATACATTACAATGCAGTTACAAAAGAAAAACTCATCAATCCTACAACTTCTCACGAAGAATCAGCTTCCAAAAGATAATAAAGGAACAAAGAATCTCACCAATAAAAAACGACCCAGTTGAGGCGCCATGACACGATGATTACAGCTTTTACCAAAAACAATGCACCTATATCAACAACAAAATTAAACTGCGGGACGGAACCCTAAATTTACCGTAAAATGGGCGGACAGTTACGACGGACGACGAGTTTTTGAAAAATGTTTCCCGCAACCGAACAGATTAGAAGAAAAACAGTAAAAAATAAACGACGAAATAACGAATAAATAACGAAGAACATTAAGAAAAACGGAGAAAAAAATTGCGATGCTTAGTATGATTAAAAGACTGTAGATGGCGCTTTTTATTACGGACGGTATGATGTTATTGAGTAGTGAAGAAACCTTAACTGTGTAAGTGATTTAAAAGTCTGTTGAAGTTTTTTGCACCTGCTCCTTCTTTCATACTGTAAACGTCAGAAAAACGTTAATGTTTGGTTTAAAAAACCATCTGCATGGAATTTTCAGACAAAATTGAATGAGGAAAGGGGGGAAAGGAACATGGGGATGTGTGTTTAAATTATGAACTGTTTCTGGGCGCTATATTTTTAGATTTAATTAAAGTTGTCAAAGTAATTAAGATACCTTTAAGATACATTTATAACTAGCTGGTATCCCCGCACAGGTGAACTGAAAAATTAAAAAACACAGATTGAAGGAAAAAGAAGTTTTTAATGAGTTAATTTTATGTGAATTGAAAATTAAACACAAAAAGCTTTTTGCATATCTCAGCTAAACAAAAAAAAAGAAAAAAAAAAAACACCTTTGCTAAATTTTAAATATGTAGATCTAATAGCCGATAAAAGACATTTTTTAAATTTATAACTCCTCGTAACACTCTTGAGGGTCGATTTTTCAAAATACCTAACTAAGCTGATCTCTGCTCAGCAAAAGTAACACATTCTTAAAAGTTGTGCGTAATGAAAGCTTAAAGTAGTGTAAATAATTTATATCAAAGTGTCAATTAATATTACTTTCTGTTGTATTTATTTTATTTTAAAATTGTAATATTCTCAAGCAACGCCGTTTCTTAAATTATAATGGCGATTCAATGAAAAACATAGCGAAATGTTACGATAGAGTCAAGTTGGCAAATGCCTAGCTACTTTCGTAGCTCGAGCTTTATTAGAGCTTTGTAAGACCCGCCGTGTAGGGGAACGATGCACGTTAATACTTTATCCAACCATATTATGATTTACTGCATTTTTTTTCATACAATTTTTTTTAGATCACTACATGTACAAATTAAGGGATATACATAAACAAAATACTCCACTTTGAAAAATTTAATCCGTTAGAGCTAATAAATTAATTAAAGATGTTCCACTGTAAAATTAATTAGGTACACCGTTCACTTAAAATAAGTAGTCAAATCATTTTCCAAGGTCTTCATTAACAGACAAAACCATAAGACACTTAAATTTTGACATTAACTATTTTTTTTGCGACAAAAATAATAATCTTTGCATTCCGCTGAAAACGCAATATCTGCTACAAAACTTTTCGCCCCTTCCCCACTAAAATACTCATCATAGAACCCGTGCTGCCATTTTTTCTTGGAAGAGTGGATTTCAAAGAATATTAAAGCTAGAATATTCCTGCTAAGTTGGTGTGGTGTGGTAGTTAGGAGAAGGGGTGCCAGCTCAAGTGTCGTTCCCGTCACTTGACCATTGTTCAAAATTACATGGTCCGTCTCCAAAAGCCCTCGTGTAGCTGAACAGTGCGACGTTAATATTCACTCACTCACTCACTGCAAAAAATACAGTGCAGTAGTTATAATTAGTTTTATACTTAAAAATGCAATATCTGCATATTCAATTAAAATTACAGCGTTATAATTAACTACTAACCACAAAAAAATTATGAAAGTTTGTCCAAATGATGTAGTGTGAAAGAGAAAATTTATTTACTTTAAGTACCAGAAGCGATAAAAGTAGTTATTTTGAAAATAGATCAACTTCTTACTACCAAATGTGCATAATAAAATCATAAAAAAAAACATTAAAATAAAGAGAGATTTATAACAACTTCTCCCTTCAAAACTTAGTTTTATTCTGAAATAAAAAATAGGCATTATTCTGATCACAGGAAATAATTAGAAGCGATTCCCTTGCGTAGCCAAAACAAAAAAGGTTTTTCACAAACAAAAGATAGATATATGCTGACGTGGGCTTTTTTGCAGCTTTTTTGCTTGCAGATGGCAGAATTTCTTCCTTCTTACTTGACAAATAGCGTTATATTTTGGACACTTTTTACAAATTTTTATAAATTATAGCCTATGGTATAAATTATAGCATATGTATTATTCTGATGTATAAGCTATATTACTGTAAAGTTTCATTAAAATCCATTAAGTTGTTTTTGCGTGAAAGACCCACAAATATTTTCACAAACTTTCACATTTATAATATATATTAGATTAAAAGAAAGAAAATTTAATCTTTTTTTAATATCATTCTTTATTTTCTTAACATTTCCCTCTAGAATGGAAATTTGTTTTTATAAATGTGGAGTAGAGAAATTCTTTCATTTTTCATTTTTTCGAAATATATCAGAATTCTTTTTCTTAAATTTTTTTCAAAAGTAATTAAAATTACTTAGGTTATACGATTTTTATGATGTTTGGTTTCAATTCCTTTGAATGCGAATTGTATACCTAATTGATAGTGAGTTGATTTACTGCATATACACGTATTTAACTTGTAATACAGTTTAGTTAATTTATACATATACCCCTCATTCCCTTGTCACCTCCGCAACTTCTATTGCTGAAAATAACTTGCACTATGCTTATATATTCACCTTCCGTCAAAAAAAAAATAAAGTCAGTTCTTATTTTACCAATTTTTCCGAGAAAAACTCGTGCTTTAAGGGGTTAATATGCTTCGACAATGGTTCCTAAGGTAAAATTAATCAGATGTTTTAAATTAAAGTGCATTAGGAAACAAACAAATATTCCTATAACTTCGTTGTATGTGTATTATTATTTTGTTCAAATTATTTAGTTCAAAAGGTCATCTATTTTTAAATATATTTCTTATTGTAAGATATATCAGACTTTTTCTAATCGCTGATACTTAAAATGATTTATCAAAATTAAACAAGATTTTATTAATATGAACTATGAACTTAATATAAAAAAGAGAAGATTATACACTATATAAGAGAGGTTTTATATACCTCGTATTATAAATAAAACATTTACTTACCTTTTCTGTATAAATTGTAATATAAGTAAAACCATGGCATTGAAAGCAAAATCAAATGTATAAAAAATTTTGAGAGTGAATTAACAGTTAGAAAAAAACTACTTCTACAAACTACTTTCAATATATAATACAGTTGAACCTGTTTTTGTGCGGTAGATAGGTACCGCATAAAAATAAACGCACAAAAAATGTTCAAAAATTTCATAAATTCTTTCATAAAACAAACTAATTCATGGAAATACTACAAAAAACGTTTTTTATGCGGTGAATAGGGACCGCATAAAAAAATAGCATTTATAAAATATGCCAATTATTTACGAATTTTGTGTACGGATACTTCCATAACAAGATAAATAATTAAATATTACTCATTGAAACATTTTAAAAACATATAGTTTCTCATTGTATATATGGATAAGTTTTCAAAATGCACATGAATAATTCATTGCTACTCCTCGTAATCCAAATCCCTATCATGAATAAGTTCAAAATCGCTTCCGTCACTTGAAGTTACAATTTCAATTGATTTATTTGTTGGCAACATAAAGTAAGAGAAGTTTTTTGTCGAAGGTCGGGTGTTCAGTTGCTTGTAAATGTCACGATAATCAGATATACATGATTGAAGCCCTTTTGGGATTTTTATACTACTTGCTTAATTGGTATCTATTTTAAGAAAATGCTTTTCCAATTTATTGGAAAGCTGGATCCATGCATACTTTTATTCGCTCTCAAAGAATCTGGTTCTTCTTGTCCGTTTTCATAATCCATAAAATTATTGATAATGTCACTGTCATTAAAAGTTTCGTCTTCAATCAAGCGCGGGCTGCTGGAGCTTTGAGAGAAAGCAACTGAATACGCGCATTGTAGGGAGATTGTTTATAACCAATGAAGACAGCATCTTGAAGTGTCTACATTTCAGTGGCGTAACGTACAAACTTCGCATCACTGGGGGCTGAACTCTGGGGGTCCAAGGCCTGACTAACGCTAAATATGTATTTACCCAATTTATAAAATATTAAAGGCAAAACCTGACTTTCATAGGGGGTCCTAACATTCTACGTTACACCACTGGTAAATAGATAGAAAACATTACAGTGGTGTCAAAGCGATTGAAATTGATACACCGCATAAAAAAATGATCGCACATAAAAATTCGCACATAAAAATTCGCACAAAAAAAAAAATCGCATAAAAAAAGACCGCACAAAAATATGTTCTACTGTATAAACTTATTTATTTATCGATATAGTATCAATATATTTTATAGTGAAATAAGTACGCTTGAAAAAATGTAGCATTTTTATGATGAGTAGGAAAACACTGGTGATGTTTTTTCACATCAATACCCTCTTTCAATTATTTATTTCGATTTTCCCCATAAAAGTTCGAAAAACGCCATTTTTAAACAGCATTAAAAATGTTATTCACTAAAATGCTTGCACTAAGTTACTTTAAATTGCTGTAAGCATTAATATTTTTTTTTCATAAAATGAACAGTACATTTAATAATTTTCCGAATACGTTCGGAACCGTGATTTTTCAAAAGCGTATAAATGGATAATATTTATGATGTTTAGTGTCACTTAGCTTGGAAAATGTACATAAAATTGTTTTAAGAATTTTATTACAATAAAAAATTATTTAAGTAGAATATTTCGGCAAAAAATAAACATAGAATGACCCATTTTCAAATTATTCTCCTTTTATGAGAAATGCTTCTATTATAACAATATTTTGCCTGTATATAGGTCAGACCTCTGTACAGAGGCTCAACTACAATTTTTGAAATATATTACTTAGAAGTGGGTTTATCCATGTTTTACGACAACAGATCAATTTTCAGAAAAAAACGCCGATAATTATTTCAATTGGTAGTAACTCTGAAAATAATGCGAATTTTTCAAAGCTTCTAGTTCAGACTCTCTGGAGAAGTCTTTACTTTATAGAAGCGAAATATTATTATTTTAGAAGCATTTTCTATAAAAGAACATTTTGGAAAATATTATTTTTTGCCAAAATATTGTATTTAAATATTTTTGTCAAAATATCTTCAAAACAATTTTATACATGTATTCTAATCTAAGTGACACTAAACATCATGAAAATGATCCATTTATGGACTTTTTTTAAAATCACGATTACGAACGTAGTCCTTAAGGCCAGTGTTTAGGGTAGGACAAAAGTATATCGAAGAATATTTTTTACTATTTCCTCTTAAACTACAAATCTTCGACATTTGCCTACAGAAGATCAAACCCAACCCATGTTTCTATAAACTTCTATTAATATTGCTTTCCTTTAAATTCAGCATAAAAATTTTCCATTTCCTGTATGGATCTTGGACTCCAAAACTTTATGAAGAAGGAAAATGAAAAGAAGTTGGAAGGAGAGAAAAAGAACTTCATATCCTATGACAATTCCTTTATTTATTTTTTTCTTTTGGCGAAAGCCATAAAAAAGTTTAGCCAACACATTCTCCATATTTTTGCTTCTCTACGATCTTTAGTAGTTTATCGCCTTTTGGAACGTTTTTTCCATATTTACTTTTTTATGTTTGTCAGTTTCGTTTCACCGTATCACATTCACGCAACTTTTTCTTTTGTGAATTTTTTACTTCCATTTTTGTTCTAGTAGTCAACTCAATATTTTCTTTTTTTCCATATTTTACATACGATTTTTTTTATTCCTCGTTTATATGTAGTGTTTCTTTTCTTTTACCATGAGAATTTTTACTCCCCGTTGGCAGAGTTTGGCGATCAACTCGAATTTTCATGCTTCTGGGAATATAGCTGGGTTTTATGTGTTGGTTTTTCTGTTCCCTTAAATGGCATCAAGGCGGCGGATCTTTCTCATATGTTTAGAAAACGGCTTAACAGACTTCTTTCGAGTAAACATATGAAAACGGCGATTTTTTGGAACTGGAAAGAAATATGGGAATTTTTATGTGAAAGGATTTTACACTCAATGAGATGAAAAATATATAAGTTTTTTATTCATAAGTCTACAACATTAAAAAAGTTGTTTTTTATGGTTTATATTTAGTTTCTCAAGTTAATTCTTTTTCTCGTTAAGATAAATCTAACAAGAAGACAAATATGTTTACTCGCTTTGGATGAATGACTACGTTCGAAACCGTCATTTTGAAAAAGCCCATAAATGGATAATTTTTTTTAAAAATCTTGCATCACATGATTTAGATTATATATAAAACTTTGTTTTATGAATATTACTGCAAGAAAAATTATTTAAATGAAAGTTTTTTAGCAAAGTGTGAAAAAAAGAAATATTTTGAAAACACTATCTTTTTATGAAAAATTTTTCTTTTTATAATGGAAGACAACATGCGTGCGAGTTTCAATATAATATAATAATTCACATAGGGATTGCTTTACATCCCCCAAAGGAACTAGATCACTAATAAAAAAAAGATTTAGAGCAGTGTTTCTCAAACTGTGGGGCGAGCATTTTGAAAATAAAAAAAATTAAAAAATAATTTTTGGGAATGAAGTAGAAAAAGAAATACTTTCTAACATAATAAAAAATACACATTTACACTGAAAAAATTTATTTTTATCATCTGGTGATCATCAACAATAAAAGATTCCACTTTAAACGCTCATTAGCCATCTTTGATCCTATAACCAAATAAAAAAAGACTTTTTGTTAGCTTTACTGTAATCCCACGATGAGAGATTTTTATTACGTTTCTTTTAACCTCTAAAATACTACTTTTGATTATAACATATATGACCTTCAAACTTACTGGTATGTTTCACTCCATCTCTTTCTTTTAGGAAAGTTGTAAATAATATTTTTCTGTTGCTTTTTTCCCATGTGAATGAGTTTTATGATACATGGATAAGCATATTGAGCACTTTGAAGGATTATTTGGCCAATATGTATTCTGAAATATGTAATGCATAATGAAAAACGTTTTACACAATTATTTTTTAGAACATGCTACACTTTCCCCATGAACAATTTTGTGGTTTTGATTGCTGTGTTGTACGACTTATTATGGTTTATAAATGTAAATGAGCAGAATATATATAAAAAATGGGCATCTGTGATCCCTATTGAAGGAAGTTGAAACTGATCAAGCAATTGAAGAACCTGCTGAAATAATGCATATTAATCACGATAGCGAAAGTAAATATGAGAAAAGAGTTAGACATGTGAAACGTTTGAGTTGATTTGAAATTTTCAAATGCTGCCTAAAGATCTCTATGCAGAAAACTATGAAGCCATAATGTAGCACTTTGCCTTGTCAAAAAGACACAAGGAAGAAAAAGTTCAAAATGATATTTGTAGATCATCAGACAGCCGAACTACAAAAACGTGAACAAAATATGACAATTTTGCTGGAAAATAACGTCCCTGTATGGTTAGCGAAAAGTGTCTGTGATTTATGTCCTTTATTAAGGACAAGCACATTTGGAATATTTTCTTTAGTTTTATTGGATTTTTTCTCAAATTGTCAAAGAAAAATTAAAAAGTCCTTGAAAGTAGGTAAGTATATTTTCTCTTAATTAAATTATTCACTGGAAGTGTGATTTTTATCGTGTATAGTAAAAATAATTATAAAATAAATTATAGTTTTAAAACAAACTAGAAAACACGCTTTTATAGTGAATCGAACTAAAAATTAAATATATATATATATATATATATATATATATATATATATATATATATATATATTACTTAAAAGTAACACACATATACAAAATTTAATACTTATCTTGTTAATTTGTAAGGTTTATAATTATGATCGTATTGTATCTTTAGTGCCAAAAAGTGCATTATTATTGCATTCAATACATTATTATTTTTAGGGGGGGCGATAAAAATTATGATTGGAAACTGGGTCGCCAGTAGTGAAAGTTTGAGAACCACTGATTTAGAGACATGGATTATTTTTAATGTGTAAGCTGTTTTCTCCCCTTCAAAGAATTTATTTATATGCGAAAAGAGGAAGAATATTGCTCATAAAACTGGAAGGTACTTTTTTTACTATTTGAGAAAAAATCAAACTGTTTTCTTTTCGGTATATTTGTTTCCATTACAGTCAAAGATACAGAATCATATACTTCAGTCAAATTTTCTTGTTTAATTTTTGATCAATAAATTTATTGAGGCAAAAAATAAAAATTGTGATTTTAAATTTGTTATTTATTAATTTATTTACAATTGCTTATGCCAGTGGTTCTCAAACTTTTTCACCTCATGGAACCCCTAGAGCATGAAGGTGCTTTCAAGGAACTCGTAGAGCTAGAAAGTCTTTTCGTGGAACCCCATTCCATACACATACTTTTGAAGAATATATCTCAAAATAATATTTAAAGTAGATCAACATGTTATTTTCACTTTATGTAAAGGCAATTAAAATATTATTGCATTTATTATTAGAAAATTATAATCTATTTTTAATATAGTTTTACTCATTTGTAATATTAATTTGTGATCCAAGTGTCACTTATCCATGCATTGTTTAATAACTGGAATACGTGCTTACTTTTTTTCACACAAACTGTGGAAGTCTAGGTCTATTGAGATTAAATGCAATCGCATTACATATTCCGAGTTTAATTTGTTTTATACTTTGTTTTTGTTGCCACTCACGTTGAGAAATATATTTCATTTAAACACAATGCTCCGAATGGCATTAAAATGCTTATAGCTAGCTGTATATGAGAAAACCCATGTATTTCGTATGAATTTTCAACCTAAAATTCAGATACGGTTCTTGTTAAATTTAAATTATAACGTCAAATATGTTGATATGTTGTTTTTTCTCCTTCATTATAGGTATTTTTACCACAAATATAAAAAGGTTAATTTTCCTTCAGAAAACTATTTAGTTTTGCAAGGCATTTTGTTAACTAACGAGTTTAAATTATCTTGTGGAACTCGAGATAGTAAACAATAGAATATTATCAATTTAGAAGGATATATATATATATATATATATATATATATATATATATATATATATATATATATATATATATATATATATATATATATATACAGTCAGGTCTCGTTTTATGCGGTAGATACGTTCTACCGAAAAACGCATATAAAAAAATCGCATTAAAAAAGACATTACTTGAATGGAAAAAGTAGGGATACGTTCCTTAGTTTTCTAAAATCGCATAAAACCAAAACAACTAGTTAAAATTAACTTAAAACCGCATAAAAAAATTGCAGAAATGAAAAGAAATGGGCTGCATGATAAATTAGTTCGAAAATGTCTGAAAGAAATTCATACAAAAGCTAAAAAAAAAAAACTTGTATTCAAACCTTAATTCATTTTATTTTATGGAAAAGTAATACACATAGTTTTGCATTTTTATTCATTATCGCTATCTGATAATGGTTTGCACCGTTTGCGAAGTGGTTCCAAATCACCTTCATCATCAGAAGAGACTGTCTCTGCAATAGATATTTGCGGTAAAGGCTACGGATTTTCACAAACTTCATTCTCGTTCTGTGTAGCTCTTCCTTTTCTGACAATGTAATCAGTAATTAAACTTTGCGACGAGGATTCTTTTATTTTTTTTATATAGTTCACGATATCCAGACATGCAGTTCTGCAGCTCACGTTGTAATTTAGAGGCTCGTTCAGATTTGGGGTCATTAATAAGAAAATGATTTTCTAATTTACTGCAAAGTTGAAGACCCTCTTGAATTAATTTTCCAGTGAGGGGAGTTGATTTTTCTTCCTCATCATTATCACCTTCTAGACCTACGATGCCGTCTACAGTTAGATCTAAAGTTAAATCAATAATATCATTGTCACTTAATGCATCATCCACAAGCAATTCATCTATATCATCGTGGCTAAAGGTATTAAAACCATCTCCTCCAATTTCATGTGCCAAATTAACTATTTCATCTGATAGTGTCGATGTTTGAATGGTTGTATTGTCTGTCACACATTCTGGTCAAATCTTTTTCCAACAGGCATTTAAAGTTCTAGGTCTTATTTGAGCGGAAGCAGATGCAACATGAATTAAACAATCAAAAATAGAAAATTGTTTCCACACATCTTTTACTGTTAAGGACTCATTTTCTAGTTTATTCAAGATGAATTTGTACGTTGTCTTAATATAATATTTTTTAAAAGTTGCAATTATGCCTTGATCTAATGGCTGAATAAGGCTTGTTGTATTGGGCGGAAGAAATACTAGTTGAACATTTGGATGTTCTAATTGTGGATGACTTGCTGCACTGTCAACAATTAATAAAACTTTAAAATCGAGAGATTTTTCTTTCATATAGGCTTCCACTTCTGATACGAAACAATTATTGAACCATTCTGTAAAAATAGCTGTTGTCATCCAGGATTTCGGGTTAGCCATCCAATGCACGGGCAGTTGTTTTAAATCTTTATCTTTAAGGGGTCGTGGTCTAAGAGATTTATTTATTAAGAGAGGTTTCAACATCCGATCTCCTGATGCATTGCTACAAAGTAATAAGGTGACTCGATCTTTACTTGCTTTATGTCCACTTGCAGTTTTTTCATCCTTTGCGATGTACGGTTAGGCATTTTTTTCCAATAATCCTGTTTCATCAGCGTTAAATACTTGATCTGCAGAATAGTTCCCATCTTCAATAATTTTCGCTAGCTCCTCTGGAAATATTTTTGCTGCTCCTTCATCTGCTGTCGCACTCTCCCCTGTTATCTTAATATTATGAAGTGCATTTCTTTTTAAGAACCCGGATAGCCATCCTTTGCTAGCTGAAAATTCTTTTCCAGCTTGGGAAGTGGAAGTTGATGGTTCTGACTGTTTCATTGACTTATAAAACTGAAGAGCTTTTTCTGGGATTAAATAAACACTTACAGGAATCCTTCTTTGAACTTGTTCCTCAATCCAAATTGCGATGGCTCTTTCCGTTCTTTCTAATAATACATCCCTTGTGTACGATGCAAATTTGGTGCTTAATTTTGTACCAGAAATGACCGATTTTCTTATTGCAGCTTCATTCTTTTTAATTGCTCTGACAGTAGATTCGCCTAAATTAAAATTGTTTTCCAATAGCCGTAGATCCTTCTCCTTTTCCTAAGCGATCTAAAATTGCAATTTTCGTTTCCAACGAAATTGACTGTCTTTGATTTTTTTTCTCCATTGGGCCAAATAAAATCTTAGAAAAGAAATTTTAAAAACTTACACTTACGATTTTCTAATGAAAAATAAAACTTTACGACACTCACTTTAAATTCAGAAATCAAAATTTGTTGCTTATTATATTGCAACTTAAATTCTCACTTATTAAAGTGAAACTTTTATAAAAATGAACCAGGCACCGCTAAGAGAAAATATAATTTCGAAATAATGATATCGTATCGGTATACTACTGAAATAACGAATGCGAATCAAAGACGATCGCAGCCGAGCCGCAGACGTAAGCACCAAAAAGATACGGAAATTCTCGGAATACTACGATCTACGTCTCAGTATAAAAAAAATAATAATAACAAAAATCTAGAAATGTGTGGAATACAAACCGCACAACTTCAAAATCGCATAAAAAGAGACCTGACTGTATATATATATATATATATAAATAAAGCATTTTAATATCAATTTATTATATTATAATGAAAGTTTAAAAAGTGTTGCATAATAAAGTTATTATATATAAATTAAATTTTCAGTTTTAATGAGTCGGACAAGCTACATATACTTATAACTATATAAACATGATAGAGATCGTGAATCCATTTTGAATACCCATTTATTTCTTCTCGAGTTTTTCATTGTGATTCATAGAACCCCTGGGTATGCCTCATGGAACCCTTGGGATTTGAGGAACACAGTTTGGGAGCCACTGGCTAATGCAATCTGAAAAACTCTATAAGAACGAATTTTTAGAGTATAATTATTTATAGGTATACGAAAGAGATTAGAAACATTAACAGATTTTTAATGCTGAAGTATGTTCGAGTTATTAGATATTGCTAGGGGTTAAGAATAGAAAGAATACTCTAGTGTGAGTAAAAACAATTAATTTTAATTGTATATTATACTGTCCCTGTTTTAACAAAAAAAACTCTTAATATATGTAATATGTTATAAAATATATCGCTTACTTCTATCAAATTTAGTTTTAATTAAAATTTTCATGTTTATCTACATTTATGTCAGTTGTAACTATTATTGGTGATTAAATACTTTTCATGATAAAAATAGAATATAAAATGTTAATTATTTTCATTGAGGTAATAAATCATTGAATTAGTCCGAATCATGTAATGAGCCAAATAATTACAACAAATTCACTCATATCTGGAACACTGCATAAAAGTTTTTAAAAACTTAAAATTCTTTTGAAAAAAAGAAATATAATTTTGAATAAACCCACAGCTTTCCCTAAAGTCCAGTGAATGGAAAAAGTTACCGATCTTTCCCTTTTTTTATGAAACCAAACGGGAAGAAAAAACAAGGTTTGAAAACACCCCAGAATACTTTTTGTTCGAATTTCTTCTCTTCCCCCCCCTCTTCCATTTTGTGATAATGAGATAGAAGAAAAAATGGCTAAGAGAGATAAGGCTTCTGTTATCGTTTGGTAAAACTTCTATTCCTCCTATCTCTTTTGACATCACATTTGGAGTTGAATGAATTCGATTTGTGCTGTGTAAGATGAGATCTGAAATTTTTTCATCTAAATTTTTTTATTTACTCTTTTAAAAAGTTAGCGTTTTTTCCTTATTTTCCCATAAAATGAAAATTTTTAGTTGCTCGACAAACGCTAGATAAGATTTTACTTAATGAAAGTCTGTTAGTTCTTCGATCTAATGGAGTAGCTGACTTGTATGGATTCGAATCCTGAGCCATAAAGAGATACCATGTGATTTTGAGTACAAAAGAGATATAGTTGAATCTTATGGCTTTTAAAATCCTTCTTAGAAGAAGAGTGATTATTCAAGATAATGAATTCTAATTATGTATTTAATTTTACAAAACGCCCTCTTGGAAAACTTAAAAATGTGTATACTTTAATTTGCTGCTTGCTGAAATATTTAGAAAGGGAAACATTACGGTGTACTTCTGAATTTTATCTGATCCGTGTATAAGCTGACAGTGAGTTTTTTCTTCAAAATGTTATCCAAAATTCGAAGCTCGCACAGCAGCCGAAGTGAAAAAAATAAAACAGATAAAATTCATGGAGTATTTTCCAGTAGAATTACTGTAAAGTAAAACGCCAAAGGTGATAGTTATTTTTTGTAACCCTATCTTCGGCTTTTTCGGTTTTTTCTCCCATTTTTTTGTTTTGTTTCCTTGTACGCTATCTATGATAATAACGCTTTCTGAGATTAATTTTTTCAGAAAATGAGCGGAGAGCGAAATTTGTATACGGCAATTGATCGTCGATTTGTTTCTTTATCTGGAATGTAAACTCTCTGCATGGTGATTGTCAGTCGTGAACCCAGTTTATATTCAAAAACGAAAAATTCATTAGAACAACACAAATTCAACATTTTATTTTAGCGAATTCCATCAACTACATTTTTTGGCTCGTTGCCAAAGACAAAATACAAAAGTAGCTCGTTCAAAATGTTATCTCGTGATCGCAAAACCGAGTAATTTAATAACATTACTGTGTAACCCTGACACCTTCCCCCCGAGAGTCCTATTAGATCCAAAGATCAAATATGGCTAAAACAATCTAAGGGTCACACGTTACACCCAAAATGAAACACTGTTTAGTCACTATCTTAATATTATACATTTACATAAAAATACTCAGCATTAAATTTTACACAAATATTCTTCTTAACTTAATCATCTAACAATAAAGCTAAGAAAATGTTTAAACCCTAAATTAATCTTAAATCCTTCTTAAAGTTCTTATTTAATTACAGTTTACATTTACAGTCTGGATAGCGCATCTGCATTAACTAGTTTAGATCCTTTCATGTGGCTTGCTTCAATGTCATGGCGTTGAATGGCCATCGCCCACCTCTGCAATTTCTGCCATTGGGGTGCAGCACTAGTGAGGAATACTAGAGGATTATGATCGGTTAGTAAGAAAGTCTTTGCTCCACACAGTAAAGTTTCAAATCTTTTTAGAGCCCTAATAATAGGCTTCCCTTTCGATTGTTGACAACTTTTATTGGCTTCGGTTAAGTTTCTGGCTCCTAAAGGTTATGGGATGAATGTTGTCTTCTCCATCCAATTGACCTGGACAGCATCCGACCGCCGTCTGAAAGGCATCCGTATGCAAGTAGTTCAGTTTCTCTATGTCTGGGACCTGCAACTCTGTAATTCCACATAGTGCTGTCTTCAACCTCTTGAAAGCATTTTCAGCCTCCTTGCTCCATGGAATCTCATTAGGGACGTTCTTTTTAGTGAATTCCGTCAATGGTAGAGCAATTTTTGCAAAAAGTTCGGAATATACTGTCTATAAAAATTGCACAATTCCAAAGCACTTCTCAGTTGTTTGTTGGTCGTTGGTGCCTGTAAGTTCTGAATCACTTTTATATTATTTCTTTGTCAGGGGAATGCCTACCTTAACCAATGACATGTCCTAAGTATTTAACTTTTTGTTTTGCAAACTCACACTTTCCTAAACTCACTGAGAAATTAAAATGCTCCAATCTTTTGAAAACTTCTTCTAGATGATTTAAATGTTCTTCCCACGTATCAGAGAATATTGCTAAATCGTTGATATACGCACATGCAAAATCAGATATAGTTTGAACCACTTTAGACATGGCTCTCTGGTAGGTTGCAGAAGCGTTTCTTAACCCAAATGGTAACTCATTCCATTGGTACTGCCCTCGATGAGTTCGGAAGGCTGTTAGATTTTTGCTGCTGTCTTCCATCGGTATAGACCAATATCCTTTCAACATATCTAGTACAGTAATGAATTTTTTCTTCCCTACTAAGAAATTCAACTCCATCATATTCTGCATTGGATATGCGTCCGGTACGGTAAGGACATTCAAGCTTCTGGGGTCAAAAGTACGCATTAATTTTTGCAATCCAACTGGTACGTGTTCTTGTATTCCTTCATTCTGAGAATTCCTCTCTCTCCTAAAACCATTACTCCTCATCGATGCTTCTATCTTCAACTTCTCTAATTCATATTCTCTTTCTTGACGCTTTATTTCATCTTCTCTTTCTTAGCGCTTTATTTCACCTTCTCTTTCTTGGCGCTTTATTTCATCTTCTCTTTCTTGGCGCTTTAATTCATCTCTCTCTTGGCGCTTTAACTCATCTTCTCTCTCTTGGCGTTTAATTTCATTTTCTCTTTCGCTTACTATTCTGTGTAATAATTCTTTTGCGAACACCTCTTCATACTCCTTACTTGCTACTATCAACTTTTTTAAAGCAGGAACTTTCATTTCTTCCGTTACAGTTTCTCCTAATTCTTCCGCGAAACACTTCAAATCTACCTTCAAAGGTCTTCCTAAAAACGCCATTTCTCATCCACTTTTAAAATAAACTTCCTCAACTGTACAACTTATTAACAATTTACTAGAGATTCAAAATTGTTCACTTACTACTAAATGTTGGATATAATTGAAATTCCCTCACTTCAGCACAGTTTCGATGTAGCCAAGTTTCAAAACAGTTCACGATTCTCAATCTTGATAACAATTCAAAATCCTTTCTTCAAAACTGTTCTAAATCCTTAATCTTGGAAACAATTCGAAATCCATTGGGGTTTCCTGGCACAAATGTCAGTCGTGAACCCAGTTTATATTAAAAAACGAAAAATTCATTAGAACAGCACAAATTCAACATTTTATTTTAGCGAATTCCATCAACTACATGTTTTGGCTCGTTGACAAAGACAAAATACAAAAGTAACTCGTTCAAAATATTACCTCGTGATCGCAAAACCGAGCAATTTAATAACATTACTGAGTAACCCTGACAGTGATCATATGCATTAAGACATTCCAATGAATAAATGTAAACCATACGAAGTATTCAAAAACTCAGATTCTGACATTGACTGAAAGAGTTATGTTTTTTTTTTTCTCTTAGAAAAAAAATTCATTTAAAATTACCCCAAAAGTTAAAAGATTAAAGTTGCTTGCGCGTGACGAGTGAAAAATGTTTTAAAACTGTTTCTAAAGCTATGTTTTTACTAAGATTATTGGATCCACATATTAACCCCTTACTTTAACATTAAAAGGACACAGTACGATTCAATTGACAAAAATCGATAAAAAAAATAAAATATAATTTTTTTCTTAAATTATTTTTTATATACTTTTCTATACTCTCACAAAATTTGAAAGTTCTAAGTTTAAAAAACGCAGTGTCCTGCTAACTTTTTATTCACATCCCAATCGCTGACCAAAACTTTAAACTGACATCTCAGAAAGATAAAATAACTAATTTTACTTCATTTAAAATGCTAAGACTTATTTTTACTGTGCCTAATACTTGGAAATTTCTTTCACTTTTTGCTAATAGTACATTGAATGAAAGTTGGTATGCATTTTTTAATCAAAGCAATACTTCATTTTTTAAAAAAAAATAATTGGATTTAGAATTTACACATTTTTAAGGAATTTTCAATAAGCATTCATAAAAAAGAAGTATTGTACGAATACCAATTATGTTATCGCAAAACCCATAAGAATTTTTGTTATACTTAGCCTGATGTACTTGTAAATCAAATTTCATATATGTGCGTCAATTTTTGTAGGAGTTTTAGCATTTTTTAAAATCCCTTCATAAGTTTTTTTTTCCCTTAAAAAATTAAATGGTTACTTTTTTATGAAATTTTGAGCACAAAACAAGTTTTACATCATACATATACATTGGAAGCATCCAAAAATTTATGAAAATCATTAAATTAAAAACAAATTGTATAAATCGTACCATGTTTCCTGAAAAAAGTTCCAAAACTTCTCAACTAAAAGACGTAAATATAAGGTATATATAGGAATAAATATACTTATATAGATAGATATTGGTATAATTTTGATTTTTTCTTTTAATTTTCAGTAGGAAAGAGATAAAAGTACACATAAAGTTAAGCGGATACACAATGCCATTCAATTTTGGCAATGAAGATGGTTCACTGACTAATGAATTGCAATGGCATATTTTTTTAAAAAATGATATTTTAAACAAGGTTTGGGTCTTTCAAATCTCCATTATGTTAAAAAAATTGCTCATTGTGCTTACATGTACATTCATACATGTGCATGTATGTTAATGTGGTTTTATGTGTTTTGTACGCATTTATGTCGATGTATGAATACGTTTATACTTACGTGTGGATATAAAAAAAATAACGATGTTCTTGATATCGCTTTACAAAAGTAATTTTATTTTAGATTTTTCCATTAATCACACAGACATTTTTATCTTTATTAAAAAATAAGCTATTTGACTATATTATCCGAAACTATTTTCTCAGAGGCTTTCTTAACAATTACTTTTAGTCGTAATACAGCTGTTCTAATGTGAAAGACTAAAAAAAATGGATTTTTAATCTAATTTACATCAGTTCTCACCATAATTTATAAGAAAATGTCTAATGTGAAGAAAATTCTTTAAACAGATTACTATGCTTCAAGGCCAATAATTTTCGAAGAGCACAACGATCATTTTTGAATTGTTTTTCTCTGTGAAAACGAAGTATGGAATTTTAGGGATTCCTGTAGGCTTTAACGTCAAATATTTTCAAAATATCATCAATCATAGGTGCTTTGAAAAGTATGCAATCAAAACAAAGGAATTTCTTTTTTTTTTCAAAACTTGAAAGTTTTGCAGGTTATTGAAGAATTTTTATTTTCACGAATTGTTACCTTTTTATTATTCTTTCATTCAGTGTATTGAAAAACAAAGTGAGCAAATTCTTATAAACAGGGATAGCTAAGCTAAGCATATTCGATTCATTTTAAATGTAATTTATTTTCTTATTTATCAAATTCTGAACATTTCTTTAAACATAGAAAAATCTTGGTTTATTTTAAAGATACAAGTAAATATTTCACTTAAAGTCTTATGGAATATTTCAAACTCATATTTAAAAAATTTAAAATTTAATTCAAAATGTATTTGAATTTTTTAGACATTTTCACACCGATTTATTTACTAATTTTGTTTTTAAGATGTCCGACTACGTTTGGAAAGCTTATAAATGAATAATGTTTTTGATATTTAGTGCCACTTGAATGAGGTGGATATATTATTACAAGAAAATTTATTTGAATGCAGTTTCTTTGGCAAAAAGGAAGGCATTTAACTTTTATGAAAAATGCTTTGATGATAAAAAAAATATTTTGCCCATACACAGTTAAGACTTCTCAACTCAGACTGAACTCAAGGTTTGTAAATCCCTTTATTTTCTGAGTTAAGATCAATTGGAATAGTAAATGGCGAGTTTTGTTGAAATTTCCGTATTCTGATATATTAAAATGTGAATAAATCTACTCTTAAATTATTTATCAGGCTCTGTGAAGAAATCTTATATATATATATACATATATATGCTCATGTGTCCTTCATTCTATGATCTTTCTACTGTCTATGTGTTTTTTTTAATGTGATTGATGAATGTTTAGCTCTTGTTTGTAGAGAATTAGACTATACACACACACACACACACACACACACACACACATATATATATATATATATATATATATATATATATATATATATATATATATTATTATTATTATTATTATACAAAACATTTTTCATAGAAATAGAATGTTTTAAAAATATATCCTTTTTTCTGCATTTTTTGCCAAAAATTTGATTTAAATAGTTTGTTATTGTAGTAATATTTTAAGACAATTTTGCATGTATATTCTAATTCGGTACCTCAATAATTGTGACAGGATTTTAATCTATTGGAAATTTTTTATCTTTTCTCATTACTTAATGATTGTCTTTAAGCCAATTACTCTGAATTTTTAGAAAATTCAAGGAAGATATGTTGACTTCAACAATATTTACTCTTTTAATACTCTTAGATTCATGTGACTAAATAAAGAAATTTTACAAGTTGAAGAAATCTCCCTTCTCAAAATACTTTTTTTATTTATTACAAAGTAAACTTGATGGTATTCGAAGAAATTTCTTAAAATTTTAAGATTTTCGCCATTCTTAATTACTTTTTTAATCAATTGCAAAAAAAGTTTTAAGTTTTATAGTTGATTTCATAAGATTTTCATGGGTTTTTTTTTGTTAGAAGCAAAAGATTCTTACATATATATTACGTGATACCTTTTATTAACATACATATTAAGTCAGTGTTTCTCAAACTGTTGGGGGTGCCCCCTTAAAGGGGCATGATCATTCCATAAGGGGGGGGGCTCAAGGATATTAAGAAATCGAAAACAAAAGATTATTTTTTAAAAAAATATTAATTTACTGAAAGTAAACAAGCAAAATACATTCTGACGTAATAAAAAATAAAATTAACATTTGTACTGATATGATACACTTATAATGCATCAGTACTGCACAATGTATTTTAAATTAATTGAACAATACTAAGTTAAGAAAAAGTTTAATGATTACCAGTGACCCCATGGGCTTGTCATATATAAAAAAATTACACCCAAAACTTAACACTTATCTTAATAACTCGTAAGGTTTAGAGTTAATCAATTGCCAACTAAAAGTCACGTGTTTCGCTCCCCAGTGCCCCTATTTTCCATGAAGGGAAGCTTAGGGGATGTATTGGGGGAAGGGGAAGAAAAGGAATAAATAAGGAAATCCTTCACAAACACTTTCAAAGTCCTTTTATTGCATTCTGAAGCCTTTGGAGTAATTTTATGGATTTCAGTGCACTAAAAAGATCGTACTTCGGAAAGACGTATATATACGTCCAGGGAAATTAATGTTTTGGCTGAGCGAGACATTTATATACGCAGGTGGCACTTAAGAAAAGTCCTTGTATAGTATTGTAGCTTTAGAGAGTGTAAAAGTTACTAAATTCAATACATTTTTATTTGTATGGAGGGGGCGCGATGAAAATTATGGCTGAATATTGGGTCGTATATATATATATATGGTGGACTAGGTTAAATCTTAAGAAATGATAATTTTTAAATACAAATTTTATGTAATTAAAAAATTCATATAGAATATATTCTAATATGGAGGAAAAAAGATATTATATTTAGGTGGGTTCACTTTATTGCTTTCCTTTAAATACACTAACGTAAATTTGAGAAGAAAAGTAAGAATTTCATAGTATTAACGATAACTTCCTGGTAGACAGATGCCTTAAGAAATTTAGCTTCTATGTCGGAAAAACAAAAGCAATGTTTTAGTAATTCGAATTTATCTTAATTAAAATAATAGAAAAAAAAGAATATAAGGCTTATTTATAATCAATTCATGGATTTTATTGAGATCTCTTTAAGGTGTTCGTAAAATTAAACTTAAAAATATTAAATATGTCATCCATGTGTTTATGAAAGGAAACAAAAATGGAGGATGAAAGAACAAAGCAAAAAAACATGATTAATTTGTTGTAATTAATTGCTTACACAAATGTGGTAAATTAATTTTTCATATAATTTTATTTCCCATTTTTATATGACAAACGATTCATTATTTTCTTTTGTTTCTCTTCTATTTTTCCTCCCAAGTGATTAGATTTATTCAGATAATATAAAAGTTCTTCCGCAAAAGAATTTTCGAACAATTAACAACAATTTATTATTAACTTGCATGGTTCTACAAGTATTTCGAGGTGTCTCCCTTTGAAAAGGACTTGGAAATTTTATCCAAGAAGAATGCCACTAGAATAATGATTAATTACTTAATAATTCCCTTCACTTCATTTATTCACTCTGTAATAAACATAAAATAAGGCTATAAATAATGCTTTCTTTTGATTCAAGATGGCGGAAATATTCAATTAATTAGATGGATAAAACTGACGATGTAAAATAAACCTTTGTATTTGTTTTCCAAAGGTAAACAGGAACATCTTAAAAATTATGTATGTATAGGGCTTATGAATTTTAGGCAAGAGAATTAGGAATAAAGCTATTAAGAATTATCTCTTGTATTTATGACATTGATGCTATTTGGACTCTATCTGACAAGTTAAGTAAAATTTTAATAGAAAAGCGATAATTTTTATAAATAATTATTATTTGACATGAAATATATTGTTAGAAGTTAAAATAATAAAAACTAAAACGCCTGAAATATATGTCTTGATACATATGACACTATAGCGTAGATTCCGGCATATAACGCGCACCTTGAAAACAAAAAATAAGATCCAAATTTATGAGTGTAAGCCCGGATATAAGAATGAAACCATGATTCTTTAAAAAATAAAGAAAAGCTGAGTATAAAAAAGTAGATTTCTACATACAATGAAAATCGCTTAACATCAAATACTATCTTTCCTATTTTGGGAGAAATTTTGATGTATAACTAATATTATTATGAACCCATATACTGACCGGGTCGCAAAAATGTTCGTTGTGGGCTGCATGTCGCCCGCGGGCCACGAGCATGGTACTACATTATTCTTAAATGATTAAAATTATGTGTAAGGTTTATTTTCATTCCAAGATTTTACTATTCAGTCACATACTGTATCTAGATTTCTAAAGATAAAAGTATTGTATATATATGTATAGGTTCATTTCAAGTATTTTCGTAAAAATATGGCATGCGTCATACGGCAAATATACCTAAAAAATTTAAAATTACAATTAAAAATATGTGCTCGTTACACTCCGGAATGTTAGGCACTAGAAAGAATAGCCTTTTATGAAAAAAAAAAGGAATACTTTGAAACAAATCAAGTTTTTAATGCAGTATAAGATAATAAATGTATTACAAACAATGAAAGTAATTTCGTTCTCCATTTCTTTTTATATTTATAAACTAGAATCTATAAAATAATGAAAAATTTTAATATAAATATTTATTAATATAAATACTAATCACCCTAATTTGACTATTTAATAACCCTTAACCCCGTGTTACAAAATAAAAAAAAATATTTTCAATTTCTTTCAAACGTGAAAGGGAAATTATCTCCTAATGTTTCTATAACATAACGTTTCAGTTTTCAAAAATTGTGTCCATATATATCAATCTGAATAAGTTCCAAAACAGAATGAGAAAAAAGGAAACCACACACCATACATGCCCAACCAGAGAAAATCGAATTTATTACGAAGTTCTGAGCTCTTTCATTTTCAAAATTCTTTTATGCATACCTACGTAACGAAAGGTGATACGTCTAAAAGATATAAGTCCTCTGACAGGTAATGAGAGTAGGAAGACATTGTTGGATGACTATGATGACAGTAGAAGTATCTTGAGACGAAAACGAGATGAATGTTGACAGTTTGCCATGATACAGAATATTCCCCGTGTGAAGAAGGGTTGATTCGGTGGGACCTGAGATGAGATGAGTGGTATCATCCGCCTAATCCTTGTATCATATTCTTCGATAACTTTTCGAATGCCACAAACATTTTTCTGGTACTTAAGAGCGTATTTCATTTTATTTATTTGAAAATGTTTTTGAGGTGCTTTTATAAACTATAAGTGCGTATTTAAAAACAAAAAGTCTTTGAATAATATTTTGAAGAATTCTTAAGGGCTCTCACATGACTCTTAAACTGGAAATTTGTCAATGTTTTGAAAAACTATATGTTTCTGAGCATTTTGATACCAAAAGTTTGTTAATACTGTGAAAACTTCATAAGTTAATGAAAAATAAGTAGAGAAACTTAAACGAAAATCCTTGCTTTTTCTTATCTTTAGCTTCATTTTTCGCAAAAAAAAAAAAAAAAAAAAAAAAAACCCTTTAGCTTCCGCGCAGGATTCCTCAGAAACTATTAATGGTATCAATTTGAAATTTTATACACGTGTTCAATAAAGCTCGTCATAAGTTATACATCAATTTAAAAAAAAATTAATAGATTTTTTTATTTGAATTTTAATTAATTTTTTTCTTAAAATTTTAAAATGTTCGTTATAATTGTAGTTAAAAATATTTTTGTTTCTCTAAAATTCTTAAAAGTTAGTATAACTTCAAAAGTGAACATTTTTATACCAAGTAAAATTAATTTTGTAAATTTTTATCTATTTTGTACTTAATAATTTTGCGTCGCGTAAAATACTGATTTTCATATTTTTGAAAAATTGTCTAATTTTTATTTCCTTATAACTTTTTTAATTTATTCTCAAATTCTCTGAAATTTTAAGAAATAATATACATGTATATATGATTATCATGTGGTAAAAATTTTAAATTATTGTTTCATTTTTTGCTAAGTTACGTTGGTATAAAGAAGATGATGTTTTTTTGGGTTTTTTTTGAGGTAAGGATATTTGTTAAGGGTCATGTGAGCCCTGGGAGAAATACAGGGTTTCCGGGTTTAAAGTATCCAAAAGTAATGGTTCATTATTACGGAACTAACTATCAGAATGTAACAAACTGTTCCTTCATGGATTGGAAGGCTCTCCGAGTTTTTTGGGGTCTAGCCCGATTGGCAGCACCTGCGCGGATTATTCACCAATCGCAGACGATAAGCCTTTTACACTGACTTCATTAGTAAAGATGTGGATGCCGCAATAAAAGTTGCAGTGCGTACTTTGGTTAACGGAATTTAAATCAGTCACGCGCATACAGCGACGTGTTAAAACAGAGTGTAATGTCATTACTGGCTTGCCAAATAGACTTATCAAGACTCCTACAAAATGAATCACACACACCATCAACAGTGTCTTCTATGACGAAAACTTAAGGATACATGCCAGTTTGAGATACCAAAGTTTCATCTTCTTTAAAGTTATTTCCCTTTGGCGGATAGATTTTGCTGTCGGAGAAGGGGTCCGCATTCCAATTTGTTCGAACACGTCGCTGTATTTACACGTTGTACTGTACACGTCGTGTGACTGATTTAAAATCCGTAAACCAAAGTACGCACTGCACCTCTTACAGTGGCGTCCACATCTATACTATTTAAGTCAGTGTAAAAAGTTAATCGTCTGTTATCGCCGAATAATGCGGCCGATCAGACTAGACTCAAAAACCTCGGAGAGTTTTCCAATCCCTGGATGAACATGTGACGAATCTGTACGGAACCTTTCCACTAATCTTCTTAGACGTCTTTTTGGGGAATATAAATTCGCGTTTATATATATTATTTTCAATCAACTCCAGAAAGATGACCGGGATATGCAAAATAGATAAGGTATTTAAGTCGAGCATTGTAAGCTAGCAATGTAGATGATGGAAGGCTATTGAGCCAGCAACTTTAACTACAATCTTAGAGGATTCCAGGATATTAGAATCGTGAAGACGTCGTGCTGCTATTCGACGGAAGTAACAGAAAGCTGATATAGCCAGCGGTAAATATAATTTACGTACGCTTAAAATAAGCGTTAGTTTAGTCGAATTAGTTAAAGTTAAAGTTAATTCTTAACTCTCACTAAAGAGTTAAGAATTCGAGTACGTGTATTTCTCGGATCTCCTATTTCGGTAGATCTTACTTGATCTTGAGCGTAATTATTAATTAGTTGCATCATTCGTAATTTAATTTAGTATAAAGGTAAATCCCTTTATTGGACGTAACATAAAAGTATTATATATTATTAGAGTTTTTTGGAGAAATTGAAAATAATAAATAAATATTATTATTATTCCAATGGCTCTTAGTAGTTCTTTGCCTCCAATTAATCTTGGTGTCCAAGCTGAGACCCAGGGGGGTCTTCACAAACAGTTAATTAAATTCTGATGGGTATTTCCGTAATAATAAGCCATTACTTTTGATATTTTAAGCCCGGACATGATTACAAATCGATTACAAGATTTTGTTTTAGGATCATTCCTCATGGCCAACCGAAAATTTGAAAATCGTTAGAGACCTCATTCAGAGGTTCTCAAACTTTCTGTCTCATCGACCCCTTGCCATGTTTTTCGATTATGACTAGACCCATGTTTACGTAATATTGAATTTTGGCAAATTTATCAACTTAAGTATTTTATGGACAACTGGTATAGAGCTGTTTAGTTTAAAATATTTTAATTTCTAACTGTAGAAAAGTATAGTGTTTAAAGATTGAGAAACACGCATGAGAATTAAATAAAAATTTAATTAATACATAAAATAACTGAGTAAAAAAACGAATTTTTTTAATGAGAGGGATGAATCTGATGCTTCAATAGCAAATTTTCAACATTTGGCATCAATCATGTCTGGTTTTAGACCTAAATCTTCTCGGTCAGTATAGTGTTCAGTTCTTTTTTTTTCTTCTTATTTCTTGAAAACCGCGCTGAAACTCCTAGGAAACGTGATTAAACACTTTCTCACTAAATTCTATAATTCGGTATAAATAACAGGTATATCTTTTTAAAGCCAAAATTGCTGGCATCTGTTTCTGATCTTTACTTTGAGGTATTCGTTAGTGCCTGGAAAAAAATATTAATTTTTTTATCGGAAATAATTATTTTTTAATAACACTCAGAGAAATAAAGTCTGAAGATCCGCAATTTTCTATGCAAATAGCTTTGGTGTGCCGACCACTGTGCTAGAGATGTGTTAATTCAAATCCTTCTAATGGTTGTTTTGAAAATTAACTTTTATCTTGAAAGCTTTCGACTCACCTTGGACTGTTACCTCTGAAAAGACCCAGAAAACTCCATCTTTATATTTTTATCAAATAAAAATATAGCTGGCGTAAAGGAATATAGTAATTAAGCATGTTAACATATGGTCTAGTAAAATGTGGTAATGTATTTCAAAACATGGTTAACATGTACCTTTTTATCGCTGCCTCTCTCTCTCTCTCTTAAAGGGATCTAATATTTCCTCTTGCGAAAGGGATCTTAACTGACTTTATTCCACTATCGTATATATATATATATATAAATATCGAATTTCAAAATATTCTTTCCAAATGGAAAATTTACGGCATTAAAATATTTTTCAAATGCTTAGATACGCGTTTACTTTGCCACACAAGGGACTTTTATCTCCATTAAACTTTATTTATCTTTTATAGATCGAAAAATCTTTTAGAAAAAAATATCCATGTAATATTTCAAGTTTAACTATCCTGCACGATATCTCACAAACATTTTCAATTTCACCTATCTGTCACGATTTAACATAAGTTTGCACAAATGAATCTCTAATGTTTATAAGAGTATAAGATTGATTTTATTATTAAGAGAATAAAGATGATCCGTATTAAGGGGACTTGGTACCCTTTGAGCAAACTTCTTTATTTACGTATTTAAAAATTATATTTTAGCATTTTATACAATGTTTCTATTCAAGTAAATGTTACCAGATGAAAATTTTCATGTATTATTCACACAATTTTAAAAATTTAAATTTTTTGAAGAAAATTGGGAAAATTTTAAAATCCTACTCCTTTTGTAAAAATCAATTTTTTGACCTGAAATTTTTTTATAATATTCTTATGGATGTTCTAAACAACTTTAGGGATCGATTTTAGAATAACTTTATTCGTTTTTGAGAAAAAAAATAAAATGTTGATATACAGGCTAAAAATCAACGAAAAAGCCAACATGTCATATTTTATTTTTTTAAAAAAAAGTATTCCGTTTATAGGAAAACGGATCCCTAATTTTGTTATATGCCTTATTTTTAACATACAGGAAAAAAATGGAAGTGATTGGTAAATAATTGTCGAAGGAGTAGCATTTTGAATGCACTAAGGTTTCGAAAAACACAAACTGAGAAAAACCAGTTTAAAGTTTATAATTCTGAAAAAATAATTATTGTAAGCTTAATTAAACTTTAAAAACCACTTTAAGATATTAGTTATACGTTTTTCTTTAAAATAATTGCATTTTCATATTTTTTCAACCCACACATTTTTATAAATGATCAACTTTTAGAGAGTACTAATTGCACAAGAAAATTCAAGAAAAACGCTAAAAATTTTTTTTTTTTCTGTCACGCCAGAAAATTTAGCTCTTTTTCTTCTTATAATATTAAAGTATTATATTTGTATGAAAAATATATCAGGAATAAGAACTGAAATTATAAATTTATTAATATAAAATGCCTTAATTTTAAATTTTTACATGCACACATTTCATAAGGAAGAAAAATTACATTATTGTATTGCCTCGGAAATATTCTGCTTTTAATACTACACATTCTTTTTTTATAGTTATTATTTCTATTTATAAAATAGATTTTTTTATCATATTTTTTAGCTTTTTTTTTCTAAAAAGTGGGTGTGGCTGAATTGTCTAATTTGTTTTCAAATGAAGTTTTATTCAACTTCTAACTTTCCGACATGCACAAGTGATATATCAATCGAAAGATAATAATGCAAAGAATAAGATTAAATGAAAATAAAAAAAAACGATAGGTTTGTTATTTTTAGGGTGCCAAGTCTTCTTAATATCCGCTTATTGAATGTAACTATAGAATTCACTAAGCCCTAGCAAGAGCTACCCATTTAATCGAAAATTTTATGTCTAAGTACGTTATGGAAAATTATTTTTTCTGCAGTTGATCCAATTATGTAACTATTGATAAGTTTAAAAAATGAGTAAAATCAGGAAGAAACATTTTCCTTGTCGAAATTTGATGAAACTAGTTCAGCGTTTCTCAAACTGTGTTGCGCGCCCCCTAAGGGGGCTTGATAAACCTATGTGGGGGGCGCGAGTATATAGAAAAGTCAAAAATGAAATATTATTATTAAAAGTAGTTAGTAATTTACTGAAAGGAAGCAAATTAAAATATATTCAGACATAATAAGAAATGAAATATGCATTGACACTGTTATAATATACTTATAAATGTATCGCAAAAAGTATTTGGTAATTAATTTATCTATACCAAATTAAAAACAAATTTAATAATTTCTAGTGTTCCATGTGTGGGCTTGCCCAATACAAAATAATATACCAACTTTAACACTTATCTTGATCACTTGTACGGTTTATAATTAGTTATATTGTAGTTTTAAGTCAAAGTGCATTATTATTTCATTCAATACATTGCTATTGCAGGGGGCAATGAAAATTATTATTTGAAAATTGGGTTACAAACATTGAAAGATTGAGAAGCACTGAACTAGTTTAATGTTTGTTAAACGAAGTAAAAATCTTATCTAATCCTTTGCATAGGATTTTGAAATATAATGCTAATATTTTGATAAATTTGTTTTTTCTCGATAATATAAGTAATTGGTCCCAAATTTAATTTCAAAACCAATTTTCTAGATATATAATTACTCAGCATTATAATTTATGGTCATAAAAACAATTAGTACAAAAATAATCTAAGAAAGAAGGTTGTAATCTTCTGATTTATTATAACTGGCATGTTCTGATGTGTAATTTTATGCTATTGAAATGTTTGCAAGGATCACATTTTAAAACGCAGGTGGCTCGGTGTCTTAAAGGTAACGTGTCTTCTTCTTGAGCCCAAGGTTGCGGGTTGGATTCCTGCTGAGTCGATTCATTTTCTGGATGTCATATGATTAATTGGCATGTAAAAGATTCATTGAGTATCAATTTGGCTTTGGTACTCTTGGCGAAAATTAAATCAGGGCAATATTTAGCACCCCATTATATTTTGAATTAAAATTAATTCGAGCATCGAAATTTGATACCGAGGGATGCCAAAAGAGGAGGCCACCATGAAATGGCTCTCCCAATTGTGGGAGTTTCTGTGCCTTCAAAGGCTTAGTTACCAATATGTAGCCCACATGGGAAAAATCTACTTTAAAAACAAAATTTTAAGACGATTTACAATCGCAAACACTAAATGCTTGTACATAGCCCTCTTAACTCACCATCGCTCATCCATCCAGTATACGCCCACTGCTATGCCGTAGGGCCTGGGATTGAATTCCGGATAAGACATGGATGTTTTGTAAATGTAGAGTGTCTTTGCGGCATGAGAAATAGTTGTCGAGCCATAAGTCCTCTCGTGAAGTTGGTGGAAGTTGAAGAGAGGTGGGAGGCCCCTGATCTTCCCAGGGTATTCTCCCTCTAAATTGAGGTGGAACCGAGATAATAAATCATACTGTCATATGTATGGTGCTCAAGGCTACGGCCAACGACATGCTTACATCTAGAATTCCAACCTGTCTCAGGCTCTGGCAACTTTCCATGACTACAGCAAAAACTTACCAGCGACATTTAGTCTAACAAAGAGGTTGCAATGTAAGTTTTGTAAACCTGATATATGTCTTTTAATACTATTTTCATTCAAATGAGTTTTAAGAATTGTACAAAAATAAAAAAAACAAAATCTATGAACTTATAAATTATATCAATTATACAAAAATAAAATGTATGAATTTATGAATAATATAAATAATGTGATAAGCTCTTTATTATTTGTATTTAAGTCATACCAATGTATTCATCTTCCATTATTTACTATTTTTCGGGTCGTACAGTACTTTCAAATTCAGTTACACAAACGATTTTCTTATCACAAATATTATCCCCATATGCTGATGCATTTTTTTCAGCAGTTTTAAAATAATCGTTAGTAAAAATTTTGAACCTTATACTAAATTATTGATTGAGTTTCTAAATTAGAATAAGATTAAAATAATGACTTGACTTATTACTCTTGTTAGCCATTTTGAATTTCTGAGCGTAATTTTGAAAAACTCCAATGTGGAATTTCTTGTTGCGTTTTTAGATATAGAGCTTTATAGTAGCGTGAATGCAAAATAAATTGCATTTGAAAAAAAGGGAGAAAGAAAAAAGAACAAGTTTCATACTTAAGTTTTAGTATTTTTTACAGTGTTAAAATTATTTTACAGGTATTATATATAATTCCTTTCACTAGTTACTAAAATATACAAAAAAATCTTTCGAAATGAAATGAAATAAATAGTAAATTGATAGAATAGTTTATTTACTTTTTGTGTTCTTAAAATTTAATTTATTAAATTCTAATTAATACAAATATATGAAAGAGGTATTTATAAAATAATTCAAAACGTAATAAATATTCATATTGTTAGTACTTACATATTATCGCAACCTATTGGCGACATTATATGAAACAAAGCACATGATTGCCAATTCAGCGCGTATGACCAATGCGAAATTGGGGTTGCCGACTTGGCGAGTTATTTTGAATGTTGGTGATTGCTTAGAGAACACGTAAGTATAATATTGCTGTTATTATTCTCATTAATTCAAGATAATGTGTAATTGGGAACTAAAATGTATCCAGATTACAGGCTGGGAAAATAATATATTTTTTTCAATTCTTATTATTAGTTCTCTCTCTCTATATATATGTATTTACATATCTTGTTCAAGTTTTCAATCACTAATAGAATACTTTCTATTCATCCATTCATGCTCACAAACACATTTGTTAAAACTTGAAGTGGACAACTCTTGATATTAATACAATTTTTTCAAACATTAGTTCATTAATTAAGTTAAAAAATGAATAACTAGCAAGAAGCACAAATAATAGTCCAACAGAATATATATAAAGGAAAATCGTTCGTTGTGTCCCTGTAGCGCTATGGATAACGCGCTGTACTTCTAGTCGAAAGATCGTGGATTTGAATCTCACCTGGGATGGCCTAATTTCTGAAAATGGGATTTCTTTTTTATTATACTATCTTATTAGAATAATTAAATTTAATTAATGAGTAAACATTAACAAAAAACAAAAAAATAGTCTAACCCCCTATAGAAAGGAAAATGGAAAATTGCTAGGAAAATCGTTTTTCTATTGTGTGATTCTGTCATATGTACATATGCACATATATATTAAATGCAAGTATTTAATAAAAAGTAACCAAACTAAAATTTGTCTTTGTTGGCCTAAGTAGGAACATACTTGAAAAAAATATTGTTATATTACACTTGTTTTATCATATTCCTATAAAAGTTACTGTCAAAAAGTTCTGTGTCACATGTTAAATAACTAAAATGAACAGAACTAAAGTATTGCTTTTCTTTCAAAATCTAACTTTTTTTTTTGTTAAATAACTGCATCGCAATGTCATTGGGGTACTCTTTTTTTTATCGAAATATTACCTTTAAAGATTAAAAAACAAGATACATCCAAATACTTAATTTTCGTAAAATTTTCTTTCGCTTAAATACTTCCAATACTTTTCATGCAATAATAAATGACTTCTATCTCCATAGAAATTAATCTTGATTACAAAGTAATAAAAAAGTGACGACTGAAAATGAAGATATAAAACTAGCAAGATCTAAAGCAAATTAATTTTCATTAAGTACCGCAATGTATACGGAAGGCACAAACGGTATTAACTGTCTCATTATTTTCAATACCTTCTTCAAGGAAAAGAGGAAAAAAATAATGCATACAAAGAATTAAAAAAGAAATCGTTTAATGAAAATAGGTGTAGGAAAAAGTTAAGAATGAAAAAAGCAAACAACTTTTTTTTCAGGCTTTCATTTTTTTTTTTTTTTTTTTTTTGCTTATGTGGATATACGAAGAAAAAATAAAGGAAAGGAGACAGTAGGGTGTATGTTTTAAATTTATCTTCCTTAAATGTCCCACAACCCTCAGGAGAGCTGAAAGGTGTGCTATTCCTCACAAAAAAGCATTTCATCTTCGTCAATGAATCAAATCTCATTTTAACCAGACGACAACGCTTTCCGCTCCCGAGTTGAGCAATTCGTCTTCTTCTGGTCGTGGAAGAAAAAAAGGACAAAACAAATGCGAAAAAGACGAAATTATATCACCAAACGCCCGAGCGTAAGAGAAAAATTGTCGTCTGCAAGAGAAAATAATATTCTTTTTCTTATTATTTTTGTTCCGAAACGTATTTTCTCTGTATAATCTTTTGCAGATATGATGCCCTGGTCCTGTCAACATTTTTGAATGTTCCGCTAAGTGTATTGGACATTCTACATTTTGATGAAATAAGAAGCCAATTTAAAAAGAATATTTTTATCGCATTTCTTTTTTTCCTTGTTGCTTTATATAATGAGCCTAAACTTCGCCTCCAGGGTTTTTGGACTTGATAACGTAATTTTGAAACGTGAAGACTTCAAGTGAGTTTTATCAATGTCAAATGAAAGTTTGTGCTGCAAGGTACATTTATTTAAAATTTCGTAGTCCATATTGCTTTTATGGAATCATGTTCTTCATTTTAAAAGAGATATTTTCTTTGGAGTAAAATGAATATTTCAAGTTATTTTCTTTTCGAGGTATACATTTAAAAAAATGATATACAGTGGGCCCCAAAAGTGTTCATACACTTACAATTTCTTATAAAATGTAATGTTTTCGACTAATAAAATTAATATATTGTAATTCTAATTTTTATGATATCTGCAACTTGTTTTTAATGGAATGACATAATTAATTTTTTTTAAAAAATAGTATAACTATTTTTTTAAAAAATTAATGTAATCAAAAATCTACTAAAAAAATTAAACCACAAAAGTCTACGTAAACTTAACAAAAAAATCTCAACTTAACTTTAAATATTATATTTCTTTCTTAATTTAGTACTTAGTAGGATATCTTTTAGTGTCCACAGCAAGAAGAATGGAGGAAAATCGATGCAGAAATTACAAAAAACTGTTTAAACCTATACCAAGACGCTTAAAAGTTGTTGTGGACACTAAAAGATATCCTACTAAGTACTAAATTAAGAAATAAATACAATATTTAAAGCCAAGTTGAGATTTTTGTTAAGTGTACGAAGACTTTTGTGGTATAATTTTTAATAGCTTTTTGATTATTAATTTTTTTAAAAAAAATAGTTACACACTATTTTTAAAAAATTAATTATGCCATTTCATTAAGAACCAGTTGCAGATATCATAAAAAATTACAATTACAATATATTAATTTTTATTAGTCAAAAACATTAAATTGTATAAGAAATTTCAAGTGTACGAACACTTTTGAGGCCCACTGTATATTAAAAAAGTGAGAGTGAGAGAGAGAGAGAGAGAGCTATTTTTTTCCAAGCCATTTTTTTTCTCAGAGAACATTTTAAAATTAGTGCATATTCACATTCAGTAATCTTTTTCATTTTAAATATTCTACACTTTTTATATGAAAAGCCCCTTAATATTGCAATTTTATACTTGTTTGTGTTTCATGAAGTATTTTTATAGAATTTTTTTCAAAAATTTCTTCATTAAATAAAAGTGTATTTTTGTTTAACCTCCTGCGTGAAAATAAGATAAACAATCATGATTACATAAAAAAATAGAGTTAACACTTTTTCTTGAAAAAATTTGTAAGCTTCTGAATTTTCTTGTTATACGAATATTGAATTTTTCTGTTGAGTGACTATTTTTTACTTAATTATGATTTTTTTTTGGCCTTTTCTTAACAGTATTTAATATTTTTCTCGGCTATTTCCTCAAAAATCATTTACAGTAGTAAGTAAATTATTATTATTAGAAACTTCTATATTAATTTATATTTTTAATACAATGGGATAACATAAAAATAATTTTTTATTATCTTTGTTTCTTACACTTACCATTGAGTTTGCATTTTCAACTCAGTTATTTTCTCTTACTTAACCATCTAATACTGACTGTTTAAAAATTAATAACTAAAAATAATCTATTCTAAACAATAAATCATTTTTTTATTCTAAGTAAGAGATGTAACAATACAAAAAATAGAGTGTGTTCTCTCTCTCTCTCTCTATAAATATATATATGTATTCGAGTGATGAGGTAGAGACCTCAACACTCGAATATCTGTAGTTAACAGGATGATACGTGGCATGCCAGGAATCTTCCAGAATGTAGGAAATTCAGAGCATCGCCTGTGTCATCCCAGCCAGATGACATCCGGGCACAATTTCAAACACCAGTTGTAGTACAAACTTTCAATGAAATGCTTTGTGCCCCCTTAATATGTTGCTGTTCCTGTTCTTTTTCTCTGCTTCTTTGTACCAAACCTTCAAACTATGGCGTTTTGGACGCTACATTGCTATGATATCACCGAGTCATTTCTGCACCTCTTACACAACCTACAAGTCTGAAAATTTGTCAGTCTGTTAGAGAATATCACCTTTCTTTTATTTATATATATATATATATATATATATATATATATATATATATATATATATATATATATATACATATACACTAGAGGACCCAACAGACGTTGTCCTGTACACACATCTTAAATTCAAAAATTCCAAATTTTTATGAATAAGCTTTAACAATTTGGACCGTTTTGAGTAAACTGTGTATTAAAAAGTTACTGCAATGTAATTATGTGCCAAGTTTTATACTTCTGGGTTGCTTAGAAGTGAAATACACACACAAACTATTTCCGATAAGAAATAATTTTAAATAAAAAAAATGTTTAATAATGTGTGTAATCAATTAGCTACACAAATAGATTTGTAGGTTAGGATAATTGTTGCCAACGCACGTGTAAATTTAATAGAAAATCATGTAAAATACTCACTTCAATTGCATACTAAATTTGGAGAATGTATAGCTTTTCATGCACACTTCAAAACTCTTCAAACACTAATTACATCTGAATGTAATAATTTAATTAACACACGATTTATTTCAACAAAATAATAACACGAAGTGACAAAATATTTTCCTGAAATGATCACAGCACCAACTGTCGGGACCAACTTGAATTATAATAAAAGATTTTTAAATATTCTACACTGCGATCGTAGCGCAGTTGGCCGGATTCAATGTAAAACATTCCAAGATCAACAATTTATAAATAAAAAATAAATTAAATAAACATTTCTAAACCGAATTATAAATCTAAACCATTCTCGAGTCCACTGGAACAGAAAAAAACTTTCATCCGAATCGGTCCAGCCGTTTAGGAGGAGTTTAGTTACATACACACGCACAGAAGAATTACATATAGAAAGATTATTTGAAAAGATATTAATTAAAAACGCTAAAAAGCGTGAATCGCGCGCGTCTGCATATTCGTAATAATAAAGACCGGGTTTGGCCAGTTTGGCTGAAAATCAATTTTCCACGCCAACTTATGTCTTTTTCAATTCCTACTATTAGCTCACGATCTCTATACATATTTTATTTGTTTGTTTGTTTATTTATTTATTTATCTTGGTGGAATTTTTAATCGTTTTAAAATACATTTTAAAGCGCTCAATTGAGATGAAATGTAATGTACATCATTATTTTGGATGACAATACAATAATTTAACTATAATTAATAAAAATTAATTGATTAAAACGAATTATTAAAAAATTACAAATACAGCCACTTTGGTGATTTAACGACCCTTTTGGCGACTTATGTCAAAATTTGAAAAAGGTTCTTTTCTCACGTGTTAAAGCATTCAGTTGAAAAAAAAATTTATATACAAGATTATTTTTGATGACAAAACGATACTTTAATGATAATTAATAAAAATTAATTACCACTTAATGTTGTGACTCTGTCATATGTATATACATATTTATACTAATTGCAACTATTTAATAAAAAGTAGCTAAAATAAATTTTTTCTTGGTTGATCTAAGTAGGAATTGATTTAAAAATTTTTTTATATTACTTGTGTGTGTTTATATCAATAGCGTTGTTACAACAATGCAGGTGAATGTTGAGTTGTATTTTTTGAATGTTTATAATTAATCTCTTTTTAACTAATTGTGATATCGGACCGAATTGTGAATCTATACCAATCTCGAATTTACTTGAACCCATACAAATATTTCATCGAAATCGGTCCAGTCGTTTAGGAGGAGTTTAGTGACAATCACACACGCACAGAAGAATTTATATATACATATATATATATATATATATATATATATATATATATATATATATATATATATGAGTGTGTATGTGTAATGTAATAATATAGATACGTAAGCTTTAACTGAGAAATTGGATGATGCAAAATCAAGTCAGCATTTCATCAGCTTTTTCCCTCCAGACACTAATTCTTCCCTATAGACTTGGTACCATCTCTGTCTAGGGGGCCAGAGAACCAGTAGAATCCTAGAAAACTCCATAAATCACGGCTTTTGGGAAATTTCACTGTTCACTATTTCTTCCGATTTTCCCCATATAAATATCATTGTTCCCCTAAGTCGGGGTTCTTTTGCCTCTTTAAAAGTATTCTAACACGTTGTACCAGTGTTTTCCCTATAAAGGAAACCCCGTACATTCAATAAAGACTTTGAATTTCATAGCTGTCTTTACTGGGTCTTGGAAATATGTCAAGCCGGTAGGATTTAAAAGAGCACCAGTAGCTAAAATGTGTTACAAGAATAAATGAACCTTAAAAAAATAACGGAAGAGATAGCGTACAATGAAATTCTCCAAAAGCTGTGATTTATGGGGCTTTCTAGGATTTTACTGGTTCTGTCCCCCTAGACGGAGGTGGTACCAAGTCTATAGGGAAGGCTTAGTGTCCGGAGGGAAAAAGCTGACGAAATGCTGACTTGATTTTGCATTATCCAATATCTCAGTTAAAGCTTACGTATATATTTTTATATTACATATATATATATATATATATATATATATATATATATATATATATATATATATATATATATAGTATAATAAAATAAAACTAAATCAAGTGAAAAAGTTGTTTAACCTACAAGGCATGTAATTATGCAAGACATATATTTATTCGAAACTTATGCTTCAGAAAAATTGTTACCCAGAAAGATGAAGTAAGTTAAAAATCTTTTAATAATAACCAGCGAAAGTAAAAGACAAAATTTAAATCGCAAGTTTTGCAATAATGTGTAAAATTTCCATAGCTAAACTTTCATTTAAAAAATCCGCAAAATATTTTAAAGAAAGAAAATTTAAATATAATGCTGTTAACTATTCTAAAAAGCTATGATGAAGAAAAGTGTAGAATATTTGCCAATTTTGAAACATTTTGAAACGGAAAAAAATATGTTAATATTGAAATAGCTCGCTTAGAGTACTTTATAAGCAAAGAAATCTGGGAACACAAGTCAAGGAAACAGGTGGTAGAAATTGTTCAATTATAATGTTTTAAAATTATTTCGAAATATTTCTTTAGCTTCATTTGATATGCTTACAACTTCAGATCAAACAATAAATATGTTTTTAAATATAGTAAAAATAGCTTTTTTAAAGTGTGCAAACTTCCATTGATTACTAATTTGTTTTAATTTGAAAGCTGTTTAGAAGTTCAAAAAAAGCAAAAATAAATTTTAAAATGTAAATTCATTAATTATGAAACACAAAAAAAATTTAAAAATAAATTTAATGCATACACTTAGTTGAAACATTTGTAATATAATACTTTCAGTGCACAAGAATGGGCTCAATTCATGTGACGTCAATTTAAAAACTCATGCGATGTCATAATCACACGATAAAAACTATTTAGTGTTTCCAGCTAATCAGTTCACGCACTCCGGTGTTGCCAAATTTTGTTCTTTGCAGAAACTTTCTCTTAAAAAGTAAATATGTATGCACAAAATGCATTTTATTAAAAGTATAAACATAAAATATGATTTTTTTAATTTAAAAAAATCTTTTTGAAGACATTTTTTCCCTAATATTTAAACATCTTTACCCAATTATAAAATATGAAATTTTATCTGAGTTTAACAAATAGAACAATAAGTGCAATTAGTTTAATGTTTGTTTTGAATTCAATGGAAAACACGCGTTTGTTTTTATCATGTGACTTCATGAATTGAGCCCATTGATAGTGGAAATTCAAAAAAAAAAAAAATCATCTTAATTAATTATTTATTTTTAATCTAATATGTCTGTCGAAGGGAAATGATGAAATTAGGAATTTGATCAAATCCCTAAGAATATGATCAATTCACGAGAGATGTTAAAATAATGTCTTGCAGCGGTGTGATATCTATATGAACTGGTACGAACACCCCGATTAGACCATCGTTTTGGCGTTATGGTTAGCGTACTTGCATTTCATTCGTACGTTCGGAACGGAAGGTACCCAGAACGAACCTTCCTTCTGACATTGGTGACCCGGGCCATGATATGAACCACACCCTTCACGCGCCGCAGTCGTTGCGCCATCTATCCATCGCAAAAGCAACCAAACCGTCAAACATTGACGCAATTAAACCGTCAAACATAGGCGCAAATAAGCCGTTACTTCTCAAAGCCGTCTCACACAAGTGACGCAACTGCTTGCATGCTCGCCACGAATATGGTATCGTGCGTTCACCTATTCGTCGAAAACACTGGCTATCTATATGAACTTGTACCAACATCCCGCGAAGACCATCGTTTTGGCATGATTGTTAGCGTACTCGCAACGGAAGGTACCAGAAAGAACATTCCCTCCGACAGTCTCTTCAAGGTTATTTCCCTGATGAAAATAAGTAATTTGTTCAAATATTCGAACTGTTTCAGAAAAATAATGAAATAATATTGTCAAGAGATTAAAAGTGTTTACTTAACAAAAACGAAGCATTATTAAATGCAGAGTATAAGTAATAGAAAAAAAGAAATTAAAATACAAATTATTTTTTCGAAACTAATTACAAAAGAATGGAATAGTTAGGCTGGTATTTTTTTTAAAAAAAAAGGACATTTGTAGTAAAATTTTCAAACATTTCCTTCGTGAATATAATTAATAAAAAAGCATATTCAGGTTTGTTAAAACGCGTAGTTGATTTGTGTCATCTCAAAACGCAAACTTCGTTACTTTTTCAGAAGCACATCTCTTTCTTTTACACTGTAACTTAAATTTGTCTCACAGGAACACTTCTTAAATCCTGGACCTTCGCACAAATAAGGATAATTTTCCTGCAGAGTTAGATTAATCTGTGGAATACTTTCGGTAAATGATGTAGTAGCTATATTTGATGAACATTTCTAGGTAGGAAATCTTTTATAGTTCTCTCCAACTAAGGTACCAATTTGGTATAAATTAATTTTTAAGTCTAATACGCACGATCCCCACTATGTCATTTCCATCAAATAGACCTTTATCTTAGGAACATGCACTAAAGCTGTGAAATTCATTAACACATTTTATAATTTCTTTAAAGAAACTTCTATTATTTTTTTCAGCGGATCTTTTCAAGCGTTTAGCAGCATTTTCCCCTTTGATCTTTAATACTCTCTTCTTTTTCAATTCCTACTATTAGCTCACACTCTCTATATATTTATTTATTTATTTATCTTGGTGGAATTTTCAATCGTTAATAAAGTACATTGTAAAGCACTCAATTGAGCTGAAAATTTATATATACATGATTATTTTGAATGACAATAAAATAATTTAATTATAATTAATAAAATTAATTGATTGAAACTAATTATTTAAAGAATTACAAATACAGCCAAGTTGGCATCAATTTTGGCGACTTGTGTGTCAAAACTTGAAAAAGTTTTTTTTCTCACGTTTTAAAGCATTCAGTTGAACTGAAATTTTATAGACACGATTGTTTGGGATGACAATACGACACTTCAATGATAATTAATAAAATTAATTACCAATTGATATTGTGATTATGTCCTATGTATATACATATTTATATTAATTGTAACTGTAATAAAAAGTAGCTAAAATAAAAGTTTCCTTTGTTGTTCTAAGTAGGAATTGACTTAAAATAATGTTTATATTACTTGTTGAAGTCAACGGTCAAAAAAGCTGGAATTCTTCGCGTGGTCGTAGTAATTTATTACCCATTTGTAATTTCTATCTGGGGTCGATCGTTAGTCAACTTTATCAATTTGGCCACTATGATTGAAGTCACTAGATACGATTGGGTAAACAACGATTCTTTTGTTAGGAAAATTTATTTGAAATGACGTACCGTGCACAGCCTTAAAAACTCCAGTACAACTGAAGTAGATATTAAGTATTTCGATTTCAAACTGTACAGTTATTTATTTCTTCCTCCATGGTCAGTTGGCTGATGTGTTTCTCAAAGTATCTAATAAAAAAATCCGTTGGTTCTTTTTTTACAACTAGGTCTCCGTATTCGTACTTTCTCGTCAAAATCAAAGATTCTGTAGTAACTACTTCCATGACATTGTATTTTTTTTTTCATAAAAAACTGTTTATGTGTTCATTTTCAGTTTTAAATTGTTAATGATTATTACAACTTCTTCTATACTTTTTGAAGTCCACAAAAGGTTTCTTTTCTATCTAACTAGTTCAAAAATGTCCTGCTGGTTTCATTAAAATGTTCTTCTGATACAAATTTGGACAGATTTCAATCTTTTTCTGCATTTCAACTCATTTTTAGTTATGTAGGTATTTTTTTTTAAAAAAAGCTCGAAAAATGGGAAACAATATTAAAAATGCTTGCAACCTTCCTTGCTTAATATTTGGGAGCTGTGCTAGTACTATATATTTACAGTATAAACGACTAGAAGCGGCATCAAAATACCGAAAAATTAAATAGTGTGCTAGGTAATGCATATAAATTACATGAGATTTAAAGCGATTATTCTAGATTTTGAACCTTTATATTTCCCTTTTATGTTGCTAATATTTTATCATATGTCTGCCATCTATAATTCATAATATCTAGCACAAGCTCACTTGACTTTTTCAATAGAGTTTTTTCTAGTCCTTGCGGCTGCGAGATAGTCTAGTGGTTATGATCACAAACTCGTGGTCAGAGTGTCCTGAGTTCGAATCCTGTTGCGATTGAGGACCCGCCAAGTCGATGGGAAAGATGCACGATAAATCCGTCGAGGTTCAATATCCTTCCGTTGGTGCAATGTGGTATTTAGGGAAGAGAGGTGACAGTTCAAGTGTCGTCCTCATCACTTACAAGGTCCTCTGCAATTAGCCTTCACGTTGCATTATAGTTGGGCATTAATATTACTATCTCTTTTGCTAGTCCTACTCCAGTCTCATAAATTATTTCAATAAACCCTATAAATAAATGATTAATTTATAATTAATCTTTTCCCTTCGTAATTGACATATCTAATGATTGAAGTTTGTCTCTTATGGGAAATATCGAGAGTACAATCTATTTTGGATATTATAGTACGTGATGGCTTTTATATCAACTTTAATTTCAGTAAGGGCTTCATTTCCTAATGCAGAAATAATTTAATTTTGTGATCTCTGTGCAAAAAGAAGCACAATTCTATTTCGTGAATTTTTATTCTGTTTGTGTGATCTATTAGCAGAGAGTCGTATTTACTTATAATAATTCTAATAAGCTTAAATTTTCCATTATTATGGAATTTTTTATTTTTTCATGGATTCCACGAAACTACATGCTAAAAATAGAATCACATCTACAAGTCTTTGAAATAGTAATTTTAGGTAATTGATTATAGTTGGAACAATAATTTTGCAAAAACATTATATCAAAGTTTTGTTTGTTTTTTTACATTTAGTGTCACGTGAATTAGAATTCATAAAAAATTGTTTTATCATTAGAATATAACCTGCACTCAAAAATTACTACAGAGTCTACCTCAAATAATTTTAATTAGTAGAACATTCTAATTGAGCACAGTTACAATTACATAAAAACAGTCAATACTATACAAATGACGAGGGGTTTGCAAGTACAGGCATTATCATGTCCTTTCTTCACCGAGGTGAGAGGCTGACTGGTTAAGTGTCCACACGGCCAGGAGAGAGTGCTCTATTATTTTTCTTTTTACCATTCGTTACAAGAATTAAAAAACAAACAAATTAAATGCAATTTTTCAGCAAAAAAATGAAAAGAAATGACATTTTCAAAACATTTTCCTTTTATGGAAGCTAATACTTTTCCTCTATGTATAGTTAAGACATCTCAACAGAGCCTGAACTAGGATTTCTGAAACATTCACATTATTTTCAGAGTTTTTATTATTTGAGACAAAATCCCATGTATATTTTATAAAAATTTCTCTACTTTGATGCGTTAAAATATGAATATAAGTCCATTTCTAAATTATATGTTTCAAAAAAGACCATTTTGGTAGGAATGCTCCGGAGTTCTGTGAATCAAATAACAAAAAATAAGCATTTGCATAATCAAAATTAGTTTTTAATGTTGTGGAAATTCAGAGGTGTATAATATTAATGTTTACGATAAATTGTACTTATATCATTATACTGAGAACGATAGAAATATTGTCAAGATTTCATGGGCAAGAAAGAGTATATTATATTGATTACGCTGGAGCTCCCTGAATCATGGGACGTCCATCGCACCCCCCAGAGAACCGGTTCTGGGTAAAGGGGAGCGGTAACAAGCGAAAATAGAGCTGTGCGAATCCTGACTTGTTCATTTCACCATTTTGCTGAAACAGACCAAGTATTAGATAAAATCACTTACTTTCATCACGTGAAATCACCTTGAGCAGACGTTATTTTTACATCTCCCGTGAATTGATCATATCCCTCAGGGATTTGATCAAATTTATAATTTCTTCATTTCCCTGCGACATATCTATTCCATTGTGACATTTTTCACATCCTTTTCATTATTATAATTTATACCATATGTTCCTCGTTTCCACTGTACTAGCCTTTTTCTTCAAAAAGTAATAACTTTTTATGAAACTTTAAGACTTTGAAAATAAATATCTCAAACTTTCAAATTCCATATTTGTTTCATTTTGTGGGGCACTAATTATTAAATATCTTTCATTTATTGTAAAATTATTTCACGATATTTTAAAAAATTACAAATTATACGTTTTTATCTTGTGTGAAAGAAGTAATTTTCTTTCTTTGTAATGGTCAGGAAGTTTGCATAGGGGCTAAAAGAAAGCCACATAACCAAAGCCTCAAATGTAAAATTTTAAATTAAAAATTATATGTAAAACTTCACTGGGGGGATGACTTTTTGCAGTTGTTTTAACTGTTTCATTTTTTTCTTCTAAATTTCTTTTTATTTATTGTTTGTGCATGATCTTTGTTAAAATAAAGAATTAAAAACTTTAAATCACTTAATAAAATAATGTTATTAAAGATAAATATTCGTCAATAAGTTTAGATTTTTTTACTTGAAATTAAAAATATGTCATAAGAAATTAAAACTATTTAGAAAAGGAATCGTTATAAAAAAAACAGTTGCAAATTTGTGTATTCCATTCTCTTTAAATAAATTTGGACAAAATATTTGAAGTGAAAAAATTAAATAAAATTGATTTTAGAATTTAGAAGGCTACTTACGTATTTTCACAAGAATGCCAACGTTCAAGATAACTCGCCATGATAGAAACCCTAATTTCAATGTGTCGTACGTGCTGCATTGGTAATCATGTGCTTCCTTTCATATAATCTCGCCAATATGGTTCAGATAATACACAAGTACCACATTATCTTCAAGAATGGTACTTAAAATAGAAATAAATAAAAAAAAACAATAAAAAAATATTTACGTCAATTTCTATTTTGAATAAATGAATTGAAAGTATTTTAATACGATTGAAACTTTGAATGATATATATATATATATATATATAGGGAGAGAGTTAACTTATAGTAGGAATCTGTAGCGCACACGGGAATTTTTCAAGGGGGGAGTCCGGGGTCGAAAGTTCACCATTCTTGTATCATGCTCCTTTTGATTTTGTCGATTTTCGGGAACAAAACACAGTAAAAAACTAATTTTTGAATAAATAATTAGCATTAATTAATAAAATTAATCATTAATAACAAGTAATTAAATTTTACGTACTATATTCTTAGAATTATAATCAGTCGGGAAAAAATCAAGGGCTTTGCGAAGGGCTTCCAGACCCTAGGACCCCTTCTTGTGTGCGCTACTGGTAGGAATTGAAAAAGAGCCTGATTTGTCAGCATTGTTGTAACAATGCACACCCAGTTTGGCTAAAAAATAGGTTTTCGACGCCAACTTTTGTCATTGTTTTAACAGTTACATTTTTACAACAATAGAGACGAATCTAAGTTGAGGTCAAAAACTGGTAATTAATTTAATTAAACTTAATTAATTAATTAATATTTTAAAAAACTGTATTAACATTAAGTGTCATCCACTACAAGTTTAAAAAATATTTGAACTTGATTGTATGAATAGAAAGTATTTTATTAACGACTGAAAATTTGAACAAGATAAATGTATAAATATATAGAGAGATGAGCTAAAAGTAGGAATTGAATAATGCCAAATTTGAAAAATACATCATTACTACAAAACATACAAAATGTCTTGATACAAAAATTTAGTTAATGCTAATCCAATAAAACGTTATTGATTCATGAAATTACATAGTAAATATAAGTAAGCATAATATTTTTTCAATTTTCATTAATTATTTACTTTAAAGCAATACTCAAAAGTTAAAAAAAAAAGAACTTTAAGGAACCAGAAGAAGAGTAACTTAAATTAATACAATTAGACTAACGTTGCAATATAATTTAGTAGAATGAATTTTACAAAGAACTTTAATCTAAATGTCATATTTGTATGTTTTCGGGTTTCTTCATAGAAAATGTAGTACATAAGTTCTGCTTAGAAGATCTAGTGTAGGGAAATAAAAAGAAAAAAAAACACTGACGAAAGCAAATTTAATATTATGTCACTGCAATTTTTTGCAAGGATCAAGAGTAAATAAAGCTATGTTTTAATTCAAAAATTTGAATTCGCCATGAACTAGTAAAATAATTTGTTTTTAGATAGAAATTTAAAATTCCAGCAGTTAAATAAGAATTTTATAATTTCAGCTTACATAAAATTAAAAAATTAGTGTGGATCTCATTTTTTTTTCTTAAAAATGTATATTAAAAGTTTAACCCAGACAAATTTCTTGTAATCTTAATCATCTGAAAAGAGTCGTATCAGTTTCAAAATCTATCTTCTGACATGTCTAAAGACAATGAAATGAATCCACAAAAAGATGGCGATCCTGAAGATTTTCAAAGATTGTTCGATCTGTACGCCAAAGTAGGAAGCAGTGCGAGTGCCGGGGCCATGTCTCTTCAAGGTGCCAAAATGTGGTTGGAACAAGCCAAACTTTTAGATGAAAATAAAGGAATTGGGGAATCCGACTTAGAAACTACTTTTTCAGCAACGGATGTGACAGGCATGAAGAAAGACGAATTCAAAGCTTGGATTTACACATTGGCCAAAAGAGCGAACAAGGATGGCAAGGAACTGCTCAATAAATTAGCAGCTTCAGGACCACCATCAGCTGGAAATAAATCTGAATTGGTCTCACCTACTGGAAAAGTCATCAAGCCCTAATATATGCACTAAATATTATTTACATCTAATGTAATATCTAAATAAAATAAAATATCTTTTTATTACATTCTGTTATTTCTAATGCCACCTGTCTGACGTATTTTAAACGAGGCCCACGAAATTCATCATGGCAAAGGGCTAGAAGTATGCCTGTCGTTGGCCTTGGCCACCATACAAGAGACAGAACGAATTAGCTCGGCGAAATTTCACGAAGGGACGATAGAGGGCGACACCACCGATTTCCGCTTCCACAATTTAGGCATGGAACTGAAAGGGAGGGAAATGTTCTCCAGTCCCCTGCACTCGTGATTCAGCCTACAAGACTGTCAGACTCACTGATTTAACGAGCATGTACTCCGTGTGTACTCGGAGATTATTTGGTGGCATCGGGCCCTGAACCCAGGTCTCCGGTCTGGAGTCCGATGCTCTAACCACTAGACTACCCCTGGCCACGCTCTGAGGTTGCTTATTGAGTACAATGACATCTCTCGTTACTGTTCGCTTAGCTGAAATGAGCGTAAACAAAGTTTGACAAATAGGTCCCTCTCCAATTTATTGTTAGTAGTTTTCAAATTAATATAAATTAACTGCCGTTTCGCCGATGCAAGTGATATAGTTACCAAAAATGGTAGAATCAATGCCAAACGGAATATTTACCACGGCAACCATTTACCACCACATTTTCAAAGCAAATTGCGGTCTTTCCTTAGAACTAACATTCTTTTCTGAATACATAAAAAATCAATGAAAAATCAATGAGAAATTACATTTTTAACATTTTTGGGTACTTACGTATTACCATGATGTTCAAGATAACTCTCCAAGTAGGCAACCCCAACTTTGCATGCGTCGTACGCGTTGAATTGGCAACTATGTGTTTCGTTTTATATAATGTCACCAATACGGTGTGGAAAAAATACGTAAGTACTACTTTGAAATGTAGTACTTACGTATTTTCTTTCTTTGTACTTTCTTTTCAATTGACAATTGGGTCGACAGCGTGATGCGTAAGTACCAGTAATTACAATATTGATGTACTTTACATATATATATATATATATATATATATATATATATATATATATATATATATATATATATATATATATACCTGTATTTACGTTCCATCGCAACAATGCCAACATTGAAGATAACTCGCCATGTTCACAACCCCGGTCTCATATGTGTCGTATGCTCTGAGAATTGGTAACCTGCTTCGTTTCATAGAATGCCGCTAATAGGGCTGTGATAATACGCAAGTATCTTCTTCTTTTTCCTGCAGTTTTTGTCGATCACAATTTCCTTCCATACCTTAGGGGGGGAGCATCTAGAAAATTAAAATGTCAAAACATATAAAAACTAATTCTTTTTTTTAAAAAAAATTACATAGCCTCTTTTAATTACACTTATTTCAACGTTTGTGGAATATGTCATCTCTTTTTGATGAATTTATAGCGCACACATTCGTATGGCATTTAAATTGTCCTCAAGTGTAAAATTTTGATTAGGGAAGATTTGAATTAAATGTATTGGTATTCGTGTATACTATTATTGTACTGTCGACTCATTTCGTCATATTAAAATACGCCGCCAAACGCCACGATACATAGCCAATAGTGGAAGCCGCACCCCGAATATTTCAACATAATAATAACATACAATACAATAATACAGCATGTGATGGCATTTCTATTGAATCGCAGAAGTCTTTTGATTTAGATGATAGGTTTTTGGTTAATGATATACACTCATGTCCACAAATTACGGATAATGAAGTTCAGGCAAAAAAAGAGACAGAAGAAAAACAAATTTGACTTATTTGTAAAGTCTATTTATTAAACAAAAGGTAAAGAGCAAAAAAGATGCTATATGTTTGACATGATTAATAAAAATTGCGATTTTTACTCCCTGGAGCAAATTTCAAAAAAGAACCTATTTACAAAAAACATTATAACATGGTTAGTATGATGGTTAATACAAAGTATGTCTTCCGGACGATGCAATACAAGCCTTACAACGCCTAGGCATGCTGAGTATCAAATTATCAATCTGATCTTGGGAAATATTACACCACTCATCAAGCAATGCCCTACGAAGTTCCGGTAGACTGGTGGGAGGGGGTTGACGGGCTGCAATTCGTCGGCGAAGCATATCCCACGCATGCTCTATTGGATTCAAGTCCGGTGAGTATGCTGGCCAAACCATACGGGTGATATCCTCCGATTGAAGGTATTCGTCTACAATGTTTGCACGGTGAGGACGGGCGTTGTCATCCACGAGCAAAAATTCAGCACCCATGGCGCCCCGAAACAAACGTACATGTTGTTCCAGAATGACATCCTGATAGATGTGACCTGTCATAGTTACACTCAGAACATGCAGGTCTGATGCTGTGATCCGTCTGTTTTTTTTGGCAATAACTGCCAAATACCGGTCCTCATTCAGCGTTGTAACTCGGGGGCGACGTGTGCTGTAACATCTACTCACATTACCATCCTCTTGGAATCTTGCCAAAACCTGGAGATGACACTCTGGGTGATTCCAAGTTCCTCGGATACTTCCAGCTGGGTACGTCCACATTCCAGTCGTCCAATAATTCTACCACGTAAAAATCATCCAAATGCTTCCTTTGTGCCATAACTATGCGGTTATTGCACTGAAAGGCTTTTAAAGCACTTGTGAACAATTTTACTTCTTTGCCACCATTCCTTATATACCCCTCTCTTACACTCTCGTCATTGTGACGTACTATCCGCGCCATCTGGTGGTTTCCTGTAATTTGCATATTCTTCTTCAAGATGTGTGTGATAATTCTACGGGTGAAATTTTTATTTTAGAGTTCAATTTCTGTGTGATTCTGAATTATCCTTAGTTTATGGACTTGAGTGTAAATATGACTTTTTTATCGGTATAAATTTTGCTTCTAGTGCTTGAATACATCTTTTTTTAATAATACAGAAAGCAAAAATTCCATGCATCATTGCGAACCCTTTTATGACCAATTGAAATTTATCAGATTTGATATTAACAGGGGTCGGCAACCTATGACACGCGTCTCTAAATTCTCACAATGGCACTTTGCCCTCCTCTACAAATTTGTCAATATTTGATAAATTTGTAATGGGTCTTATTTGACAAACATCTTCAGACTTATGGACATTTACGGAATTACAATAAAATCTAAATTATAACTCCAAAGACAAATTTGCAGGTATTTTGTAAATTATTAAATCTAATTTCTGGAGAAATTTAATTATTTATAGAGAGAAAATTGCATGGACTTGGCCTTCCGCTTTTGGTTCTACACATCTATGTAAAAAGTTTCTCTCTTCATATGAAAAATATTTAGAGCTCACAAAGAAATTGTTTAATAACTGGACGCTCAGAATCGTCTCAAATTAAAAGGCACAAATTATTCCCCTGATCTTGTAATATGAAAATAGAGCGATGTAAGTATTATGTTTGCATTAAAGTCTCTTTCTTCTTATTATTTCTTTTTTTTTAGCAATGATGAAGAAGAATACTTATATTTTGTGTTGTCTATTTCTTATTTTAATAAATATTTTTTTAAAAATACTAAATACTTGTACCATTTTAATTTTTTTTTTATTTTTGGTGAAGAAATAAATGTATTTTATGTTCAGAAATATTTTTAAATGATGCAAAATTAATACATTGCAAAACTTTATATATATAAATCTCTATTCTCTAACTCTGCATGCATTATTCAGGGAATCGAAATGTTTCCAACATATCCTACTGTGTGGCATTGGTTGATTTGTTTGGCATACCAGAGCTAAAAGGTTGTCGAGACCTAGGCTAGAGGCTGTTTAATTGTCGCCAAATCCGCTTCATTTTCCACCATGCTTTATAATATAATACTCTCTGTAGAAGTAATTAAGTTAAGCCCCTCTTGGTTAAAGTGTAGTATAGGAGGCTACTTGTCGCAGTCTTTTTTTTTGGGCAACAAAACACTGCTGCCGAGGTACTTTTTTCGGAATTATTTATTTTTTGTTTTAGAAGGAATTCGATATCTCACCATGATATTTAGATTAAAATCTCCAAATTCGTAGAAAAATCGCTAAATCCGATGTGCCCTTCCCCCTATACTACACTTGAGCCAATTGGGGGTTATTATTTTTCAAGATTAGTAGGAGTTCGGACACTTCGAACTCTTAACAATTCTGTGTTCAACAGTGTGAAAAAATAATAATATTTTAAGAACAGATTTTTTTATTTAACACAAAAATTTTGCTTTATCATCATATGTATCAATATATTTACATTGTACCTTTACCAACTTTAGCCCCAGGATCAGTTCCTTGGCCCATTTTTGGTGGTGCTGAGGCTCCTAGCTTTTCCATGAGTTCCTTAGGGTCTTTATCCTTTGCTTTTCCCAAAGATGACACTAACTCTTTCATTTTTGTGAAGTCTGCTTCTTTCTCGTCCTTTACAGCTTCAGAAAAAGCAGTTTGTACGTCAGTATCGGTTATTCCTGTTTCTGAACCGATGACACCGGCTTGTTTGAACCATTGTTTAATATTTTCAAAAGTGAGCTTACCGTCTTTTCCACCTGAAGTTGTGCAAATGAGATCGAAAGCTTCTTGGAAGTTTTTATCAGCCATATCGTAAGAAAAATTATCCTCTTTTAATGCCGCAGTTGAATAAATCTTCGATCTATTTAATTTTTTAGATTTTTTTAATTTGATTAACTTTGCTTTTCAGGTAAAATCTAGTAAACTAAATTTCGAATAGCAATTGCTGATGGTTATAATGGATACAAACAAATATTTTAAATATTAATCTCATGCTACTAGCTCACGTTTTTGTTTTAGATGTCTCGAGAATGTGCTAGTTTCACACTTATTTTGTTATGTTTTACTACGTATATTACGCCCTCTGTGATTTAAAAAAAATTACTTTTGTTACTTGGACCCTTAACTTAAATTACATAAGCCAGTTTTCGAAATTTTTGAGTGCTTGTTGGAATTAAACTTTTATTTTTTTTAAAAAAAAAAACACCCTTCGATTATTTTTGCATTCCCAAAAATACATGTTAATCCTGTTACAATTATTTGATAACAGTAGGCATAAAATTTCAATTTATCCTATTATATTTTAGTAACTGAATACGTGCAAAACAGTTAAATTAAGGATATCAATGGAAATATAGCATTAACAAATATAATGCGTTTATCTACTTAATTTGCCAACTATATATTACGCCATCCAATTTTTTCCTGTGAAATTGTGTGTTAATAGTTCTTCAATATTGATTTTAAATTGGGATACGTATTATACCATGGACCAATTTTGAAAAAAGAAAAGACATCACTAGCTCAAAAATTATCTCTTTATGCTGTCATCGTCATTACTGAGTGACAGATTTCTATTATTGGCTGTTTTTCGGGGCATTTGGCGTCGTCTTTTGATTTGACAAAATTGGTTGATGATATAATGCATAAAAGTGCTTAGATGGCTAATTTCATGAGGCTTCTTTTTGCCGGCTCAAGGAGCAACTTAAATAAACCAAAACCCTTCTTAGTTTCCCCATGTTTTAAACAATTAGATCGACATCTAAGCTGGCATTCCAACTCAAATAAAGTATTTAACACTCGTCTTTTCCAATTGATAGTATTTGGAAACTATTGTTGTTACTTATTCCGTTTCATCACGACATAGACTGTATCAAGGCCGCAAGTTTGAAAATCTTTGAAAAATCATAAACGAGATGAAGAGAAGTGATTAAATCCCTTTTGTTACAATGCTAGGTTAAAAACACACACACACACACACAAGTAATATATAAAAAAAATTAAGTCAATTCCTACTTAGATCAACATAAAAAGGTTTTATTTTATTTTCTTTTTATTAAATGGTTACAATCAATATAAATATGTATATACATATGACAGAATCACAACATTAAGTGGAAATTAATTTTTATTAATTATCATTAAAGTATCGTATTGTCATCCAAAACAGTCGTGTATATAAAATTTTAGTTCAACTGAAGTGTTTTAAAACGTGAGAAAAAAACCTTTTAACGTTTTGACACAAGTCGCCAAAATGATTGCTAGGTCACTAAAAATGATGCCAACGTAGCTGTATTTGTAATTCTTTAAATAATTAGTTTTAATCAATTAATTTTTATTAATTATAGTTAAATTATTGTATTGTCATCCAAAATAATCTTGTATATAAAATTTCAGCTCAATGGAGCGCTTTAAAATGTATTTTATTAACTATTGAAAATTCCACCAAGATAAATAAATAAATAAGTATATAGAGAGTGGGAGCTAATAGTAGGAATTGAATATGAAGTAGCTTACATAATATTATAAATTGATAAGTTGTACCCTTTATTAAAAGCAAGTTTCTTAATGTGTAGTAGTTTGTATGCCTCTATTTCCCTTGATTTCTTATCCCAAACTGTAGCTCAGCTACACCCTCTCCATCAAACCAAAAATCTCCAAGAAATCTAGAAATAAAAAGGGATTTCTTAAAACCTCGTCAAAAGGAAAACTCAAACAATTAAGAATAGGACTCGGCGAGACTTGATCAGCCTCGCCTCTATGACATTCTGGAAAGATCTCCCTGTTCAAAAGTAAGTTAAAAGTAGGATGTTAAGGTAGCTTGCTTTTTCTACCATGAGTAAAAGGGAGGTCTTCTATAATGCTGATTTGAAATGTTTATTTCTAAGTAATTTCAGAGAAAATAAGACTTATATTTTAACCCTATTGGTAGAATGTATTTTCCTTGTCCAGAGTGTCAGCAAATTCAAGATTATAGAGTCCTATATGAGAGTTGAAAGTAAATTTCATCTTAAAGAAAGATATTTGAAGATTTCTTGAATAGAAACAGATTTTTTTTTTCATAAACGAATTTCAAATGTTCAATCTACCATTACGAGTTCAATGGTCAACTAACAACAGTGTTTTGGCCTTTCTCTGTAGAATTTAGATGAAATTATAGAATGCACTACGTTTTGGTATGTTTCATTGACAATACCTAAAATATAAGGAAACATTGGAATTAAATTGGCTACGGTGCATAGGTTACTAAGTTACAAAAGAATGTACGCTTTAAAAAATCAGTATAGCAATCTAACACATGTAGTAATACATGAACATCCTCTATACGCCTAAAGCAAATCTCAGTCTTGAAATTCGTGTAAATATTCAGTCAAAAAAGTATCATGAAAACTATAAAAAAAATGTTATTTTTTATTACAATATTAAGTGATGTAGTAGTCATTCTACATGTATAAACATTTCAAGGAAAAAATTATACATTTTCTTTTTTTAAAAAAAATTCATATATGTTTGTATTAGAATTAATAGCCTCTCACACCCTGTCTCCCTAACATTAACCTATGATCAAAAGACTCTGAATGGTATGATGGAAGATATAAGATTTAAGATGAAAATAGCCATCAAAACGAAAGAAAAAAATCCTTAAATCCTGTAGCTCTGTCATTTTGGGATGGAGGAAAAATGGTGCGAAATTGCTCGAACAATTCGTTTTTCTGTATTTGACCTATTCAATGTAATGACAACAATTTGACAAGATGGTATTTCTCAGTAATAATTCAGCATCATTTAGCTTTGTATTTCTGTGCAAAATAGTCTTAAATTTTGCCAAGTTGTGGGCAATATTATTACTTTATTGTAACCTTTACTTCATTTTGAAGTACTACTCCTACTTCTTTTTTTTTGCTCGAAAATTATACCATTCAGCAATGCTAGTTATGTTTTGATTAAGTGATCGTTGAATTTTGTTGCGTTAACCCTGCTGATCCCAAGCGATTATTTTAAATTTTTAATCATTTCGAATTCAGACGTTAAGCTGTATTATTCAAGTGCTTAATACGGTGTGCTTCGAGTAGCTTTATTTATTTGAACATAAGGCCTTTATATTAATTGAAAATTTGGATATAGAAACAATTATTTACGAATATAATTTTTTGCAAAGATGGAAGGTCTGATTCTAAATAATGTTGGAGCCCGAAAAAAACTATCTTAATTCTAAATGTTGGCCTATTATGCTTTTTAAGAGTGCGGGTTTTTACTTTTGCTTTATTTTATGTTGTTTTTTACTTAAGATTTTAAGGTACATACGTATGATATCGTCGACGAATTTCGCCAAGTGAAATGACAACGCCGTTTAAAAAAATATCCCCAAAGGCTATCATCGTCATTATTACTGTGTTCGGAAGTGCGCGGAAACGGTTTTCCAACATTGGCTGCATATCACGGCATTTGGAGACGTCTTTGATTTGATGAAATTCATCAATGGTTAATAGATAAATACCGACTTTGCTCATTTTAACCGTTATTAAAAGTGATAAATGTGTAAGTAATCTGAAAATTTTCAGAGTAAAATTATAATAATAAACTGAACACCCAAATTTCTTCTTGCAGCTTTTACAGTGTAGATTTGTATTGTCAGGTTTATTAATTTCTGTGATATAATTCTTTTGTATTATCAGTAAAATGCGAATTTAGGTTACTTTACTTGCGATAAATAATTTTTTTAAAGGTTCCTGGTTCTCGAGATAAAGTTGATATGGAACTCGGAATTTTTTCTCAACATCGCCCATTGGATCAACTACGTGTTCGATGCAATAATCGAATTTGGTTTCTGGTTAAAATAAAAAAAAATTGCGTAAATTCTCAATTGATTTTATTTTTGCCTTGCAACAACAGTTTATATAATTTCCATATCCCAATAATGTAATTTCCATCTTTTTTCTACTGTATTAACCTGATTCATCAAATATCAACATCCCCCCCTTAATATCCCTTGTTTATAGAGATAAGCGGCCATTTTGTATAAAAAAAATTATCGCCAAAGGCCTGCCTGGCGAGATTTCAAAATCCTGCTAAAAATGAGATATCAAATTATATAGTTCCAAGTAAAAAATATACTCTAAAAAAAGAGAATCCAACTTAAAAGTTACTTCAAATTACACATTAATTTCGGTACTTGCGTATTAGCGTCACCGCAGCAAAATTGGCGCCATGGAAATCGCACCATGATATCAAAGCAACAAAAAGATTCTTACGTGTTTTATTTAAAAGGAATCCAATCAGTCAGGATGTCAGTGGAAAATGACACGATTCTGTTGGTGCCCAGTTTACTGCAGTGAAGTTAATACGTAAGTACCTTAATTTCTTTTACTTAATAAAAATCTTTACATCTTCTGCAGGTAATCTTGTTGTGTAAAATTTATTGTTCACTTTTTTTCTGCCCCAGCACTTTTCATTTGGCCAGCCTCTCCAAGTTTATTTAAAACTTCCTTTTGGTCCAATTTCTTTACCCTTGTGATACTCCCCACGCATTCCTTCACTTCTGAAAAGGTCATACCTTCTTTGTCTTTTGCTGTTGCTTCGAAAGCTTTCTCTACTTCACTGTCAGTGATTCCAGTGTCCTTGTTGATCAATCCTGTTTGCTTGAACCATTTTTTCAATCCGTCAACAGTAATCTTACCGTCTTTTCCACCTTCCGCTTTGGAAAAAACTTCAAAGGCAGCCTGAAAATTCTTATCTGACGCCATATTGAGGAAGTACAAAAGATTGCTTTAAATCAAAAGTTTAGTCTAATATAAGGTACTTAGCAATTATTTAAAATTAATAGATCTAAAAATTTAACTGGTACTGGAAATTCAAATTTATATCAGCTGTAAAATTTGAATACGTTAATTTTTAAACAGTAACACTAAAAACTAGATATTTGTTGCCAACAGAAATATTGAAATAAATAAGAAATAATAATTCAATTAATTAGCCTAATCATATTAGTTTTATATGAAAAGGTTTGGGGAAGCATCTTTACTTTTTATATTATGTTTTCACAATTTCATTTCAGGATGTGCATTGAGTATTCGATGTCTCACTTCTCCATGGATATTAAAAAACGAATTAAAATTATACTTGATATAATTTTATTTATTTTTAGTCAGAAAAGTTTTAGTCCCGAAAAAACCACCATAAATTCTTGGACTATTTAAAAACTGTATTTAGCTATTCTACCATCGACCAATTTCACGCCAAATGAAGACATTGCCAATTCACAAAGTTTCACGAAATGCTGTCATCATCATCATTTGTGTGTTTAAACTTTCATTGGAACAGTTTCCATTATTAGTTGTATATCGTGTCATTTGGCGACGTCTTTTGATTTGACGAAATAAGTCGCTGGTATAATACTAAAGAATTTTAAAAACAAATATTTTCATAATAGCATTGAAAATAATAGAAACTGTGTTAGTGTTAGATTAAAAAGAATAACTTTTAAGAATAATTAAATCAACCACAAACTAACACATGTATCACAAGTGTGTGTCGATAATTCAGTCCAAATATCTGCGAATATCTATGTGGCAAAAATTGGATTAGTACGAATCAAAAACACCTTTAAGTTCTTCAGATAGTGAGGGAAAAATCCTAGTTTAGTTCACATCTTTACGTTGAAGGGGGGAAAATGGTGCTAAGAATTGCGTTAACAATTTGTTTTTTTACGTTTGCTATCCAATACACAGACAATAGTTCCCTAAATTGACGACAAATGAAGGTGTGTACTAAAATAGCACCTGACTGTGACTGTTGACGAGATATGAATGCAGAGAGAAACATACCATTTCAAGTATCAACTTCATTATGGGTTGTCAAACAGAAATAACCTCTGTTATTTATGGGGGCAGAAATAACACAGAGGGAAAAAGGTTTAATATATAAAATAACCAGGTAGATAATAACTATCATAAAAATCCATGTAAAAATAAATGATACTTGCGTATTATTGCAACAATCGCCAACATTCAAGATAACTCGCCAAGTTGGTAATCTTAATTTTCCATGTGTCGGTATGTGCTGAATTGGCAATCATGTGCTTCGTTTCATATAATGTCACCAATAGGTTGCGATAATACGTAAGTATCGTGAATTCAAATAATTGGGTACTTGCTTATTATACCTTCAAACAATTTCTCCAAATCAAAAGGCATCGCCAAATGCTGCCATAGTATGAACGAACAAGATTATGGTGATCGAAAATCAGTTTTCCATTATTGTCAAAGTTTCGCATCATCTGGCGACATCTTTGGTACTTACGTAAGTGCCAAATAAATGAATAAAACCAAGGATGCCTATATATTAACCTCATTCTATGGGTTTATTGCCAAAAGTTCAATGCATTGTGAGATTGATCACCAAAGATTTTACCAGTTATGGAAACCTAATTGATTCGATGAAAATACGTAAATATTCGTTAAAATTAGCCGATGATGTCTATTGGTATGGAGTTAATTTGTAGGTGCCAAACGAAATGCTAAATCATACATTTCAGTGATCATTTAGACAAAATTAAAAATTATAAAGGTAAGTTTTTCAACGAATTAGTAAAAGGAATCGAAGATACCTAAAGCTCTCACAAATTTTAATATATAAATGTTTACCTGACGAAGTAATGGATCACAAATCACTAATGTGAAATAAGTTTTTAATGTATGTTAAGTTAAACTATTCAACTCAATAAATCGAATTGTTCAAAAAAGATTTTACAAAACTTTTGCTTAGGTACACAATTATTATAATTTCTTCTAAAATCTCGAAGCTTAGTCTTTCTTTTTAAAATTTATATAGTAAATAAAAAAATAGGTTGAAAGAGAAATAAAATGACATCTTAATAGAATGCTAAGATGCTTATATCTCCGTAAAAACTATTAAATGTAAGACCATAAGAACTAAGGCAATTTATAATCCTAACCTATTAAAATTAAAGTTTTGCCGCAAATCAGATAATGCGTAGAATGCTAGTAATATTTTAAATGACAAAATATTATAAACATACCACACATGGAAATGCCCTTCAGTAATTTCAACCGTGGATTTAATTTGAATAATCTAGTAAATGTTGGGAAACATGAAGCATATATTGTGGCAAACCTTAATATAATCAAATTGCCTCAATATTGAAATATAATTTGCGCATACGTTATAAAGATAACTTCATAATAACAACTCTGATTTAATATTAATAAATTTTGATTTTTATTGCAAACACAGGAAACATAGTAACCTGTGATCTGTAATTAGTATAGATAAATAACAGATCACAAATATATTTGATTTGAATTTAACTATAGAGTTAAATACAAATTCAGAATTCCTCATCTTCGTCTGAAGGAGACGCAAGGCTGAGGCCTGCTCGGATAAGTTAAATGGAATAAAGTACATTGTGCTGAAATAGAAAGCCTAAAACCTTAACGATATTACGTATTATCGCAACCTTAGCGACATTATATGAAACCAAGCACATGGTTACCAATTCAGCGCGTACGACACATGCCAAATCAGGGATGCCAAAGTGGCGAGTTATCTGAAATGTGGACATTGTTGCGATAGTACGCAAGTAGCATATTAATATTTAAGAAAATTTCAAAATAAAAAGTATACAGGAAATTTTTTTATTGAGAATTATATACAGCGTAAGTTTTCTCAAAATTTCCTGTGATAAAAAATCTTGGTGACAATGGCGTACTATCACAACCACATAGACGACATTGAATGAAATTGAGCAAGTTCTAAAAACAGAATCCACTGATGGTAATATGGAGAGCATAGCTGAAAAATACTATGTGAAATTATAAATAAATAAGAATCAATAAAAGAAAAAAACTAATTTTGGCTTAAGTGTAGAATAGCTGCCTCCTTGGATTTGGCGATGTTTATCTAGATACCAGAATAAATTCGGTGCTTCATTACTTTGTCTTCGCTTCACACCTGTCGCTACATACTATACTGTTCGAATTAATTGGTACAGATGGGGAAAAAGCAATTTTTTCTAAAACCTTAGCTTTATTCATTACAGAAGACTGAAATGTCTCTAAATTAGTACGAAGTATGTCCTCATTTAGCAGAAATGACCTTTTGAATACATTTTGTCATTGTCTCCACCACTCTAGCGCTCATGTGTTCTTGATTTTATCATTGAGGAGCGACACTTGCATAGAATATTTTTTATCATTTGTTCTGCTTCCCTGCAATTAGTTTTAGTTAAAAGATTCTTGAGAATATTCCGTAAGTTCTCAATAAGATTTAGGTCTGGTGAATTACCAGGTCACAATCAAGCACTTGTATTTTATTTCCCCGCATAAAAGACTGGACTAACATTGAATTGGGACATAGAGTTAAGTCATGTTGAAGTGGTCCGTCAAATATTCCCATGAATTGGACAATTCTACTATGCAATATTTCTGTGCAATATACATCCTGTCTTTAAGAGGTACTAAGTTTTCAGTGTCCTTTATTGTGGAAAAATGCCAAAACATCTCTTTATAAGAAAGTTTCCAGAGTGGATAGGATCTGGTAGCAGAGTTTCACCTTCACTTTGTGACGTCTCACGCGTCTTTTCTTTTACAAGTCCTTTGGGTTCTTTGGGCCAGAATTAAGGACAACTCTTTTCCAACCAAATCCAAGAAGTGAAGTGTGAATAAAAGATGCAAATGAACAAACTTTTAAATATGGAATCTTAGAGTAAGCGGAATTTCAATGTAGGGTAATGTTTGACAATTGACGTTAGTTTGTGGCAGTTGATGGTCATTACAGTTCGTGGTTCAAGTCTGAATGAGTTTTGTGTGACGTGAATTCAAATTATTAGTGATCGAATAGAAGGAATCAGCCAAGTTGCATACCATTGCATACAAAGACAAGATGGATCGTTGCTCCAAACTGTAATAAAGTAGGATTGATTATTTAATATTAGAAACGAAGATTAGGCGGTTCGTTTATTGATAGTGGTCTGAATTAAATTAAGTCTTATTGTGTGTTGCATATTTTTACCATCGTAGATTCTCTCATATTAATTATTATAATTTAATTTGTTAAAGGTTTAAGTTGAATATCTTAATAAAGTCATATTAAGATAATGTTCGATCCTAGTCCTTTCGCTAATCCTACACCTCTAGCTCACGCTGATACTTCGAGAGATGTACTTCCAAGGGGAGGAACATCACAACTTCGCTACACTTTATTAGTATCCTTGACCAAATAAATGTGCTTCATCACTAAAAATTATCTTCTTCCAGTTGTTCACAGTCCAAGATCGGTATTATTTGGACCCTGCTAAGCGTTTTCCCACCATTTTCCGAGTTAGAAATTGTTTTTTCCTCTGGATGTTGCCTTACGTCCAACTTCCAGAAGCTTTTTGTGTACATTTGTGGTACTCATTTCAACACCATAGTCCAATAAATCTTTCCAATGGTCTGTGACTGTATTTCTTGTATTTATTTTTCTATTTTTTATTAGAACTTTATTAAATCTCGAAGTAGAGCTTTCCGCTTGTACTCAAGTTTTCCTTTTCTTTTGGGAGAAAATGTTTCTGAATCTTGAAATGTTTTTAAATTTTTTGAAACACTTGATTTGCTCATACCAATTGCCGTAGTAATATTACTCACTGTCGTAGAAGTGTGTTTTTGACAGCGATTATTTTAGAATGCTTCCTCGGAGTAATATCCATCTCTGAACAAGCAAATTAATACGTGTTACATGGAACTCAAAATTATAACTACCAGCTGCCGAACCGAAATGCTCACAACTAAACTATTGATATATTAAAACCAGTAAAACAAGTAAATTACAGGCAAAGTCATTCAATCACTTTACCTATAGGCATATATAACTGATTTGAGGCGGTTGTGGATGTCACTGGTAATCACATACCAACTCAGACAAGAAAAATATGTTCGTCCTAATTAATTTGTGTTGTATAGTGTGGCATCTTCGAAGGGAGTGAACTCCCATCTTCCGATTCACAATAGGTTTTATGGTTTCACCAGCTGGTCAAGGACAAGAACGACACCCATCGATTGTCCCTGGATTGTTGTGATCAACCAGCTGGGGAGTGACCAGTGCACGTGGCCATGGGGCCATTGTTTATTGTCTGAACTCAGGGAGTGGAGGCGGCAGACGGGTCGCCATAATGGACTTCGGCGCCCCTTTGACAATAGGCAAAGCGTATCTCAAAATAATCATGTCATCTTTTCTAGGGTTTTGTGAATGGAATACTAGAAACAGGTGGCGTGATGGACAAGTGTGTCCAGATGTGGACAAGGAACTATGGCGCCTTGGGCCAGACAGCTCGGGTGTGTTTTGGCGTGTTATGCGCCAATAGGAAGAAGGAGGTCAAGAGAGACTTTGGTGACCTGCGAATAAGAAGGAGCGAGGGGCGTGTTGTGAACACACCCCTGGTGTTTAAAAGGGTTCTTTTTCAGGAGACGAAAAGACCGGAGAAAAAAAGAGCGAACGAGAAAAAGAAGAGAAAAGAGCTCGGAAAAGAGAAGGGCTGATCGTTGGAGGAAGAGGAGAGGAGAATCCCAGAGTTTTGCTCGGTGATGCTGACCAGGAATTCGAAACGCGAATGAGAAAAAACGCCTTGCGGACTGGACGGAGACAAGCTGTGGAGTGAGCGGTTTCAAAACGGGGATTCCATACCGGCTATAGGCACGGAAACTATTAACTTTACAATCTAACTAAAATCAATTTTCATATTGGAGAAAAAAATTAAAAGTATTTTTTTACTCCCACAACCTTGCTGTGATGTATTTTTTCCACGCTACCATCTGACGACGTTACAATAGTATAAGCTGTTTGGCAACTGATTCTGGTTGCCGAAAAATTTGGTTTTGCCAAGGGTACACCTATTATGCACTTTAACACCAAATTTCATTATTTATTTTTTTATTTTATTAATTTTTACTGTATATAATAATAATATCAGAATTAATTTTATTAAATTTTATTGGTACTTACGTATTATCGCAACCTATTGGCTACATTTTTTGAAACGAAGCACATGGATACCCATTCAGCACGTACGACACGCAGGAAATCGGGGTTGCCAACTTGGCGAGTTATTAATAGATTTCGCGATTTTTGCGATAATACGTATGTACCATTTTATTACTTAAGAATTTGTTAAATCCCAGATCCATGTTTTAGTATTTAACTTACTTTAATCAGATAATCTGCCCTTTCCCATCAACAGATTTTGCAGTCTTGTCTCTAGATGTTACGAAGAATCTTCCATTTCGTGATTGCTAATTTGAGCAAAATAATTTATTTAGATGATAAACACTGTCAAAGTTATAAAACAACAAAGCTAATGTGGACAGATGTTGATCTTAAATTTACACCTAAGGACAATCCGAGAGCTTGAATAGATGAGAATCGTTCTGTTTGACAGTCTTCTAATAAGGAACTAAATTGATATTGGCATGTTACTCGATTTTGGCGTGATTCTGAAATCGCACAGAATATATCTTTGGTCGCCAAAGTAAAGTTATTGCTCTTTCTGGGCAAAATTTACTACTATTTGGCGGAAAAGCCCCTAGTATACCGATATCTAAAGAGTACCAACTACCTTAAGTATGATAAGTCATTACACGTGTAAGAGAAATTAGGTATATATAAAACAATAAAGCTACAAATGGTACTTACGTATTATCGCAACCTATTGGCGATATTATATGAAACGAAGCACGTGATAGTTAATTAAGCACATACGACACTTGCGAAATTGAGATTACCGACTTGGCGAGATATCTTGAACGTTGGAGATTGTTACGATAACACACAAGTCCTGTATAAATTTTAAATTAAGAATTTAACGATATTTCTATTTCGACACTTTGTGTTTTTGTATATAATTTAAGAAGAAACGGGAAAAATACAAGTAATGTTCAAATATAAATGTACACAGAAAGATGATAGATAGAATACTATTATTTATCAAATTTGTAATTAAACTGTTTTGACAAAACATACAATTATATTTTTGGTGTTGTTTCAAATTTCCCGGCATCTGCAAGTGGGCCACCTACTTTTGGTGGACCAGAATTAGCAAGTTTATCCATGAGTTCTTTAGGCTCTATCTCCTTTTTCCTAGCTACATCCTCGAGACATGCTTGTAATTCTATAAATTCCATTGTCTTTTTGTCTTCCGAAGCTTTCTTGATAGCCTCATCTGCATCGGCATCTGTAATTCCAGTATCTTTACCAAGAACCCCGGCATGCTTGAACCATTTTAGGATATTTTCAATGGGAAGTTTACCAGTTTTTGCTCCCGTCACTTGGCAAAAGTTATCAAATGCTGATTGCAGCCCTTTGTCTGCCATGTTTGATACAATAAAATTTCCTTGTTACAGTTTAAAAAGAACCGTAATAAACTTTTGTCGGAAATTCGCTATATTTTTTGTGTAATTTTTATAATAAAAGTTTACCAAAATCTGGGAATGGAAATTGTTGCTGCTGAAACTTTATGCAATGTTAACAAAACTTAAGTTTTTCAAGGAAATGCGTACCCATATTTTTTTCACGTGACATTTATAACTTTAACCATTTATTATTATAAAACACTTATGAAACTTCAAACTATTGCAAAACAACGTGAATTATGACAAAGAATCAGAATAAATATGTTGAATAGCTTTTATCACTGTTACTTGTTCAGATATGTCATATTTGAAATTATTTTTAAGAGTTACCCACAGATAGCAGGCATATGATTTCATAACTATTTAAAATTTAGTTTTGCAAATTCCATTTTTTTCCATATTGCGCAAATGCGATATAACAAAGACCACCTAATGTATGTCAAATGCAGTCCTCTGCTTTGGGAACTTTTTCGTGAAACCAAGAGCCTTTATACTATTTTCTTAATAAAATAACCTCCAAATAGTAAAGTACAGCTTCTACATAATGAACTTTTTCCCTTGTGATTAGATATTTTTCTCCTAATTTTAAAAATATTTCAGTACATCTTAAATTATTCTCTCTTTTAACACATTTTATGGTTATAAATGACCGTGAATTGTTTTTATCAGGGGGCTAACTCACCTAAATCAATTAAATTGCCGTAGTCGTAGTTTTTCAAATAAAATTTACTAATTTTATCAGAAATAAAATTTGAGAATGCATGTGGTAATGTATGCTTAAAATTACTGGTAATAAAATAATGTATGTTTAAAATTACTTGTAGAGTTAAATTTATGAAATGTCGTTAAAATTCATTAATTTAAACGTAAAATTATTCTTTAAAGTTAAAAATACAGTGCATTACAAGAGAATGTTTTTTCCTCTTGTTTTTCTAGCAGATTTCTTACTGATGGATAAGGTATAAAAAATAAACAGGTATTAATTTACAAAAAAAGTATAAATAATTACTTTTTTTAATAATGTATAGTATTTATGAATTTAAAATTTGTCTTATTTGGTCTCTTAAATATATTATAAAAGATTAATCTCTATTTAACGAATTTTCCACGTAACGTTTGTTCGGTATTTGGCAACTTCGTTAAATAGAGACCTACATCACGGTCATTGTTGACGATTTAAAGAAATGTAAATAGAAGTAAGTGGCAGTGAAAAATTAGACCTCATCATTTAGATGTGGTATAAAACTATATCAGAAGGTTTTACTTCCGTAAGCAGCATCTACCAAGGAATAAGAACAAATACCTTTAGAAAAGAAAATTTATATGAATTTCTATGAAAACACTCTCATTGAATACAAATTTACATCCTGATTTTTCTATAAATATCTCCACAAAAATTGAAAAACCTTATTGCAAAGTTATAATTATTTTTAATTAATGCAATTTCTGTTTAATGAATAGTTGACTACTTAAGTGATTTACGAAGAAAAAACATGTAAATTTAGGTACTGAAATAAATACCAATAATATATTGCTGAATATGGAAAGCTTCAAATACGGAAAGAAGCATTTGGAATAAAGTATGGATCACAAAATAATATTAATCAAGAAAAGAACTAGGAGATAATCCTGTTTATAAGTAAAGTTTTTGATAAAAAAATTATATACAGAACTGAAAGACATCTCTTTCTCTCTCTCGTCTAAATTTAAATATATTATTTTCTTCTAGTAAATATTATTAGCTAACAGGAATACTTTAATTTTATACATTTTCTTACACGGAACTTACCTTTCTTATTCTCTTCTCTTTAACTTTTCTACAGCTATACTAGATTTGATGTTATTACATTAAATTCTTTTGAGAAATATCCAAGCATTTGCAGATGTTCAAGAAGATTTGGGGGATGAAATCTAAAAGAAATATTTCCAAACAGGAAACAATAACTTGAAACTCATTTATTGATTAGAATCAATCTACAGATTCAATAAGGATTACTAAAATACTTTATCACTAAACTAACCTGAAAAAATAACATTTTAAAGTCAAAGCATCTCTGTAATTTCTATATAAAAAGATAATTTTGTTTCTTCAAAGATGTAGAAAAAAAATTACAATTTCATTTGACGTAAGAAACAACAAAGCGAGAACACACAAAAGATTCATTACTTATGTTTGAACTTTATTCTGTTTAAAAACTTAAGAAATGTCTTTGCATCGGTTAATTCGGTAGTAACGTGTTATACCTTCAGCTAATTTCATCGAATTTTTTTTCTTCTCTCTAATGGGGCTGCAGATTGGCATTTAACATTGCAGAAGTAGTTCATTCCCCGAGAGCTGATATTTTTTTTAGTGTGGCTCCGTATAGGAGGATATCAATTGCCGCAATGTAATTTTGACGAGCAGTTTCCTCCCCAGAGGCAGGCTCCTGAACTTTGACGATGCGAAATTGTACTGGGATTTAATTTTGCTTTGAGCAGATAAGCCAAACAGGCACTCTAGGTATCATTAACATGCAGCATAATAATACGACATGGACGATGTCTGTTTTTTGCATCATGAAAATTCACCGGTTTGGGCCGGGGTCGAGCCCGCAAACTTGGGTATACAAGGCCAGTGCCAAACCAGCTACGCCGCCCAGCTGGCTCATCAAATCAAATAAGTAGCTAAATGTCACTGTGTCTAGTAAACAGTGAAAAGCAGTTTCTGTACATGCCCAAACAAAATTATAGTAACAATATTATCATTTGATGACGTTTTTAAATTAACGATATCTGTTCATTTGGCGAAATTTAAGAAGAAAGAAAGCTTGACATCTTTGGGAAATGGAATGCGAAACATTCCTCCATCCCATATCGAAATGTGGCAAAATTGATCGATGGTATAATACATAAGAAACTTTAATTCTTTCAGAAATTAGTGATGTATAGCTGTGTTCAACAGATTGAAAATCTATGTACATATAGGTTAAAATCCTGTTTCTACCCTGAGCCATTCTACAGATTTCTGGGGACAGTGCCGCTAAATTAACTCAATCCTTGAATAATTGCATGGATTAGTAATTGGAAAAGTCTCTCACATCACTTGACGATTGTTTACATTTACTCGTATAAAATTCGTCTACTAATGTCCCTCATAAAACAACGTTAATCTAATACAAAAATGCAATGAAATCCTAAATGTTTAAATTTTTTTTCTTACAACAAAATCCAGTGGATTCAATAGCTAATATGCCTGTATTTTAAAATTCTTACAAAATATTGAAATTTAATATAAATGAAATATTTAGTTTTTTATTATCTTTAGCAAGAAATGTAGCACTAGGACTTGCCCAGACTATGGTAAATAAATGTACATATAACTAAAACAATAATAAATGTATTTTTTTAAAAACTTCTTATGGGCTGCGTATTAGTGTTTTACCATTGCAGACCTAGAACAATCCCTGGAAGCTGGTATCTCTTTTAGTGCGACATCATACAGGCGGATACCAATCGTTGCAGGTAATTTTGACGCCCAGTGTTCTCCCTGGAGGGAGGCAACTGAGCTCTGACGATGCAAGTCTGTACTACGATTTAATTTTGTTGACCCGTCCAAGCAGACACTCTAGGGATTATTTGCATGCCGTATAATTAAACAACATGGCCACTGTCGATTTTCTCCACCGACTTGAACCGATGTCGAACCCGCTACTTTGGGTACAGAAGGCCAGCGACAAACTAACCATGCCCTCCAGCTGGCTATAATAAATGTATAGCTTATAAATAACTAGAACGATATGTAATTATATATTTAGAATGTTTGTAGAATGCTGTTATCAAAATATTGATTAAATTTATGTATATGCCTATATTATACATAGATAATACTGAGTTATTTAAAATAAATTCGCTTATGGAGTATTCAATATTTGTGTAAATTTATGAAATGCCCATTCTTTTCTTGAAAGGTAATTTGTTATGAAGGTCACAGAACATACACATTTATTTTCAGACACAAATATATTCTAAATATTTATAAGATTTTCAAGGCAATTAAAGTAACTTCGGATGAAATTCTCGTTTTATATTAATGTATCTGAAAAGTATGCTTGAAATATTGATTTTGTTTGTCTTAATAGTCATATGCTATTGTATTTTGCTACAACTAATTATGTAAGTTTTTTACAGGTTTTTAATTCAACTGAATTGATTCCTGCAAGAATTTATCGTTAAGACATCAGTGTAAAGGTATGATGTTATTTTGTCTTACGAAGCAAAATTTTTATCAACGAGTCTTAATTGAAATTCAATTGAAATTAATAACTATATTATAGGGATTGACTTGTATAGTGCTCTTTCTATTGTTCTGATTAAGAAGTATTTTGCTATAAAATAATTAAAGTTATAACTAAAAATTAAAGTGAAAATTACTTTGTAATGATCGTCCCGTGACTTTCATTAGTGTGGGAGAAGAAAGATTGGCCATATTCAAAATAACTTCAATTTACTTTCAGCTAAGAACAACAATACAAATTCTACAACCCAAGTTAATAGATGCACCCAAATACTAAATATCGAAAGCAACAGCAAGGTAGACGAGATACGAGAAGTCTTAGTAAATTGGATCACTTTCGTCCAAGCAATATATCTTCTAATTCCAAGCGACCTAACCTAATTTAATTAAATAGTTGACAAATCGTTAATCTTTAGTATTACACTAATCAGCTACGAAGTATTCATGCCTCACTTCTTTTTTACTCAATCACTGTTATCCGTTAGCTGTCTAACCTCTCTCCCTCTCTAACTTGAAGGTTTAATCTTTATATGCAAGTCTTAATTTACATACTCAGATCTTCTTCAGGCTAAGGTTAATAGTAGAAAAAGTTTTACATGCTCAATATTTCCCAAGAGGATTAGTTGAAAGAACGTAGATTGACAAGTCATAACTTCATTACTCTCGAAGAATGGCACAGTTTCTTTTGATAGACCAAGCATTCTAAAAGCAAGTCGAAAATAAGATAGACATTGATTAAATGGGTGGGAACATAAATACACATTTCACATACTACAATAAATTTATTCAAGCACAAGCAAGCTCGCTTATTATTTCGCATTACGCAAGAAAGAAAATGCATACGGATAAAAGAAAAGGTAAAGGAATAATAAATTTACTTTTAAGAATATTATAAAGAGTAAAACAATTATTTTTCGACTAGCTGGTATACCCGCTCTTCGCACGGGTGAACTGAAAAATTAAACAATACAGATTGAAGGATAAAGAAGTTTTTAATGAGTTAATTTTACGTGAATTGCCAATTAAACAAAGAAAGCTTTTTGCATATCTCAGCTAAGCAAATAAAAGAAAAAAAACACCTTTGTTAAATTTTAAGTATGTAGATCTGCGAAGATCCCCTTGAATCTCACTTTGAGAACGAGAATAATTTGTAGTCAGATAAGAGTCAGTAGCCATTTTTATAAATAACTTTCTTTATTTGGTTATCTTTTCCAAATAGAATCAAAGACTTATTAACAAATGTATCTAAATAGTTTTATGAGGTTTAAAAGGGACTTTCCTTTAAATAAACTTAAATATTTAATGATCCAATTAATTAACAATTAGAAGTATCGATCACGCAGAGATTACCGCGATAAGAGATCCCAGATTTATATTCAATAATGTTCCTATTCAACATTTAACTTTAATCTCACTCCTAATATAAAACTTTAACGATACTTTAAATATAAATCAATATTTACCACACTGCAGCTCAGCTCTTCCTGATATTTATCCACCTAGAAATCTAACTTCAACGTTATACCTTCCTGCTTCAATCTCTCTCTCCTACTGCTTTTTACTTTACTATTCCGTTTGACTTAAATACTTTATCTAATCTGCATATATAACAAGGAACCCTGACCTCTTTTTGGAGCTGATTGGAAATAGGTAGGGGAATTAAATTTCCCTAAAAGAGACGACTCAGAAGGTTAGTGATAAAGTTCCGTATAGGTTTGTCACAGATCTAATAGCTGATAAAAAGGATTTTTTTTATTTATAACTCCCCGGAACACTCTTGAGGGTCGATTTTTGAAAATACCTCCCTTAGCTCAGCAAAAGTAACACATTGTTAAAAGTTTTGCGTAATGAACGCTTAAAATAGTGTAAATAATTTATATCTGAAAGTGTAATACATTAATATTACTTTCTGTTGTTTTTATTTTATGTTAAAATTGTAATATTCGCAAGCAACGCTGTTCCTTAAATTATAATGGCTATAATGGCGATTCAATTAAACACACAGCGAAATGATAACGAATGAGTCATATTGGCAATTGTCTAGCTACTTTCATAGTTCGAGCTTTATTAGAGCTTTGTAAGACCCGCCGTGTAGGGGCCCGATGCACGTTAATACTTTATCCAACCGCATTATGATTTACTCAGTTTTTTTCATCAAATTTTTTTTTATCACTACATTGAAAATTAAGGGATATACATAAGCGAAATACTCCACTTTGGGAAATTTAATCCGTTAGAGATAATAAATTAATTAAAGACATTCCACTATAAAATTAATTACATGCACCGTTCACTTAAAATAAATAGTCAAATCGTTTTCTAAGGTCTTCATTAACATACAAAAACATAAGACACTTAAATTTTGACATAAACCATTTTTTCGGGACAAAAATAATAATCTTTGTAATCCGCTGAAAACGCCGTCAGCTGAAAACGCATATCTGCTGCAAAACTGTCGCCTTCCCCGCTAAAATACTCATCATAGAACCCGTGCTGCAATATATCTTGGAAGAGTGGATTTCAAAGAATATTCCTTCTAAGTTGGTGTGGTGTGGTAGTTAGGAGAAGGGGGTGCCAGCTCAGGTGTCGTCCACGTCACTTGATCATGGTTCAAAATTACGTGCTCCATCGCCAAAATCCCTCGTGTAGCTGAACAGTGCGACGTCAATATTCACTCACTCCAAAAATACAGTACAGAAGTTATAATTATTTTTATACTTAAAAATGCAATATTTGCGTATTCAATTAAAATTATAGCGTTATAATTAACTACTAACCACAAACAAACTATGTAAATATGTCCAAATGATGTAGTGTGAAACACAAAGTTTATCTACTGTAAGTACCAGAAGCAATAAAAGTATTTATTTTGAAAAAAGATCAATTTCTTACTACCAAATCTGCATAATAAAATTATTGAAAAACATTCAAATAAAAAGAGATTTATAACAACCTATCCCTTCAAAACTTAGTTTTATTCTGAAATAAAAAGAATTAGGGATTATGCAAATCACAGGAATTAATTAGAAGCGAGAGCCTTGCGTAGCCAAAACAAAAAGGGTTCTTTCACAAACAAAAGATAGATATATGCTGACGTGGAATAATATGCTCTTGTTATAATAATAATAATAACTGTACTGCCTATACAAAGCAGCTGAAGCGACCTCTTATCTTCAGAAAAGACCAGGTGAGGAAAGGAGTGGTCATTTTTGTCCATTATTTTTGTTCACGATATGTGTTGTCTTTGTGCAACTAAATTAAAATTAATAAATAATTGTTACGTTAAAGGAGACTTCATTGAACACAATCCCGAATTTGTCACTTTTTGTTTAATCTTTAATATCCAACACTCTACATTAGTAATTACTGATTGGTCCTATGTATATATATATATATATATATATATAACTGTACTTAAAATAACTACTTCAGAAATTTTTTGAAAATAAAAGAAAAATGCTTACAGTATTCAAAATTTTACAAACAACAATATTTCTCGGGTTTTATTAAACAAGATAAACATATACATTGGAGTTACCATTGAATGCTAATATGTTTTATGCAGAAATTTCATATTACATTTCACACAAAATGGTAGCTAAAATAAAACAAATGGCGGGAATTTTTTCCTTCTCAATGGTTTTCAGTTTCATACTTTTGTCATCTGTTCTAGATAGAGCGTACTACAGTAAAACCTGTTTTTGTGCGGCAGATAGGGACCGCATAAAAATATTCAAAGTTTTTTCTTAAATTCTTACATATAACAAATAACTTCATCGAAATACTACAGAAAAATCTTTTATGCTGCGGAGAGGGACCGCATAAAAAAGTCACACTTAGAAAGTACGTCAATTATTTACGAAATTTATGAGAAAGAACTTCCATAACAAAATAAATTATTAAATTACACATGGAGATATTTTTAAAACATTTAGTTTCTCATTGCATACATGGAGAAGTTTTCAAAATGCACATACATAACTCACTGCCGCTCATCATAATCCAAAGCGCTCATCTTCCTACCATGAATAAGCTCAAAATCGCTTTCGTCACTTGAAGATACAATTTCAATTGGTTTATTTTTTACCACCATATTGTAAGAGATAAGTTTTTTACGACGAAAGTTGGTTGGTCAGTTTCTTGTAAATGCCACGATAACCAGATATGCATGATCGAAGCTCTTTCTGAAATTTCATACTCCTTTCAGAATAGGTATCTATTTTGTGAAAATGCTTTCCAATTTGTTGGAAAGCTGTATCCTTGCATATATTATATCCGCTCTCAAAGAATCCAGTTTTTCTTGTCCTTCATAATCTATCAAATTATTGATAATGTCACTGTCATTGAAAGTTTCATCTTCAATCAAGGGCAGCCTGTTGGCGCGTTGAGAGAAAGCAGCTGAACGTGCATTGTCTTTAGATTGTCTATTATAAATGAACAAAGCGTCTTGAAGTGCATACACCGGGTGGGCAAAAAGTCCGTAAAAATTTTAAAAAATTCATAAAATCCGGAGAAATGAACGAAAAAAAAAACTGTTTGCAGGATCAGCATTAGTATGTCACGGGATTTTTTTAAGCTAGAAAAAAAAAAAATAATTCGAAAATCATCCGGTAGGTGGCGCTGATTACGCAAATCAAATAAACAATGCATAAATAATGAACAGAAAACTTTCTCAACTTTATTACACAATAATATGTTCCACATGACCTCCACCACTGGGGAGAAGACATTCCAGACGAGTGACAAATCCAGCAACGGCAGAGTGCAACATGTCCGGATGTATGGAGGATACTTCTCTGCGGATCGCATCTTTCAGTTCCGACAGACTTGATGGACCGGATAGATACACGCGAGATTTCAAATATCCCCACAACCAGAAGTCTGCCGGTGTTAAATCTGGAGACCGAGGAGGCCATGGGTACCTGCAGCGCCTGCTAACGATTCTGTCTTCCCCGAACGTCTGTATCAAGAATGCCTTAACCGGGTTAGCAGTGTGACTGGTTGCTCCATCCTGCCTGAACGTGACATTCGAAATCTGACCTCGTTGTCTTAAACATGGCACGACAGTCTCCCGCAGAAGCATTAGATAACGCTGAACATTTACCACTTCCGTTATCCATCCATTTACTGGGCACTGCGTTTCAAAGAAGAAGGGTCCTATGATAAATGAACCCGTGAAACCACACCATGCTGTCACTTTTGGGGAATGCAAAGGCTTCTGTGTGTACTCACGTGGATTAGAGGTCGTCCAAATGCGACAGTTATGGTTGTTAACGTCACCATGAAGCGAGAAATGAGCTTCATCTGTCCACAAGATGTTAAAAACCCAGAATATATTGCGGACAGATGATGGTGGTAAGCCCAATCGTCTGGCAGCTTCACGAGCACTGCTGGTCCCTGAAGCTGCTTCGGACGCAATTGCTTCCATTTCGACAGCAATGCAGGGTGCACGTGCTTCTTTCAAGCATAGTCGTCCGGCTCTTGCTCGATCCTCCACCTTTCCAGTTTCCTCAAAACGTTTAACAAGCTTTAAGAGACCTGCAGGTGTTAAAGGACCTTTTCCACTCTTCACATTTTTCTGAACTCGGAATTTACGCAAGACAATGGTTGCTGATTCCTCGTTCATGTAAAATAACTTCACCAACAAAGCTTTATCCGGCGCACTGGGCATCCTTGTTCACATTCACTGTTTGTAATGGTGAAATGAATGTGGATTCATTGAGAGCAAAGGTTTTTATAGCCGTCTAATTTGCATATGTCCACCACAGACGCTTGTAACAGCGCCACCTACCGGATGATTTTCGAATTATTATTATTTTTTTTTTGGCTTAAAAAAAATCCCGTGACATACTAATGCTGATCCTGCAAACAGTTTTTTTTTCGTTCATTTTTCCGGATTTTTTGAATTTTTAAAGTTTTTACGGACTTTTTGCCCACCCGGTACGTACATTGCAGTGGCGTAACGTACACCTCCACAACTCCTAACTCGCAGGGAGGTGCAGAAATCTAGGGGACCAAGGCTTGACTAACGCCAAGTGCATATTTACACAATTTATAAAATATTAAAGGCAAAATCGTACTTTATAGGGGGGGCTAGCATTCTCCAATACGTCACTGGTACATTGATAGAAAACATTACAGTAGCGCTAAAGCCGTTAAAATTCATATACCGCATGAAAAAGATCGCACAGAAAAAAATTGCACAAAAATAAAATCACATTAAAAAAAATCTGCACAAAAATAGGTTCTACTCTATTTAGCGTTAACCCTAAAACAGTGCTTCTCAAACCGTCTATACTTGCGACCCAATTTTCAATCAAGGGTTTCAGAATAGGCACTGCATTTGCAGCAGTGACTTATTAACCTGTTTTTCACTTGCTTCTTTTTGGTACATAATCAAATTGTTTTCACAAGTTTCCTTCCCTGATAGGTGTTTAAGAAAATGTTCCCTACCCCAAGCTACATTTACGAGTGTGATATTGATGATGGTTTTAACTGATAGCTATAAGCCTGCTCTCAGAATTCTGTATTATTGGTTTTTATTGCCTATTTGGCGATTACAACCTTCTGATTCTATATTTTCTTTCAACCAGGCGTAATCTAGTCATGAGAAATGTTGACATGTGTGTGATCCATCACCCTGTCAACCGTCTTCCGCAAATCAAAAAATCGTCGCCAAATGCTGTGATATACAGCCAAAAAATGAAAAAGAATTCCTGATTAAAATCAAAAATAATGTCTTGTTTTCCATCTAGTGTATTTTACAAAAAAAACTATTAAAATTTGGGACTTACTTTCAAGGAAGTAAATGTAGTTAAGTATTTTTTAAATTACATGATCACTTTATCAAAGCAGTAATGGGGAAAATATATTTCAAAATAGACCAGACACTCCATCATATTAATAATGCAATCATTGTTAAATATTTCATTTATTTAGCATTTAACTGGTTTTTATTATTAATATATTTGAATTTATGTGTAATGAAAGTTAATTTTTATTTACTTATTTCTGCAAGTAAGCTTTGGCGTAATTTCTTCAAAGTCTTCCCCAATTTATTCGTAAATGGGTGAATACGTAAGTGCTTGAATTTTTGCTGAGGATGTTGGAATAAAAATACGTCTTTGGTTTTCTGGAAGTTGGCTTTAATTTAGCAATGCATTTACTGTATATATATATATAATTGTTTGTATAGGTGTGCATTTTTTATTATCATTATGTTTCCAAATCTTCCCCATTGTATAATTTTAATTACTGAATGTCTCAATTTGCACAACAGCAATCTTGTATTTTGCTCCGTATTTACTGTATTTACATCCATTCTTGTTTCTTTTCCCTTTTGATTCCCCTTTATGCATGTATTCTTCTACTTGAAACTTCCTTCCACTATTGATTGAGTATTGACTTACATTTGCAAGCCTTTTGTTATACTTGCCGGCCCACAAGAACACACCTACAGTTTCAAAAAACAAAAACAAAAAAATTTGATATCTGTACACTGATTTTTCCGCCAAATAGTCGTAATTTTTTGTCAATTTCGGTCTGCAACATTACAATACAATAACTTTATACTACCCGCCATTTACCTATTTGACGCGAACTCTCGTTAAAATCAGGTAGCGCCCGCACCGAATTCAAATTAGGGTATTTACGTATTATCCCAACCTATTGGCTACATTATATGAAACGAAGTACTTAGTTGGCAATTCAACGCATACGACTCATGATAAAATAGGGATTGCCAACTTGGCTAGTAATTAATAGAGTTGGTGATTGTTGCGATTATACGTATGTACCCAAATTAGTTCCTTCAATTTTATTAAAATTTTAATGTTACGAACTCTTCAATGTAAAAATTGGTTCTGGAAGAAAATTTTACTTTCTTTCATTTTAATTATTAGATAAAATTATAACACCCATTGTGTTCATGTAGTTTTATTTAAATTTAGAAAATATATAAATTTTTACATAAAAGCGAAGACCTTTTTATTGAGGTGGATTCTCACTTTGTTGCTGCGGATTTTCACTTTGTTGCGCTGGATTCCCACTTTGTGGTGGGTGATTTCCAGTTTTTCCAGGTGGGCCTCCACTTTTTTCAGGTGGGCCCCCACTTTTTTCAGGAGGGCCTCCACTTTTTTCAGGAGGGCCTCCACTTTTTTCAGGTGGGCCGCCACTTTTTTCCTGAGGACTCCCACTTTTTTCAGGTGGGTTTCCACTTTCTTGAGGTGAACCAGAAAGTTTTCGCATCAACTGTTGTGGATCTATGCCCTTTTGTATACAGAGATTTCCGATCAACTCTTTTACCTCTGAGTAATCTATTGCTTGCTTTTCTTTTGCAACTTCAGAGAAAGCTTTAGAAACATCGGAATCACTAACTTCTGCCTGTTCTCCAAGAATGCCAGCTTGTCTGAACCACTTCTTGACGTTCTCTAAAGAGAGTTTCTTTTCAGTTTCCCCAACCGATTTACAAAAGAGTTCAAATTTAGTTTGAAGACCTTTATCTGATGCCATCTTAAAGCTATTCACAGAAATTTTATCGCTGACAAGATGTTTCAGGTAAAAAAAAACACTTTCTTTTCAAAAAAGTAAATAATTGTACAAAACAGATAGGTTTTAAAAAATTTAGAATAAACCACTCTTAAATTAAACTTTATAAACTGAAAAGTGAGCCTTATGAAATAATAACTGAACACTACATCTGATGCCACTCTAAAAATGAGTATGTAATTGCACATTTTTTATTAATGTTTTGAAAGTGGCATATTACACGATTATTGAAAACATAAACTGTGGAATTTTCAATTTTCATTTGAAAAAATGAAAAACATTTATTAGTTATGATTTTTTCACTCCGAAAACAATCTTTTAAAAAAAGAAACTTTTCAGGTAATATTAAATAAGAATTTGTTATTCTTATGCCGAAATATTAGATTTTGAATTTGAAAAACAATTCGAGATGCTGAAAAAAGTCCGAAAGAATATTACCCCTGGGGATTTACGTTCACACATTGAAGCAAAATTCCATAAGTCAAAAATTTAAGACTAGTATAACCTTATTTATCTAATCGTTAATAAGGACATCAAATCAGAGCAATTATTATAAATTGGGGCGATATAAAGTTTCAATAAGCTTGTCATCTCTTCAGAATTTCACCTTATTATCTAATGATGGTTCAAAACTATAAAACTTTTTGGCAATTTAGAACATGTTTCTTTAATCGAACAGATATCAAACAACAACTTTTCGAAACTACTCATACCTTGGGAAGAATTGACTGCGCTGTTCACATTTATGTAGGAGACCGATGAAAATATTTTAAAATTAGGGGGAAAACGTTTTGTGTAAAACATTAATTTTTTATAATTATTAAAATATGTGTTTCAGGATTTAATTTTTTACGTTAATTAAAGTTTAAAATTAATCAAAAATAGGTACCAGTGAATTTAATTAAGTAATTAATCTGTTAAGCGCGTATTTCTGGTTGGGATATTAATAACTATTGGAATACAGTTAGAACCTCTAAACTCCAATAAAAAGTTATCGCGCGAGATAATGAGGTGTCTGATGCTTATTAATTTTGTTTTGGCATCAGCGACTTGGTTGAGGAAACCATCATATCAGCCAAAAAAAGAGAACAGAAACGTTAATAAACAAATAAATAAGTAAAGTCAACTGACAACTATGAAATGAATAACATTTTTGAGCTACGAATATTTAAATAAAGATAACCGTTAGCGATAATGAGAGTTGACGAGGATGCAATTTATTATATTTTGTTATTCTGAAATAAATGAGGAGAGAGCATAAATAAATTGAGAGAAATACCAATTCATTTCATAAACTCAGTGTCTCATCATTATCTAGAATTTCTAGATAGGTTTACAGCAATGAGTGAAAAAAATGCTAGGTTAACATAATCGGCCAACTGAATGAACCAAAGTTAATAACAGTTTAATCTTCATATAGTTTTGAAGCAAGCTCTTACCATATATACATACATTGTTTATCCAACCACATTGCCAACCATGTTAGAACTTTACTATCATCAACGTAATTTACATTTAAGACATATTTAATAAAATTACTTTAATATTACATGCATATATATATACTATACATTTGATTACAGGAGTAATCTATATATATAAAAAATGGATGTTTGTATACATGAAATCGCATCACTCCAACTCCTATCAACCGATCACTAAGAAAATATGCGTGTATATGCATTTTTTGTGTAGAAGGTTTTTGTGCTAACCATTTTGTTGCAGATCATCACCAGGTGACGGTATAGCATATCAACTTCTGCACCGTTCAATCAATCGACAAGTTGCCAACATGGTCTCCAAGCGCAGAGAAATTTGGTTTGAATAGGTTCTCCTTTAGTGTTAATCTCTCTCTATGTATAAATAGATGTTTTTATAAGAGAAATCCCTTCAATCCAGCACCATTTAACCAAACACTATGAAAACTGGCATGTATATGTATTTTTTTGTGGAGAAGATTTTTGTGCTGTCATATTGTTGCAGCTCCTTACCAAGTGACGCTGCAGTATATCAATTTCTGTACCATTCCATCAGTTGCCAGTATGGTCGCCAAAAATGATGTCAACATGGCTGGTTGAGTCCTAGAAGGACCCACTTTTGGTCGCCAAATTTTTTTGTCGCCAAATTTTGAGCGATAAAGGTTACAATATGGTAACCCTTCCATTTCAACCAAAAATTTGGATTTTCAAATCACCGAAAAATGGCAACCCTAAAAAAAGTGCAACGTTTTTCACCTTTTCCGAAAAAACGTCTTTTTGACATTTGACTTCGCTTGAGAAGGTTCCACCGGTTTTTGTTAAGAATGGCTTGTGAAAGGAAATTACTTGAAAGTGAGGCTACGACAGGTTTCTTTGTGCTCCTGGGCACAAAGGGGAAGAAAGAGACGTTAGAATGATGTATGAAAGCTAATTTAATTGCTTCTCGTTATGAATGTCCGAGGTGTAAAAAAGAAATGCGTTTGTAAGAGCGAAAGGGGACGGTTGACGGCTACGAATGGAGTTGCCGCAGCCAGTCGAAAGATAATCCCCACGACGTCGTTCGGAGTGTGAGAAAGGGCACTTGGTTTAGCGAAAGCAAACTTGCTATAACTATTATTTTGCGTTTGACGAGATATTGGTTCGGCAAGAGCATGAATGCGTTCGTGGTGAATGACGATCTACCGGTCACAAGTTGGTGGATGATAATTTTCATGAATTCCTTGCATCCATCGCAAGGGTGTATCCACCAACGGAACATGACGAAATGCAAGCGTAAGGTAAGTGCCTTTTAAAATTTTTTAAAATGATTGATTTCATGTATTTCTTCGATTTTATCTTTGCGAAACGCCCCTTTCGTCCTTTTTTAAAAATGTAAATCATGTTCTACACACTGGTTTTAGAATGCTTTTTTAAAATGAATCTCATTGCTTTCTCCGTTTTTATCTTTTTATAATGATTAATTTAATGTATTTATTCGATTTCAATTTAATGTATTTATTCGATTTCATCTTTGCGAAACGCTCATTTCGTCCTTTTTTTAAATAAATCATGTACTGGTTTTAGAAGGCTTTTTTAAAATGAATTGCATTGCTTTCTCCGTTTTTATCTTTTTATAATGATTAATTTAATGTATTTATTCGATTTCATCTTTGCGAAACGCCCATTTCATCCCCCCTTCTCCCCCGCTGATACATACGCTTCCCAAGAGTTTTTCGTCATTGACGCCTTTTTGAAAACCTTCAATTTGGCGCTTTTTGGCGAAAAAATTTTGGCACCAAAAACACCAGCGGGTCCTCCTAGGATTTTACCACATGGCTCTATCACCAGCATTTCGCTATGTTTCCATTGAATCACCATTATCATGCAAGGAACGGCGTTGCTTGTGAATTTTACAATTTTAACATGAAATAAATACAACAGGAAAAAAATATTAAAATACGACACATCCAGATATAAATTATTTACACTATTTTATGCGTTCATTACACAAAATTTGTTACAATGTGTTACTTTTGCTGAGCAGAGATCAGCTTAGGAAAGGGTTTTCACAAATCGACCCACAAGGGAGTTACGGTGGCGTTATAAATAAAAAAATCCTTTCTATCAGACCTTCAGATTTAAAATTTAACAAATGGGGGAGGGTCCAGCTGAGATATGTAAAAAGCTTTTTCTTTTTTGTTTAATTTGCAGTTCACGTAAAATTAACTCATTTAAAACTTCTGTATTCTTCAATCTGTATTGTTTAATTTCTCAAGTTACCCATGTGAAGAACGGGTATGTCAGCTAGTAGACTAATAAATATAGAAATTATATTGAAACTCATTGAAAAAAAATTTCTACATATACCAAGCATCGTAACGAATACAATAAAGAACGATAACGTTTCAAGGTATTTATGTATTATCTCAACATATTGGTGACATGATTGAAATGAAGCACATAGCTGTCAATTCATCGCGTACAACAGATTGAAAATCGAGATTGCCTACTTAAGAGTTATTAATAGAGTTGGCGATTGTTGCGATAGTACGTAAGTACCCGTTTCTAACATGAATTGCGATAGTATTTTTGTGATCTTAATTTTTAAAAAAATCGAAACATTTGAAGAAAATAATGAAAAATGCTATCTCAAAAATAGCTGGAGGAATAAAGAAAACTGGTTTAAAAACGTATTTTAATTTATTCATCAACCTGAAACTTCGAATCTTAATATTAACCACAAAATAATATATTTTGTTTGCCGAATGATCATTCAAATAAACTTCTGCCTCTCAGCACACACATTTGTATTGTTGATGTAAAGTGAACAGATTGGCAAGTTGAACGACAATTTTTGATTTTGCAACCCCTTAACTATTTCATAATATAAAAAAACGGTAAAAAAAGTGTGTGTGTTCTTATGACCATACGATAGGAGTTATAACTTCAAATTCTGAAATGTTCTTTCAGAGATTAGTTAGGTGAATAAAAAATAAGGGGATATTAGCATTGTCACATAAAATTATTTATTCATATGTCTGTACTCATAAAGTAATATTTGTTGTGAAATATACAATCATATTTGTGAATTAATTGCATTTTAAGAAGGAAATAATAGGTTTATAGTGTCTGAAACATGTTATAAATACTTATAAGACTCAAAATTATTTAAATATATAAAAAAACTCCGTCAAGCGTTGTTTCGTACTTTGTATTTGGATCATTTGACATAGTTAAATTGAATTTTTTTTAATTTAAAAAAAATTTATTAAAGGCTTTGATTTGTCTTTGACTTTAACATCCCCACTTAAAATAATAGGCAATTTGTTCAGAAGAGTTGATCCGGCTTCAATGTAGGCAAATAAATTTTTGCGAATGAATTCTATAATTTTCTCTGCACTTTGATTTGGTGAAATATAAATAGTAACCTTTAGAATTATTTGTCCATTTTCTGCTCTACATTTCGATGCACATATTTCTCTGATACATGACTTATTAAACCCAAATGATTCAGTAGTATATGATGCTACATCTCCATTTCTGAAGTGACATAATTTGTCGTATCTCCCTTTTTTTATATTTAGCAACTCCACCATCTCTGTGATTGTGTCTTTGGACTTTAGCAATACAACAAAAATTTGGAATGTCTGTTTTCTTCATTTTTTATCCAAATTTCTGTTAAAAGCAATATAGTTACATGTTGCATAACACTGTCATCGAGATGCAAAGCATGTACACATAAACTTTGACTATTCAAAGAATATATTGATATTCCCTTTTTTGTGGAAATGAAGTTTGTGAAGATAACTGTAATTGTTTTAAATTCGTTTTGTGATAACCTTTTAAATTCATTCTGTAGATCTCAGAGCGATGTAGATTCTCTTAGGCCATGGAAGAATTTTAGATCGGAATTTTCCGTAGCAATGTAAAGTCCTTCAAAATGTGTTGCTCTTGATAACGCAACATATACCAGTTGTTGAGAGTATGTAATCTCATACTTATAACAAGTCTTAAAGAACTTTAGATTGATACGGAAAATTCCGATCCATTGTGTCAGTCGTGAATCCAGTTTATACTCAAAACGAAAATTTGATAAGAGCAGCACAAAATTCCACAATTTATTCAAGCGAATTCCATCAACTCCTTTTATTTTGGCTCGTTGCCAAAGACAAAAATACAAAAGTAGCTCGTTCAAAATATTATCTCGGGATCGCAAAAACGAGTACTTTAATAACATTACTGTGCAACCCTGACACCTCCCCCCGAGAGTCATATTAGATCCAAAGATCAAATGTGGCTAAAACAATCTAAGGGTCACACGTTACACCCAAAATGAAACACTGTTTAGTCACTATCTTAATATTATACATTTACATAAAAATACTCAACATTAAATTTTACACAAATATTCTTCTTAACTTAATCATCTAACAATAAAACTAAGAAAATGTTTAAAACCTAAATTAATCTTAAATCTTATTTAATTACAGTTTACATTTACAGTCTGGATAGCGCATCTGCATTAACTAGTTTAGATCTTTTCATGTGGCTTGCTTCAATGTCATGGCGTTGAATGGCCAACGCCCACCTCTGCAATTTCTGCCATTGGGGTGCATCACTAGTGAGGAATACTAGAGGATTATGATCGGTTAGTAAGAAAGTCTTTGTTCCACACAGTAAAGTTTCAAATCTTTTTAGAGCCCAAATAATAGCATACGCTTCCCTTTCAATTGCTGACCACCTTTGTTGGCTTGGGTTCAGTTTCTGGCTTCCAAAAGCTATGGGATGAATGTTGTCTTTTCCATCCAGTTGACCTAGACAGCATCCGACCGCCGTCTGAGAAGCATCCGTATGCAAGTAGTACGGTTTCTCTATGTCTGGGACCTGCAACTCTGTAATTCCACATAGTGATGTCTTCAACTCCTTGCTCCATGGAATCTCATTAGGGACTTTCTTTTTAGTGAGCCCCGTCAATGGTAGAGCAATTTTTCCAAAGTTCGGAATATACTGTCTATAAAAAATTGCACAATCCCAAAGCACTTCTCAGTTGTTTGTTGGTCGTTGGTGCCTGTAAGTTCTGAATCGCTTTTATTCTTTCTTTGTCAGGGGAATGCCTACCTTAACCAATGACATGTCCTAAGTATATAACTTTTGTCTTGCAAACTCACACTTTCCTAAATTCACTGAGAAATTAAAATGCTCCAATCTTTTGAAAACTTCTAAATGATTTAAATGTTCTTCCCACGTATCAGAGAATATTGCTAAATCGTTGATATACGCACATGCAAAATCAGATATAGTTTGAACCACTTTAGACATGGCTCTCTGGTAGGTTGCAGCAGCGTTTCTTAACCCAATTGTAACACATTCCATTGGTACTGCCCTCGATGAGTTCGGAAGGCTGTTAGATTTTTGATGCTGTCTTCCATTGGTATAGACCAATATCCTTAAAACATATCTAGTACAGTAATGGATTTTTTCTTCCCTACTAAGAAATTCAACTCCATCATATTCTGCATTAGATATGCGTCCTGTACGGTAAGGGCATTCAAGCTTCTGAAATCTATGCATAACCGAATTGTTCCATCCTTCTTATGAACACATACAACGGGGTGTGCTATTTCACTTACAACAGGTTCAATCAGCCCTAACTCTAACAATTCGTCTATCTGCAATTCTACTTTCCCCTTTAAGTTTTCTGGTATCTTATTAGTTTTGGGTTTCATCGTCTCCTCCTCATTCTTCAGTTTTATCACATGTTCAGCAACTTTAGCTCTTTTTATTTTTCCAGAAAACAACGTCCTGTGTCGATGTAAAAGATCCTTTAGTTGAGTTTGTTGCTTCTTAGATAGGTAATCCAACGTCACTCTGTCCAATGCTTCGTCATTCTTCTCAGCTGCAGGAACTGTTGGCGTTTCATATATCTCACCGAATTCATCATCATCATCATCATCATAAATAACTCCAACCGTTTGAACTCTAGCTCTGTATTCTCTGATCTTTTTAACATGCAGCAATCTCAAATCACCTCCCGCCATCTGCAAATATTATGAATTTGGTTTTACTCTTTTAACAACTTTAACTGGACCTGTCCATCTAGCGTATAGCTTATTCGTCGAATCAGGTATCAAAACAAGCACTTGATCTTTTGGTGCAAATTTTCGATGTTTCTTTTGCCTGTTGTAATATTTAGCGTAGCTACCTTGTTGCACGTCACTTGTTAACTTTGCTTTGTGGGTTGCTACTTCTAATTTTTCTTTTAGCTATTTCAAATAACTCTCTACTGATTCCTTCATATTCAGAGGTAACAATGTGTTCCCAGTCCAAATTTACTTCAGTATAGACAACGATCCTTTCGGATTTCTTTCATACCTTAGTAGAAAAGGTGGTGTACCGGTAGTTGCGTTTGGAACTTCACGATAAGCCCATAGTAAAAATGGTATATGCCTATGCCAACTTCCTCCTTCCTCTCTGATAATGTGGTGCAACATGTTCTTGAGAGTTTGGTTCCATCTCTCAATTAACCCGATTCCTTCTGGATGGTATGGTGTTGAAAAACGCGAACAAGCTCCTAAAATCTTCAAAAACTCTTGCGTTAAACTGGCCGTAAACATTGTTGCATTGTCTATTACGATCACTTCTGGAGTTCCTGTTCTACTGAATATTTCGAGCAGTGCTTCACACCTACTCTTAGCTGTTAGTGACTTGAGTGGGATTGCTTCCGGCCATCTAGAATGCTGGTCCATCAAACAAAGTATGTATTTATGTCCTCGTGATGATACTGGATCTACAGGACCAATTAAATCAACGTTTACTACTTGGAATGGCAATTCAGGACGAGACACAGGTGTTATCGGAATTTTGTCAACCGAACGAATTACTTTTCTTAGCTGACAACCATGACAGGATCTGCAATATGCTTTAATTTCCTTTACCATCCCTGGCCAATAAAACGAAAATTTGATTCTCTGAATTGTTTTATGAGCTCCTAGATGTGCTCCGAACACTGATTCATGCGCAATTTCTAGTATTTTCCTCTTCCTCATTTCAGGAATCACTAACTGTTTTATCCTATTTCCGCCCATGGTACAGGTACATTTTCTATCACATATCCTCCTTTGTTCAGCACAGCAAAATTCCATGCTTCCTGAAGAGTATCACAATTCTTTTGCTGTTTCTTGAATTTTTCTGTGTTATTTCCATTCTCCTCATCATATTCTGTTATAGTTGGCTCTTGAACTTCCTCTTCAGTATTTACACTCTCATCTAACGATTTTTTTGGAGGAAACTGATCTTAGGTTCATAGCGGCTGTAAATCTTGGACTGTATATTCTTTCTTGTTCTAATAATGCTTCATAAGTTTCAGTATCCAATAATATGTCAGTATTCAGCCCATTCACAGTTGCCACCACCGTTTTAATTACCGGCGTAATATACCCATTCGTTACCTAACTAATATCCACTCCTTTTAGTTCAGCCTTTAAGCAATCACTAAATGCCGGTTCCAACATTATATGTCCTTTGTAATCTACTTTCTTTCCCACGACACTGCTTTTAAACACACTAATTTGTGCACCTGAATCCACAACAGCTTCATATTCTGTTCCATCATACGAAATTTTTACTATTTTAAGATCAGACATTTTTAGTTGAACTGCGCTGCATTTCTTATTTTCCCTTACAACTTCGCTGTTGAATCTCGCTGTGACTACTTTGCTTTCATCCTCAACTACTTTGACTTCTGCCACTTGCACCTTATATACCTTTAGCTCAGCAACTGTACCCTCGGTCTTTCTTATCCCTGCAAAATCTCGCAAAATGCCGTCCACAATTGAAACATGTAACTGATTTTTGGAAAGAATTTTGCTTATCATATCCACTGGGGTTGTTTAATTCTTGTTTATATCCCTCACCAAATGTATGACAGTTTCTACTGCACATGCTACGTTTTCCGGATAGGAATTTCTATATGGTTGAGACAAAGTAGCTTTAGTGGCCTGGTTATATTGCCTTGCGTTTTCATATAATCATCTAACTTCTCAGTAAGATCGTCAACTGTAACAATTCTACTGCAGTCAACAATAAAATGTTGCTGTATATCCCTGGAAACCTGTTCCTTCATCTGCTCTACAATGACAAGTTGATTCAGCCTGTCAAAATTGTAGATTTTTAGTTTCCAAATCCACTCATTAAAATAGTTCGCCAACTCAAATCCAAAATCTCTGCAAGTGTTCTCGGCCGATTTACAATGCCTCTTAAATTTTACTTTAAATGCTTCTGGGCTCAATTTAAATCTTTTTAATAACATACCTTTTATATGTTCATTATCATTTGCCTTTTCTTCTGGTTCCCTGGCAATCAAATTCGCCATTTCTAACGGCAATAGTCCAACAAGATTCCTTACCCAATCTTCTTTCTTAATATGGACTCTTCGCGTGCTTGTCTTTCAAACAGTATTAGGTAAAAACTTATATCACCTTCTTTGGGGTCAAAAGTACGCATTAAGTTTTGCAATCCAACTAGTACGTGTTCTTGTATTCCTTCATTCTGAGAATTCCTTTCTCTCCTAAAACCATTACTCATCATCGATGCTTCTATCTTCAACTTCTCTAATTCATATTCTCTTTCTTAGCGCTTTATTTCATCTTCTCTTTCTTTGCGCTTTATTTCATCTTCTCTTTCTTTGCGCTTTATTTTATCTTCTCTTTCTTGGCGTTTTATTTCATCTTCTCTTTCTTGGCGTTTTATTTCATCTTCTCTTTCTTGACGTTTTATTTCATCTTCTCTTTCTTGGCGCTTTATTTCATCTTCTCTCTCTTGGCGCTTTAATTCATCTCTCTTGGCGCTTTAACTCATCTTCTCTCTCTTGGCGTTTAATTTCATTTTCTCTTTCGCTTACTATTCTGTGTAATAATTCTTTCGCGAACACCTCTTCCTACTCCTTGCTTGCTACTATCAACTTTTTTTTAAAGCAGGAACTTTCATTTCTTCCGTTACAGTTTCTCCTAATTCTTCCGCCAAACACTTCAAATCTACCTTCAAAGCTCTTCCTAAAAACGCCATTTCTCGTCTACTTTTAAAATAACCTTCCTCAACTGTACAACTTATTAACAATTTACTAGAGATTCAAAATTGTTCACTTACTACTAAATGTTGGATATAATTGAAATTGCCTCACTTCTGCACAGTTTCGATGTAGCCAAGTTTCAAAACAGTTCACGATTCTTAATCTTGAGAACAATTCAAAATCCTTTCTTCAAAACCGTTCTAACTCCTTAATCTTGGAAACAATTCGAAATCCATTGGGGTTTCCCCGCACAAATGTCAGTCGTGAACTCAGTTTATACTCAAAACGAAAATTTCATAAGAACAGCACAAAATTCCACATTTTTTTTAAGCGAATTCCATCAACTCCTTTTTTTTGGCTCGTTGCCAAAGACAAAAATACAAAGTAGCTTTTTCAAAATATTATCTCGTGATCGCAAAAACGAGTAATTTAATAACATTACTGTGTAACCCTGGCACATTGTTACGAGCGTTACAAATCAGAGCGTTACAGTGCTTGACTTTTTAAAACGCATCATTCAAGTTCACTCTCCAACAAAACATACCTGAAGAAGCTATCACTTTAAAAAATGGTAAAAAAAAGAAGATTTTTATCAAAGAAAAATTATATAAAAACAAGTGTAACTTAAAATATATAATAGTTGACAATAAACCATGTGCAATTGCATTATAAATAGCTGTACTGCCACTGGATAGGAAAATACGAAATACAAATAATTTCTGGGTTGTTTTTAATTTTTTGTGGTGCATTACTTTTAAACACACAAGCCCAAAAATATCCTGATGCGAGAAATAGAAGAAACCTCACTCCGTCATTTTTGACAGAAGCAAGAAATCACCGTTTAATGCTTAGGCATTGTTCATTTTATTATGGGTCTAGAAATAAAAAGCTTAAATATAATAACCGTCTTATGCTTGAAAATTTCTCTGGAACTTAAATCAGATTTTGGAATGTGTTTATAGAAGCAGGTAAAATCAATTCATATTACACAAAATCACCATAAATACATTTTCTAAAAATTTATTACTTCATTTTTGTGCTTTAAAATTGAATTTATTGTTATTTTTTTCCAATGAATACTTTCTTTATGAAGGATTTATCGTACGAGTGCCAAGGCGCACTAATAGAGCTGAATATAGTTTTATGATGTTTAAATTTATTTTTTACTTTCTGTGTTCATATAAACATGCAATTTCTCTGTGAAATCTACAAAACGTTCAATGAGATTTTCGTAAGCTGTTAAATTGATATTTTCTAAACACAAGCGTTATTTTTACGTTTCCTGATTTAGCTTGAAAACTTATAGTTTTTCAATATTAGTTTTATTCAACTTTAAGTTCAAATAATAATATAAATAAAAATCAATATTATGACGATAACACAAATCACAAATACAAGTTTATTATGAGTAAAAGTTCTACTTTATTAATATTTGAAAATAAAAGTAAATATGATTGAAATATATGTCTTACCATGCAGATTTGAGGGGGGTAGAAATATTTAGAATAGTGCCTCCTATCCCTTTGTGTAGGTGGTTACTTTGTGTAGTGACTATAAGCATATTCATTAAGAGCTTAATATTGCCAATTTTTATTAATTAATGCTAATTAATGGTATTGCCACATTCAGCGAAAACGTAATTTGTAAACTCTTCAAAGAAGCAAAAATGTAATCTTTGTTTATTAATAATAATTATTATTTCTTAAAATTTCCAAGAGGACATCATGTTTATTATGAAGCATTTTTTTATTGTAAAACTCATCAATACTTCCAAATATACGAAAATCTTAAAAATGTGTCAACATTTTTTAAAATTTTTAATGGTACAACTGAGAAGAAAACACCTGTCCTCTCTTGGACACTCTGATTTTTTTTCTAGAACAGTTAAGCATTTAAAAAATTTAAATCTACATTTAGTATTTAGTTTTTATGCTAAAATTTCTTAAAATTTTTCAATAACACTAAACAATAAGGGAATTAATGTTATATTGTCTGTCACTGTCCATTTTTTAATTCAGTGACAAAAACCCGTTTCTTTGCAAGTAATTTAATGTATAACTTATCAAGAAACGTTTATACCTTGTAAAATTGAGAGAAAGGTACATACATTCCAGTCCAAACTCAGCTAAAGAGTTTTCAATGGAGAACAATATGACATCTCTAAGCCTCTATTAAAAGATATTTTTTTCAAAAAATTAGAGACCAAAATTAAAAAGGAAATACCTCACGATGACTTCTTTTTCAAAGATACATACACAACACCAGTTACAAGGCAGAATCAAATGACGTTATAAATTCGAGACAAAAAAATTAATTAATTTGTTAGTTGAGGTTGAGAATCAAAAGGATATTACTTAGTATTCGATGTAAATCCCCGAGCGTGAACTAATCGAGAAAAGGGAACAATATCACAATAGTATGATTCATATGTTCCCGGACTGAGCTTAAAACGCGAAAAAAATTTTCAGTAGAGAAACTTAAACAAAATTTCTGAGCTATTGCATTTTTCCCCTTTTCTAAAAAAGGTTTGTCCCAAATGACATGATTGCTGGGCCACCACGGCGTCGTATTTTGCAGCCGAATGTATTTAGTCGTCGGCGATTGAAAGTAATTACGTTTGTTGAGCGGATAATGGATATTAATTTTTGTGTTCGTTTGGGGAAAAAATGCTACTTTGATTTACAAAATTTGTAAGCATCTATAAGACTATGATGCATTATTGCGAACGCAGGCTTTTGAGTGGCATCGAGGTTTCCTTAAATGCAGGGAAAATATCGAAGACGGCAAACACTCTGGACGTCCTCAGACTTCCCTCATCACCGGAAGTGTCGAAACGGTTTCTGTGGCGGTACGTTAAAACAAACTTCAAACAATAGCAGATTAATCATTTGGGATATCCTCAGCCACATGCCAATAGATGCTGACTAAGGATCTTAACAAGCATAGAGTGTGTCAACGTATCACCTCCCGCATGTTAAACGAAGACCAATCTGCAGATGAAGTGAAAAGTGCATCGCAGCTTGAATAACAGGACATGGCTAACAATAGATTCCAAAAATGTTTCCATGACATTTACAAGCCATGGCAAAAGTGTGCTGTTACTCAAGGGTCTTATTTCGAAAGAGGATGTGTTTCAGCATTTTAATTTTTAATATTTTTAAATTATAGACTCAGTCCGGGAAATTTTTTGAATCCTACTACATAGCATTAATAATTAAGAACATGTCATTTGAAAAAGACACGAGCCTCTGTAATTGCCTAAATATGACTTAACGTTTTCTTTGTCTTCAAAGGGCCTTATTTGATTTGATTTTAATTTATATCGCATTGATAAGTTGTAGTTGTAGTTGACATTTCCATCGGAGCTCCTGATCTCCGAAGAGATCTTTATCTCCTATCAGAACACTTGAGGAATAGCATTGAGATTATTTACTTGTCCTTGTTAATTTTAAAGTAATAAGAAATATGTACTGGATTGCTAAATCAGCAGGGGCCGTCGAGACGACCGAGGATCATGCAGAGTATCTCGATCGACCAATTTTCTCGGCCAATGGGCAAGTGAGCTTTCGACTTGTCTTGGGATTGTGAAGTGCAGGGAAGGAATGCAATCTGAAGCGGGAGAGGAACTCTCCCCATTAGTCGGGCTACTCGTCTCCCATTGGGAGAACGAGTCGCTCGGCAGAAAAGGGGGAGTTGGCAGAGAGAAAAAACAAAAATATCACGCGAACGGAATTAGGAAAATTATGAGTTGATTAAGAAATCATTTAAAATTTGGGGACCTAAGATGAGATCTTAGGTCTTTCGATCGTAATTATTAACGAGGTGTTGATAAAAAATATCAATCCTCTCATCACCTTTTGCATTCCTAAACTGTCTTCCCATTTCCAAGAGGAAAGGGTAGTCGAGGAAGAATTTTCTTAACTCAATGGTCTCGTCTTTGAATCCAAAATGATTTTCATTGCTATTATTTTCGTTGATTTGAGGGGTTTCTTCGAGGGGGGTGAGGTCCCGGGTTTTTTATTTTCATTTTGACCGCCCAAAAGAGCGGCTGAGAAAGGGAGATCTGGCATGACCTGTTTAATGGTTTTATTAACTTCAGTTTTCTTAACGGTATTACGATTGATGGTCACTTCACCTTTTTTAAGTTTAATTTTGGTGAATTCTTCGCACTGGCTCCATTTAGCCATATGTCCTGTCTTGTTGCAATTAATGCATATGAGGTTAGCTATTTTCTATTTAATTGGGCAATCGTTAGTTCGGCGTGGTTCACCGCATTTTAAGCACCTAGTGCGCATGTGACAATTCCTTGACGAGTGGTTAAACAAGTTACAATTGTAACATTGAGAAACCCCCAGCCGTCTGTTAAAAGTGTCGACCTGCACCACTAGGTAGCAACACTTCTTTATTTTAAAAATGTCTGGGGAGTCGGATGATCTTTTGAGCTCGACCATAAAAATGGGGAGCGGAGATTTTGTTTTCGATCTAGTGAGCTGTGCCACCTTTTCGACACAAAAACTGTGGGAAGTTAAGTCTGCTTGGATCTCTCCGATTTTTCCGTAGAAATCGGTAGTCCTTTAATAGCTACTTTCTGGGCGCGGGAATCCAGCGGCTGGATCACGTAAAATTCCTCGCGCTTTTCGTCGAGGTAGTCAGTTATGGTGCAATGTTCATCGGTGTTTGTCGTAAAAATATTTTAAGGTACTTCCCTGCTAACTTTACGTTGCAATTGGGGAAATCCTTATTTAAGTCTTCTGTGATATTTTTATAATTTTCTTTTTTATGCTTAAACATAATTGGGGGGTTAGGGGGGAGCAACTGGAGCCGTTGCTTGAATCGAGATCGAGGGAATAATTTTGGCTTCCTTTCCAGCGATGCTACTAAATTTATTTTTGACATTGATAGGCTGACTGGTCCCGGCAATGGGATCAGTTAGTTTTAATTCCTTTGCGAATTTTTAGGGGAGGTGAAACCATCATTTGTATTTGAAGTTGAATGTACAATCTTCATATTCACTTGGTTCGCGCTTTCCGTGAGTGTGTGTGTGTGCTTCTTAGCATTATCTTTTGGGGTTGGGTCATTTAATTTGCTAGAATTAATTTCATTTTAGGGACAATCCAGTACAGGGCAAGGAAGAATCAAAGCTAACTCACCCAGTTTCTGCTCCTTCAGAGAGACGAGGTCATCGTATTCATTTTGGTAGCCGACGAGGATAGCATCGTCGTTGAGGTCGGGAAATTCCTTCTCGCTACTGATGCAGTGTTCGAGGAAGGTAAGTCTGCCGGTCATCAGTTTGACATCCTTTTGGATATGATGACGGCATCTGTCATGATCGGGTATTTTAGAAGGAGGGTTAATGGCTTTCTTTTTAGGGGCTCTTTCTGCTTGCGTCGTTTATCGTTGCTCTGCGCGGTTTGTCTGGTATTCCGTGTGTCGTAGTGGGCTAGAATGTCTGACTTTATAGCTTTCGATTCTATCTTTAAGATGGAGGTAACGTGACTGTTCATCCACAGTCATGTTTCCTCGTTTCATCGAATTAAGTCGTTCGTATTCTGCCATGGACTCGCCATTTAAATCGGGGAACATTGTAGCGTAAGGATCATTCGAATTGTCAGGAGGTTCGGTTTCCATTTCCGACATCGTAGAATCGTACGCATCCCTTAGGATTCGAACGAGTTTTTTGCGCATTGATAAGCAACGCGAGAGCTATTGGGAACCTAATTTTGAATCACGGTTAATGGATAAGGACGAAACCTGCGCTGCCCCCTCTTTCTGAACTTTTACACCACTCCGAGTCTTCAGCGGCACTAGGCTTCATGAAATCACAATCATGACTACTCGGCTACTGTGGCCACCAGAAATCAAGATATGCATAAGTTTGTCAATATTCACATACAAAAAAAGTCACATCTAACATTGCCATTATCCATTTTTAAACTCATAGATAATATTTTATGAATGTTTAACACCCTTGTATAAGCTTCACTTATATCTAATGGAATCTTTGAACTCAATTTTTACCCACTTTAAAAGGTCATATTAACTCGAAATTTTGCTCACTTGCCCAGGACCGAAGACAATACAATAATTTAATAGTTTTGTTCCATTGACCGGATCAGAATTAACGATTTCCCATTTTCGTATCACATCCCGCATCTGGAGACTAATTTCAGATTGCATTTCCAAATCTGGCGACTAACTCCAGATTTCACGTCTAAAAGATTAAAGGATTCGATTAACTATAAGTTATAGTTTAAAAAATTGAAAAACACCTTTTTATAGTTAATCGGACGAAGTTATAACTTAATCTTTTAGTCTTCAAATCTGGAAATGGGATCTGAAGTTAGTCTCCAGATGCGGAAGATGATCTGAAAATGGAAAATCGTTAATGCTGATGATTCTGATCCGGACAATGGAACAAAGTTCTTACATTATTGTATTATCATCGGTCCTGGACAAGTGAGCAAAATTTCGAATTAATCTGACCTTTTAAAGAGGGTAAAAATTGAGTTCAAAGATTCCGTTATAAAAGGATGTTAATAAAAGGATGTTTTTTTAGATTTTTTAAGCTATAATTTATTGATGTATAATTTCTATATTGAGACAGATTGTAACAGTTTGGCAAATAGTAAATAATAAATTTGCCATTAAATTCTTCAAAGTTAAAAAATTATAACATTATTCGCATTTAAATTCGCTTGCGATTATCAAAAAATCGTCATATCTGTATTTCAGTACACCACTTTCACACAAATAGATGAAATAAAATTTTGAATATATAACAGAAGAAGAAGATTATAAAAATTAATATCAATGCACTTTTAGGAAAAGTTAATTTTTCCAATAGTTTTCTGAGGCACAAAGAACTCAAATTTCTTATATATATAATAAATCTTATAAATATAAATAATTTCTTACATAATAAATTGTTATATATTTTACTTCACAACTTTTTACTTGCGTTAAAAAATAATATTTTCTGTAATATTAAAAAAACTAAAAGTATTATTTTATTTGAAGTTTTAAAAAATAACTCCCTCTAAGCTTAGTTTTTCAGATTTTTCAATATATAATTCTTTCTTGCAATTTTACTCGATGTTCTATCCATAAAACCTTAATTTATCCGTTAGGATTTATAACCCTTTTTTGTATGATATGAAGGTTAAATTAGCATATAGTTCTTAATTCTCTCTCTATATGTCTAATATACTTTTCAAAAGTTTATTATCAAGTTTTGTTAGTTTTACTATATTTCGCCATTAAATGTTAAAAAAAAAAGAAATTCAGAAACAGAGAACAGAATATATGGTAAAAATAATCATGAAACACATATATTTTTGAAAAGAAAATAAATTCAGTTTAAGCAAAATTTCTAAAAAATATATACATTCATTCTCTATTTTATGTGTGTTTAGAAATTTATTCATTGTCATATATATTAGAATCCTCTTTCACATGATATTTTGTTTACATAATGCAATGGCGAACTCCAGCATTATGACAACACATAAATATTTTCTCAACGTGGTAAAGGAGAAGCAGTAAAGGAAATGGAAACAATATCACCGAAAATAATTCGTTCTTTTCTTGAGAAAAAGAAAACAAAAGCTTTTTTTTTGAAGATCCAAAACCGAGAGTATTATTTTTCTTGGGATTTTGAAACCGGAGAAAACATATTCAAGTTTTTGGAATTTTTCTGTACTTATTTCTCCACGTTTATTTTTCTTCCAAATTATTCCCGATACATATCTAGAATATTCTAGAACTGAAATTTTTGTGTTAACCTTCCCTTCACCAACAATCGCTATTTCCTCTTTGGAATTCTTTTTTTACTTAAAAAAATGGCTAAAAATGCGTTCTAATATTGTGTGATGCCCATTGATTTTTCTTCAAAGAATCGCAAATCGTTGTAAATAGATGTTGTGAATGTGGAATTTCTTATCGTTCTTTTAGTTTCATTCCTTTTGACTTTCTGCGTAATATCGGTTTATCCCTGTAACAATAATATTTTTTCTACCGCGAGATTTTAGGAACAAGCGCAAAACATGGTAAAGGAAATGTTTCTCTATCTTGTTTTGGAAAATCTTTAGAAGCAAAGAATATGTAGTAAGCCATTCAGATTCTGAATATAGCATTTTATGTTAGATCTGTGTGAAATATGTTACATACGTAATAAAAAATCCCAGTTTATCATACGTTTTGACATGTCTATGTGAATATTTTATAATCTCTATTTATTCCACAACGTATAAATAACAATGATCACGGCTTCGGAAGTATCAGCTTTGAAGTCTGGGTCTAAACAGAAAAATTTTGTAGCATCCCAAAAGAGTTTAAATTTTAAAGTCTAATAAATTTAAATTTTAATATTTAATTTTAATAGAATTTAGTTAGCAATATAGATTAATATTGCTTCTGTAAACTGTTCTAAATTCCGTTTGAAGTTTTATGTGTATTCCAAATTTTAACATAACTCATTAACTTTAACATTCCAAATCTTAACTAATTTTCTAACTTTTTTGTTTTCGGACAAATTAAAATCCGAAAAGGTAATACTCGTATATTTCAAATGTTAGAATTTGGCTGACAAAGATGCATATGCAGGAAGAATTTCTGAAAAATATTCAGGGCTGATGGGCTCAATTCATGCGACGCCATAGTCACATGATAATGAAAGTCACGTGATTCTAGCCAATCAATTTAAAAACTCATGCGACGCCATAGTCACACGATAAAAACTATCTAGGGTTTCCAGCTAATCAGTTACGCGCTCCGGTGTTGCCAAGTTCTGCTCTTCGCAGAAACTTTCTCTTAAAAAGTACATTGTATACAAAATACATTTTATTTAAAAGTATAAACATAATATATAATTTTTGATGAATAAAAAATGTAATTTGAAATTTTATCTGAGTTTTATAAAAATAGAACAAGGACAATTAATTTAATGTTTGTTTTGAATTCAATGGAAAACACGTGTTTGTTTTTATCATGTAACTTGATGAAGTGAGCCCATTTGGCGGAAAAAAGTGGACATTATTATCTTCTGTCTCACGTTTACGACATTCGAATTTTTAAATCCATAGAATTTATATATGTATGAAGAGAAAGCTATGAAAGATCTTCTGAACTCATCTTTAAATGTTGTCTCTCTCATTTTAAATGCTCTGTCATCTTTATAATTATTAAGCTAAAACATGTATGGAAATGGTTTTCTTCTATTGGCAGCATATCAGGGCATTTGGCTACCTCTTTTAATCTAGAAAAATTTATTGACCATTTTATCCGAACGCACCTTTTCTGGTGATCAAAGTTTGCTATTATTTTGAAAAGGAAAATAAAACGCCTCAAAATCGGGATAGTGGAAATCTTTTTGAGTCATCAATGGAGGCCAGTTTCACACGTTACAAAAATAGTAACTAAAGTTCAATTCCCATCAAATGCGGCGTAGAACGCGCTCTGTTAATACAAAAAATAAGACCGCAATCCACGGGTGCGCGTGATACATCTTTATGTATAAAAATCTTGTGTGTGTGTGTTTGTCACTAAACTCCTCCTAAACGGCGGGACCGATTTTGATGAATGTGGGTTCAAGTAAATTCGAGAAGGGTTTAGATCCACAATTCGGTCCTATATCGCAATTAGTTAAAAAGATAGTAATTAAAAACATTCAAAAAATACAACTCAACATTCACCTGCAGTGTTGTAACAACGCTATTGTTATAAACAAAAGTAATATAAAAAAAATTTTAAAATCAATTCCTACTTAGATCAACCAAGAAAAAATTTATTTTAGCTACTTTTTATTAAATAGTTGCAATTAATATAAATATGTATATACATATGACAGAATCACAACATTAAGTGGTAATTAATTTTTATTAATTATCATTAAAGTGTCGTATTGTCATCCAAAACAAGCGTGTACATAAAATTTCCTTTCTACTGAATGCTTTAACACGTGAGAAAAAAACCTTTACAAATTTTGACATAAGCCGCCGAAAGGGTCGCTAAGCCGCCAAAGTGGCTGTGTTTGTAATTTTTTAAATAATTAGTTTTAATCAATTAATTTTTATTAATTGTAATTAAATTATTTTATTGTCATCCAAAATAACCATGTACATTACACTTCAGCTCAATTGAGCGCTTTAAAATGTATTTTATTAACGATTGAATATTCCACCAAGATAAATAAATAAACAAACAAACAAATAAAATATGTATAGAGATCGTGAGTTAATAGTAAGAATTGAAAAAGACGTAAGTTGGCGTCGAAAATGGATTTTCAGCCAAACTGGTCAAACCCGGTCTTTATTATTACAAAAATGCAGACGCGATTCACGCTTTTTAGCGTTTATAGTAATAAATATGTTTTCAAATAATCTTTATATATCTGATGTGAGCGAGCTATTTTAGAGGCAAAAAATTTGGATGTTGACGCCATCAATTTCAAAATACAACAGTCGTTGCCTGGTAATGAAATTACATTCAAATCGATTGACACTGTTGTTGATTCTGATGAAGTAGTCAATTATCCTGTAGAGTTTTTAAATTCACTGGATTTACCGGGAATGCCACCACATAATTTGAGATTGAAGATTGGTTCTCCTATAATTTGGCTTCAAAATTTGAACCCACCGAAATTGTGTAATGGCACGCGATTAGTCATGAAAAAATCATGTGCAACATTCTTGAAACCACTATTTTAATTGGAAAATTTCAAGGTGAAGTTGTACTTCTACCACGGATCCCAATGATTCCTTCAGATTCACCCATACCATTCAAACGTTTACAATTTCCAATTCGCTTGGCATTTGCTATGACTATTAAAAAGTAACAAGGTCAAACATTGAAGATTTGTGTGGCTTAAATTTAGAAAATCCTTGCTTTTCTCACAGCCAATTATATATTGCGTGTTCCAGAGTTGGAAAACCATCGAATTTATTTGTTTATACCCTTCAAGGATTAACCAAAAATATTGTACATCTAATGGCATTAGAATAAATTAAGTTTATGTACACTTTAATAAATATACCTGTTATAAAATAGTTTCAGTCTCAACTTTTTCACCTTTAATTAAAACAAGTTTAAGTTTTTATTCACACAGCCATTACATTTAACTTCCCTCATAGTATACACATACTCGCACGCTATCGATTGATTGAATTGCCATAACCGTACATGTAATGACGTTAGACATTGTAAGAACTTTTTAGTACAAAACTGTCCAGATTGTTAAAGCTTATTCATAAAAATTTGGAATTTTTGAATTTAAGATGTGTGTACAGGACAACGTCTGTCGGGTCCTCTAATCTTGTATAAAAATGATAGCTTCAAAAATAAAAAAAGAGATGTGCATAAAAATAGCTTAGACACATAAAATGATCGGAATAATGTTTATTTAAAAGAAATGTCATACATTATGCTGTTTTCTCAAAATCCTTAGATAATACCTCGAAAAAATGGCTTTAAAACATAATAGCTTTGCTAACGTACATTGCAGGTACTTTTTTTTTTAAAAAAAGGGGTGCACGTTATACGGTGAATATACCAAAAAATTAAAAGTTGCAGCTTGAAAGCGTGTTATACGCCGGAATTTGTAGTATAATCAGTCGCTAGCTTTAAGAAATCCGACTACTTTCGGAACCGTGATTTTAAAAAAGCGCTTAAATGGCTAATTTTTTATGATATTTAGTGTCACTTAGATTAGAATACATGCATAAAACTGTTTTAAGGACATTTTGACAAAAAAATTTATTTAAATACAATATTTTGGAAAAAAATTAACTTAGAATTACTTTTTTTCAAAATGCTCTTAATTTATAAAAAATGCTTCTAAAACAATAACATTTTGCTTATGTAAAGTAACGTCTTCTCCAGAGAGTCTGAACTGTTTTTTTTTTTGAAAAATTCCCATTATTTTCAGAGTTAAACCAATTGAAATAATCACCAATGAAAATTTTCGTAAAACACGGATAAACCCACTTCTAAGTTAAATATTTCAAAAATTCTAGTTGAGCCTCCGTACTGAGGTCTGAGCTATATACAGGCAAAACATTATTATAATAGAAGCATTTTTCAAAAAAGGAGAATATTTTAAAAATTGTTCCTTCTGTGTTCATTTTTTGTCAAAATATTATACTTAAATTATTTTTTATTGTAACACTCTATTCTTAAAACAATTTTATATGAATTTTCTTATCTAAGTGACACTAAATATCATAAATATTATCCATTTATACGCTTTTGCAAGATCACGTTTCCGAACGTAGTCGGATACTTTAAACAAACAAAAGATAAATTCTTATTTTTATTTACCTTCCTTGTAGAAGGAAAACAATGGCATTCCTTTGCGACACGCACTTCAAAAAATGATAAAAAAACAATGGTACTTATATATTACTAGCTGGTATACCCGTTCTTCGCACGGGTGAACTGAAAAGTTAAACAATACAGATTGAAGGATAAAGAAGTTTTTAATGAGTTAATTTTAAGTGAATTGCAAATTAAACAAAAAAAGCTTTTCACATATCTCAGCTGAAGAAAAAAAAAAAAAAAAAATACCTTTGTTAAATTTTAAGTCTGTAGATCTAATAGCTGATAAAAAGGATTTTTTTATATTTATAACTCCCCGTAAAACTCTTGAGGGTTGATTTTTGAAAATACCTCCCTAAGCTGATCTCTGCTCAGCAAAAGTAACACATTGTTAAAAGTTTTGTGACGCTTAAAATATTGTAAATAATTTATAACTGAAAGTGTCATACATTAATATAACTTTCTGTTGAATTTATTTTATGTTAAAATTGTAACACTCGCAAACAACGCCGTTTCCTAAATAACAATGGTGATTCAATGGAAAAAATAGCGAAATGTTGACAATAGAGTTAAGTTGGCAAATGTCTAGCTACTTTCATAGCTCAAACTTTATTAGAGCTTTGTAAGACCCGCCGTGTAGGGGAGCGATGCACGTTCATACTTTATCCACCGCATTATGATTTACTGCAGTTTTTTTCATACAATATTTTTTTTGATCACTACATTGAAAATTAAGGGACATACATAAGCAAAATACTTCACTTAGGGAAATCCAATCGGTTAGAGCTAATAAATTGATTAAATATATTCCACTGTAAAATTAATTATATACACCATTCACTTAAAATAAATTGTCAAATCGTTTTCTAAGGTCTCCATAAACATAAGACACTTAAATTTTGACATTAACTATTTTTGGGGGACAAAAATGATAATCTTTGCAATCCGCTGAAAACGCTGGCAGCTGAAAATGTAATATCTGCTACAAAACTATTTGCCTTCCCCGCTAAAACACTCATCATAGAACCCGTGCTGTCATATATCTTGGAAGAGTGGATTTCAAAGAATATTCCAACTAAGTATTGGTAGAATATTCCTGCTAAATTGGTGTGGCGTGGTAATTAGGAGAAGGGGGTGCCAGCCCAGGTGTCGTCCACGTCACTTGACCATGGTTCAAAATTATGTGGTCTGTCGCCAAAACCCTCATGTAGCTGAACAGTGCGACGTTAATATTCACTCACAAAAAAAATACAGTACAGTAGTTATAACTATTTTTATACTTAAAAATGCAATATCTGCCTATTCAATTAAAAATTATAGCATTATAATTAATTACTAACCACACAAACAAATTTTGAAAATTTGTCCAACTGATGTAGTGTGAAAGAAAAAGTTTATACAGACAGAAAACAAATGCATCTTATATGCATATAGATTTGTTTGAATTCTTGTGTATTATTACTTTTGTAAGCTTCATGACATACTTTATGGTGTACCAGTATTTTAAAGCTGACCGAGCCACAGCAACATTTAGCTGGGTATAGCTAGTTATAACATAAAATTAAATCTTAAAAAGATATCAAAAATAAAAGACGACTCAATATTTTGAATAAATCAGTATAAACATTTTCATACAAACACAATATATATATTGTAAAATATTTATTTTACTATTTGCATTTCAGACAGACATCAAACAAAATTTTAAAAATTGTCAAAAACAGATAAAAAAAACATATTTAAGAAAAATACCACTGATTAATTTTGCCAAAGACATCACAATGTGCAAAAAAATATTTGCAGTACATAATAACCAAAAAAAAAAAAATGTAAGTACTAAAATATAAAAAAAAACAAAAATTATGTATTGAATTAATTAAGGATTACTGGAGGGAAAGATAAAACAGTCTAAGATAATACTCATAATATTAATTTCATATTGGTTGGCTACTCATTTTTGGCATGATTTTGAAATCACGCCAAATTGGTATGTTGCGGTCAGTCTAATGTTATAGTAATGCACAGAATTAAAGGTACTTACATATTATTGCAACCTATTGGTGACATTATACAAAATGAAGCACATGATTGCCAATTCAACGCATACAAAGTTGGGATTGCCAAAGTGGCGAGTTGTCTTGAACGTTGGCGACTGTGCAAAAATACGCAAGTACTAAACAAATTATCCAAAGTATATATATCCCGAGCATAAAAATAAATTCAGAAATGAAGTACAATACTAACATTAACTGACATAAAAAGAACTGAACTAACTTTATCAATGCAAAAGAATAATTTGAAAAAATAAGATATTTACATATAACCCCAACCTTTTGGCGACATTATATGAAACAAAGCACATGACTCACAATTCAGCATATATATGACGGGCGAAATCAGGGTTGCCAACTTGGCAAGTTATTTTGAATGTTGGCGATTGTTTTATAGTACATAGGTGCCAAAAAGAATTTATCTTACCACTACCTGCTTCCTCAACATACTCATTTTTGGCATGATTCTGAAATCACGCCAAATTGGTATGTTGCGGCCAGTCTAATGTTATAGTAATGTACAGAATTAGAGATACTCATGTATTATCGCAAACTATTAGTGACATTATACAAAATGAAGCACATGACTGCTAATTCAACTCACACAAAGTTGGAATAGCCAAAGTGGCGAGTTGTCTTGAACGTTGGCGATAGTGCAATAATACGCAAGTACTACAAAAATTATCCAAAGTATATATATCCCGAGCATAAAAATAAATTGAATAATGAAGTACAATACTAACATTAACCGACATAAAAAGAACTGAACTAACTTTATCAATGCAAAAGCATAATTTGAAAAAATAAGGTACTTAAATATAACCGCAACCTATTGGCGATATATGAAACGAAGCACGACTCAAAATTCAACATATATATATGACATGTAAAATCGGGGTTGCCAACTTGGCAAGTTATTTTGAATGTTGGCGATTGTCAGAATAGTACATAAGTTCCAAAAATAATTTATCTTATGACCACCTGCTTCCTAAACAGGTATTTAAGCCATTTGTCTGTTTTTCTCATTCTCTGATGCCTATTCCAGTTTGATATGTAATTACTACCAACACTGCTTTTGCTTGGGCAATATGATTACCCAAGTATGATTTTCTTCATGGCAATTTTATGCACTGAAGCCAATAGTATACCCTTAAAGGTTAAAATAAAGACACATGAAATTGCAAAGAACCATATTATTGGATCAAGTGTAGTATAGGGGGGGCTACTTGGCGCAGTCCTTTATTTTGGTGACTAAAAGTGGTCTCCAAGGTACTTTTTTCGGTATTATTTATTTTAGAATGAATTCGATATCTCACCATGACATTTAGATAAAAATCGCCAAATCCAAAGTGCCCCCTTATACTACATTTGAACCGAACTGAAATATAACCCTTATCAATGAGAAGTTTTAGTTTGTCAAAATTATAATCTTCGCATTCTAAAGAAATAAATAAGTTGTAATTTGCAAGCAAAATCACACACATAAACATCCCGCGATAATACCTAAATGTTGCCAAAACAACAAAACAAAATTTTAGTCGTTGAAAGAATAATCCTTAAAAAAATTATTTATTCCAAAAATAATCCTAATTAAATATCAAAGAATAGAAAAATTGAGTAAATATTTCAAAACCGATAAACATAGCTACAGTAAAAATATGTAATAATATTGAAAAACTGCATGTAAAGTATAAATTGTCCACTTAGTGAGAAACGTGACTACATATGACGTCATAACACTGGAAAAACTCTTAAAAATTAAATTTTAAAAAATTTGGAAGGAATTATGAACGCCAAACCTATTTAAGAACCTTTCTCGTGTAATTTTGTGTATGTGTACCAAGTTTCACGTTATTTGGGTGTCTGGATCTCGAGTTATGAGGGAACAGACAAACAGACAACAAATGCGTCTTATATATATATAGATGCAGTCGACCAATACGTCAAACGAAAAGACGTCGCTAAGTGCCACAATATCAGCCAATAATGAAAAACTACTCCTACGCTTTAGTAAACTTAATATTTATGCTCGTGCATACGAAAACAGCATTTGGCGACATCTTTTGATTTGGCGATGTTTTTATTTTATTTCCAAAATTGGCCATATATATAACTTATGTACCGAATATGTCGAAAAAAAGAACCCGTTACTGTGAATATCGCATTGCAATTTTAACTAAAGTGTGGAATCACCCACTTATATGGCTGAATCTTTTTTTTATTTTATATATATATATATATATATATATATATATATTATTTTATTTGTTTATTTAGTTATTTTTGCTTTTTTTTTCCGATAAGCTCGCCAGTCATGGAAACGGAGTCGATTTCGGAGCTGTGCAGATCTTGAGTTACATCTTCTAGAGGGGTTGCAACTCCAGAGGCAAAAGCGCACCAAGTCGGTGATTTTTTTTTAAATCGCGCTAATCAATGGGCGATTCTGTATTTTTCCCACAATTTTAATGGCATTTTACATTATCTTCAAGAATGATATATAAAATAGAAATGAATAAAAAAAACAATGTCGAATTCGAAAATTCGTCATATGATAATGTTTCAAAAAATAATGACTATGTATTTGACTAACATTTTTATAGCAATTTTAATGATTTAACTCGAGATTTTGTACAATTTATATTGTGAGTGAAGTTGCAGTCCCTACGATAATCTGAGATTCCTAATTTTCAATTTTTTCTTTTTTATTCTCCCGAGCTGCCTCTGCAAGCCTTTTCATAAAGTCTGAAGCCTCCTGCTTCTTTTCTTCGGCAAGGGATTCTACGAACGGTTTGAATTCACTAAACTCCATGCCGGCTTTTTCTTTGCACTTCTTCTCAAAAAGTGATTGGAAATCGGATACCGTCATACCTAAATGCGATCCAATTATGTTGGCATCTTCCAACCATCTTTGTGCGTCTTGTTGCAAAAGTTTGCCTTTTTGTCCTGCGATTTCTGTGACTTCATTAAAGACCGATTCCATATCCTTATCCTTAGATTCGTCTTGGCTCTGACCGGAGGACATATTTTGTTATAATTGTATTTTTAAGCTACTTAGTCTTTAGATGAAATAAGGAGAATCTATATGTATATAAATTTTAAAACGAATACTTGTATAGCATTAATGCCTTCATGCAAAGAGAAATATGGCAATATTTTTCCACTGCCAATTTATTAATTTTAATTATTTAGTGACTGCTATTTTTTATTTCACTCTTAAGGTAAAACAATATTTTAAATACAATTTAAAAATAAAAATTTCGAAAATTTTTAATCAATATTTATTTACTGCTTTATAAAATCGATAATCTAACATAATTTTAATGTTTTAAGTAAATTGTGTAATTTGACTTCCTGCTTTTATTTGTTTTGCTTTTTAAGTGAAATAAGCATATAAGCTTAGATATTTCATCATTCTGTGTATGTATGGTGTAATGATTCTCAATTACTTTATAAACAACTTCTCAACAGCCAATACGATTAATCTCGTTTCTCACTACAATCAAACAAAATACAGTCCGTCGTGTTAAAACTCTCCCTAGAAACTCTATTCTTAGTACAGAAGACCACGCGCTGCGCGTCGGTCTACACAACAAAGAAACTCCATTTCCTTCACACTAAATTCAAAGTTCAACGCTTCGCGCTTCCAAACGAGCGACCCCTCACTCTCTTGCTGGAGGGTCAATCACCTTCCCCCTAAATAGCGCCAACATTCCATAATCTACCGCCAACAATAGCCAGACACTACATATGGATATTTATAAAATTAATCATTATTGGAAATCTATTTAATAAAATATGTTGATAATGACTAAGTTGTCGGTCGAACCTAGAAAATTTAAAGTCGTCAAGGCTATGAAGATTGACTTTATGTGTGCCCTTCTTTCTTTTTTATATGCACACACTGCTCAAAAAAATTAGGGGTACAAGCAAAAAAGTGAAGACTCTTTACGTGAAGACGATAGCTCAAAAGTGAAGACCATAGTTATGCACGGGCATAAAATGGAGAAAATAGATGTAGAAAAACGCAATACGGAAAAAAATTGTACAAAAAACAGTTGTATGGGAACTTTCCTTCTTTTGAATGATATAAAGAACATGAAACGATGCTTCAGGACAACAATTTGATTACAAGCAAATGACAAAAACTGTTAATTTGAAAATTATACAGGATTTTTTTTATATGGTGTGTGGTCCCCCAAAAAAATTCTAAAACTGTCGAACACCTGTTTTGCATGGATACAATGAGTTATCGATGAGATTTCGTGGAATACTATTCCACTTTTGACAAAGTATGATCTCCAAGTCTTGAACAGTAACAATAGTCTTTAGCCTTGCAGCAATGCGTTGTCTGAGAGTTTTTCTAACATTCTCGATCAGATTAAGATCAGGAGAAAATGCTAGACATTTCATACGCTGTATTGTTTCAGTTTAAAAAAGTTCCCAACAGGACGAGCTGTAGGAGATCTGACATTATTTTGCATTAAAAGAAAGGAATCATCAATGTTTGCAGGGTAAATCACGGCATGAGGTCTCGGAATATTGTCTAGTTACTTCTGATCCATCAAATTGCAATTCCGAATAATATAAAGGCCAGCACATTCACCCCTATACTGATTTCTGCCCGTTCCACCAAACCATTTTGTGTGTAATGTTATTTTTCCTGAATAAATATAGATTTATTTCGAGTGCCCTTTTCTCCCCCTACCAAAACACGTCTCACTCTAAACGGAATTGGGGTTCATCCGTATACAGTACTTGACTCCAATCGTTTTGCATCCAATTTTGATGTTCAGCAGTTGACTTTCTTCGGGCCACACGGTGTCTTGCTGTGAACGGAATACTCACCATTAGCATACGTGCGCACAGACCAATCGCATTAAATTTCATTCTGACTGTTTAGATTGCGACTCTTCATCCTGTAGTTAAATGAAATTCCCTTTAAATCTGCGCCGCATTGATTGTTCTGTCTCGACGAGCTGTAACAAGATATATTGGTCATTATTTGCTGTCGAAGTACGTGAACCACCTTGTCCTGGCCAACGTTGTAAATGCCATGTTTCTTAGAATCGATTCCACAGTCTTGCAATGACACTTTTTGCCACGGCGTCCGCTTCAGTTCTTTGTGTTTGCCCGGATTCAAGTCTCCCGATAATACGCTAAGCTATGGATTCCAGTATATCACGTGGTCGTGATATTTTCCAGAGAGTCTCCTTTTCTCAAAACAACAGCTGGATGGTTGTACTTCACTACTGAGGCAAAGAAAAACAACAGCTTATACAAAATCCCGAGATTTCTGCACTTATACCCTTTTTATTTATTTATTTGAGTTTTTGGTTTTTGACGTAATAAACGTTGATATATTTCAATATAGAATTTTCTACTTCTATTTCTTTCTTGCTTGGCTTCGCTGTGGACGCACTCGAGCTCAAAAGCATGTGAAGGATCTTTAAGTTTACCCTCCTTGTCCAAATTGCAATGTGACCCAAGCCGCTCCTGCCCAGATCTTCGCTTGTAACGGTTGCCATAGCCAGCTGCTCTCAAGTCTTGCTATAGTTCTTCATTGTTTAAAAACGCACGAGTTCATGGACTTGATCTAGATATTTCTGTTGATCGAGTGGGATAAGAAATAACACAATAACTTCTATTCCCTACTACATCATACATTTTTTGTTTCAATTTAGATATCAAAAGAAATATTTGTGTCATTTCGTTAAGTCTGTGTGCTCTCCTAATTTTTTGAACAGTAAATAATTAGCTTTTTCTGAAAACATCGTTCATGTTTTAAGAACTTCTAGTTGCCTGCTTAGCCTCTAAATGGAAAATATTAAAAAGATACCACACACACACAACTAAACTTAAGATCAAATCATTTACCATTTCCAATATTATTTTGCAAATCAATCGACGGTACAATACATAAGTAACAATAACTTTTAGTAGTAAAAATATTCAGCAATTCATATAATGAGTTTTAGTAATTTTCCATTTCGCCGGCGCAGGCATTAAAGTCACCAAACATAATACAACACATGCCAAATGGAATATTTTAAATTGAACGACATGAAAAAAATTTAAACCTTATCCCTCAAAAATAAAAAAAATAGTACTAACATTTATGAACCTTTTTTTAAGCGTATATTGTGTGTTATCGCCAATAAAGTCTGCTTGACGAGTTTTGCGGTGGCGGAAGGGAAAAGAACCCGAGTATTTATTATTATTGTTATAATTTTTTATTGATATGTATAAATTGGGGGGAAATGAGGTTCTACTTCTGGTTTCAACCTCGTCTTTAGATGGTTTCTCAGAATTACCAAACCGACTACCATGGCAATGAATGTCATATATAAAACTGAGCATTAATTTTTCAAGCTAAAAAAACGCTGTAAGCTAAATATAAAACTACTTTTTTATAATTTCCAGAAAAAATGGATAGCAAATGCTGACACCACCATAGATATACACATTCTATAATTAATAATTAAGTCCTATGTTTTTTTTCTTACATTTCAAACAAAAACTTTTTATGTTCATCACAAAATATTTGGCAACAGTTCCCCAAGGATCTTTGCTAGTTTTAATCTTATTAATTCTTTATAACATATACCTACACAATATAATGATATTAAGATTGAATAATATATTGAATCATAAAAATATACGCAGAAAAATTAACATACTCTCAGAAGCCTTTATTCTAAGGTAACATTTTCATCCAATTGAAAAATGATTGTGCGGGTGGAAAATTAATATCAATATGCAAAAATCTTTTATGGTCTTTTGCATTGTAACATGAAAGAAATGCCGCTCCTTTGTAGAGAGACTTTATCGTACATTCAGTATACAGTCTATAATATTAACCCAACATCTCTCTATTTTTAATCCTCTCATATAAAAACACATAATACATAGACTAAATTTTGAAAATTGTGTTATAAGCTTCTAAATTAGATAAATCGCTTTTAATTTAGAAAAAAGTGTGCTTCAAACATTAGCTAAATACAATTGCTTTGCTGCAAATATATTGAACCTTCCTCGCCACTCAAAAAGGCAAAATTCTTTTTCTGAATACATGTGTTTTTTCTATAAGGAACTATCTCTAATAAAACAAACTCTCTAGAAATACTCAAACTCATTGGCGCAGCAACCCATGAGAGCCAGGGCCTACTGTGCCCATCCTAGCATACGTGGCCATTGGGCGATGAAGTGCATGAGCAGATGTCCTAATCAGGTGGTCAGTCTAAAGCGAGACCCCCAGTGTTTAAATCCCCAAGCAAGCTTGGTACTCATTTTCAACCCACAGCAGGAGGGTTGACCTTGTCCCACCCGAGGATAGAACCTGGAACCTGTGGCGTGGAAGCGCGATACGCTGCCACTCGGACATTGGGCTCTCTAGAAATAACTTTCCACGTATCTAGTATTTAAAAATGTATCTCTTCCCTTCTCTTCATAATTTTTCTTTAGTTTTCGCAATATGACTGTACTTCAATTTTATATTTATTATTTATTTGTTCAATTTTGTGATTACGCTGATAAAAACAACAATTTATGAAAAAAAATCCTTCCATGAAACAATTTACGTCTCTTTCAATTTAACGTCTATACCATCAAACACTTTTTATTAACTCCTTAATAATCTTTCTGACAAATAAAATGTGAAAATATTAAATTTTTAAATGAGACGGCTCAGGGCTTTACTAAAACGTGAAATAAATCTTTTTTGCGAGTTTCTTTATTTGCACGGTTTCCAATTTCCTTCCCTTCTAATAATGTAAATAATCTTTCTCATCAATTTCCTACATCTTTGAAAATGTTACTTAAGTAATACTTCTATTTAATAATGTAAACCAAATCTGGGTAATTCCTTTCATGTGTGAAATATGTCTCTTGTATCTAAAATAAATAAAAAATCTAACTTGTACACCAAATAACCGACTAAATAAGTTGCAAGTTGCTTCTATAATTTTGCTTCAAGGGGAAGCAAGATACAACTTCGAGGACCACTCCGAAGTTCCAGAACTCGCTTCAATATCAAACATACCAAATAGCTCAAAATTAAAGCAACATTTACATTGAGTTAGTAATCAATCAAACATCTTAATTAACAAATAAATAATCAAGTTTACTAATGGAGTCCAGATTTGTGAAAAATATAAAATGCATGATTCTAGCATGTTCAGAGTTTCGATATTTTGTAATAGAGGCTATTCATCCAAACGAAAATTGACCATTACATATAAAGGAATAAATTTCTCATATTTTGTACATTTTTCTTCTTTATTCATTATACTTCGTAAATAAAAGTAACTTTTAATTTATTTATTATATGTTTGGATTTAAAATTGAATTATAGAAGAGATTCCTGTGAAACTTTCCTCAATATGACCAACACAAGTCCCTCAAAAATTTCGTACAGTAGAAATATGGTCGAACCTCTATGTAGCGAACCTCTATATTGAGAATTTTTCTACACAGTGAATTTTTTCCTGGAACCTTGAACATTTCATGATTTTCTTAGTAAAATGACCTCTGTATAGCGAAGTGCATTTTTTAAATAACGAACTCTTTCATGCGGGATTCAAATTTTTGTTCTCCCAATTTTTAAAGTATTTCTGAGCATTTCAAGTTATTCTCTCTTTAACACATTTTATGGTTTGGTCATAAATCTTGAACTGGTTTTACTTGATCCTAACTCGCCGAGAGCAACAGAGTTCTGGACGATTCATCCAAGAAGTTCAACCTTTAACTCCATTGTCCAGTTCACTAGAAACATCTTCGATGTCCCATTTCACAATTAGCGGAGTTGTCCCGTGTCCCCATGTTCTAGTTACAAAATAATGTATGTTTAATATTACTTGTATGCTTTCAATGAGAAAATGTCCTTCAAATTCATTAATTTTAATATAAAATTATTTTCCTATTAATGAAAATACAGTGTATTCTTCGACATTCTTTTTTCTTGTTTATCTTGTAGTTTTTCTTCCTCTCTCTCTCTTTTTTTGATGGGTAAGAAACATAAAAAAACATATATTAATAAAAGGTGTGAATAATTCCGTTTTTAATATATAGTGTTTATGAATTTAAAATTTGATTTATGTGATTTATCAAGTATATTAAAAGATGAACTTCTATATAACGAATTTTCCATAAAACGAACTTTTTCCCGGGATTTAGCGACTTTGTAATATAGAGGTCCGACTGTATATCTAAATGTATAAAGAGATCTTTACTCCTTCACTCACCTATCACGATATGTGCGGAACTATTACATCTATAGACTTCATATTTAGCAGAAATGTTCCTTTCATGGAGTATAAACTCTCTAAGAACGAATTTAGCGAAATCCGACTGCCAAGGGGTGTTATAGATAAACAACCTCTTTTTTGAACTATTAGACCTACTGACTTGAAATTGGGCAGGTACGTTCCTTTCGTAGAGTAGAAAACAGCTACAAAAATGATTTTGTGAATATCGAACCCCAAAGGTCGTAGAGAGGGCTTAACTCTTTATCTGACGACGATACTTATAAGTAAGTACCACTCACTTTAAAATTAAATAGAATAACCATTTTGACGACTGCTCTATTGATACTTAGCAGAGAGAAATATTCTTTTAAATCCAATCTTCCAAGATTTATGGAAGCACGGGTTCTATGACGAGTATTTTAGCGAGAAAGGCAAATAGTTTTATCGCAGATATTACGTTTTCAGCTGAGGGCGTTTTCAGTGGATTGCGAAGATTGCCATTTTTGTTCCGAAAAAATAGTTAATGTCAAAAGATAAGTGTCTTATTTTATATTTTTTGTATGTTATTGAAGACCTTTGAAAACGATTTGACTATTAATTTTAAGTGAACAGTGTATGCAATTAATTTCACAGTTGAATATCTTTAATTAATTAATTAGCTCTAACAGATTAAATTTCCCAAAGTTTATGTGGACCAAAGCATCGTCCCAAAGTTAGGACAAAGATGTCCTAAAAACAACAGTAAATCATAATGCGGTAGATAAAGGGTTAAGGGGCGGTACAGGTAAATATTCGTATATTTGAACTATTGGACCTACAGATTTGAAATTTGGTATACATGTTTCTTTTGTTAAATAGATATTCTCCAAAGACAGATTCTACAGAAACCGACTGCTATGAGGCGTAGCGGGTAGTTACTGAAGTGTGTTGATAAAAAAAATTCCGTTTTCTAACAACTAGACTTACAGAAACGAAATTCGATACACATGTTTCTTTTGTGGAATCGAAATCTCCTAATAACAGGTCTTTCGGAAATCAACTCTCAAAGTGGTTAAGGGGTTAACTGATTGTAAAAAAAAGTATGTGTGCTTATGGTCACACGCGATAGAAGTGATAACTTCAAATTTTGTAATGTTATTTTAGGGTTTAGTTATGTGAATAAAAAACAAGATGTCCTATAAAATTACTTATTCTTATGTCTGAGCTCATAAAGTGATATTTTTGTCCAAAATATACAATCATATTTAGGAATTAATTGTATTCTAAGAAGGAAGCAATAGGTTTATGGTAGCTGAAATGGGTCATAAATCCTTTAGATTCAAAATTTTATTTAAATATCTATAAAAAAACCTCCGTCAATCGCTGTTCGCTACTTCCTCGTGCTTCATTTGGATCATTTGACATAACTAAATTGAATTTTGATTTTAAAAAATCAACTAAAGGTTTTGATTTGTCTTTTGAAAACTCTACTTTAATATTCCCACTTAAAATCATAGGTAATTTGTTCCGAAGATCCGATCCGGCTTTATGAATTTTGGTTGCAGTTTAACAATATTCAATTCTATCCATGAATCGATTTCAGCAAAGGGATAGTAAGGCAGGTAGTTGATTGGTAAAAGAGGAATCTCGGTCAAAAACTTTAGAAAGAGATTTAATCAGAAGATTTATATCACATAATCTCTAGCTTATACTAGCTCTTTTGTCATTGTATGACAGTTTTGCACAAACATATCCGGTGCAGCTACAAGGAAAGTGTTCTTAATTATATTTTGTTTTCTAGTATTTAAAATATTTAGTATAACTTTTTCTTAAAACCTTTATATTCAATTTTGTTATTTTAAATTTTTGATTGTTTTAATTTTCTTTTTAGTCTCAAAGTATATTTAATTAATGTGATTAATAAAACTATTTGTTCATTGCTATTCTGATTCGCTTACAAAAATAGATCTATATTTTAAAAATATTACGTTTCATTTTCATGTTTCAACTACGATTGGAAAGAATCTCGCATTCATTCCCCTAGAACAGGGGTGTCCAGCCCGTGGTCCGGGGCCCACATGTGGCCAGCCTTGAATAATTTTGCGGCCCGTGAGATTTTTTACAACTTTACAAAATTCGACAATATTTTTTGCTTAAAAAATGTTTTTTTTTTTTTTTTTTTTTTTTTTTTTTTTGTAAAAAAAAATTTCATAACTGTTATTATTTTATCAGCTTCTTCTGTGTTACTGCTAATTTTTTTTCCTAAATTGAAATTTATCAAACATAAATCGTGCTCAAACTTAAAGCACGAAAATCTGCAACATACAATGCAAATACACATGCATTGAGATCGAATTGCAAAAACTAAATGAAAGAGCTGAGAAACAGGTATCTCACTAATTAAATAAATTAAACATTGTTTGACTATTGTACTATTATTATTATACTATCTATGTTTGTATACATGAAAAACAATGAAAACAATAATAATATATCAGTCTGTTTTAAATTTTCACTCCAACAAATGTTTGCAATGGATCCAAATCTAATATAAAGATGTGTATTTTTATATGCGGCCCGCGGGATTGTAAAGTTTTTCCGAAGTGGCCCGCAAGGTCATTTGGGTTGGCCACTCCTGCCCTGGAAAGAGGTGAAGGGGGGGGGGAACCCACTTAGATCGAAGCTAGGAACTTTACTTTTACTTTTATTGGAGGGGGACAAACTACCGGTTTCAAAGTGGGGGGAAACGTCCCTCCTTTCCTTTTTAGGGGTGTGTATGTCCGACTGAAGCCGAAAAAGCCGAATGAGCGTTACATTCCTGAGGGCGACGTTCATTCAAGTTCCCTCTCAAGCAAATTGCGCCAATAGAAGTTATCACTACAAATATTCCGTTTTTGAACTCCTAGACTTAGACTCAAAATTTGACAAACACGTTTATTTTTTTTGAGTAGAGATAAACACTAAAAATGGATTGTGTGGAAACCCACTGTCGAAATGGGGTTATGGGAGTGTAAAGGATGATTCTAATTAAATTTCAGAAATTATTATTTAGAAGTCTTGTCCTTTTTTAAAATCAAGAGGTGAGAGTAATACGTGTCTTTTAATTCAATCGAACGTTTAATATATATATACATAAGCACTATAAATTCATGCAATGTTATGAAATACTCAAAGAAGTAGGTGGATATATATATATAATGGCTAGTTACCTATAAAGTAATATTCCTAAAAATTATTAGTTTTTATAAACGTTTTTGTAAATTTAATATTTAATAATAAACTATTAAATAAAAAAATACAGTCAGACCTCTATATAACGAAGTCGCTTAATTCAGGAAAAAAATTCGTTATATGGAAAATTCATTATATAGAGGTTCATCTTTTAATGTACTTTATAAACCACATAAAACAAATTTCAAATTCATAAACACTATATATTGAAAAAATTAATTATTCCCACCTTTTTTTTAAATTAATATGTGTTTATTTTATATATTTAACCCATCAAAAAAGAAAGAAAAAAAGGAAAACTACAAGCAAAACAAGAAAAAAGATAGTTGAAGAATTCACTGTATTTTCAACATTAAGAAAAGAATTTTATTCTAAAATGAATGAATTTTAAGGACATTTTATAATTTAAAGCAAGCAAGTAATATTAAACATACATTATTTTATAATTAGAACATGGGGACATGGGACAACTCCACTAAGGGTGAAAGAGGATACCGAAGATATTTCTAGTGAACTGGGCAATGGAGGTTAAATGTTGCACTTCTTGGATGAAACTTCCAGATCTCTATTGCTCTCGGTGAGTTAGGATTTAATGAAACCAGTTCAAGATTTAAGTCCACCATAAAATGTGTTAAACAGAGAATAATTTGAATTTTTTTTTCAGAAATACTTTAAAAGAAAGGGAGAACAAAAATTGAATCACAAAAGAAAAAGTTCGTTACATAGAAAATGCACTTCGCTATAGAGAGGTTATTATACGAAGAAAATCGTGAAATTTTCAAGGTTCCAGGAAAAGTTCGCTATATAGGAAAATTCGCAATATAGAGGTACTTTATATAGAGGTTCGACTGTAGTTTATTTATTATGAATATGTGCACTTTTTCTTCACTAATATTCCAAGAGTCATCTAGAGGTAAAGGCAAAATAGTCAAGCGTTAGCAAACACAGCTAATTATTTAGTTGGCATGCATTCAAACAGAATTCATTCAAAGATAATTACTTTAAATCATATTTAATAATAACATTTCCCAAACTTCGAGATATTTTGGCTCTATTTCCTTTATTCTTATCATTTTCCGATTTTAAAAAAATCCTAATAACACAGGTCTGCGATGAAAAAAATTGTTGTATATTTAACTAGTGGGTTTAACTATATGTTTTGTGCTGATTACGGGAAAAATAGTGAAAAAATTCCATCACCCTTAGATAAGTCACAAATTTCATCTGAAATTTTCTTATTTTCAGGGGGTTTCAGGTCCAGTATGCGTACGATTTTTCAATATTATAGCCTATATAATTGGTAATTTAGTCTGAATTATGGATCTTTTATGGTGAATAGGTTACTAAACAATGTATATTATTTACAAACACAGTTTTATTCTATTTATTTGCTATGACAATGAATCTAAACTCGGAATACCAGTTCCTACTGGAACGAGATATGTCTCATTCTGTCTGCCCCCTCCCCAATCCTACTGGCTGCTAGGCATCGTGCGCCGTGACCTTGGTTGCAGTCAGTGACTCAGTGTGGAGCTAGCTACTGTGGTGTAAACATCAAACAGTTTTGTGCTATGGTATTTAAAAAAATGGCTACTAGAGGATGTGTTAACTCTCCTAACTGTTTCTGTTATATTTGTGGGTCTTTTATCGTCAAGAAGCAGCAAAGGAACATTTCTAATTTTGTTCAGAAGGTGTATTTTGCATACTTTGGTATTAAATTAGGGGACCAAGATAATACTTGGGTAATACGTACGGTACGTCCCCAGTACGCACAACAAGGTTCGTAGTTTTTTTGTTCACAACAATACTCACCTTCACTCAACCAAGATCGTCAAACACACACACACAGTTCATGGCAAAAACGGGGGTAGTGCAAAATGAACATCCCCATACATGCCAGATTTCAATCCCACAGACTTCTTCCTATTCCCACAACTCAAACTCGTTTGAAAGGAAAGATATTTGACGATATTCCTGACATCCAACGAAATCTGACGAGGCTTTTAAACTCCATCCCGAAAGAAGACTTCTTATAGTTTCTAGAACACGTATAGATCTCAGTAGTGCATAGTTTTGGGAGGTGACTATTTTGAAGGACAGTACGATAACTTTCGCTAATATTTCATCTACGTCAATGTTACAGAACTATTCACCGAAATTTATTGTCAGAAATTATATGAATATTCAATGTGTGTGTGTGGTTATATTACACAAACATTAAATTTCAAACAAATACTATTCATGCAACAGCTAAAGTGATTTCTGGGAAATTGCTTTCTTTGAATAGTTATTTAATTGCACATGGTTTGACCAATACACCTTACTAAAAACAACAGTGATGAACAGTATACTCGTAGAAGCACAGATTCATTTTTTGCCTTTCAGAAGTCCAGTTTGAATAAAAAGTTTATACTAAAGTATTAGCGTCACCACATGCGCGATTCGCGTTGCGCAAATTTGATGTGATATTATTTTAGTAAAAGAAAACAATACAAACAAGTAATACAAAAAAAAATTTGGTGTAAATTCCTACTTAGATCAATAAAGAAAACTTTATTTTAGCTGCTTTTTATTAAGTAGTTACAATTAATATAAATATATAAATAATATATATATATATATATATATATATATATATATATATATATACATATGACAGAATCACAACATTAAGTGGTAATTAATTTTTACTAAGGATAATTAAAATATCGTACCGTTATCCAAAGCAATCGTGTATATAAATTTCGGTTCAACTGAATACTTTAACACATGAGAAACAAAACCTTTTCAAGTTTTGACACAAGTCGCCAAAAGAGTCGCTAAGTCGCCAATAATGATGCCAACGTGGTTGTATTTGCAATTCTTTAAATATTCTTCAATTAATTTTTGTTAATTATTATTATATTATTGTATTGTCATCCAAAATAATCCTGTGTATAAAATTTCAGCTCAATTTAGCGCTTTAAAATGTATTTTATTAACGATTGAAAATTCCTCCAAGATAAATAAATGTATAGAAATTGTGAGCTAATAGAAGGAATTGAAAAAAGATCCTTTTACACGTACCTTATTTGAAAAGAAAAGAAATCCGCCAGATTTTGGTGGGAAAATAGCGCGTTTGTCTTGGCTCAAATTTGGATGCGTGGACATAAATATGCGAAATTTTAAAATTGCAACAACAGCTCATTTTCCTGTATTACCGTCCAATATGATAACACAAATTCGAGATAAATAAATATCCACCCTAAAATACTAGGATATAGCCTAATGAACTTCCACCTAATAAAACTTTTCGATACTTATGTATTAACGTAACAGCAGCCACATTTGGTAACCGAAATGATATTTATGTATTAACGTCATCACAGTCAATTTTGCACAGAGGAATCACAGCATTTTCCGCCAAAATCTGACCGACTGTTTCTTTTTTAAATAAAACAACTTTTGTTGTTTTGGTATCATGGAGTGATTCGCATGGCGCAAATTTTGCTGTGGTGACTCTAACACGCAAGCACCACTGAAATATTTAGCTTAGTTAATCAATTGATACGAAATTGTTTATTCGAAATAAACAATTAATCAGCAATGAAAACGTTTGTGCGTATCATTCATTTATAATACACTTTAAATTCTACATTTTAAAATCAGGAATAATTATCATTTATAATTTTCATTGCAGCCATGTATTTCTAACCACTGCCTGATCGTTACTGATGTTGATTTTCAACTGAATTAATAAGGTTATTTATCATTTTAATATGATGCTTTTTATCTCCATCAGAAAGATATTCGATGCATTTTTTAAAATCTTCGAAGTTCATTTTGCTTCTGTCGATACGATTGGAGGATAAGACATTCTCTATTCCAACAGGTGTAACTTTTGTATCTTGGCCAAGTATGAAAGCTTCCATCAACCAATTTTTAAAATCAATTGCAGAAAGGCAACCATTTCTTCCTTCTTTTAATTTGACATACTTATCGAAGGCAGGCTTGAGATCCCTTGGCGTCTCTTTGTTCAAGCGTCCACCCATTCCAAAGTTTGGTTTGATGATATTTACATCATAATTTCTTACCTGTAAGTACAAAGTTTGAGGACAGAAAGAGAGATTTCCTTTGTTCAAGTGGTTACAGTTACAGCTATAGAAGTTCAAAATTTATTCTAAATTTTGAATAAATTACATAATTAAAAGCTGATTAATAAGTCACTTTCAATAAAAAGATCTTATGTTGTTATTTATTAGTGTCACTTAATTTAGATAACTAAAACAAAAGAGTAATTTTTATTTGCATTTTACGTTGTGTTTAGGCACCAGCTGCGGTGTGTTTCTTTTTGTGGAGTTAAAACCAATCATTATTTTCAAAGATATTCGCCTAATGTCGCCATCTGGAAAAATCACGTTTTTCCAGATGGCGACCGAAATGAAAACAAACCTTCCAAACCAATATCTTGTTAAACGAAAGATATTACAAATGCTCGAGTGGTTCTAACTGAACCACGTGCCCTTTCTTATACTACTCAAAATATTGTGGGGATTCTTATCTTCTGGCTACGGCAACACCATTCGAATCCATCTGTCAGGTCATTGCTCTTAAAAAAAGCATATTCCTACCACACCGTGGACATTCATGCTTTGAAGCAAGTCTTCCTACATTCATACACCATTCAATTTTTTAATCTAGTACTTTCAAAGATAAACCTACTAAGTCAAAGGTTGAGTAAAGAATGAAGAATCCCCGAAAAATGGGTTAACGCATCCAGTGCGACTAAGGTTACCATTTCCTAAACCTTGGAGCAAAAATCCTACGAGTTTAGTGTCAAATTTTTGTTGCCAAATCAGGGGATTCATCTAAGATCCAACCTTTTATGTATAACTCCCTCATCATTGCATTTTATAATCTTATTTGCTCGATTATTTTCTGATGTCAAGTATTTTTTTGTATTTTGTTATTTAATGAATTAATTGCGATCTTGGTATTAATAACTTTTAATTTGGCTTTTAACCACGCTTTTCAGACTGCAATTTCGACAAAGATGTAATTGCCAAATTGAGCTTGAATTTATTTCACGCAGTGATAACACAAAATATAATTAAAAATTTCGCTTTCTTTGAGGTGAGAAAGATGATCAAACTTGCATTATTACCGCTATGATTAGAAATAACTGCTAATAAACTCATCGGTATTAAATGAAGAAAATTATGGATGTCTTGTTTGGGTATGGCGGCTCTTGTTGTCAAAGTTCATATGGTGAAGCAGCAGGTGATGTATGCCAGCCATTCGTTCTCCAAGCATCGATCAATCGTGTTCGGTAGCGATAGATCGGAAGAACAGCAATGCTATCTAGCGGGCAAAGAAGCCTTCAAAATTAAATGCTATGTGTGTTTACGCCTTATCCTATGCGCTCAATTCATGAAGTCACATGCTAAAAACAAACGCGTTTTTCCATTGAATTCAAAACATTAAACTAATTGTATTTGTTGTTCTATTTGCAAAATTCAGATAAAATTTCAAATTTCATATTTGGGTAAAGATGTTTAAATGTTAGGAAAACAGAATTTCTTCAAAAAGATTTTTTTAAATTAATAAAAAAATATTTTATGTTTATACTTTTGAATAAAATGCATTTTGTATACATACCGTAAAATCCGGTGTATAATGTGCACTTTGAACACAAAAATTATAATCGAAACTTAAAGAGTGCGCGTTATGTGCCGGATATGAAAACGATAGCTTTAAAAATAACAAAAGAGAGGAGCATAAAAACATTACTTCTACATGTATCGAAATACTGTTTATTTAAAAGAAATGACTTGCCTTATGAACTAAAAGAGTTGTAGTTCTAGAAGTATACCATTTTGTCAAAAGTCTGCGATAATACCTCGATTAAATGACTTCAAAACATAAGAGCAATGGATTCCAATATTCCATATTTCTTCGTAAAACAGGGGGTGTGCGTCATACGGCGAATCTACCCCAAAATTAAAACATTCGACTTGAAAGGATAGGTGCGCGTTATACGCCGCATTTTACGGTACGTACTTTGTAAGAGAAAGTTTCTGCAAAGAGCAAAACTTGGCAACACCGGAGCGCGTGAGCTGATTAGCTGGAAACACTAGATACTTTTTATCGTGTGACTATGGCGTCGCATGAGTTTTTAAATTGATTGGCTAGAATCACGTGGCTTTCACTATCATGTGACTATGATGTCACATGAAATGAGACCATTCAAATGTGGCTGAAAGTATGCTCTGAAGGTAATGGAGGTTAAAGCAATGTATTCCATTGATTTATTTCATATGCATGGGTGCTAAGCTAAATTCAATATGTGAAGTCTTTTCATCATTATAATTCTATTCATAGTTCATTATAATTCAATTTGAATGGTAATATTCTGCACCAGCATCATTCTGAGTATAACCAGGTGCTAACTTCATCAGAATATTATTTAAATCTCATTTAAAAAAATAATCTTAAAAAAATAATAAATGTAAGTGTTAAATTTATATATAAATGATGAATACAACAAAAAAATCAATTTAAAGAAACATTCACCGAATTTAAGAGTCTCTCTAATAATGAACACACAACTAGCCCCTTTTTAATATTCTAAAAAAGCAAATTAAACTTACATTTTTATGTACTTTGCTGTTAAGTTCCCCTCTACAAAAGTATTTGAGATTTGATAGAAAATTTAGACTTCTGTGATTATTCAAATGTATCAAAAAGCGTAAGGAAAAACATTAAAATAGGTGAATGTTTTTATAGCATACTTTTCCTCTGAAATTTGAAATTGCTTTTGTTTATTTTAATGATAATTCTTTGGTGGATTTACAAATTTCTTTTAATATTTAGGAATGTAAATATATGTCCGAACTTGAAAAATTTTAAGGATAAAATAGATTCCAAGGAATTTGTATGAAGATCGTGAATTAATTCAAATTGATCATAGACAAGCAGTGCAAAATTGCCTTATTTCTTCTATCATTCCTTTAATGAAAGTTTACAGAGAAATTCTAGAAAAGAGCCCATCCCCATTATTAAGTCCCGATGGCCGCAATCAATATTAGAAGAAGAAGGAAAAAAATTCGAATCATTACCAAGAAACGACGTTGAAATCAATTACTGCCTGGAAAACATATTATGTATAATTTATCTGCATCTGGTATGAGTTAAGTACTCCAAGAAACAAAGCTCCGAGTAATAGAACCTTGCCGATAAGTACCTATTTTTGAATTTTCAAAGTTTCATTTAAATGTTATTAAACGCATTTTCGATCTATTTATATGAAATGCAAATGGCGGAATGAATCAAATGGTTTTTCGTCAGTAAACTGATCTTAAGTTTTTTCACAGTATTAAAAATCAAATTAACTGAGATATATTTCTTGTATTTTGTTTCCAATTATCTATCAAAAATTTTCAAAAATAAATATCTCGGAAAACCTTTTCTTTTGGTTACTATAGCATTCATTTGTAAGTAAATCATTTAGAATCATCAATCAATAAAGAATCTCTTCTGTTAAAAACCGTAATTTCAAAAGTACTTATAAATAATTTTTATTATTTAGTGTCACTTGAATTTGAATATACACGTAAAACTGTTTTAAGAATATTATTAGTATAAAAATAATTTAAATGCAAATTTTGGCAAAAAAACAAAGAAAAAATCTTATTTTTTCAAAACATTCTCCTTTTATGAAAATGCTTCTATAATAATATTTTGCTTATATATATATATATATATATATATATATATATATATATATATATATATATATATATATATATATATATATGACTTCACCACAGAGTCTAAGCAAGGTTTTTAGACGTATTCAATTATTTTCAGATTTACAATAAATTGAAATGATAACTGTTGTTTTTAATTCCTACTATTAGGTCACACTCTCTATTTATTTATTTATCTTGGAGGAATTTTCAATCGTTACTAAAATACATTTTAAAGAGCTCAATTGACTGAAATTTTATATACATGATTATTTTGGATGGCACTACAATAATTTAACTATAATTAATAAAAATTAATTGATTGAAACTAATTATTTAAAGAATTACAAATACAACCACGTTGGCATCATTTTTGGCGACTTGTTTCAAAACTTGAAAACGTTTTTTTCTCATGTTTTAAAGCATTCAGTTGAACTGAAATTCTATATTAATGATTGTTTGTATGACAATACGATACTTTGATGATAATTAATAACAATTAATTATCACTTAATGTTGTGATTCTGTCATATGTATAGACATATTTATATTATTTATATTAATTGTAACTATTTAATAAAAAGTAGCTAAAATAAAATTTTGCTTTGTTGATATAAGTGGGAATTGACTTAAAAAAATCTTTTTTTATATTACTTGTTTGTTAAGATTTTTCTACTCTCATGTATTAAAATATGAATATAAATCTACTAATTTATTTCCAAAATCCCAGTTCAGCTCATGTACAAAAATTCTTGTTATATAGGCAAAATAATATTATTATAGAAGCATTTTTCGTAAAAAGAAAATTCTTTACAAATACGTTATTTCTTCTTAATTTTTTTTATAAAAGAATTCCGTTTAAATAATTTTTATTATAATAATATCTTAAGTTAATTATATATATATATATATATATTCTAATTCAAATGACTCTAAATATCAAAAACATTATCCATTTATAAGATTTTTCAGAATCACGGTTCCGATCATTTATTTCAAAGCTTGTATTTGAGATGCTGATGATTGAATACAATGGAGAAACCAAATGTAAACTTTTAATTTTTTGTTTATATTTTTGTAGACAGCATGGATCATTCTGTTAAATGTAATTTCCACTTAAAAATTGACACATATTTGATAAATACTTACAATTAATTAAATTTTGTTCTATTTCAAATAATTTAAATAGGATGATTTAAATGTTTAAAATTGTAAAAACACAAAACGACAATCATGCTTTTAAGAATAGCTCTAAATGAATTGTGTCTATAAAATTGAAATTCACAGGAAACTTTTGCACAAGATTTAAACTGTTGAAATTTATATTTTTTTTTCTGAGGAAAATAAAATAAACAACTATATTAACCAATATTATTATAACTTCAACTTTTCTGAAATTTCATTTTCTTTTACGTAGAAAAAATTTATTTTAGTATGAAACAGGTATGTAGCTGCTGATATATTTTTCTCCACTTCTCGAAGTCCATTTCTTCGGTTGATATGATGTCACAATTCATGTCACATGATGGGAAGTTTCTTCACTTTTTTCTGGCACATTTTAAAACAAGAACAAATAAAACATATCATATCTTTATATCTGTGTTGCAGCAATATCACGTCTTTTCAACCGATAAGATTTCAGCCCCAGTCTGTGACTTCAAAGAGAAAAAAAGGAAAGAAAGAAAGGTGCCAATGAAAATGAAAACTTTTTAACTTTTTACCTTTTCCACTACCTGACGGAGTATATAATACTTTTTAGAAGATGGTAGAAATGTCTGGGAGCAAAACTCACGTGGTACGCGACAGTCAATTATCGAACAGACATCTTCGACGATGACTTTTCACGCCTGGACGGTGATTGCATGGCGACCTTTGACACAGGAACGGCGGAAGAAAATAGTGCCGAGGAAAAGAAGGGAAGTAGAAAGCAAGAATGGAATGTCCGTTCCACTCTCTCTGGCCTGAAGGGTTGTCTTTCAAAATGTCTTCCGCTTTCGGTCGGGATTAATCTCAGAAAATAAATAAAACCCTACTAGAGAGGAGATTACCGAAACTAGGATCGAATTTTCAGAGGAAGCTAATGGAAGACTTGTCTATCCAGCTTCGGGCAAACTTTGTTCTTTCTTTCCGAACTCTAATTAATTGATAGGCTTCCAATTAATCATGTAGTAGAAAAATGCGTGTGGCTTAGAAGTATTATAATTGATGTTGTATTCTCCTTACAGAAATACAAAGAGAGCTTTATATAAAAATAATGTAGTACTTAACTCTGCATATTGCTTAGATTATTTAACTTATAACATTTCAAAATGTAAGCACAAATAACTTTCTGTGATTGTGCCTAACAAAATATCTATTCTGAAAGAATAAATTCCTATAATTAGAATGATTTAAAGACTAACAATCAAATAAGAATATTATTGACTTAGTTATTATTTATTAAATAAATTGAAGAATATTATAATGAATGAAGTATTATCATTAAAGAAGAAGCACACCTAGCCCAAAATTCATCACAATTAAAATTTAAATGATTACTTTAATTTCAGGCTTTTGTTTCAATGGTTATCTTTTATATACAATAATTTGATAATTTGAACTGATTATATATTATCAGATTTAACAATTTCTTTACATAAAAAGAGCAGCAATAAATTTATCAAAAATATAGCTTAGATAATACTTGCTTAACAAAAGGCATCAATATTTTATTGAATCAAAAATTAATTAAATGTAAGTTATTTCTGCAGTCGAAAAATTAATTTGTGTATTAGTATGATTATGAAAGATCTTTTATTGTAGTTAACAACAAAATTATACTGTTTGATTGAAGTATAGTTTCATACTACAATTAAATAAAACGAAAAAAATCAAGAATGATAAAGCATGAAAAGAAGATGAACATAAACAATGTCATCGAATTTTTTCTTTTGCTTTTTATCGTGGTATGAATCAAGATGATATATCATTGCGTAAAGACTATATCCAATGGAGGCGGCCTTACATTCTCTAATATCACACATATCCTCTGAAGTAATGAAGAAATGTTCACAATGATTTCACTGGCTGAAAAAACTCCATGAATTTCGCCAATTCTACAGATTCCTTCCCTTTAGATCTTACAACACGAGAGCCGAAGAGTTGCGCCTTTCAGATCATCGGCATTATTCAATAAAGTGCGCCTACCCTGAAATTTTTCTCGTTTTTTCGCCATTCCTATTTGATGTTGCATTTCTGATGCCTCATAATGTATTTTAGGAGAAAAAAAAGGAATATTAAATGCAATTGCGAAATAAGACAAAAACACAATGAAATAAGCAATTTTTTTAACATAATCTTAATTATTCCCACAAAAAAAAAAAAGGTATTACATTTAAGTAGTCCATGTAACTCTGTAAGTTTGGGAATAATATTACAAACATGTGAAAAGAAAATATGTGGATTGCTTATTGTATTCTCCATGTGCTAGTTTGCATTTCTTACTCCCTCCCCCTAAAAAGAGAAACGGAAAAGGGCTTTTTTACGATTGAATTTTATTAAAATTCACTTGGAAGGGGGAGGAATTACTTCTAATTAAAAAAATTATTAATATCTTACAATATTGCACTTATTAGTTTAATAGTAAAAAGCTTTAAAAATCATTTACTACCTTAACTATTATCTTCTAGCACAAGTAAGTCTTATAGATAAATCTTAGCTATCATAATTTCAATCATTTGCAAGCAATTATGGAAAGCATCACATTTATAAAATATTTTGTAAATTTTGTGAAAAAGTAATGCAAAAATTCTATGTGTTTTATGAATATATTGATTCAATATAATTCAGTTTTGAACTGTTTTTAAATCCTTCATATATTTATATTTAAACTATTGAAAAATTAAATGGCAAAATTAAGAGATTTTTATTGTAGCATAATAAACGTAAAACAGAGGATTAAAGTTTCTCCATTAAATATTCTTAAAAAAAGTTATCTAAGAAGAAACTACGTTTTTCTCACTTGATAACTAATTATTTAAAACAGAAACGTATGGTACGTAAAAATAGCTATTTATGAGTTAATTTTACGTTTTCAACATATTTAATAAACTGTACGATAATAACTGTGATTAAAATGAACTTTCAATGAAAGCATTTCAATAGGGATCTCTCTCCTCATGTCCTCTCTCTTTTCCCTCTCTCATTTCTATCTCTCTCCTCTCTTTGTCTCCTCTTCCTCTCCCTTCTCGTTTCTATCACTTTCTTTCTTGTTTCTCTGTGTGTGTGTTCTCCTTTTCCCTCATTTCTTTCTCTATTCTTTCTTTCTATATCTCCTCTTTCCTATCTTTTTCTCTCTCTCCCTCTGTCTCATCTCCTGTTTCTCTCTTTCTCCTCTCTCTCCTTCCTCTTTACTTTATATATAAATTGATACAAAATGTTTCTTTTTTTCTAGAAGATACGTTTCTGCTTCATTTACGAAAACTCTTAAATATCTCGATGTATAACGAGTATAATTTAAAATATAAAGATATAATATAAATAAATAATTTTACTTTCGTTTTATTTGATACGTGCTATGATGTGTTTATATAATATTTTATAAATATTACTTTTTTTCGTTTTATTCTAAAATATTTAGGATTATCATAACTTTTTCTGACTAATATCAACATTTCTACTTATAAGACATTATCCACCTGCGAGAAAAAGCTTTAAAAACACACTTAGCATATATTCCTGATATGCATAACACAACCAAGAATATTCATTCAGTTATTAAATACCGTAAAAATGTCAGATGAAGGGTCATTTTTCCGTTGAATCCTCGCACATTAATCCCCAGTCTGTATTCAATAAGCTTCAAGAAAGTGCCGAAAATAACTACATCACGTATTGTACCGCTTCTCAACACTGTTAGAACCCCTGGTGTGAAGCATCACACATGCACGAAGTCGTGCACGAAGATGGGCTTATTTTTAGCATACGCAGTATCAGTGCTGCATGGAAAGAGCGTCATAATTTATAGCTCGATCCTACGAAGTTGTCCGCACTCTTCCCTTGGTATCAGAACGCGTCTGTCTTCTTGTCATAGAGCTAGCAGGTAAGTTACTTAAACGTAAATAAGATAAACGTAATGAAAATTCAGTTCAAAATGCGCGATGTTTCTTCGTGTGTGTGTCATTCTACTTTTGGTTAAAATGAACTGGTTCGCTGATGATGCTCATGTAACTGTCTTACATATTATGATAACATTACTACTAGTTTATTTCTTTGGCATCTTTATGTATCTTATACTATTTTAAAAGCTTTTTTTGTTATTTATATAATTCCTTTATTGTCAAATCCATGGAGATGTTGAAAAACTAGTACTAATTATCAGGGTTCGATTATTTTAAAGAATTCACTTCTGACCGTATCTTAGTCACTATGGATCTTATTTTTAATACCATACTTATATGCCCTGGCATTACAGTTCCCCCTGCGTCTATTTTTACAGTTGTTCGCAAACTTACTGTGCTCAGAGCCATTTTTTGTACCAAATATTTCACCATGAGCCCTCAAGTGTAACATAATTCCATTTCAATGCATAATAAAAAAGTTACAAATTTAATTGAAAATTCTATTGATATAATTAGACGATTTTATGAAAACTAACGTTACGAGTAACAACAGTATAAATAAATGTATGCCAGAGATATAAATTCTATTGAATACTAACACAACGTACTTTAAAATTAACAATACGGAGAATAATAAAGGAAAATATGTTACATTTACTTCATCATTTCGGAATCATGCAGAAAACAAAACTTAACTGTTGACTAAATGCGCGACTCTATTGTACTGCCATATTTTAGACGTTATTGCGCAATTCCGTTCTTATTTAAACTTACACAGACAGCCACACCTGTAAACGACCCGACTTCCGCCTTACGAAGCTTGTTATTACTTGTATTTTATGTGTATCTCTCCATAATATTTTACTCTAAAATTTTTTTAATATATAAAAACCATGGCTGATTTAACTTTAATGGCTTAGGCCAAAAATCTAGCATTTGCATAAATAAATTTAATTTCTAATAGGAAAATGTTTTACAAATATTTTGCCCCCAAATAGTTTTAATTTACCATGAATTCCTCCCAGCAGTCACAAGGACTCTCAAGAGTCCGTGAAAACCCCTTTGGAATCATATGGTCTAAGCAGAAGAGGCGAACCCAAATGACCTAGCTGGCCGCTTCGGATAAACATCATAATCCCGCGGCGGGCCGCATAAAAATATATATCTTTATATTAGATTTGGACCCATTACAAATATTTATTTGGAGTGAAAACTTATTTTTCATGCATACAAATACAGATAATTTAATAATAGTAATGCAACAATCAAATATGCCTAGTTCCAGCAATACGCAGCAGGGTAAAATTACAAGAATCAAGTGTGATGTTATAAAGGGGAGGGGTATCGCTGCAATGCAATGCTGCTCACTTCTAAGAAAGACAAAAGCAACGTAGTAAAATGGAAACAGTTATGGTATATATTAATTACAAAACACTATACTAAAAACAAAAATATTGCACAAAATAATCGTATTTTGTCAAGTTGTAAAGAATCTCTTGAGCTGCAGAATTATTCAAAGGGTCGAGCTGCAAAATTATTCACCCATGGTCTGAAGAGATGATATAGAATTTTTGCAGTTTATTTCGCAACAGAATCGTTAATAAATTAGATGAAATAAAAAAAATATTAACTTGAAACTACTTTCTTATTTCTGCTTTTTAATTATCTTTTGTTTATAGAAAACAAAGAGTTGCTTTACTGAAGTACTACAAAAAAAATTTAGTTACATATATTCGGGCGAACTCAAATACCTGTAGAAATATAGGTTTAATTGACTTACATAGAACAAAAACAACATTACAATAAAATTCATCTAGTTTTAGCCCCAACATTCGACTTCAATGCCGAATATTTTTTTAACTAAAAAATAACTCTTTCTAAAAAAAAGTATTCTGAAAAATTTAAATAAAACCATTTCTGTTCCCTCATTTTCTATTTACTCCTTACCACAACCTGATTCATACACTTAATGTTTTCTCAAAACTGTTAAAGTAACATTTGTTCCCTAATCCAGCTCTGCCGGCCATTCCCTCAATATTTTCTCCTTAATTTTTAACAAACATTTACCAAAGATCTTCCGACTCTTAAAGCGGAATAAATCTTGCATCGAAGCCTTGGGCCTTGGTTGGCCATTACAAACAGTTGGCGCTGGAGAGAACAGGTTATAACAAGACACTTAATTAATTTATCGATCGGCATATCCCCACGTGAATGCAAGGGCTCGATAGATTGTCCCAATCTCTCTGTTTCCCTTGAGACATCGTTCTCGACAGTAATTGCCGGCTAATTTACACTTGTTTGCGTTCCCTGTGGACCGATGCCACCTTGCACATCGGGCTAGTTTAATAATGTGCAATGCAGACCAGTTGTTGCCTGCGAACTTAGAGAAGTTGAGTCGACTATGTGGGGTATAGTTTAAGAGGAGGAATGTTGAGTAATTCTACATAGCACAAGTGTTTAATTAGGAACAAAAGAGGCTATTAGACAATTGAAATTGTCCTTAAGAAATTCGTTTACCCTAAAATCATAATTTTTTTTAAAAAAATGATAATTTTATTATTATTATTTTAATTAATAAACCACTTTATGAGCTTTATGAAAATGTCAAGTTTTATTTTCTATTCACTAGAATAAAAACTACAAGTGTTTTAATAAAAGCTGATGCCCTAACTTTGCATAAGATATCGAAATTTAAAATGCGCTTTACTTGAAATGTGGATTTTATTTTTTGAATAGCTCAAATAGGGACAGCAATTGCTGAAAAAGTTTTTAAAATAATTTGGTGAAATTTTTTGTGAATGAACTGTATAACAATAAAAGTGTTTTGACCTTCAGATATATCAATCACTGTTTTATTACAAAAATTACAGCTCTTTATGTGACTATAATCCCTGTTTTTGAAAGCAATTTCATATAATAACTTAGATAAAGTGCTCTAGTTTTTGTAAAAATTAAAAATATCTCTTATCCTAAAGCTCATTTTTAAAAGGAATAGCAAAGTAGTACATCAAAATGGAAAAGTTGAGAATTTGTCCATTTACTATTTGTACAGAGCGGGCCCCATTTATGTAATTTTTCGTCAATCTTTACCCATTTTAGTAGTAATAATTTATTTTTCTCTTCTTAATTTTAGCCTTTTTTCTCTTAAAATGTGCTAAATAAATCTAAAAACCACAAAAAATCTCCATGTCTCCATCTTTTAAAAAAGTTCTCGCAAGTAGTAGGATACTTTAAGTCGGTGTCTTAATTTTTTTTATTGGAAAAATCGACTCGTGCTCTATTTATTTTCTAGAACCATTAATTCAATTATAGACTTCCTTTTCCTATTAGCAATTAGATTAGCTTACTGCTCATTAATTGTAAAGTAACACGCAAGAGATAAAAATCAATAACATTATAAGAAAAATATTCATATACTTATTAAAAATAAACTTATATACTTAAATTTCTATTCACCTTAGAAATATACGTGCATTAATATTATTTAAATATTAGTTTAGTAGGGTAAGAATAAAACGTGCGTGTCTACAGCTGTATTCTTTTTTATTATGTAAATTTGTTTTATGTAGTTGGCTCGTTTTCTCTACATTTTTAAAATGTACACATCAGTGGCGCACACAAGGGGAACGACTCCCCTCCCCCATCATAACTTATTTTATTTTCGATTGAGTATAAGGTAGTATTAACGCAGTATTAGGTAGCCCCCGGATTAACATTATTCTGATTTCTTATATTATGCACTTAGAAAACTTACCTTTACAAACTATAGTCATCAAAGTTAATATTATGCTAGCATATATTGACTTAGAAGGAATTATGAGAGGTTTAATAAATGTTTATTTAATTTTAAATTGCTCAATAATTGCTAGCAATTATACGGCAGGACCCAATAAACTGTTCAATACAGAAACGAAACCATTTTAAAAACAAACAGTTGACTTTCTTAAAAAGGATTGAACAGTGTTGTTTTGTCACACTATATTTTAGCTACCTTTATGGAACATTAAGGTTCTCATCGACAATTCATATTTTATATTTGGAATCTAATGTTTATTCTATAGATTTTTTTCTTTTACTTTTCTTCACAAGTTTAGACCGCTGTGTAAGAAAAATACTCCAATCTCTTCTAGGGGAATTTAGTCCTCCTAGATAAGTAATGATCACTGTATTTATTTAAACACAATGAATGCACCCAAAAGAGAACACGCAAAAAAATTGTGAAACTATTTTTATTTTCTGATTTCTGAAAATATTTTTTGACTGTTTAGCTTATGGGTTCTTAAATCTTTATGAAAATATTTTCAAAACCCAAAGAAAAATGGAAATGGATAATTTTCGTAATATTTAGTGTCACTTAGATTAGAATACATATATAAAATTGTTTTAAGGACATTTTGACAAAACAAATTGTTTTAAATACAATACTTCGGCAAAAAATTAACTTAGAATAACCTTTATTCACACAAAATGTTCTCCTTTTATAAAAAATGCTTCTAAAATAATAATATTTTGTTTATACAAAGTAAAGACTTCTTCAAAGAGTCTGAACTATTTTTTTAAAAAAAATTCACATTATTTTTAGAGTTACAAGCAATTGAAATAATCATCGGCGTTTTTTTCTTAAAATTTCTCCCCTCTGTTGTCGTAAAACATGAATAAACCCACTTCTAAGTCATATATTTCAAAAATTCTAGTTGAGCCTCTGTACAGAGATCTGAGCTACATACAGGCAAAATATTATTATAATAGAAAAAGTTTTCGCAAAAGGAGAATATTTTGAAAATGGATCATTCTATGTTCATTATTTGTCAAAATATTGTACTTAAATAGTTTTTTATTGTAATACTATTCTTAAAACAATTTTACATACATTTTCTAATCTAAGTGACACTAAATATCATAAATATTATCGATTTATTCACTTTTACATAATCACGGTTCCGAACGTAGTCGGATACCTTAAAAACTTTCATTATTTCTTATATTTCGGAAGAACATTATTATATACAAATCAATTCATTAATTACGGTTTAAAAATGAAAATAGAATTTCTATAGTGTTTTTTAACCGTAATCACGTATACAAATTTAAATTAAATAGCATAGTTTGGGAAATCGATTTTAAAAAAACAACTATTGCACAAATTAGAAACTTTTGCAATAAAATAGTGACTAAGTATGAAAATCTAACTTGCTTCAAATTGAACACATTTGTATAAAAAATATTTATGTATAAGATCTGCATTAAAATTTTAAAAATAATTTCAGCATACATACCTCTTTTACCAAATAATATTTTGTATTTTTTTCTTTTGATTAATTGCAAAATAATGAATTTTATCCAAATTAAAAAGAAATTAACTTGTTTTTTTAATTGTGCTATCGTGACTATATGACGTGCTATATTTTCCCAGCGCTTGTTTATTCGGAGACTTTTTTTATCGACGCAAAAACAGTCCTTTTCTTCTAAGAAAAAATTTTTCAAATCATATTTGTGATGAATGTTAGTATGGACATATAAATTTATATGTTAAAACTGAAACTTGATAAAAATACTTACTCTATTTTTTTATTTTGCAATGAATAAAGAATGGTTGTTTAACGTAATTAGTACGAATAGTAATGTTAAGTATGTGTCTTTTCATTTTCCAATAATTTTCATACTCAAAACCCTATTAGATTTTTTTGTGATATTTTCAAACTGAGTTTCCACAAAGACTCTTAAGCTATATTGGACGAAATATTTATTAATAACGAACACTTTTAGAAAATCCCTCCCTTGATTCACAATAGGGAAGTTTTTTTATTCCGTATAAAAAAATACATTCCAAATATTTCTCTCTGCTATTAAAAGTTTTGTTCTTTTCTTCAACCAATAATCTCTACTTAATTTCTCTTTGTATTAGAATAGAACTATTTCTCCGAATTCCTTCCTTTGTCGTTCAAGGTAGGTAGAGTACAATTAAACTCCTGTGTCGGAAGAACGCTTTTGTTAATTCGATTCAAGAACAAAAGGCAAGAGATTAAAGGATAAAAAGATTAAGTTGATCTTACATTCCGATGTGTGGGCACCTCGAACAACTTACATTCAAGTTCTAAAAGCCTTTCAATTTGTTCCCTCTTTTATTCATTAACTTCGACATTGTTCTCCGCAGCCTATGGTTGGTTGAATCGAAAATTCCATGTCCGATAGGAAATTCTCAATGGGAATTGACGCCTCATCGCCAATCTTGGCGATTTATCATCACATTAGAACGATCATTAAGGTTTTATCGTCATCTCAAATAATTTATTTATATTACGAAGATAAGTAAATTTATAAAGTTGTGAAAGGATTCATGAGCTGGACTAATTAAATTATGAAGTTTAATTTTACCTTTGAAGCATCAGAGTGAAGAATTTTAATTTAAAATAATTAAGGCTATGCTATCTTGATTCATCAAATAGAAGCCAAAGTATTAAATTGACTATAAAGTTAACTTTCAAACTTTTGATTCACTTACGGTGTTGGAATCTTATTTAGCAGTTAAATTAAAATGAATAACTATTAAAGAATATTTTAAAAACTTACCTCAGTGTTTCATTCATAAAAAAGAATCCCGTAATAAAATTCAACAATCATACAATATATAAAACGGAATTCTATTTCTAATTATAATATTTTATTTAATTATTTTCTTTTGAAAAGTTATACGTTAAGAGATGTATTTTAAGTTATTTTTATTTTCTGTTTGAAAGTAATTCAAACACTGTGTTTGCTTATCACTATCACGTTCATTTGGGGGAATTAACTCAGGTAACTAACTCTACATATTAATTGTTTGGGATTATTTGGGACACCCTAATACTAGTAGCAACAGAATTCGAAATAATAAACCCGTATTTTTTAATATTTTATCTATTCAATGAACAACATACGATTGAATTAAAATTTTATTTAAATTGTGCAAATATTTTCTAATAACATGCAGATTTTTAGTCCCATATTTTAAATTTTAGGTTTATACAGTTATGGACATCGCAATGATCAAATATATTTTAAGGAAAATATTCCTAAATTTAAGCCTATTTCTCTGGAATACTTCACTCCTTATAACAGGATGTCGTGAATTTGTTAAAATTAATACGTAGCAATTCAATTTATATTCAAATTAGGGAGTTTGAACAGAAATTACATTTTGAACCTTTAAATCTCCCTCAGTCAAAGTATAAACTTTAAAAAATGTTTAAATATTTTTTTAATAAAAAAGAACTTCCGATCGATTTATGTATTTGTGGAATTATTAAAACTACAGACCTAGAAATTTGGCAAGCATGTTTCTTTTGTTTTGTAGTGATTCACTAAAAATGGGTTTTGCGAAAATCGTCTCCTGCACTAGGTTGCGGATGCGTGAAAGATACCCTTTATAATTACCCTTTATAGAAATTTAAGTCATACCTTTTTTAACCAAAAGACGAGAGTCATAAAAATGTTTTTAATACAATCCAACAGTTAATATGCTAAGACTCTTTGGTATTAATAACTTAAGAGCAGTATACAATGCTTACATCATGAAATACCCGCCTAAGTGGGAGTGGGATGTTTAGCAGTTAACAAAACTCGTCTCTATACTAGAAACATTTAATATTTTTGTGTATATCTACGTTCTCAAAGTATAGCATGTTAACTGTAGACTTCATTTTGCCTCATGCTTTGCCTTGCATTTTATTTGCCTATAAAACAATATTGGTTGTTGTCGTGTGTTTCATCCTGGGATACAGATGAACAGAAACATACAATACAATCACAGATTTTATTATACAAACAATGTTTGCGTAGAACGAAAGGAGTTCTCTGTTTTCCATTCGAGACAAGAATCCATTTCAGGCGAAAGGCCGACTTTTTTTTCCCGAAGAAACATCTATGCCTTATTCGGGATTCGAACCCGAGCTCACTCGATTACAAGCCGAGTGGCATAACCACCATACAGGATGAAGCGGCATTTGTATTGGAAATATGCAATATTATAGAACAACTCAAGCAAAAGATGACTATAATTTAAATGATTGCTTTCTTAAAACATTAAATTTTAATTAAACTTTGATTTTCCACTCTTTGTTCTAATCTGATGAAAACAGAAATTATATAACTTAAACTCTACATAATTTTTACAAAAGCACAAACTTTCTAAGCCGAATTAGGAAATTAAATTTTTGAAATTGTTGTTAATAGTAATTTTTTACCTGATAATTATAATTTAAATTACTCCATTATTTCCATATACTAAAATAATGCTTTTACGTTGAAGTTGGAAAATGCAGTTATTGCATCAGTTTGACGTTGATCTTATTCATTGTCCGAAATAAATTCCAACACGTCGAAATTCCCTAACTATCCTACAAACATTAATTTACGGCCGTTGCTTCACATGCAAACAACTAGATATTTATGCAGTAGGGGAAGTCCCAAAGGAATTTAGACAACCATGAATGAGAGTTTTAAGCCTTCCGTTTTACAATTGCAAGGAAGATACCTCAGCAAAATTCGTAGAAGGAAGTTTAGTAAACCTTAAATATATGAACTTATAAATTTTAAAATTAAATTGCTAACAACATATTAGATAAAACTGGAAAGTCTGTCAATATAACACTGAAATAATAATGCTAACAATTCAGATCCAATTTTAGAACATTTAACAAATGAAGTACATTTAACAAATGAAAAACATTTACCAAATGAAGACCAGTTATGATTTCGAAAGCATTTATTCTGAAATGAGTTCAACCGTCCCTTTTAAGAGCTTAATTTTGTTTTTAGTATTAGAAAGGCAATTAACTGTGATGGGGTAAATTTCTGTCATATATTTTCGAAAACAAATTATTTAACCTTAAATATGAATTTGTGTATTTTGAAAATAAACTGTTGACAGTTTACTCGATAAAATTGGGAAAGTTTATAAATAAAACTCTGAAATAAAGTAAGTGTAATACGGATTTCAGAACTTATTTGGAAATTTTTAATAAATGAAGGGTATTTCGGATTTCGAAAATATTTATCCCGAAATGCCTCTTTTAAAAGTTTAATTTTGCTTTAGGTATTACGAAGGTAATGACCTATATAATGGGAAATAACTATTATATAGTTCTGAAAATAAATTATTCCTTTATATTTTAATGCTGTAAATCATTGTAAATCAAGTATCCGCGAGTGGCCATGATCATAAGCTCATTGCCGTATTGATTTCTATCGAGTCATGGGTTCGAATCCTGGTGCCACTAAAGACCCATCGTTTAAAGGAGTTGATACCCGTCGGAAGTTAAAATCCTTAAACTGGCATAATGTGAAAGTTTAGAGAATACGAGAACAGCTCGGTATCATCCTCATCACTTGAAAGAGGTTCAAAATGTAGAGGCTAATAGCCATCTTGTGTCTTCAGTGAGTGAATATCAACGTCACACTTTTCAGCTACTCGAGGGCTTTTGGCAACGAACCTCGTAATTTTGACCCACGTTCAAGTGACGAGGACGACATATGAGCTGTCAACCGCCATCCCCTAACTACCACACCAACGGGAGGACGCTTAAGCTCTCGACAAATTTAACGTGCATCGCTCCTATACACGGAGAGTAGTCAGCAGTACTAGGCTCGAACTCATGACACGCCGGTCACGAGTCCGTTATCTTGACCACTAGGTTACCACGGCTCTATTGTAGTTTCATAGATCTCTCAGCGTTAATAAGAAAAAAAATAATAAAAGTGGCCAGGAGGAGAGAGAGGACGGAGATTAGTTTGATGTAGATACACTATACACTGGGTGTAGAGAGTACAGTACTGACTGTTGAGTATATAAGGCTGTTGCACTGTAAGTTGAAATGAATCTCAAACTATTCCCGAAGTGCGGTGTGGAATTGGAGAGAAAAAGATATTAGTTCAAGTGTCCCTTAGTCAAGTTTCTTACTGTGGTTCAAAATTATGAGTTCATAAACAATAGCCCTTGTTTAGCTTCTACAGGTTGACGTTACTAAACAATATATCAATCTCTCGTAGGTATAAAACCTTTGATTTTCTCCAAACTCATGTTAATGTCTATACATACAAGTTATTGTTAAATGTATAAATGATTAAGATTTTTTTGCAAATAATAGTATCTTGAATTCAGCATTAAAAATAATTAAAAAATGCTTCTAAAGGAAGCTACCACTTTCTTAAAACTGTAATAACATTTAATTAATCTTGAATCGCGTCTTATAAAAGTATTTTAAAACTTTATTTAAACAATCAGATTTCTTTTAAATAAACTTTTTAAGTGAAAAAACAAGTCTTACATTCTGTTTCCAAAATGTTTCCTCCTTTTTTTCTTCAGAAATACATAGACACTGCAATTACCTTTCTTATCTAGAACCTATTCAACTTCTAAGAAGTATTTTTTTCAAATCAAACATAATGAAAAGATTGTATTGTGCTCAAATGGAACCCTTTGCAGCGTTGCACTATTCGGTTGAATAGTCGAAATGCTTCTTGTGAACTTCCTTCCTCGAACATACAGTAAAAAGAGTTGCTAGACGTTCAATAAACTTGCGAAGAGATAAAGAACACAATGAGATGACTAAGATGAAGAAATTCGGTTTTGTTAGACTATGAGTAAAGGGGGGTCCAGACATCATTGAGTTATTTGAAAAAAAGAAGACATTTGGCTTAAAAATTCAAGCTAAGTTGTTTTATTTTCACACTCATTGTATTGTAAATACATTTACATGAAACATAGTGGCACCAGAAAGTTGTTTGTATCGTTTGTCAGCTTGTGTCGAAAGTTTGAATCGTACTTTCAGAAAGGTTGTCTGGATTAAACCAAATAAAAAAAATTAACATTGCAACGTGCCTCGTGTGTTGTTTTCCCTAGAGTGGTGCACTTCCCTTGATAAGTTCGGATTTTACACTCAGAGCTCGCTTCTCAGCTTGAACGTGATAAATAAAATTATGATAACCATAGAAGATGTGATCAGGGTTACCAGATTGACGACTTTATCACCCTTGGCGAGAAGTACGATATCGCCAAGGAATCACATAGGGGGAGGAAATATGAGATTAAATAGTTTTTGCCGGACTGAAACGTGTCCACTTGATGGATAAGCGACAATGAGAGGAAATAAAAAGTGATTCCATGGTGAAACAAGTTTACAGGAATAAAAGAAATTAATATTTCAGAAAGGACAAATTAAACTATTGGGGTTATTCACAAATTTAATTACATGCGAAGGAAGAAGAAATACCCGTAAAGGAAAGTGAATTGTGCATGCATGGAATATAATGTAAATGGTTCTATATAGGATAAAATATGTTCTCTAATTAGGGAGGTTCACAAAGAGTACGTGCCTGTGTAAGAAAAATTAAATGTATGATTATGAGGAAAATATCTTACCTTATTGTCTTATATAATTTTGTTTTCCTTTAGATACATCAAACACAAAATAACTGCATTTACAAAAAAAAATATTTTTAGAAAAAATTTCCCCATTTTTCAGCATTTAGTGAAATTTTTGTGTTGCGGAACTCTTTAAAAGCCGTTCCTTATCATTACACATACTTTTTTAACTGAATTTTTTCGGATCAAAATATCTCTTCTGTAATATCTGTGCTTTTGCGAGAAATCTATTATATTTTTTAAATTATACTTTTATTGCATAGTATAAAAAGTCACACATGACTATCTGAATTTTGATAATTTATTTAAAAATGTCCCTTTTGATAAACGCGTCGAGATTTCTTCTGAAAAAAAATGTAACTCTATAATTTAGTGTTAATTTTTCTCTTTTGTATCTTTTAGAAATGTAACGCAAATAATCCTATGTTTAAAATTCTTATTTTATGTTTACATTTTAGTTGAAGCTTTATAAAAGAAGTACATTATAAATCTTAAATGATATGGTGAAATTTTTAAATATGCACCAAAAATAGACAGAAGATTTGCGTAGAGCCATATCCAACTTAAAAAAACATCCGGTTTTTTGTTTGTGGTTTAAATTACAAAAGTGTAAAAATACAACTGTTTCAAACTTCTTCATTCAACTAATCAAGGAACTATTTATATTTATAATCCCGGTAGATCCTAGTAGTTATGTATGGAGAAGTCGCCCAACCGGTAGAGTGGTTCGTGACGCTGACTGCTGTGCCGTAGGGACTGGGTTCGATTCCCGGAGAAGACATGGATGTTTGTAAATGTACAGTGCCTTTGCGGCATGGGAGTACTCTAAATAGCCGTCAAGCCGCAATTCCTCTCGTGTGGTTGGTGGAAGGGAGGTGGGAGGTCCCTGACTACTCCCAGGGTTTCCTCACTCTAAATTGGGGTGGAACCGAGCAAAAACGTACTAACACCTGCATGGTGCTCAAGGCTAAGGCTAACGACAGAGCCTTAACCGCGATGAATTTCGCGAGCCTCGACCTGACTTCGTCAGACAGGTAGCATAAGTCACAATAACACATGCATGGAGAAAAAAAGTTATTATCGATTGGAACCTTCCTATGTGGAAAAGATGTTATAAGGCATGGTGTTCAGAATGAAAATAATTTCAATATTTGATATTGCCACAAAGGAGTTGAATTTTCGAGAAAATGGACGAAGACTTAATATTGGTTAGATACTTTTTAGACTCCAAATAAAATTATTTTTCTTCAATATAAATAACCAAAGGCTATGATTGTTGATAAGTGAGTACTAAATAGTAAGTAATACAATGCATTTTGCTTTATTTTACAACCATAGCGTTCTCCTCCTGCAGTGTCGAATCTGTTCGATCCAAGCTTTTCCGCTTTCCTCCAGCAATGCATCTCCCCAATAGAGGATTCTTTTCAATCTAATAGTAAACTGTGTTAAATGTACCCGATATTTTTTCTTGTAGTTATTTAGTAGGTAAGCCATAAAAAGCACTATTTTATCGTTTTTCTATAACAAAAATAGCTTTGGCCTTTTACCACATTAAAAGCTCAAATACCTAAACCTTATTCCTCTTGTGTTGCACTCAACACAAAAATCAAATTTTTATTCTATTTTTCTATTTATTCATGTATCATTGAACATCTTTTCCAGATAAGTAGGTTTGAAACTCTGAAAAAAATTTATTCCATCCACCCTAATTTATAACTCACTTCAATATTAAATTATTGCAATAATCACCTTAAGAATAATGTAAATAAAATGAAGAGTTTTGTTTCAATGGGCTAAATTCATGCGACGTCATAGTCACATGATAATGACAACCACGTGCTCAAAAACTCATATGATGTCATAATGACATGATAAAAGCAATCATGTGTTTCCAGCTAATCAGTTCGGGCGCTTCATTGTTGCCAACTTTTTCTTTTTGCAGAAACTTTGTCTTAAAAAGAAAATAATGAAATACTTATCAACAAGAATAACGTACATAGGTATACGAAATGCATTTATTTAAAAATACATGCATAAAATAAATTTTTAAAAAAAAATGTTTTGAAATTATTTTGAAGAAATTTTTTTATAATATTTGAACATCCTTACCCAATTATGAAATTTGAAATTTTATCCCAATTTTACAAATAGAACAACAAGTACAATTAGCTTAATGTGTATTTTGAATTGAGTGAAGAATACGTGTTATAGCCTTTATCATTTGACAGTCATAAATTCAGCCCATTTAAAAGAAATAAAAAATGGTCACGTCAATAAATCAAAAAAAAAAACTTTAGAAACTTAATTCAAGTACCAATAAAACCAAGATGACTTCTCCAAAATTTACCTTATGAATGCGTCTTTGTTATTGTACATTATTCCATTTTAAAACATACATTTATGTAACTGTCTCTTCCAGCTGCAGAGAAGGTATGTTAAACCCAAAAGTTCCAATCTAAGAAAAGAGGAAGCATCCACTTGGCATGTTTAAACTTAATTTCTAAAATTCTAACAAAAAACATTACAACACTCGAAGTATGTAAATATTTTTATTTGTCGTGGAAGAAAAAAAGGGAAATACATCTCCTACTACAAATTCTTTTTAGAACCATTCTCTACGTGCACTAAAAAGCGATTCTCCTTGCTTCATAACCGCCGCGCACGATTTTTCTTCGTATCTAAATTTATTTCTTCCCTCGTCTGTCATGGTAGGGAAGAAAATGTGGCTTTTTCCCCGGCGAGCATCCAAAAAAAAGGAGTCCATTATTCCCATTATGTTTCTGCGTCATTACGGGACCAAAGCATTTATCATGACTTATTTTTGTTATCAGTTTTCCCTGGGATGCAGTGGTATATGTAACGGAGAAATGGAGTGAAATGTTCTGTGTTAGAAAACGTATGCTCAGTTTCGTTCTTTAATGCTCGTTAGGGAATGCGGATAGTTTTCATTATTGTCAGACGTTATAATGTTTGTAGTAGGGTGAATACAAAAACAAGTAGGGGTTTAAATTGTTAATGCGGGTAATTAATTTTTCTTAAAAGTGTTTTCTCGGTTTTTGGAGTAAAAATTCTCGTCTAGGAATTCTGGCATAAAATTTATCTTTTCATTTGGTATGTTTTGAGAAATTGCTTATTGTTAAGCGAAAATCAATTACTACTTATAGAAAGTAGAATAACTTGAATTATTTATAAAGTCAGAGGAGAAATTTTGTTCAATATTTACTTAAAGTAAGGCTATTAAATACTATTTGGTTGGTCGCTTCATAATTGTCCGAGGACTATGGGCGATTTACATCCAAATATAATAAGAATGACTCCATGATTCCTCTTCCTTTATTCTCCATGGCGTTTCTTAGGGAAACCAAAATTTAAGGATCGCGATTCAATTTCGTTTCGATTATGGTACCCGTGAGCAGTGTATCTCGAGTATCGTAACCCAAATAAGTGCTACAAGAAAAATTGTATAGTATAAAGTTTGTCCAAACAAAAAGAGGACAAGTTCAATAAAAAGAATTATTTCATTTTTAATGGAAAGAAATCCCAGTGGGGTTTGTAACACTTGTACCATCGCTTCTGCAGCAGTCTTCACTCTAGAAAGAACGTAGTTGATTCTTGAGAAAGTCCTGTCCCGCTTCATTCCCTTCATCGTTCAAATGGAAACTTAATTCTATCTTAATTAAATTTAAGGAATAGAAGTCACATGGGGACAAATCCGGACTGTATGGTGGGGGTGTTCTAACACTTTCAAATGGATTATTTAAGGTTGTCTTAGTTTCACGGCAGGAATGTGGACGGACATTGTCATGGAGATCTGATATCGTTTACTGCCCTTCTCGAAAACTTTTAAACCAACTGTCTCCAGACGTTCGACCTAAACAATACTTGCCATAGACTGCCACAATCCTTCGATAGATGACACATTAAACTCACTTCCTGCAATTAGAAACAATACTCCCTCCCGTTGTTCCGAACTGGCCGCATCCTTATATGGCACGACTTTACTTCCGATTAATTTCCTCTACTACTAATAGGTTTCACTGTAAAACATCGTATGCGGTGTATACTTCCTACCGTCCTTCGTGTCCCGGTTTGGTGGCTCTGCTATAGCTACACTCATTCTGACACAATCACATATGTCCATTTTTGATTTGCGCAACCCTTATATACTCCTTTTACTACATGTAAAACGCAGCGAATGTAACATTTTATTGCAGTAAGACATCAAAAGTTTAAAATAATATCTTCTTGTTCAAGTACTGTCTAGTGCTCGCTATATTTTTCAATGAATATTTTCGTTTTCGGTTTTGCGAAGGAATAAAAAAAATGTTGATATCGGTTCAATTATCAAGAGAATTTGTTTAAATTATTAACAAATAGTCGAACAAATTGTCTTTTCGAAACCCACTTTCAATGTAACCAAATATGTTAATTAGCGTAGATCATATAGATCATTGAGTGAAAAATAATTTCAAATTTGTATTGTTTTTATGGAAGAATAATTGATAACATAATATGAAATTGTAATCTTAGATTAGATTAATGCCGAATAAAAAAATTAAAATAATTAATTTTATTGAAAGAGCATGTTAATGAGCATTTATAACAAATGCTCTTTCAGTAAACTATTCTGTAACAATTTAACCCTTTAAGACCCGAATTATTTTTATCTTCAAATATTAAATGCTTCTGGTTATTAATACTATATAGACTCCAACGACATTGCAAAAAATAAAAAAAAATCCCCGCTCCTCCCCCCTGGAACGTAGACGGTACCCGCATGATCATGCGGGTTGGGCGTTATCTGTGAAACTGGTCACCTATGAAATTTTACTCGTTATATCTTTTTAAATCTAAGTTGATAGAAGAAGTAATCTTAATTCAACTAAAATTGCTACAAATAAGGAAATTATTTATGTATAATTAACTTCTTTATTAATTCGTTGTTTATTTACAGTAAAAATCTTTTGTTTTGTTTTTGACAAGTATAAATAACCAGTGCATTTTTCACAACATGTTTTTGAACTGTTTTCAAATCTGCACTTGCGAGGGCTTGAAATGTCATCAACACATTAAAAATGGCTAAATATGTTAAGACTTTTATCCTGGAATGGCCAGGATAAAAGCCGTGACATCATGTATAGCAGATGGATTATAACGCTTCGAACCTTTTGCGAGTGGAATTGCAACACTGTTATCTTCATGATCAGTTGAAATACTTTTGTTAGTTAGTGGAATGACTGATAATGCTTCAACTATCTCTAACTTAAATTTTAAGCGATCCATTTTGAATTTTAGAGGAATTTTTATTTAATATTGAATCTTGTTCGAACAGAAAACAAGAATTTGCAGGAGCTAAATCAATGTAATGAATGTGTTCAAGAGATTTTTATGGTAAAGAATGATTGAAAATTGTCTTTCCATTTCAAATATATTTCCATGTTTTTCTTTATCGCTATCATCTGAACTTTATTCTCCTTCTAGTATATGCGATTCATATGTTTTGTTCGCAGCATTGTCATCATCTGAGAGATCACTAAGTTTTGATCTAAGTTCAATCTGATTTATTCATCAATTGCAAAATTTCTTCTTCTGTGAGAATTCTTCTCCTTTTAGACACATGAAAAAGTTTTTGGTTAAAAGTTATTACAGTATTCCGTGAAAAATAGTAAAATGTATCAGAAAAATTTATTATATATATAAATCCCATCATATCATCATCATACTTTCCCACTGGAAAACCCATATATTCTTTGGGAGGGGGAGAGATATGGATGTGTAGAGAGGATAAAAATGTCATACTCCTCAAGAAATGTATGAAAAAGAGAATTAATTGCAAAAAAGAGAGAAAGAAAAAAAGGGACTCATCCATGACGATCCCCAAAAAAATTCGGCGTTAATTATACAACTATATATTTTATTTTTATGTAGGCGTTCATCAAAATTAATGAAACAGAAAAGAAAATTCGCATCGTAAGTACTTACCATTACAACTTCAGTGACTGAAGTAACGCACAATCCGCACGATAGTGAGGGTAACGAAATCTCCCGAGTCCTGCAAGCCACATTAATAGAGTATAGTTAATATTTTTTTCTATTTTACAAATATTCTAACATTAATGCAAAAATTTATATCAAAGCAATCAGAAATATATTGATAATTACCTTTTTACGACAGATCAAAAGAAGACGTGTTTTTGTTGTATTTGAAAACAAAACTAGATTTGCCAGCTGAAAATAAAACATGGACTACAACCATCGTCTGTAGATAAAAAATAACAACACTTACTGCAAACCAGCGCAATCGTTAGACTCGCGATTTTCTTATAGACGAGTATTCCAAAAGCGTATAAGAATATCCAACTCGCACGTTCGTGTGAGTTGGGTCTTAAAGGGATAAACAGTAACATGTTCTTAAAAAGTGAAGAGGCAATTGTTAAAAGATATGCGAAAAGGGCATTTTTTATTAGCTTTAAAAATATATTCACTTTGTGTTAAAAATCGTCTACATGTTTTCCAGTTAATTTTGACTTCGTCATGAAAGAATCAAAACTTAAATGTTGTATGTTTATTCATTTCTTGCTGTAAATAGAGAAAAAAATTGAATAAAACTATCGTAACCGGATAAATGAAATCATATATTAAAAGTATATATATATATATATATTTCCAATGCGTCACATAGATTTTCATCTAGTAGCTGTATAACAAAAAGGAATTATATAAAAATTATTTCTTTATATCATACATTTTATATTTTAATTCTTTATCATCATTTCTTTTTGCTTTAGTGTTATAGAATTATTAAAACAATCGATTTCTCTAAGAAAATTTCTTTTCCGCGTGTAAAAATATTTCTCTACGTATTTTAATATATCTCGTACTCAGTATGATAAAAAGAAAAGAAAATGAAATGGAAGAAAGCATAAATAAAAAGAAAAATTTTGAAATATTTCTGCAAAAATTTATAGTCTATCTTGAAAGGTGGAATCTCAGAAATAAACGTATGTATATCACAAACCTTTTCATTATCCCTTTCTTAAAAATATGCAATATTTTGAAAAATGCTCCACAAAAATTGATTACTATATAAATACATATTTAAAAATAATAAATTTTCATAAATTTTCTGATTTATTAAAAATAACTCATTTAGATAATTTGTTTCATTAAAAAATCATTTACACAATATTAGAATCCCCAAACACTTTTTTCCCTTCAATCTTGTAATTATAATCATTTTTAATTAAAACTATTATGTTATTCTATATATTTTACTCTTTTTTAACGTAAGCAAAATTTAAAAAGATAATCTTGAATAACCGAACAATTTTAAAATAAAATTTAATTTCAACTTAAAGAATACTTATACTTCACAGGTTGCTTAGTGGTCATAGTAGTCTAGAGACATGGCTCAAGCCCTAATGCTGCTGAAGAACCGCCGTGGAGGGGCTAATGAACATTAACTATGTCCTCCCATTGGCGCGGTGGGGAACCTTGATGAGGAGGTACCAACTCAGGTATCGTTCTCGCCACATTGCAGCTTTGATAAACGATTAGACTTTTCAAATTTTTCAAAGGGAATTTCCAAAACAGATTTGTGATGTTATGAACTTGTGACGGTGATATCTCGATAAGCCAGTAACAACCTCCGTAAAAAGATGATCATTTTAGTATATTGAATATGTTATGTGCTTATGGATCGGAAGGTACCTAAACAACATGTAAAAACTGTCAATATATTCTTTGGGTATTCTTTTACAAATCATTTCTTTTGTTATGATGATTAAATAAATGACAACATGTAAAAAAATCACGAAATAATTCATATAATAGTCACATAGCCTTATAATTCAATATTGGAGACAACAAATTGGATACACAAGAGACTAATCCAGAAATTAAAAGCAGATGTTACACAAAACTTCACTTCATTGTAAATTTTTCGTTCTTTGCCCCTTCTTACACATCAAACACGCACAGATTAAAACTTCAAACACCAAAAAATTACTATCCCAGTTTTCATCGATGCACTTTTTGACCTATTTAATTCCGGTCTGTCATCGACGAACAGACGGCCAGCGATTAAAAATCTAATTAAAGTTTTCCTTTTAAAGAGTCGAAATGCGATCGACAAAGTTAATTTTATTCCGACCCATTACAGCGGATCTTTTCCGCCGACTTAAACTGTCGTAAAATGGCGAACTCAAAGAACTCGACTCTATGCGTGTTGGTGCCTCTGGATTTCTCTCCAGCAGAAATCGAGAGGGAGGGGCTTGAAGAATGATTGACATCTTTTAATTAAACTTTAGGAAGTCGATGTAATATAGGAATTTTAATGCGAATTTAAATCTTACTCATTAACATTTGATTCATAACTCATTAGTTGTAGAAGTTTCAGGGAAGTGATTAAGTGTCACTCTTTCTAATTACGTTATGCTAAAATTAATAAGAGCGCTTGTGCTTGAAATAATACGAAAGGTTAAAGAATTTTATGGAATGATATCAGAATTAATGAACCTTAATTCAAAAGATTAATCTTAATAAATATGCTGGATTAACTTATGACTGAAAATGTGATCACGCAAATGAGATAAATGAATTTTGATTAATGCTAGGTACAAAAAAGTAATGCGAAAAAAAGTTAATTATTCTCCAAATGATTGTTTTTCTCTTTCAAGTTTCATTGTTAAGTAATCATACAGCATTGTTAATAGATTTTATTAGTATAAATGATATCTGGGTAAGTAGATATTGAATAAATGTGAAAACTATTCAGAATAGTTTGAATTTTCACATATACAAACATTCTTGATTTACACCGAAGAAAAATTGATTATTTAAAAAGCTGATCAAACACAAAATCCTTTTAAGAGAAGTTATTTTATTTCTTCCATATTTGGTATTATATAGCTATAAAAATATTAACAATATTTGATCATCTATATCAGTTATATTCAACATGTGGTCCGTGCACCGCATGTGGCCATTTCTGAGTGGTCCGGCTATGTCCCACAGTACAAAAAATTCCACTATTTAAGAACAATGGGCTAAAACTTTAGCAGAAAATGTATCGATGAAGCAATCAAATGTATCAATTTGCTTCTTTTAATAGTATAAGGTAAACAAGAGGCTTGGATATGGAAGAAAGGAAAACGAAATTATTCCATGATTCAGTAAAAAATGCATAAATACAAACATTTTGTGTGTGTGTTTGATAGAAGGTTTAATAAAATATTAAAATAAAAGCTAAAAATTAGAGTTTTTATATTTTGATCAATTTTGTTTAGTTCAATGCTACTTTGGTCTTATAGTGTTTTTGCCCCATTATACTCATGTTGTGCTCCCGGCGTGAAATACCTGTTATACACTCTGTCGCAAAAAAATATATGCACCCAGAAGAAATCAAGCTACAATCACGAAACTCGGCAAGAATGTAGTCTGGTAAGAGATATGCAAATGATTAAAATTTCGAAGCCAATGAGACAAGGCTAAGTGTGCTATGCGCATATTAGTTGCGCAACTGGGAGAGTTTAAAAGCATGAGTACGAGCGCCGTACGGCTATCCAAACGAATCTGATGACTTTGATAGACGATATTGAGACTTAGGATGCCTCTAAGACGTAACCGGCGGCAGTACGAGCAGCTGACGGACTTTGATAGGGGCCGTATAATAGGTCTCAGAGAAGCAGGTTGGTCGAATAGACGTATCGGCCGCCACCTCGGTCGGAGCGATATGGTAGTTGCTCGGTGTTGGCAACAGTGGATCACAGAAGGTAGAGTGTACCGTCGCGGAGGGTCAGGACGTCCCAGGAACACAAATGATCGCGAGGATCGTGCAATCAGAAGAGTGGCCACTTCGGCACCAACAACGTCGCTAGCATCGATTCAACGCCACTTACCTCCTTCCAGACATCCAGTGCCATCAAGAGAAACCATAAGGAGACGACTGACCGAAGTTGGCTTGAGGAGCCGACGTCCGCTAAGACGCTTACCACTGACCCCACATCATAGGCAGTGTCGACTGGATTTTTGCCGACCTCGGGCAACTTGGAGTGTGACAGACTGGAGACGTGTCATCTTCAGTGATGAATCCCGATTCAGTCTCAGTGATGATGACCACCGCACACGTGTCTGGAGGCGCACCGGCCAGCGGTCCGATCCGGCATTTATTGTCGAGCGGCATACAGCAATTTCACAAGGTGTGACAGTGTGGGGAGCAATTTCTTGGGACACACGATCATCTTTAGTGGTCCTTCAAGGCACTTTGACAGCTCGCAGATACGTGGACGATATTTTAACGCCGATTGTGCTACCCATGCTATCAAGTCGCCCAGGTGCCATTTATCAACAGGATAATGCTCGTCCACATACTGCACGACTCTCCCAACAATGTCTTCAAGGATATGACGTCCTACCATGGCCTGCCAGGTCATCAGATCTTTCGCCAATAGAGCATGTCTGGACGCGCTGGGAAGGCAACTGCAGCCGTCCTGAGATACAGGAGAATTAACTGCGCAGATGCAAAGACTATGGTAGGATCTTCCACAGGGGGTCATAAGTGATCTAATTGAATCGATGCCACGCCGAATTTCGGCTTGTATAGCTGCCAGAGGTGGCTTTACTACTTACTGATTTTTAACCTTTTGCAAGCTGTAACTGCTTAATAAAATGATATTTTGTTCTGAATTTTTAATCATTTGTTTATTTTCATATACACTACATGCATACCAAATTTCGTGAATGTAGCTCAATTTCTTCTGGGTGCATATATTTTTTTGCGACAGAGTGTATATATATATGAGTGGCTAGGTGGGAAAAAAGGTTGAGTACCCCTGCTCTATATGATATATATTTAATTTACAAAGGACGTAATTCAAACGATCCAAATACTCGCCATCGCCCTGTTTTTCTCATTTAAATGCTATATAAATTAAGAATCATGCAAACTGAGTATATATATATATATATATATATATATATATATATATATATATATATATATACTCAGTACATAATATATATTATGTCCAAACAGACATTTATGACCAATCAATCAAGCAAGTCTTTTACATGTGATATGGTTTGCATCTGGTGCCAAGTAGTCAAACTCTAGTGTTGGATCAAGAATCGATTGGATTGACATGGTTAGATGTTATGAGCAAAATATGATGTGTAATTGATACATTAAAAATGAAAAGTCGTGCTATAAGAAATGAATCATATTCTTGATGGGATACTGTTTGGTGAGTCTTTAATGATTTACTCTATTCATTTGTGAATATACTGTATTTTTAATGATTTACTCTATTCATTTGTGAATATACTGTGTTTTTAATGTGAACATTCGGTTTTTAGAAATTTTTAGTTTGAACTTTCGGATTTTTTAGCTTGAACTTTCGAATTTTTTAGATTGAACTTTCAGATTTTATAACTTGAACTTTCAGATTTTTTAACTTGAACTTTCGGATTTTTTTAATTTGAACTTTTTGATTTTAGATAATTTTTGATTTGAACTTTCGAATCTCAAATATTTTTTGATTTGAACTTTCAGATCAGGAATTTATTTTTTCTACCTTTACAACTATTTTAAAGATGGGTGCATCATCTTGGGAGTTTGAAGGTTCACTTATATTATGCACTAAATTGTTTTTAAATTTTAATATTGTAATATCTTTCGGAATGTGATGGCGAATAGTTTTATTTTTCAAGTATAATGATTTAATTTTAACTTTTTATTTTAAAGTATAATGGTTTAATTTTAACTTTTTAAATTTAATTTTTTTAAATTTTTTCTTCTGAAATTTGGATATTTTCCAATTAACTTACCAAGTTGCAATAGGGGGAAGGTTGGCGCCATCAAACTAGTTTAACCCCACTTATCGGTCCTAAGTCCAAAATTGCACTTGGATATTTTATAAATTTTTATTTTATTTTATAATTTTTTAATTTTGTTTGAAAATGATGGAAAATTATCTTTTATATTCGCCATTGATATTCTGAAGTGTTTTGGTATTTTAGGATTCATATATTTCAATTTTTAAATTGATAATTGTGATTGTTTTTATATATTTAAATATATATATATATATATATATATATATATATATATATATATATATAGTACTTACTCTTAGTACTATGGGTTCTAGTTATTCTTCACTTTTATTTTATTATACTATATATATACACTGGTGTGCAAAAATTAAGGACGAAGTCGAAAAATTAGCATATCAGCTGAACGAAGAGGCAGAGCGGACAGAAAGACCAATCAGGAGATTAAGTAAGGTGATGTACGGTAGCACATGCGCAGATATGCAAGTAGACGTAATGGGGGAGTGTCTGATTAGTATAAAGCATGTTGTCGGTGTAAGATCAGTATTTCTGCCAAAGAGATTGCACGCCGTATATAAGTTAAAATCACACCGAGTTGCTGCCTCACTGAGAAATGGCGAATAATCAATCTGTTAGACGACATCTGGTTGCTTTTACCCGAGGTCGAATCATTGGGAAGTTGGAGGAAGGCCGCAGTGTGACAAGTGTGGCTGCAGAGTTCGGAATTGCTCACAGCATCGTTTCACGACTTTGGAGACAATTTCAAACTACAGGAACAGCTATCCGGGGGTTCAGTAGTGGTCGTCCACGAGGAACCACACCCGCAGATGACCGGTACATTGTCTTACAGGCCAGAAGAAACAGGCGGCAGACAGTGGGAGAAATCGCTAGACACACGACACAGGCGACTGGACTACCGATATTGCGTTTTACCGTGGCCAGAAGACTGCACGGTGGTGGTCTGTTTGCATGACGCCCTGTTATGTGTGTACCTTTAACGCCTGCCCATCGGAGAAGGCGTTCTCTGTGGTGCCGGGAACACCGAAATTGGAAAGACAATGAATGGGGACGAGTACTCTTTACAGATGAGAGCAAATTCAGTTTGAGTAGCGATTCTCATCTGGAGAGAGCGGAGAAGCCGCAATCATCCCTCGAACATCATTGAAAGGGACAAGTATGGAGGTCACGTTTGGGGTGTCATCATGCTTGGTACTCGTACAGACCTTCATATCTTCGACGCAGGTTCAGTCAACGGGACCCGTTATTGTAACGAGATTCTTCTTCCATATGTGCGTCTTTTTAGAGGCGCTATGGGTCTGCAGTTCCTTTTCATAGACGACAATGCACCATGTCATCGCACAGTAGCTGCCGAACAGCTCTTAGAGAGTGAGGACATTGAACGTATGGATTGGCCGGCACGATCTCCGGATCTCAATCCCATCGAGCATGTATGGGTTTTCTAGGCAGACGCTTGGCAGCTCGTACCTTACCACCAGTAACGATACGGGAGCTTCGATTGGCGCTGCAAGACGAATGGGCAGCAATGCCTCAACAACTCATTGACACCCTCATTCTCAGCATGGAACAGACGCTGTGAAACCTGCCTAGCAGTCAGAGAGATCATATCCCCTACTAAAGACCGGATGTTTCTTGCTGGACACCCATCACAGGGATGTTTTGGCCTTCAGTCGCATTGCGCTCCATGCTACTTTTTCAATCAAGCTTCTTTTTATCCCTCTGATTTCTCTTTTAGTAAGTGTTGCTTACATATTACACATCTCTTTACGTATTGGGGATCTTACGGTATTAAATGTGTTGATTTGGAAAGCTTTTGTACAAAGTTATATAGCAAAAACCCTCTCGTCCTTAATTTTTGCACACCAGTGTATATATATATATATATATATATATATATATATATATATATATACACTCCGTCGCAAAAAAATATATGCACCCAGAAGAAATCAAGCTACAATCACGAAACTCGGCAAGAATGTAGTCTGGTAAGAGATATGCAAATGATTAAAATTTCGAAGCCAATGAGACAAGGCTAAGTGTGCTATGCGCATATTAGTTGCGCAACTGGGAGAGTTTAAAAGCATGAGTACGAGCGCCGTACGGCTATCCAAACGAATCTGATGACTTTGATAGACGATATTGAGACTTAGGATGCCTCTAAGACGTAACCGGCGGCAGTACGAGCAGCTGACGGACTTTGATAGGGGGCCGTATAATAGGTCTCAGAGAAGCAGGTTGGTCGAATAGACGTATCGGCCGCCACCTCGGTCGGAGCGATATGGTAGTTGCTCGGTGTTGGCAACAGTGGATCACAGAAGGTAGAGTGTACCGTCGCGGAGGGTCAGGACGTCCCAGGAACACAAATGATCGCGAGGATCGTGCAATCAGAAGAGTGGCCACTTCGGCACCAACAACGTCGCTAGCATCGATTCAACGCCACTTACCTCCTTCCAGACATCCAGTGCCATCAAGAGAAACCATAAGGAGACGACTCACCGAAGTTGGCTTGAGGAGCCGACGTCCGCTAAGACGCTTACCACTGACCCCACATCATAGGCAGTGTCGACTGGATTTTTGCCGACGTCGGGCAACTTGGAGTGTGACAGACTGGAGACGTGTCATCTTCAGTGATGAATCCCGATTCAGTCTCAGTGCTGATGACCACCGCACACGTGTCTGGAGGCGCACCGGCCAGCGGTCCAATCCGGCATTTATTGTCGAGCGGCATACAGCAATTTCACAAGGTGTGACAGTGTGGGGAGCAATTTCTTGGGACACACGATCATCTTTAGTGGTCCTTCAAGGCACTTTGACAGCAGGCAGATACGTGGACGATATTTTAACGCCGATTGTGCTACCCATGCTATCAAGTCGCCCAGGTGCCATTTATTAACAGGATAATGCTCGTCCACATACTGCGCGACTCTCCCAACAATGTCTTCAAGGATATGACGTCATACCATGGCCTGCCAGGTCACCAGATCTTTCGCCAATAGAGCATGTCTAGGACGCGCTGGGAAGGCAACTGCAGCCGTCCCGAGATACAGGAGAATTAACTGCGCAGATGCAAAGACTATGGCAGGATCTTCCACAGGGGGTCATAAGTGATCTAATTGAATCGATGCCACGCCGAATTTCGGCTTGTATAGCTGCCAGAGGTGGCTTTACTACTTACAGATTTTTAACCTTTTGCAAGCTGTAACCGCTTAATAAAATGATATTTTGTTCTGAATTTTTAATCATTTGTTTATTTTCATATACACTACATGCATACCAAATTTCGTGAATGTAGCTCAATTTCTTCTGGGTGCATATATTTTTTGCGACAGAGTGTATATATATATATATATATATATATATATATATATATATATATATAGGGTGATTTGCTACCAGATCGACAAACTTGCAGGGTGTGTAGGGGGTACAGAGACGAATCGGAATCCTTCAGGAACGCACAAATGCTGTAGTTGTGAGCTGTGGTGCAAAGAAAAGAAAAAGAACTAAAACATGAATACGTTAATAGAATAGAAAATATTTTTTGAAAATTTGTACTATAACAGATTTTTGAAATTACGACCAGAAGTCATCTTGCACACCTGGAATCGCCACAAGTCGCAAATGACGGTGCTCACGAAGCCTTGCGCTCAGCGTCATCTGACTTAAGACTGCCGGGAGGAATCTTCCAGAGCCTAAGGAATTCCATTCAGTGGTCGGATGAACGACTTCAGATCTTAATTTTGAACATCTGTTAGAGTGCAATCTTTCAATCAAATATTTCCCATCCTTTTAATGTGTAACTGTTTCTATTCTTCTTTACTTCTTCTTTGCACTATAGCTGGCAATTGTAGCATTTGCAACCCTGCATGCCTTTGTGATTCCAGGTCGTCTCTGTACCCCCCCTACAAACCCTGCAAGTTTAAAGGTCTGTTGGAGAATTCCCCTGTATAGATCAGTCAGCCTGATAGTGATCAATCTGTGAACAACATGTAGATCCCACACACAATTTACATTTTGGTACACACATAGGTCAATATTTATACAACCATATTTTAAAATTCGTATGGCCAATCAAATTTTTATGACCAATCAAAAAACTTTTTGCATACAATCTGGTTTGTGCATCTAATATCAAATATTTAAATTCTAATGTGAGAATTTGGATCTCTTGGATTAATGTCGCGTTTGTGGGAGTTGTGAGTAGTGTAGGAGTTGTGTTTTAGAAGTAATGAAAAATTATTCAGAAATTGTACACCCTTTTTCAATTTGATCTATTATTGGGATGCTCTTGCGTGGGTTTTTGATGATTTATGCAGTTACAATTTGTTTCATATTCGGGTATTTAGGAGGTTTGTGTGTTGGTGTTTTGAAAGGTATTTTATTTGTGAATATACTAGATTCTCTTAATTTGAACTTTCAAATTTTAGCGATTTCAGTGATGATATTTTTCTCTCCTATATACTTCCATTTTAAGAATGGGTGCATTATCTTCGATGTTCGGGGGTTCAGTTATATTATGTACTTATCTGTTTTAGAATTTAAACATTTTTATGTTCTTGAGTATTTCAGAATGCGATGGCCAATAGATTAATTTTTTTAAGTATTAACTTTTTAGAATTTTAAATTTTTGAGAATTTTAATATTTCCAGATTGGCTTACCAAGTTGCAATAGGGGAATAGTTGATGCCATCGAACTACTTTAACCTCACTTATTGGTCCCAATTCCTAGTCTGCACTTGGATATTTTCTAAATTTTTATCTTATGGATTTTTAATTTGTTTGAAAGCGTTGGTATTTTATTATTTTATTTTTTATAATCACCACGATAATTTGAAATGAGATTTTGTATTCTAGGAATCTTATAATTTCAAATAATTGCTTATTTATAGAATTATGATTAATTTATATACATTTAAATATTATATATATATATATATATATCAGTCAAAAGTTGAATTTAATTTGAATATAAGTTAAGTACCTCACAGGGAAATATCTATGCATTTTTCTATATTCAGAAATATTATAAAAAATTACATACAATGTAATAAATTTTTAGTTTAAAAAATTCTGAAAAAAATAAAAATTTTAAAACTTTTATTATAAATTCTGTATAGTTTAAAAATACCAATTATCAATACTAACAAATAGATAAATATTATTAATATTTATCCGTAAAAAAATTCTAAATTGTATGTATTTAATTCTTATTTGTAGATGAATAGTTTAATACTATTAAAGAATGTATAGTGTAAATTTTAATATTACCTCAAGTATTATCTTCTTTTAAGGCTGCACAGTACCCTTTTTCAAAAAAATTTTTAAAGACAGTTACAATAAAAAAAATAAATTATGTTTTATGATTAGATTTCACTATCAGGCTGGTTCTGTCAGTAAAAAAGTCAGTTTAACCAGCCATTATTTTACAATTTTAAAAAATTAGGAATTTTTGCAGTTTTTCCAAATTTCTATAAAATACTCAATTTTTAAAAATTTTTAGTCATTTTAAGCTATTTATGTTTCTTATGTTATAGCAAAGAAAAGTTAGTATGGATTTGAAAATCTATTCACTTGTTGATTTTTAATAATTATTTTTCTAGAAAAACCTGGAAAAACACGAACTTTTTTAAAATTAGCACTTTAGCATTTCTTGGAAAAATAACTAGAGATCTCAGCCCTAAATCTATGCTAGCTTTTATAGAACATACATTTCGAAGTTTATACAAAAAATTTCAAGGTTCTACCTTGAACAGAAGAAAAGTCTTAGGGATTAGAAAACACTTATACATGTAAAATTGAAAGTCTGAGAAAACGCGGATAAAGTTTGTTAAGTCGTATAACAAAACCTTATAATGTTCGCAAAACCCTAATTTCTTAATATGTTATTTTCCAATGTATGTTATACATTAAAACACTATTTTAATTAAGTATGACTAAAAATAATATTTTTAATTCAAAATATATTTTTGCATAATCTTGATAGCATTTGTTCAGACTACAGTTTATTCAGCTTAATCTTAATCTAATATTTTTACAAAGAGTTTGAAACAAAAAGCATTTATGTACAAAATAATAATGAAACTTACTTAAGCTAAAAATAGTCAGGTTTGCTCATAAAATTTAATTTTTTTCAGTTTTAAATTGGAGCAGCTTAGAAAGTTTTAACTCTTGTCATACGACTTTAAAATACTAAAATATAGTACTAAAATATTTTTAGTATAATGTAGTTAGGTAGATCAAGGAAATATTCAGTTTTATTTGCAATACTTGAATTCAGAATACTTGTGTTTGAAGTCTAATTGCAGTATCAGCTGCGCACTGATTTTTAGATGCATCAGTTTCAGTAGCATTCCATCTCTTCGAAATGTTGTTTGTCAGGGCAACCTGAGAACGTTTTGGCCATGACATTTTTTTCAACAGGAAAAAATTAATGATAAAGTTTAAGTTATAAAAACTATTTAAAAAGCAAAAATTGGCCTTGAAATTAATCATAATCAAATTAGTTTTGAGAACTCAAAACTTAATCAAGCAAAAATTATTTTAGTAATGAAAATTGGAATTAATAACCATTTCACACCAATAGAGTTGACTGTGATCGAAAATATTTTTAATTAATTCAATTTATAAGAGTGGAAAAATGCTTTAAAATGAACGAAACCAAAACCGTAGCTCAGAAAACTTCAAATATCTGAAAAGCTAATTTCCCAACAGACCTGAAATTTGGTGGCACGCTTCTCGATGATATGGGCCACAAGGAAATGCAAAAAAATATTTTTTTTAAATATGAAATTTTTAGGGTACTGTGTGTAGTCCTAATTATCTAAAATTTCAATTCATAGACGGCGTAACAGAGAAGAGGAAGATTGAGTAGCAACAAAACTTATTAAACCCCGCTTTTATGTAAAATTAAAAGCTGTCCTCATTTAGCATTGCTTACAATACTGTAACATCCTTATTTTTAAGTATCCAATATCTGTTTGACTCTTTTGTTTATAATTGATGCTCAAAACATTTATGTCTCTCTAGTAGAGATTATTAAAACTCTCCTCTCTCTCTCTCTCTATATATATATATATATGTACATACATACATAAATTTTATGCTATAAATTACTGTGCGAATAAATATATGAATTGCATAAAAACAAGAATCAAAGATAAACATAGCGTGCATTACAAGACGAAGTAAATTAACCATTAATGTAATTAGCATTAGCAAATTATTAAACGTAGGGGTAAAATTGAGAGTTAAACAAAGTTATATAACATTTCTAGCATAGATACTACTTTCATATCCACTTTTTTTTCTCCATTCGTTTCTGCAACAAACAAATATTTAACATGCGGTATTTTTTTTTAGTTTTCTAAACTTTTAAAGAATAATTAAATAAGCAAATGAACTGGAATTTCACAGTTCGTTCGTAATGTAATAAGTGGGTATCATTAATCGGATCTCCCTTAGGCGGTGGTCCAACTGTACTACTACGTTTGGGGAAATTCTGGTTTTAGTGATTTTTGAAAGATTCCTGATTGTAATTTTTCTTTAACGTATATCTGAAATTTTAAGAATGATTATAAGTTTTACTTTCAAGCTGTTAAAGGAATATATAAAATTAACAAAAGATTTAATTTGATTTATAAATGGCTAGCCTCTAGCACAAGTCTGAGGATTTTCCCAATTTTCATTCGATTAAATAACTCAGTTTGAAGAAATATTCTTTTCAGATAAGATAATTGAATAACACACATTTCTTACATCTTCTTTTATAAAATTAGATTTCTTGGAATATTTCTTTCTCATAAATTAAGAATTCTGTTCTTTTTTTTGTTGTTGTTTTGTTTTCTCTCTTCTTCTTTTGGCAAATCTAATAACAGAGAAATATTTCGCTTCTCTTCATTCGTAAAAATAAAAACTGTTTAATCTACTTACCTTACCTATGATTTCTATTTGGAATATAAATAAATTAAAAGATAAACAATCGTTTTTATTAATATGGACTTCTAAATCGTTAAAAATGATCAAGGAACGGAACTGCTTTCAAAAAGTGCATACATTTTCGTTTGGTTTTTAACAAAGGCTATTTTTATTTTCTTGCACAATGATTAAAACAAATCACATGTCATTTGCTTGCAAAACGTTAATTTGCTTAAAAAAAGTTCCATTTCAACAGAAACAGAAATAAAAGTCGTTTTATTTTAAATTATATTATACCTACAAAAAAATTTGAATGAAGAAAAAGTTTACCAGATATTTATTTCGAATAGTAAGTTGAATGTTTTGGTAGGATATAAATGTTAAAATAAAGCTTCATAAAATGTCGCATTAATGTATTCTGTTTTGGAAATATGAAGCTTTATTTAAGCTCTTAATATGATAATTTTGATGTATATAAACTTATTTAAAGTATTCACATGGTTAAGATAACATAAGATAAAATAAAGGTTTATATAAAATAACATAATGCTTAGGGAAAAATTAAAATGATAACGGGGATTTTATTTAATACAATTGGATAAATGTTTCTTCCAAATGTATTAATTAATTATATAACTTGAAACATTTTCTAAAAAAACAAATCGAATGCTTTTTTTCACGTCTGCGTAATTTATTGTATTAATAAAAAACAATACGTCAACACTTAAAGACGTGACAACTTGTTAATAACTGGAGAAATCCTTTTTTCTTTGATTTTGTGTCACTATGAATAAGATATTAACAAATGTGAGCTTACTGCTTTTTAAATCAATTATCACATATTAAAGTATGTAACTACTCAAAATTCGCCGTTTTGATGAAAATACTCGAAATTTCTTTTATGTTTTCATTTTATAGCACATACATTAATGATTCCAAAAACATTTTATTTTTGTTTTTACGATATTTAGAAGCAAAGTTATAGCATAATTAGTAAACCAGAAATGGAGTTTTCAAAACCGGACTCAGATCCCTACACAAAATATTTTTAAGCTATTGAATTGAAATTTTCAGAAAATGTTTTATTCAGTTTTATCTGTAATATAGACTATAATCTAATATATGTGTATATATTTATGTATTTTATTGCACTTTTTGTGAGAATATAACATAAGTTTATTGTAAAAAAATGATTTCTTACATAAAGATTGACATTGTTCAAAAACTTTCAAAATTATTACAAATCTTATAGCTCTAAGCACAAATAATGTTGTTATTTACCTACTGTGTAAATATTATTCGAATATATTAATTAGAATTTTCAATACAAGGTTTACCATAACTGCAATTTTTCACTAAAACTTTACTCAAAATTCCCAATACATCCAAAATTATTTTTAACTTTGGAAAACTGTATTTGAATTCCTAGTTGTATGCCCCATTTTAAATAAAAAGTGTTTGTTTAATTCAAAATTTATATATTTCAAAAAAAGTGCTTCGGAAGGGAGCTTTACATCAAATAAAATCCTATATCAAAATTCTTGCTTGTTCAGATGAAAAGCTAACTAAGCAGATCAAATTTGTAATTGGAAAATGTATGATAAAGTAATGAATAATTAACCTAATTTGTACGGCCAGGAAATGAATCTTTTTGTAGTGCATCTTGTTTCTTTTTGTATATCGTAACGTAATAAAGTTAAACATAAATTGATAATTTTCTATAATCTTTTCAAAACAAAAATTCTTCCATTATTCCCTCCAGTCTTCAAAAAGATTATTTTTAGTGAAACCAATCGGTTAATATTGATAAAAATTAACGACCACTTCTTTAAAGTTTTATACTTTTCATCCTCTCTCTCTCTCTCTTCTCTCTCTCTCTCTCTCTCTTATTAAGCCATTTGTAGCTGGTAAAATAGCTGAATATATGAAAAAGTTAAGAATATCAGTACAGCAAACCTAACGAGGTATATTTAATAGTATAAATTTAAAACTAACATGTGTTTTAGCAAGTTTTGATTCGAACTATTGATGCACTCTAAATTTAAAATTTTGATGTGTGTGTGAGAGAGAGAGAGGGGGGGAGGAGAGAAAATGATGTAAGAATATGATTAGTAGATATATGCATATGAAAGATGCAGATTGTTTTAAAAAACAATTCTTTGACTCAAAAATTTCCTCTCTAATTAGAATCTATCTTGCCTCTCAAATTGATAAGGGATTAAATTTTGGATAATCTATCACATTTTCTTTAACTACAATTGATGAAATTAATTATAAAATTATATTAAATGATTATGATGAATTTAAAAAATATGCTAGTTGTAAAATATCAATTTTAAAAGCAAATGGTATCTATTACACTTTAATATTGACATTCATGAACATTATTTTTTTTTATTTTACTATCAATATAACTAAAAGAGTTCCTTAGTTTTATTTACGTACAAAACTAAAGGTCAAAAAAATTTAAACCAAAGAAAACACCTCCTTAAACAACGACTTTTGCGATTTATATTTTCAAAACATAAATTAATTATACTTTTCCTCCGACGTGTCTCGCATCAGAATACTGTGTACAAACTAAAACTCATCGAATCCATTTTCTCCAGAGATTTCACATCGTCCTTTTTCATTTGGTAGATTTTTGCACCATCCCTGAAATCCTTTAAGAACCATACGTATTAACTGAGGAAAAGATGGGAAGAGGTAAATTTCATTATGTATTTTCTTTCTTTTTTTTAAATCTCCCCCCAAAAGCGCAGTTTTAGACTTTAGAAGAAATTCCTTTCTTTTGACGTTCTTGTAATGGATGGTAGCATCATCGTGGGTGTGAAATATGACTGGCTAACAACTGGAAGGAGAAACGCATGCGCAGATTGCGTCCCCTGATAAATTGCTTTCGCTGTCAGGCCCGGGGATAAACACTGAGGCCAGTTGATTAAGCATGTCGGAGTGCTGTATTGACAAACTCTGGTCGCGCAGAAACAAATATAGCATTTGATGCCAGGTGTTGTTATTGGCAAAAGGAACTATTGAGTTGTAGATTTCTAGAAGAATATAGATTGTATATTTAAATCTTTCAAAAACAAGCTGCTATTTACTCGGAACTGATGAAATCTCATCAATGGAATTGCCTTCCATTGTTTGTAAAATTCATGAGTTCAAAATGCATCTTAAAATCCATACGGGAAATCTCTTTCCCTCTCTGTATATGTAGTGAATATATATATATATATAATCGCAGTGGCGCACACAGAAATTTTTCAAGGGGGGGTCCGGGGTCGAAAGTTCACCATTCTTGTATCATGCTCCTTTTGATTTAGTCGATTTTCGAGAACAAAACACAGTAAAAACTAATTATTGAATAAATAATTAGCATTAATTAATAAAATTAATCATTAATAACAAATACTTAATTAAATTTTACTTACTATGTACTTAGAATTATAATCAATTGGAAAAAATCAAGGGCTTTGGGGGGGTCTGGACCCTAGGACCCCCCTTGTTTTCGCCACTGATATAATGATTTATATTACAAAAAAATCAAAAGTTTTCAAAATTTTTAAAATTACGTAAATACGGTGTAGAACAAGGGCTCAAACACAAAGGTTAACTTTGACCAAACAAACTAGGTTTAACATTAAGTGGGCCGCCAAAAATAATCAATATTTATAGGAACGTAGATTTACTTGTATTTTGAATAATACTTTACAATAAACATGCATTATTACGCGCCGACTTGTTGGACGGGCTTCAAAAATAATCATTATGGGCCACGATTTTAAGACTTTTAAACGCTTATGCTTTTGAATTTCAACGTCATTAATAAAAATTCTCCTTTCATATATATTGTTTTGAAGAAAAAAGTATTAAAAGAAATAAAGAACTCTGGAAAAAGATACAAAACCTGTAATTTTTTTAAAAAATAAATTATTATTTAAGAAACATTAGTACCTTATATTTCGATATACAAAGCGCACTTCTAACACGGAAAATTAGATTGAAATTTATGGGTGGGCACTATGCACCGCATATGAAAACGAAGGCTTTAAAAACAAAGAGAAGATGAGCATAAGAATTTTACTTTCTATATATATCTGAATACTGTTTATTTAAAGTAAATGACATACTTAATGATCTTTCATTACTGAACTACATGAAACGTTCGTAATATTCATCTTCCCTTATTATATCTTCAAGCATATTATCGAATTCTGTTTCTCATCATCATTATCACATCCATAAATAAATAATCATCTTCCATTCCATCTAGATTGTTAGATACACTATATTTCTTTAATGATTTTTGACTTATATCAAATTTATTACTATTCCCTGTTCTTATTATCCCCTCATGCACTATTTCTAGATTGGCATGGTTCACTTGGTTTCCTTTTGTAAATCTTTTTTTGTTTCCCCTTCTGACATCCACATATTTTCTGACATTTTTTCTTGTTCTTTAGGGTTTTAATTCTAGAAGTATACCGTTGTTCAAATGCCTAGTGTAATACTTTAAATAAATAAAAAAGATAAGAGCACATTATTAAGCTTATTTCAAGTTTCTCCATAAAAAATTGTGCACGTTATAAGGAGGATAAACAAAAATTAAAAAATGCGATTTAGAAGTATAGATATGCGTAATGCGTCTAAATATAAGATAAGAGTGTTTATTGTGAAAAAAATCATTTTAAATTTTTACTAAAATAAATATATATCAGGAACAAGACATCATCTGTTCAATCTGAAAGTGATAATTCGAAAAATAAAATATTTGTCAAGATTTTATACTAAATACAAATGTGTCTTCTAATGTTTCTCTCATAAGGCCACATAAAATTTTCACCCTTTTATGCTTAAAATATTTCGATTTGATTGAAATTAAATGAATAAAGTTAGCTAATGAAAAATACTTTAAGATATCACACTTAAAATAGCTTTGATTTTAAAAATATATACTGAGAAATATAGTTTACAACATATAATAAAAGTTCTAAAAGAACATGTTTAGCCCCGAAATGTTTTATTTTTAACCAAGATTCAAAATTAAGAATCTTAGAATATAAAATCCAAACATAGAATAAATGAAAAGTTAGAAAAAATTATACTTTAAGTCAATGCGCGCGCGTTTTATGATTCATTTTTTTTCTCTTTTTCTATTTTATTTCATCATTCAATTAAAGAGGAAAAGATCTTTTGTTTATAATTTTATATTGTTCGTTATAAATAGAATGCTGGCTATATAGTTTCTTTTAATATTTTAAGGTACGCCTTAGTAGAGTAAAAGCTACATCGTATATAAAGGTATTATGGTTAAATATAGCATACACTAAATACTGATGGGAGGTTGGGCGTTCCGTTTTTTTCTGGTAATTTCTACATGAGCCCCCCTCCCCCTTGTCCGGATGTCGTCGCATTCCTTCGGAAAGGGACTGTCGAGATCTTGTTGCCCTTGTTGAGGTCGAAAACCTCGTAAATCTTGTGAAATGTAACTTTGAACGATTAGGAATATCCAATTAGAGACTTAGTTTGGAGGACAGTACTGAGTTCTGCCCATGAGTTTTCAAGCGATTTAGTTCACTATTTAATGAGACGCTCGCCCATTTCGGCAGACTTTTTTCCATCCAACTTCCACCCCATGACGCCATGTAGAGGAGAATCAAGTTGATACCCCCATGGACACACAGACCGTCCAGCCGCCAGCCAGGTCCCTATCATTCTCAATTAAAGCTAAGTTTTCTCTTATTGCATTCTTTTTTGTAAACGTAAAATTTTAAATGTGTAATAATAAATTTAATTATAACTTTAATTAATGTCCGGCTAATCTTTGAATAATTATTCTAGTTAAAATGTGTTTTTGATTTAACATTAGCCATGATGCGATCTCTGAACTTGGGTTATTTAGAGTGAAATTATAATTTAATGGCCTCGCGTCAGTACACTAATAATGACTAAACACATTTCCTTATTTTCTTCATGAAATAACAAAAATGTCATATGTTTTACCATTAACTTTTTTTAGAATGTTTGGAATATTTGAAATTTTTCTGTGGCGATTCTTGGTAATGTAAACTTTCCAATTTTGGGATTACCAATAATATAAATTTAACGCCTAAGGTAAAAAGGCAAAAATTTATTTCAGCAAAATTTGCTTACGCAAAAGAAAAAAATTATCCCAGAATGCATCAGCAAATCATAATTACAATAAAGACAGGGTGAGATGCTTCTCTATCTCACAGCTTCAGAAACACTTCACTGGAATTAAAGTAAAAGTGCATTTTCAACTAGATAATTGCTTGAATTACGCATACACAAAAATTTAAAAGCGAAAGAAGGGTTTAATCTTTTTCATAATTTTTTGCAGGTGTATGAAATGACGGTATTTTGTGTTATTTGTTGTAGAAATAGTACTGATACATTAACACAAACCATACAAAATGCTTGAAAAGTAATTAAAAAAATGGAAGGAATATTATTCAAAAAATTTTAAATTATATTAGAACTTTAAATTATTTAATTATTATATTTAATTATTACGGGATGTCGTGACACTGAGTTAATTTAAGTTAGTTATAGAAAATAATATATTCCTAATTGCTTGGATGGTATCAAATTCCATAACATACAAGACTGATTGCCAGAAATAAAATTTCTTTCCGAATGCAAAAATAATCTGAAATTGGCAATCAAAAGCTTCAAAAACTATTTCGCTCCATCTATGTGTAGTACAAAAAGAAATCGTAATCAATAAACTTTTACTCTGATTTTCAATTCATTCAGTCCATGTTATTTAAGAACTTTATTTTAAATTGGATATTTCAATTTCATCTCTGTATGTAAAATACTGTACAGTGAATTTTATTATTTCCATCTCTATTGAAGTAATAGCTTTTTCAGCACAAAATTGGCAATATAAGAATCATCAAAAGTATTAATATAAAAAAACAAACCAACAAATTTTCTTCCTAAAATTGCGAAGGAAAAGTCAAGACAAATATATTTAATGCAGTGTTTCTCAAACTGTGGGACGTGCCGCCTAGGGGGGGGCGTAATAACCCTACAAGGGGGGGTGAGCTTATCAGAAAGTCGAAAATAAAAGATTATTTTTGTATAAAAATTATTAATTCACTGAAAGCAAGCAAAAAAATGCGTTCTGACATAATAAAAAATAGAATACACATTTATATCGATATAATACACTTATAAATGCATCAGTAGTACACAATGTGTTTCATAATTAATTTAACACTATTAAGTTAAGAACACGTCTAATAATTACCAGTGATCCTATGGGCATGTCATAAAATTACATACAAAATTTAATATTTATCTTGATAATTTGTATGGTTTATAATTAGAGTAGCATTGTAGCTTTACGTCAAAGTATATTATTATTGAATTTAATACATTGTTATTATATGGAGGGGGCAAAAGGAAAATTATGATTGAAAATTGGGTCGCAAGTATAGAAAGTTTGAGAAGCACTGCTTTAAAGGAATTTCAACTATCCTGTTCTAAGTTCAGAACTTCCTATACATGATGATTGTAAGCTAACTTTTTCTTCTCTCATTAACTTAATTTTCGATCCAACTTGAATATTTAAAATAATATGTCATGGAACATTCAGCAATTATATTCATCTCCATAAATGTCAAGTTTTTTATAAAATACTTCAATAAATATTTAAATGGATAATTCTTTATCGGGAGAGTATATATTTAAAAGCATCAAGGGATTATTTTTAAAACTATGTTAAAAGAGCATGTAAGAATTTGATAATCTTTGAAAACTTCATTTGGTTTTCCGTAGGTCGAGTTATTAAAGAAATTAACTACCAAATTCTGAACAAGTTTCTAAGAAAAATGAAAAGTAGTGTAAAGTGGCTCATCGATATCCAATTTTGCGAAATTAAAATAAATTTAAAATGAAAACTAATAGGAAATGAATAATTAGTTATTTTACCAGTATTAAGAAATTTTAAATACATATAAATGATCATGTAATTTCTTTAATTTCTCCATCCAACATTTTTTTCCTTCGATTTTAAGCCACGCTCAATTTTCAGTAGCATTAATTGTGCGGCAATTGCGCATTAAAAGTGCAGCTTAGATTCTAGTACATATGGTATTTGCTTTTTGAGATCTATAGTTTAAATTAAGCATTTTCTTAAGCTAACTCAATTAAAAATATAAAAAGTAACTAATTTCTATCAAATGATAGTTTGTGTAACTTTTTTATGCTTATTCTCATAATTTTTAGATTCGTTTTCTTTATTATTATTTTTAGTTTGACTTTATAAAAGAGCCAATCATAACGTTCGCTCGACATAAAAAAAATTGCTTAAAAAATATTTCAATTCAATTTTTTTGTGAACAAAGTTATATAATAAGAACATTAATTTCTACAGCAGCCAGTTTTTAATTTTTTGTGAATGATTATTCTGGTAACTTTTTTTAAACAATTTTTTAACTATTTTCGAAAGGCTAAGAGCTACAGAATTTTCTCCTATTATGCTCAAATATATATTCTTAGGGGTTTTTTAAAAAAAAAATCGTTTATTTCATACTTTAACACGATTTCATAATTACATCGCTAAAAAACTAGTTTGATCCAAAATTAGAAAAACATGCTATCGTAAAATTAATCTATGACACAACCAAATCTTTAATTAGTGTCAAGTTACGAAATTCCTCCGCCAATCAATCAATTTCTTTCCAAATTAATGACTTTCGGGGGTGACAAAGTAGCACTCTGTAGTTTTTCATCAATTATGTAAAACAGCGGGATTTTGACGCACAGCTAATGTGCTAAACAAAAGGCCCGTGAAGTTTCAACAACTAAAAAAAGTGACTTTTTAGTCACTGTTATAAGAGAACATGCACCGTGATTTTTATAAATCACTTCCTGTTAAGGAATATTGGATATTTTACCCTAAATTAATCTTATTGTATTTTTCCTTGTCAAAATAAAGTATAAATGCTATTTTATCAGATATAAAATCAAATTAACTTGAGGGGGAGAAATACAGTATTCCTGTACAAGATCCTGTCTAACATAATGATTTTAATTACTATAAGATGATGATATTTTATATAATAAATAGAATTCTTTTTAAATCTTCATATCTTAAAAAGAGATAATGCATTATTTTGTAATTGTTATATATTTGTTTTTTTTTAATTCAGTATTTTAACTTTTCTAAAGTCTATTCTTGTTTTTATTTATTTTATTTTGTTTCATTATATTGATGCTACATCTTCCGATGAACCCAAATTCACTTTCTAAAGTTTTTACAAATAGGTAGATACATAAAAAACTAGTAGTATAAATTTTTTAAGTCAATCCCCCTACTTCGTTATAAAAATATACTAGCGTCATCTGTTACATCCAGTTGTAACTTCAACAGAAATAACGCAGAATAAATTTAAAATTAATATTAAAATTTTAATTAATGAATTAGTATTTGAAACACCTATTTTAACATCAAGTGTCATCTACTACAAGTTTAAAAAAATGTATTTGAACTTGAATGGATGAATAGAAAGTGTTTTATTATCAATTGAAAATTTGAACAAGATATATATATATATATATATATATATATATATATATATATATATATATATATATATATATATATATATATATATATGTATGTATGTATAACTAGAAAGAGAGTGAACTACTGTTCGGAATTGAATAACTGTTTTTATAAGCTTTGGCTTTAAAGTCAAGAGGAGAGTATGTGAATTTTTATTAACGTCGTACTATATAGAAAGCAACGCGAGAGCTGTTGGTAATGGGCCTCGTAATTTTGAACTATGATCAAATGACGAAGACGATACCTGAGTGGGTACCATCCTCTCCAAACTACCACACAATACCAATGGGAGGACAGATTTAACGCGCATCAGCTCCTCTACACAGTAGGTCTTCAGCGACTCTAAGGCTCGATATCTTGACACGTCGACCACGAGTTACTATAGCTATCATGAAGAGCAGGGAGACAACTGATTAGAGTGCAAGAGGGAATAACTAAATTGATACTGCGTGCAAGAAGTTTTATAGTTTCTTGATGATCGATAACGATAAACTGAATCTGGATTATAAGTTTAAATTTAATTTAATACTAGGGTGAGTTGGAAAATAAGTTTACCCTATCGACTGTGGTCAGAGTTGTGTATGAAAATCAAAACATAGAATGAGACATTAATGATGAGAAATAACTTTATTTTACCATATAAGTACCAAGTACATTGAGACATTTGCTATACCGCTTGATAAGCTTCAAAAAGCCCTCCAAGAAAAATTCAGAGCTTTGCATACGGAAGAAGCGTTTAACGCATGTTAATCAACCTGGAACATCTCGTGCGTTACCATGAAAATGGCAATGACTTTCTGTTTCGGATTGTGACGGGGGATGAATCGTGGGTCCACCATTTCACGCCCGAAACGAGGGCCGCATCTATTGAGTAGAAACATCCGTCATCATCTGTCCGAAAGAAGCTCAAAAAAACTTTCTCTGCAGGTAAAGTGCTCCTCACAGTTTTCTGGGACGCCCAAGGAAATTTCTTGCTGGACTTTTTGGAGGTTGGAACTATCAGTGATACTCGGTACTATGAATCTCATCGAAAGGCGTTTTGAAAGTAATGCTGGAATCTAACAAGTAGTTAAACGCTTCTTCCGTATGCAATGCACTTAAATTTTCTTGGAGGGCTGTTTGAAACTTATCAAGTGCTATGACAATTGTCTCTACTTGGCACTTGTGTGGAAAAATAAAGTTAGGTCTTATCTTTCACATGTCTCATTCTATTTTTTGACTTTCATACACAACTCTGACCACAGTTGACACAGGAAACTTATTTTCCGACTCACCCTCGGCATTACATTTTGCCCCTCATGCATCTCTTCTTTGTACTTCATATATAACACTCAATTTAAGGCTTACTTCTGTCATCCCTCTCAAGTTGGAACCTATAAATACATTTGATTATTAAAAGAACAATTATTTTCGTAATTCGTTTTTGGGAATCTGCCTCTTAAGTACCTTGGATACTTTCAGAATAAATTCTGCGGAGATTTTCAACTTGTAATTTAGTTGTTGTATGTGTTGGTACGGGGGGAGATACTGCAATTTTAAGGTAAATATAGTGAAATACAAATTTCTCTAGATGTCAAATGTTCTATAATTTTATTTGAAATACGTCAGTCTGAATTGAAAGTGTATTATGTATTATAATAGGAGTTGCAGTTAATGATATACACTGGTGTGCAAAAATTAAGGACGAAGTCGAAAAATTAGCATATCAGCTGAACGAAGAGGCAGAGCGGACAGAAAGACCAATCAGGAGATTAAGTAAGGTGATGTACGGCAGCACATGCGCAGATATGCAAGTAGACGTAATGGGGGAGTGTCTGATTAGTATAAAGCATGTTGTCGGTGTAAGATCAGTATTTCTGCCAAAGAGATTGCACGCCGTATATCAGTTAAAATCACACCGAGTTGCTGCCTCAGCGAGAAATGGCGAATAATCAATCTGTTAGACGACATCTGAATGCTTTTACCCGAGGTCGAATCATTGGGAAGTTGGAGGAAGGCCGCAGTGTAACAAGTGTGGCTGCAGAGTTTGGAATTGCTCACGGCATCGTTTCACGACTTTGGAGACAATTCAAACTACAGGAACAGCTATCCGGGGGTTCAGTAATGGTCGTCCACGAGGAACCACACCCGCAGATGACCGGTACAATGTCTTGCAGGCCAGAAGAAACAGGCGGCAGACAGCGGGAGAAATCGCTAGACACACGACACAGGCGACTGGACGACCGATATCGCGTTTTACCGTGGCCAGAAGACTGCACGGGGGTGGTCTGTTTGCACGACGCCCTGTACGGTGTGTACCTTTAACGCCTGCCCATCGGAGAAGGCGGCGTTCTCTGTGGTGCCGGGAACACCGGAATTGGAGAGACAATGAATGGGGGCGAGTTCTCTTTACAGATGAGAGCAGATTCAGTTTGAGTAGCGATTCTCATCGCATACTCATCTGGAGAGAGCGGGGAAGCCGCAATCATCCCTCGAACATCATTGAAAAGGACAGGTATGGAGGTCACGGTGTTCTCGTTTGGGGAGGCATCATGCTTGGTAGTCGTACAGACCTTCACATCTTCGACGCAGGTTCAGTCAACGGGACCGTTATTGTAACGAGATTCTTCTTCCATATGTGCGTCTTTTTAGCGGCGCCATGGGTCTGCAGTTCCTTTTCATGGACGACAATGCACCATGTCATCGCACAGTAGCTGCCGAATAGCTCTTAGAGAGTGAGGATATTGAACGTATGGATTGGCCGGCACGATCTCCGGATCTCAATCCCATCGAGCATGTATGGGATTTTCTAGGCAGACGCTTGGCAGCTCGTACCTTATCACCAGTAACGATTCGGGAGCTTTGATTGGCGCTGAAAGACGAATGGGCAGCAATGCCTCAACAACTCATTGACATCCTCATTCTCAGCATGGGCAGACGCTGTGAAACCTGGCTAGCTGTCAGGGGAGATCATATCCCCTACTAAAGACCGGATGTTTCTTGCTGGACACCCATCACAGGGATGTTTCGGCCTTCCGTCGCATTGCGCTCCATGCTACTTTTTCAATCAAGCTTCTTTTTATCCCTCTGATTTCTCTTTTAGTAAGTGTTGCTTACATTACACATGTCCTTACGTATTGGGGATCTTACGGTATTAAATGTGTTGATTTGGAAAGCTTTTGTACAAAGTTATATTGAAAAAACCGTCTCGTCCTTAATTTTTGCACACCAGTGTATATTGAATGTTTATTTTTTTCCTATAAATAATTTATTTTTAGAAGAACTAAAAGAGGAAGATCAGAATTACAAGAAATTTCTTCTTTCAGGGCTTGGTAGTGCGTCGTAAATGAAATAAATGAATAACAAGCTTCGAAACTTATCCTAACGATAACAATCGCAATCAGTTTAAAGTAGAACAACTGTAATCTGAGAATCATTAAAGGTGTACACCTTGATAACATAAAACAACCATGATAAGAAACTTTAATTGATTTTCTTTTTTAAAATGAAAGTAAAATGTTAGAGATATGTCTTTTTTTAGGTTGGTTTATCTTCATTTGGGATACTCAGTATTGCGAAAAATTCTGTTTTTATTACAAACTTTGCAGAGAAAAATTAAATACTTTTCCAAAATACCTTATCTAGTTTAATTCTTATGCCGCTGAAAAACATCATAATAAACTGTTTATTACATTCTTTATCGTTCTAATTTTTTACAGAAATTAAGGCTTACAAATCGCATACCAATATGTTCCTATTTCATTAATTTATTTTTTTACTAGCTAAATTGACTTAAAACACGCAATAACTAAATTTTTAAACGCTGATTTCTTAGATAAAATCTATTTATCTTTTAATGCTTAGTAACCTTCCACAAAATTAATTTAATGGCATAGTTTGTTCTCTACCTATGAACTTAGACTTATTATTAACGTTTCAAAAAAGAAAATTTTGATACGTCCCAGACATCAAAACTAGTGCTTAGAAGCCAAATGTATATTATTCTTAAAACCCTTTCTAAATATATACTTTATTCCATTTGACCCACAAAGCTAGAAAAAGGTGAAAAAATAAACGAATGTAAAGAATTTTATCTTTTAGGCTGGAGGCGTTCGTATTTTTGTTGCAGAAGGCTGGAGAGGGGTGGGCATCTTGTGGCGAGTGAAAAATGATTCCGTCCACGTTCTTAATGTACAGGGGAGTAGAAGGGGGTGAAAATTCTGGAAGAAATGAAACGAAAACACAGACTTCAAATCACGGAGAAAAATATTTTTCTCACGTATCCCACCCTGCCCCTGGACGGCTGAGGAATATTTGGAAGGTTGAAACTACGTTTGCTTTTCTGTGCTAGCTTTACGACTTGGGTGTCTGTGAGGGGAGGAGGAGGTAAGAAAAACGCCTTCTGACTCCACTTACTGATATTTTTGAACTATTGTTCCAGACGGATTTAATTTGGGTTTCTTGCGAGAAAAAAGTAAGCAGATATGGTTTGACTTTTAAAAACTGTATTTGTGCATTTTTGGAAGTTCATTATATGAAAATATATAAAAATGTGTTGCCAAATAAACGTAAATGAGGAAATTACTTCATTTTGTTTGGATTTTGTCGTGAAATTTTATTACTTATTGTTGCACTTTTATAAGTCGTATACTTCCGTGTATAACCCAAGGACTTTTAGGACTTTCCTTAAGGTGAAAGTAAGAGGTTCGGTTTATATACGAATTCACTATTAACGGGGGAGATAATCCAGGAAAAATTGTTTTTAACATTTTCTGTTAGCTACACGTAAACGCTTTTAACTTTTTGAGTGTACAGAATGGAAACTTGATCCTAAAAAAGGAAAAAAAATCTCGTGAATCTCTTAAAGTCAGAATTTGAGTTTTCGAATATTTCGTAAAATTCACATTTGCTCATTGAGGTATCATGTTGAAAGTTTTTCTCTAGGCATGAAACATAGGCCGATGATCACGTACCATACGTAAGCATTTCTCATCTCACTCATCTCTCAAATTAAAAAAATAAGATTCGCTCATATATTGCACAAAATAACAAATGAATAAAAAAGTTTTGACTTCTGATAGGGTTATCAGATTTTTTAAAAAATGTCTTTGGCCTTTATCTTTACAGCAATTTGATTATAAAATATCTCACCATTTTACTCTCTCGCCAACATTTTTGCTTTTATAACGATATGTTTAAAAATTTTAGGAACATTTAAAATTCATCTCATCGTCGGATTCAAGGTAAATTTTTGAATAAAAACCCGAACTAACGGGTTATTAATCGTTTCCACGATTCAGTTTCGGAAGGAAAACTGTACAATACAATAATACAATACTGGATAATTTGAACAGTTTTATCACACAGATGCAAGTAGCTAATAATAATACATTATTACGTAACTAGTTACTTACTATTTATAAAGATCATAATTGTCCGCTGTAAATGTAGCTGGAGCATACTGTAATAATGTAATATAGAACATGAATAGTATATGGTTATAATATAGGCTATACATTAGAAATTTATTAACTATTCCCCCAATGAAGGCGATCTGTATGGCATAGTCATTAACAGTACATATTTTCACATCTATTAATCATAACGTGCTATAAGCAAAATTAGTTTTGAGAGATATAATTTAAAGCCCTATAGACATTTCCATGCATTGGATTCCATGACATTCTGGCACTGATGGGGATGAAAATAACCCAATGGCTTAGCCAAGAAGGGGACACAAACCATTAAAACCTCTAGAAATAGAGTTCCTTTCTATAGTGACAAAATAGTTTTAAACACACACACACACAAGTAAGATATAAAAAAAATTAAGTCAATTCCTACTTAGATCAACAAAGAAAAATTTTATTTTAGCTATTTTTTGTTAAATAGTTACAATTATTATAAATAAGTATATACATAGGACAGAATCACAACATTAAGTGGTCATAATTCTTTATTAATTATCATTTAAGTATCGTATTGTCTTCCAAAACAATCGTGTCTATAAAATTTCAGTTCCACTGAATGCTTTAAAACGTGAAAAAAAAACCTTTTCAAGTTTTGACACAAGTCGCAAAAACGGTCGCTAAGTCGCCAAAAATGATGCCAACGGGGCCGCAATTTTCTATACACTATTGTTTTGCGTAAAAATACGATCATTTAATTATAATTAATTAAAATTAATTGACTGAAAATAAGTATTTAAAGAATTACAGATACAGGCACGTTGGTTTCATTTTAGCGACTTGGGTCAAAACTTTAAGATTATTTTTCTCACGTTTTAAAGCATTCAGTCGAACTGAAATTTTATAGACACGATTGTTTTGGATGACAATACGATACTTTAATGATAATTGATAAAAATTAATTACCACTTAATGTTGTGATTCTGTCCTTTGTATATACATATTTATATTAATTGTAACTTTTTAATAAAAAGTAGCTAAAATAAAATTTTTCTTTGTTGATCTAAGTAAGAATTGACTTAAAAATTTTCTTTTTATATTACTTGTTTTTTTATCTTAACATATAATACAATTTTCAAATACACACGAGATAGAATCTTATGAACCTTTAGATTGCTGATTTTCTCTCGTCTATCCATTTTTTTCCGATTCCCTCATTTTCCTGCTCAATAACCAATTCTTTCATGGAACAGCACCCTCTTTTCATCAATCAGGTCATTTTTGCATGCTAATTCCTTACATGTGAACACCCACAATACTAACACGGGCTTTCTTATCTTGAGAGAAAAAGGCCCTCAGGATGGAACTGAAAATCAATGAGAATAAGACATGCCTCGCACTGAATCATGTTTTAACGATTCCCATTTTCAAATGGAAGAATATAGTTTTGAAGTTGTTGACAGTTTCACACATTTAGATTTGGAAATTAACAATAGAAACGATTGTACTACTGAAATCCAAAAGAGAATTACTATGGTTAATAGAATACGAAAATATATGAAATCAAATTTAATAAAAAGAAACACACACACACAAAAAAAAGGTTCTATAGTATAAAAGTTTTTTAAGATCAGTATTAACTTATGCAAGTGAAACTTGATCCATGTCTCGAACTGATGAGAACTTGATAAGTATCTAAAAAAGGAAGGTTTTAAGATTCCTTTTTGAAAGAATTCAGGAAAATAGAACATGGCGATGAAGATTAAATTTAGAGCTCTATCTATCATTTAAAGAGTCTGACATTGTTAACTTCATCAAAATACAACAAATTAAATGGGCACGACGTGTTATCAGAATGAGCACCACTAAAAAAAGTCTTCAATGCTCAACCAAATGGCACACGAAGAAAGGGCAGGCCAAATCTTAGATGGATTGATAGCCTAGAAAAAGAACTCCTAGTTTTGAGAACTAGGCACTGGAGAACACTAGCAGGAAGAAGGCTGGCCTGGAAAAGGCTTCTTGAGAAGGCCAATGCTCACCCTGGGCTGTCGTGCTACTGAGGAAGGAAGCAGCGTCCTGTCTCCCTCAGTCAGATAATCTTTGCATGCTAAATCTGCCGAGGCTTAAAATCCTCACTTTGGAGTAATATGGAAGTTCAGAGAATAGAGTATCAGCACAGGTGTCATTTATCTTTTGGCTGAGGTTGTAAGGCATTTGCCCGTGGGTGATGCCCTACTCCCACGTTTTCCTCGTGACCTATAGGTGTGGAGTGAAAGAAGAACCAGGGGTTACCATAATCTTAATATATTTTTATTAAGATTTTAACTTAAACACTATACAATGATAATATTTATATCTTAACTTAGTGGATCTGAGGTGAAGAAATACACAATACGTACTACCAAATAAGCGCGACCCTCACCACTATATTTAACTTTACGGCCTTATCCTAATCTCAGTATATACACAGTTCCTAGTAGTTAATAGAACGGTCCTACCTCCATATCCTAGATAGCAGGAACTCTCTCGAATCCTAGATGTAGTTTCTTTATCTTGCATGGGATCGTATCCACCTTGACTTGAACGTACTGGCACGAATATCTGAACTCTTGAATGTCGAATAACTGCTTCCTTTAACTTTAACACTCTTAACCGCAGATTAGCATAATCACTTCCCAAAGACAGCCCCTCTTACTTTAAGCTTCTGCTATTTAAAAGGTTCTTAATTTGCATAATCACGCTTCGCTTTCCGATTTGGTTGGAAAGAATTTGCCTTTTCGACCCCAAAGAACTCAAGAGGAGTTTTTAGTAGAAAGCGCGACGAGCCCGTTACAAGGATCAAAATTATGAGTTCCATCACCCTTCTTTTTCGTATTACTTTAAAGATTCCATGTTAAAAAACAATCAAAAATCAAAATTGAAAACAATTAATTTCGTGTGAACCTTTCTTGCATTATTTTTTTAAAAAATCGAGATTGTTGAAAAAGAAATCAAAAGAGCATTATGTTTTGAAAATATTTTTAAAATCTGTATTGCTTCATTTATAAGAAAAGGGATAATACGACGTTTTGAAGATTGCCCATAACTGACATGCAAAAAAAATTAATACTTAGAGATTATTTTTAATATATTTTAAACGTATTCTTAATAATTTATTTTAGAAAAATCAGATATCTGAGGGTAGTGTTGGGATACATATTAAAAAGATAAATAAGAGAAAATTTTAATTTCTCTGAAATATAAGGAGTGATTGGAATTGGAAACGAAATATATTATTTTATAAATAACTCTGACCAACACATATCATAGGGAGGTAATGGCAAAAGAATTATGAGAACCATGAACTCAGACTTTTTAAATATTACCTTGAATTACATCAGTCCTTACTTTTTCCCCCCTAAGCCAAAATATATCTATATGCATGGTTAATAAACGAAGAGATAGGAATTAAGATACAATATCTGTGCTAACTTATTTGTTACGCTATAATAATTTATCAAAACCCGACCATAACATCAATGACCATCATTTCTCCAACAAGATTAACCAAACGATAAATTTGGTAATTTCGCCTCTTATCACCCTGGATGCTCTGACCCGTACCATCCCTCCAGGACATCTTATATCCCCACACTTCTGTCTCGCAATTTGTCCCACGATTTTAATGAAGGGCCAAGATTCGAATGAATGGCCTTGCCACTAAGAGAAAGAGGGGGATGCAGGTTACCATGGCAACTAAGACCTAGACGTCATTAAGCGAACGGGGCTTATCTAAATTAACATCTAAGGCAAGAGCTTAAACACTTTCTGGCTGCCGTCACGTTCGCACAGTTTGGACACAGTCGTTTGTCAACACATCTCAAAGCACGATTCTTCCTCGTATAAAGGGCAGAGGATTTTTTTGACCACCCCTTTTGATTGTCTCCCGGCTTATAGTGGTTCGGATGGGTAAAAGAAATTCGGGGCTGTTATTAATTACGTTATCTCGTCCAAAAGGTAATGAGTTTGGGTTGGAGATTAGTAAAACAATGAGTTGAAGTGTCTGTCTAATCCCCGAGCTGGTTGATATGGTTCGATTGTCTACGTGTAAAAAAATATTAGTAGTTGTAAATACAAAACTACAAGTATACATTCTATTTTTATTAATAAATCCTTGAAAACTGTATCAGTTTAAAAAAATAATTATATTAGAAATAAATTGCATATACACGGTTTTTAATAAAGCCTCTTAAAGGTTGAGTTCAACATACAAAAGAAACTTTTTTTGTGTTTTTAATTTTTTTATATAAATATTTTACTAAGTTTTTTGTCTAAGTTATCAAAAACACTTGTCTCTAATTTGTACTATGAAAGATTAAATAAATAAAAAGACTTAGAATATATTTGTTATACCAAAATAGTTGAAAATTATGCAACACTAAAACTCATCATATCAGCGTTAAATCTGCTTCTTACGAAAAATACTTAAATTAGCCTAATTAAAATGTCTCCCATAAAAAATTTTTAAAGTTTTAACTTAAAAGTCCTAGAATTTCTCGTGTTTCTTAACAAAATCTATATTCATAATAAATTAGTTTATTGAAACATGGCTATAATAATAGACAATGAGCGAATTTTTCAATAATGATATTCATTTATAATAATCTATATTCGTACTAAAATTTAAAAATCAACAATGAAAAATTGGGAACTTTGTACAATCTCTCACAAAATAGTTGGTTTGTAACTTCAGAAAATTTCCGCTGATTTGTTATGAGTACGCTAATGCCAAAGGCTTATTTTGCACGATTTCAATTGCGCCCAATAAGCATTTGGGGGCAAATCATTTTTATCGCAGGTGGTTGCCTAAGACGGAAAAAAAATGAGCTGCAAAGAATTTAAAAAAAAATGATTGAAACTTACTGAAAGCATGTAGTGAAGCTTAACGATGCATTCTCTTAATGCAGCAGGGGAAGTACAAACATTCGAGAAAAAAATTACAAAAGGGAAATAATAGGAAATATACTTCCACTTTCATGAAAAATGGTCTAGTAAGATTATTAAAAAAAAAAAGAAGTATCTGAGGAATTTTTAAAGAACAAGTTGAAATTTCAAAAAAAATAATCTAAAAAACAAAGGTTGCAGTAAAAAAAGTTTAAAATAAATAGTTTGAGGAAAGAAACAGAAAAGCAAGAAAGTAAGCAGTTAAAGTAGTGAGTGATTGCGGAATGTGAAAAAAAATAATGGAAACATTGAATAAAAGTAAAAGAATGGAGTCGCCCAGCCAGTAGGGTGGTTATGACCCTCGTCTTGTAATCGAGTGGACTCGGGTTCGAATCCCGAATAAGGCATGGATATATCTTCAGGAAAAGAAGTCAGAATTTCATCTGAAATGGATTCCCGTCTCGAATGGAAAGCAGCGCACCTCTTCTGTTCCATGCTGGGATCATCGTTTGTAATAAAAAGTCTATATTCTTCTTTATTGTATGTTTCTTGTCTTTCATATGTATCCCAGAATAAAACACAACTAAAAGAATGGAAATTCTCTCTTGCATTAAAAAATTCAAAAAATTTCATCAAAAGTAAATTAATATTCTAAAGAAAATATATGAACCACAATATCTGGATTTAAGAATATAGTAGCAACGCTTATGGTACATCAATCAAAGAATGACACGTTAACAAAATCCGTTTTTCACTGTGGGCTGTTGAAAAATTATTATCTTTTACAGCCCCCGACAGGCAAAAAGAATCTTCGAACAAAACACTTAAAGATATTTTACTGATAAAGGCTTCATCACCCAATCCTAAGCACTCGAAAAAAATAGCTAAAAACAGCAACATGCCAAACAGGGGATGACAAAGACGATCTCTCTTAACCATTGAATACACAAAACGATATTCATCCCTTTGTGTTATTACCGTAACCGTGTTCACGTCAACGCATAACCTATCACAAAAGAGAATCGCAACAGGTGAAGCAAATCGTTTCTCTCTCCCCATGAAGGAAGAGGGGAGGATTGTTAAGGAACTAGGAATCCCGCAGACGACAAAATAATCATCTCGAACCCGTCTATGAAGGAAGTATGGGGGTGACAGATGTCAAGTTTTCTCGTCTGCTCTCTTCTCAGAACGAAATAAGGGAGTTTCTATTTTGAGAATCGTTTACTTTTGAAAGCGAAGTAGCGAAAGAGAAAAATAGAGGAGTTTTGTGTGTAGATTTCTTTCAAAATGTTGTTTATTTGGTTCGTTTGATGAGTTGGAAAGTTAAGGAGAACTTTTTTGAAAGTTGGTTGTCGTTGTGATCTTTAAAATTCTGTTTTTATCTTTTGTTGAACTATCTGAACCATTATTGTATGCGATTTTTAAAAAAAAAATTAAATCTCTCTCTAACGATAATGTTCTACAAAATTATTGCAGATTATATCAATATTTTAGTATACATACTTTTATTTTGAGATGCGTTTTTCAATATTCCTACTACTATATAGTTCACTCTCTCTCCCCTATATATATCGTATTCAAATTTTTAAGCGTTAATAAAATATTTTCTTTTTATCCATTCAAGTTCAAATACATTTTGTTAAACTTGCAGTAGATGACACTTGATGTTAATACAATTTTTTCAAATATAAATTCATTAATTAAATTTAAAAAATGAATAAATAGTAAAAACAAAAATATTAGTCGAAAGACACATATAGAAAGGAAAACCGTTGATGTGTCCCTGTAGCACAATAGATAGCGCGTTGGACTTCTAATCTAAAGGTCGGGGGTTCGAATCCCACCTGGGCCGCGGTAGCCGAGTGGTATAGGTATCGGATCGTGGCTTGCATTGTCACGAGTTCGAACCCAGTACCACTAAAGACCCGCCGTGTAGGGCAGTGATGCACGTTAAATCTGTCGAGAGCTGAAACGTCCTCCCGTTGGTGTGGTGTGGTAGTTAGGAGAGTGGATGCAAGCTCAAGTGTCGTCCACGTCACTTGGCCATGGTTCAAAATTACGTGGTCCGTCGCCACAAAAGCCCTCGTGTAGCTGAACAGTGCGGCGTTAATATTCAATCAATCACTCAATCGAATCACACCTGATATAGCCTGATTTCTAAGGATGGTGTTATCTTTTTTACTGTACTATTTTATTATAATAAGCAAATTTAATTAATGAATATAAATAGTAAGAAAAAAATGTCCAATACCATATATAGAAAGGAAAACGGAAAATCGCTTCCTATTTTGTCATTTAATATTGTGATTCGGTCGTATACATATACATATTTATATTAATAGCAACTACTTTATGAAAAGTAGCTAAAATAAAAAATTTTCTTTGTAGACCTATGTATAAGAATTGACTTAATTTTTTTATATATTACTTGTTACTGTTGTTCATGTGAATTAGTTGCTTAAATATGAACGCTGATATAATTAAATAAAATCTCTAATTTTAAAGAATGGTATTTTTAAGTTCTCTATAAACAGTGTAAATATTTTTAATGAAATTTTTTGGTTTAATCATTTAAAAGTAATTTAGTGAAAGTTTGTTTAAGTATTATATAAAGGCTTATAATGTGCCAAAGTAAAATGCTTTTTAAATAATTTTAAAATAGTTTAACGGCAAGTATAATATATTTTAAAATAGTAAAATGTATAACAAAAAAATTTTAAAAATATTTAGACCACAATATAGAATTTTTAAATGAATTTTGTACAAATAAATGCCTACTTGATAAATATATAGTCGGAGATATATATATAGTATGAATATAGTCACATTACGTCATAACACTCAAACAACAACAAAAACTAAGATTTTGATTATTTATTTAGGAATATATGCGATTAATATACTTAATAGTTATTTATTGTGCATGTGTTATGTTGCAACGTGTCTTTTAAAGCTCCTTTGTAGTGGCAACTACACGTTTTCGATAAAAATTCATAGTTAGTATATGTTTCTAAGTATATGTAACTGTGTTTTTATTTCAAAATATATAAAAAAATAAATCATATCTTTTTTAACTCGAATACCTGTTTTAAAAAGGTTCATTCAATATTGAAAATACTTTTTTTACACAATTACTACTACAATATATTCGCTTTTATCCTATACTAATTAATTTATATATTTTTTCAAATTTAAATTCGTGTAAAATATTCCAAAGCATCAAAAACTCTAAATGCTTATGTTACATAATTTAGTGTACGTTTATTTGTAAACATTTTTACAATTTGGCTGTATACTGTGCTTGAAAATTTAATAATTTATAGCTTAAAAAAAAGACTATAGTATTTTGAATTACAAAAGTGATTGTAAATCAAGTAAAGTTATTTTGCTTTTAAAGAATAATAGAAAATAAAGAACTTGGGGCATATAAATTACTTTGTTCTTTTTTATTAAATCTAAATAAGTAATTATTACAAAGTAAATAAAAATATTAGAAAAGAGACCTTTACAGTAATTTTCTTAACCGATATTTAAACTTATATAAAAATTCTATAAAAAAAATTTTATAACTAGAAACAAAAATTCAATTACTATATTAAAACAAAATTAAGAGCCATGTAATAAAAAATCTCAATGCAAAAATTTTTACGTTAAATCAACATTCTTTAGTATAATTTATCTTCATTTGTAAAGACATTATAAATCTATCAAATTCACATTACAATGACATCAATTTAGTAATAATTTAATAGTAACATAATTAAATTACATTAATCGTCACTAAAATGGTAGTTATTAAACAAGGTATCTTATTTAAGCATACTTAAAAAATGTTAGACAAATATTATAAGTAATTAAATTAACAAATGTAGTGGTAATATATTTTGTTTTAAAAAAAATTTCAATAAACAAATTATAACGCCTTTTATTTAAAGAATCAATTTCATGTAGAAACTCCGGTTAATTAATCATGGAGGAAATCTTTTTTAAAAAATAAGATAGTGCTAAAACGAGAAAACTAAAACTTTTTCAGTTATATCTTCGTTTTATCAATTATAAAAGAAAGAGACAATTCTTCAATAAAACGGTGAAGTTTTTGAGACATTTGAAACCACTGAAAGTATTTTGCAAAAACATGTTGTGTAGGAGGTACGCTACATATTTTTCTAACTAATTAATTGATATAAATTCGCTTTATTTTTTTCACTCCGTATAAAATCCTTCTTATTCTTCTTTGTATAGTTATTAAAAATAATTTTATTACTATTTTTATTTTGATCGAAAAAGCACAAGGCAGCATTCCAAAAATTATACAATGAACTTCCAGAATGAAGTTTTAATTATTTTATTTACTCAATTCATTTACTTTTTTACTAAAAGGAATTAAACTTTTATAGAATAAATGCCTTTGATAATATCAGTGACATCGTTTTATTTTCTCATTCCTAAATTAAATTCCAGGATACTTGTAACCTTGAGCAGAGTAAGTTTTCGTTTAAAAAAAGGTAATTACCAAAAAGAATAACATTTTTATTCTGTTATTATTTATTTTTAATCCTGTTCGATAAACAAACAACCAAAATTTCTTTTTATAAAAATTGCAACTAACTTGATTAATTAGGTTGTAACCTTTCAAGTGTAAAATAATAACAAAGAATACCAAATCCTTTTTTTTAAAAAGGCATAATTTGTTTTGATTGCCTTTTTTGTAAAAGAATATTTACTTGTACTTTCAATAATTTAAGAGATCATAAAAGGAAAAAATTATTTGCATATAAAAATACTTTTATGAAGTAAAATCTTTTAGATTTTGGCGTATCGTAATTGAAAAAGGAAAAGCACATTCACATTTAACTCGAAAAGTGAAAAATGTTAATGAAATTAACACTATTAAAATTATGTGATATCGAAATGAAGGCTGCTAAAATCTTTCAAGTTTTTAAAATTATCTTGTAATCATCTGGTTAAAGCAGAAGTTCTCAAACTGCGGGGCACGCCCCCTAAGGGGTTTGTTAACCCTAGGTAAGGGGCACGAGCATATCCAAAAGTCAAAAACAAAAAATATTTTTAAAAAATTATTAATTTACTTAAAGGGAGCCAAACGAAATGCATACTGACATAATAAAAAATAAAACACAATTTACTCTGATGTAATACACTTATAAATGTATCAATACTGTACAATGTATTTGATTGTTATTTTAACAATTCTAAGTTAAGAACAAGTTTAATAATTATCAGTGACCCCATGGGCTTGCCATGTATAACATTCTATACAAAATTTAATACTTATCTTGTTAATTTGTACGGTTTATTTTTAAAGCTATACATAAAAGTAATCGTATATTATTATTCAATTCAATCCATTTTAAAGTATGAGGGGGACGATGAAAATGATGAATGAAAACATTGAAAGTTCACTGAGTGAAAGCTAATATACACACTAAAGGGCTGGAAGTCATAGGAGAGCAATACGTAAATATCCAGATCGTGTAAGAAATTTATAAATGGGCAGTAGTAGAGAACTTTTGTTTACATATTTACTCAAGTTATTCATAAGAAAAGTTATCTGATTTAATTTTTATTACATGACGAGAATAAGAAGACTTTAAGCGCATGACTGTTGGGAGCTAAAATCTCTGTCAGATAAGTCAAGATTTCTATTATAAAGAGCTGATAAAAGGTTTCGAGGGTGGCACAAACCCCATGAGACCTTTGACTCATGTTGCAAACAAGATTCTGTGCAATCTGGTGACTGCTCCATAATAGTGCCTATTACACTACTCACGGAATGGGTTATTTGTTCAGTTACCTATTCATAAATTGAAAATGATTATATGGAGCTTCTTGAAGACCATTTACGTCCATTATTTGATTTAACGCACCAAAACAAGGATAGAATCTTCCATATATAATGCGACATATCATTTTGGATGGCCAACATTGTGTATGAAAGATTCGTAAATCTTTCAGTTGGATCATGGTTTACTTTGTCATGTGCTATCAAAAGAGATGGGGTTCAGTGCATAGAATAAAACTAAACGAATATATTTCAACATGGGTGCAAATGTTCAATATTTTCACAACAGTACATTTATTATTTATAATTTAATAAAAAAATTGCTTAATTTTTTATCTGCATAAAATATTGGACATCCTATGACAAAAATGATTTAATACAATACACGATTAATGGAATTTTGAATAATTGGAGAAATTTTTAACATCATTGAAATGATTTGATATTTTTAACTGTATGGAACGTATTGTAATTAGCATCCGAAAATAAAATTTTGATAAGTAATTATGATACAAATTCTTCTATCAAAAGTATTTTAAACACACACATACATACTTGAGTTACACTTAGATATATAAAATTCTCACGTATTTTTTTCAAGTATTCATCCGAAGCCACAAATATGAAATAAGCATACATTTACGCGGTTTGAGAGAATAATTTTGTTTTCTATAATATAAATCTGCGACTGGTTGCCAGTAAATTAATAATTAATAAATGTTCCATTGACAGTTAAATTTTCTTTTAGTAGTTCTTCATCATGCATATTAAATTGAATGGAGAGATGCAATTGATTATAATATGAAAGGATAAAATCTCGACTGGGATATTATGTCTTGGTCTAAGTTCTAAGAGGAGCTACGCAGATAATTCTCTGCAGTTGAGAATTTTTTTTTATATAAGTTTTCCTTTTTTTTATCTAGATTATATTTATAGAATGTAAATTTTAACTGTTAAGTTAAAATTCTTTAAATTTTTATTTTTTTAAATTTTTATTTTGTTATTTTAAATCTCCCGCGAATAAAAAACCCCTTATATAAACATCTCCATTTCTAAATAAATCCATTCGTCGTAGAGTTTGTGTAATATCTTTGAAGTCTAAGCAGTATTTTTTGTATACATTGGTTAAATCTACTACTTAAAAAAAATGATTTATCAAAAAGAGAGAAAGTTTATTGGGGATAAAGATATATGTATCATTGTTAGAAATATGTATATATTTATTGATATAAATTTATCATTTTTCCTAGATATAGTTACCTCCATATTCTAATATTAGATAAAATTATATATTCTTATTTTTTAAATTCATATATAGTCCTAGTGTCCCTAAAGTAATGGTAGTATGTGTATAAACTCTCTTTTAATTTTTTTATTTCTATTCTTTTTATACATTTATTAAGTGCTACAATTCAGTCATTCCTATACTTTGAATTTGCATTTGGGTCCAGAATCTGGCAATAACTTGTTTATTCTACTCAGATTTAGCGTGGACTCTGCATTTTTGAATGCAATTTTTAGGTAAATTACCTTTATCTTGTAACGAATTTAGATATTCTATCCATTATTTTCAATATGTTTTTGCTAAATGTTATTAACATAAAGGGGGAAGGTTGGCTGGCCACAAAACATGTTCAAGCCCACTGTTATATAAATTATTTTATATATTAGCTGTTCCAAGTTAGCAATGTTTATAATACAGCAGACCCTTTTTTTATATTTTCACACAGTATAATATTTTAAATTTCTCATTTATCCTTGAATGTCTGGTTACCTTGAGATTTTCTTTTTTTTTCAGTTTTGCTTGGCTTCAAATATATATGTATGTATATATACTTTTTGAAAATATTTTTTAAAATTAAAATTGTTTCTAAAAAAAGAAAGAAAAGGATTTTATAAAAGATATTTCACGGTATTTATCCAGGAACTGACCATCAAAAAGTTTCATCTTCAATGTCATGTTTTCGAACTTCGCCTCATCGCTCAAAGATGGCGGACAGCCGGAAGCGAGTTCCATTTCCGTCGTTTGGCAAATGACGCACGACCGGAAATGACGTCGACACTCCGGAAAGCCTGCCTGAAGCACTTCTCGAGGGAAATGCCAAAATCGCTTGTTGAGCTTTTAAACAAGAGTCTGCATGTGTGCGGACATAGGGTAAAGGCCTGGGTGAAATAGCTAATATATCTCCGGCTGGTTTCCTTCGGTTTTAATGTCGGCTAGTACCGGCACAATATTACTTGGTTCTCTAGTTTGATATTAAAATACCTCTACGTGCTCTTTGGCAATGATATGAACTTGTGATATTGCGTCTGTGTTTATATTGAAAAAGGAAGTTATGTATATGATTTTGGCTAAATGAGAAAAGTTTTGGATAATTGAAGAACTTTTTTTAATGAAGAATGAAAGTGCTCAAGGAAATATATAATTTAGCTGACTAATAAATGTTAAATTCATTATTTTATTTATGTCATGGGGGATAGTTGTTAAAATTTTCTTACACTTGTAACAAATGGTAATATTTATTATTTGTTTATTGTAATGATTTAACCATTCATCTCAGCGTGTTAAAAATTGTAATTCTTTATTTCTTTCGTGCTTTATATTAATGCTTTTATTAATGCTTTATATTAATGCTCGCGCGCGCGTGCTTTTATTTATAAAAATTAACTGTAATTTTAATTATGGAAAGTTCAGGAACTTTTGATGGCAATAGATAAGGAGATGGAATATTCAGTCAGAAAAAATAAAGTCTTGAGTTGTATATGGCAAGAGTTGATGACATTTTTATTTCGTGTTAAAACTGGAGCCCTCACCCGTGGCCTAAGAACTACGACCCCGTAGAAGCAGAAACCGCCGCTGTGATGAAACGCCGTAGAAAAATGAAAATTTAACCGGTTCTGTAAACCTTACTGTCTAGGAAAAAATTACTGGTATTGCGCCGCAATCCTTCTAAGGCAAGAGAAAACCCCTGGAAATCGAGAGAGCAAATGAATCATCCTGACTTCAATTGTCTGAAGAAAAAAAGAAAATCTATTTCCCGTTAAAAGTTTTTGCAATAGTGTTTTGTACATTTTTAATATACAAGTGATAGCAATCCTGCTACACTGTGTTAGTGCTAGGGATAATTTTATTATTTATTTCATTGCTTTTTTGGTATTCTTATGCAATGGTAATTCTTAATTTTGCTGTATATTAATTTATTTCTTGTGATATAACGTTTCCTGATTAATATTTTGTGAATTGCGCATTAATAATTACTATTTTGCTTGATATTTTACTGATTTCCTATTGAATTTAGGTAGCATTACATGCCTGATTATTTTAGTTTTGTTCAGTATTTTCATTGTATTGAATTTTTGTATCATTACAACTGATGATTCCTAAATTTTCTTTATATTATTTTATTATTTGAATTAATGTTTTTTGTTGGTATTTTGAATATGTTATTAATTTATTTACCTATTTTAATTGTATTTTGAAGTGCATAATAATTTATAAGATTTTAAAGCTAGCCATACTTTAAAGTGTATTCCCATATCTGTAAGAGCTTTGGTGGACAATAAGGCCTGGACCTTAGTTATTTATTTTATTTATTTGCAACTCTTAAATTTCTCAGTCATGTCATTTCTGGGAAAAGGAAAAAAAGCTGATCTCATTAAGCTTGCTATTGAGTTAGGTGAATGTGAGTCGAATGGGGAAGAGCTAAAAATAATTGAATTAAGGACAAAAATTTTAACAAATGATGCTTATAAGGAAGACCCTGAATTTGTGAAATGTATCTTTGAGGGAATCGTATCAAATAGGATAGACGAGGAAAACAAACAAAAAGAGCAAACACTGCGTGAATTTGAGGTGCAGAAAATACGACTGGAAAATGAGACTCTAAGAGTCGTAGGTCCACAAACCCTACTCCAAACAAAAATTGAATTAAAAAAGTTGCTACCAACATTCAATCCTGAAGTTGATAACATGGACCTGTTCCTCACCTTAGTCGAACGGCAAATGAAACTATTGGATCTTGGTGAAGATCTGTGGGTACCCTATCTCATTGGTGCCCTACCTAGTGATGTAACCTCCCTCATTGCCCGTGAGCCCGAAGAGAAATGCAGGGATTACTCCCACATTCGAGGAATGCTTCTGAAACAGTTCGAATTAACCGCAGAAAAATTTCGGGAGCTGTTTTCAAGTCACAGAAAAAGCCCAAATGGGATGTGGAAGGATTATTATTTTGAAATCCGAGCATATTTTGAAGGTTGACTCAATAAGCTTAAAATTGATTCCTTTGATGGATTGAAGAGTTTAATGATTGCCGGTCAAATGAAAAAGAGATGCTCTCCGGAGTGTAAGGAACATTACCTGGATATTTGGGAAGAACTTATCTCCCCAGAAATGTTAGCAGATAAGCTGGAAGCTTTTGACAACATCCGACGTTCCCTACCCAGTGGACCTAGTAGACACGTGAAGGCAAGTGAAACCGTAAATGAGGAAGGTATCATTCAGGAAACCTGAACGCCCTCCCAAAAGAGAATATTCCCATCAGGTACCAAATGAGAGATCCCCTCTCAGATGCTATGGCTGTGGGAAACAAGGAGTGATAAAATCTAGGTGCCCCACCTGAAACCTCAACGCCCCACAAAGAACAAACGTAGCAATCAATCACATCAATGCTTACACAGCTCATCAATACTTACACTAGATGCCCTCGATTGACCTTAATCGACATAACTTTCTGTGGAATAAAGGGACGTGTATGTGCAGACGCAGGATCTTCACATTCAATTGCTGGGGAAAGGATGTTCCAGATATTTAAGGATAAAGGACTCCTTTTCCAGGAAACCGCATTAGAAATGAGCTTAGCAGATGGTCAACAGACCACAGGGGAGGCTCTCACAACCCAAGTAATGGTAGAAATTGAGGGGAAATCCACAGTCTTGGCCGAATTCATAATTCTCCTAAAGGCAAAAGGAAATAGAATACTTCTAGGAACAGATTTCCTTAGTTCTGCTGGTTTGGTTCTAGATGTGAAGAATACTTGATGGTACTTCTGGGACAATCCTACCCACAAGCATCCATTTGGTGAAGAATTGGACACCCCGTCCATAGTTGAAAAGATGTCCAGCAACACCTGCCAATTAAGAGAAGGGGAAGGTGAAAGTTTGACCTCTCTGTGTGTGTGTGCCCAGAAGGAGAAACTTAACCTCCTGTTGGAATTCTTCCAAAATGTCTTCGAACCAGGGGGAGAAGCAACAAATATTTTGGAGCACCACATTAACACGGAAAATAGTCCTCCTATCTCTGTACCCCCATGCAGAATGTATGTCCTGTAAAGAACTGTCCTGACTGCATTAAATACAAAGCTTTAAATCAGAAGCCTTCCGTGCTATTACAGACACCTGTGCCAACCCAACGTTTTGAAACCTTAGCCATTGATCTCTTCGGGCCCCTACCTGAGAGTAAAGATGGATCCTCATCATTGAGGATTGTACCACCAAGTGGGTCGAACTGTTAGCACTACCCAATGCCCAGCAAAGGAATGTGCCATTACCTTGATTGAAGAGGTTCTACTGAGGTATGGTATTCCTCGCCGCCTTATCAGTGACATTGGAACCCAGTTTGTCAGCAGAGATGCAACAAATATGCTACATGTTAAACATCCATCAATTCCTGATCCTTGTTTACCATCCACAAGCTAACCCAGTTGAACGAAAGAATAGGGAACTGGAACCACGGCTGGCAATTCTCGTCCAAGACAAGCATGGCTGTTGGTCAGAGAAGCTACCTTTCATCCGCTTTGCTCTCAAAACAGCCAAATGCGAAACGACAGGACAGACGGCAGCTTTTCGAATTTTGGTAGAGAGTTACGCACTCCAAGGGAAGTTGTAATGATATCCGAGTCGTCATCCAGAACGATAATTTTGTGCCAGAGATAACTCCCTATCTCAAGAAATTTGCTAAGTTTTCCATTCAAATTAGAGAGGTGGTTGAAGAGCAACAGGATAGTAGGAAGTTTTACGCTGATAAAAAGAGAAAAGCTGCTCCAACATATCAACCTGGAGAACATGTCTTTGTAGCATCACATCCGCTGAGCAACGCTGCGCAAGGAAGAAGTGCAAAACTAATGCCACGCAGAGACGGTCCCAACGTGATTTTAACACAAAGATCACCATCATCGTACGAGATTGCTAGTCTTGATAATCCGGGGGAACCTCTTGGTGTTTACCACACCTCTGCTTTAACTCCTTGTAATATTGACAAAGTAAAACCCCTTATTCCTCTTCGTAAACGTGGCCGTCCACCAAAGGTCCCACAGACTCCTGGTTCCTCGTCGGGACGCCGTCGGAACCAGAGAGGGAGGATGTAACAAATGGTAATATTTAATATTTATTTATTGTAATGATTTAACCATTCATCCCAGCGTGTTAAAAATTGTAATTCTCTATTTCTCTCGTGCTTTATATTAATGCTCGCGCGCGCGTGCTTTTATTTAGAAAAATTAACTGTGATTTTAATGGAAAGTTCTGGAACTTTTTCGATGGCAATAGATAAAGAGATGGAATATTCAGTAAGAAAAAATAAAGTCTTGAGTTGTATGTGGCAAGAGTTGATGACATTTTTATTTCGTGTTAAACACTAGAAGTTGTTGAAAAAAATGCTTTTTAATTATTACCTGATTAAAATATTGTTTTGTTTTTCAAATAATTCAAAAGTGTTCTTAAATTTATCAATTTATGAAGACAATGAACATCTGTTTCTCGCAATTAAGTTTCTAAAAGAGATCATTGGATATTTTGTGATAAAAATCCTAAAATTCTAAGCAACTACCAAATTGAATAGTGGTTAAGTAGTTGTAAGTATTTATAAAACGAAAAAGATGTATTCTCTAGAGAAAACTATAATTACATACAAAATAATTTAAAACGCTCAACAGTTTTAGCAGCACATGAGTTTTAAAAAAATTACTTATATAGTTGTGTTAACTCTTTTCCTATTTAAAAGCTCTGAGTGTTTTCAGTATTTTCATTACCTTTTTCTCTTATTCAGAGATGAATCCCCTAAAATTTTACCAATTTATTATTTTGATATTTTTCTTTTTAGATGATCACGTAATCCAATTACAGATATTTCTTGTTTTTAACCTAAAAGGTTTTAATTTTATGAAATTTTCAGTTTTAACAAAACTACCAACATAAAAACATTTTCATTATTAAAAATAAAACTATACTAAAAAAATTAGATTTAAGACTTCCTCGCTGAATAAAATTTAAAGCGCAAGTTAATTTTTGTTGGCATGTAGTATGTGTATAATAAAAAAAACTTAAACTGCCCAAACACTAGGAATCTGTCATAGTAAATACTATTCGTTCATTTTATAATAAATATGTTTGGTTACTCATATATGATGGAAAATTTTATACTTATAACATACTTGAAAACGTCATAATTTTATTTGATTTTCCCTTAAAAAATGTGTCGAACATTAATAATTAAAAATTAAGCTGCAATTGAAAGTCATTTATTTCCATCATAATGAAGTGTAAATAATACAAAACAGTAGAAAAACTTCATAGCTTATTAACAAATGAAATTTGAAATAGAAAATAAAGAAAATATTAGTGTATTTTCCTCTAAGTAAAAATGTAATAAAATAGCTTAACAAAACATGAAAAAGTAATTCGTTTAATAATTCACATTCATCAGCACGTGATGTCGTTATATTTTAAAACGATTACATTTAACAGATTGTTTGTAATCTTTGCTCGAATCTCTACAGATGATATTAAAAATAAATTTGGTGCTAATTTGGTCCCTTTATCAATTTTCATCTGAGAATGAAATTAAGACTATGTCTGAAAGTGAATTCTTTCGTACTGAAGGGTAACTAAGCCTTCTTTTATTAGTGGTGAATTAACTTCTTAACAGTTCCACATACACACGCATACATTATTTTTACCGAATTCAATTTTAAAAATTACATTTTTTATGGCATTTTGTAATTCATTTTGCATTTGTAAGTAGAAAACTATTACTAAAATTACCCTGCATAATATTCTGAAGCATTTCCAACAACTTTTCACTCCAGATAAAATAATAATGTTCTCCTTAGAAGTTGTTTTCTCTTAAAGCATGAAAAATTGGAAGAGAAGTAACATTTACGGTTGAATATATGTAAAAAAGGGTATTGCTTTACATTTATTTTTATTACAGATTTTATTACAATTACAATGAACTTTTCCTGATTGTGTATATCTGTAGACAAAGTGAGAGGCACACTCAACAACACAATCCAAACACAAATCCACAGTTCTCTCTTCTGAAATTTTTTGCTGTTTCATTCTTCTTGTGTAAACATGCATTGCACTATCTTGTAGTATTAGATTTTTTTCCCTTGTAGGTAAAATCACTTCTTATAAATGTATTCGTTTAGTCTTTAGTAAATATCGAAAATCAACTTTTTCTTTCATTTCTTACTGCGTGTGTGTGTGTGTGTGTGTGTTTCTGTTAATATATAAATAATAACCATCTGAACTGCAAATTCAGAATTTACTTTTTTTTTTATACAACACACAAGTGCTCCATAAACAGATACCTAGAAAATGAAAGACAAAAATGTAGTATTTCTTTCCTTCTTATCTTTATCATAAGATAATTACTCAAATTCTAGTTCATTCGATCTACACCCCCCCCAATGACATCTTATGATATCTTGAGGCCCTGAGGCAATTACACAAGTGTAGGCCCCATCTATGACCTGTAAAAGTAGACAGTGCACAACATAGGTTTTCAGATATGCTTACAAAAGCGAAAAATTAAATGTGTATGACTTACAATCATACAAATCGGTTTGAACGACAGCCGCCTTTTGACTGAATAAGTAATGATAGTGTATGGTGGTAGGCCTAGGCCTATATATATGTATAAAGCGACGACGGTCATCACGTATAGCCAGTTGACATATCGACCGAAATTTCTAGTTTTTTGAAGAATACAACCAGGAATAATATTTGGCCGTTGAAATTATTCAAATCATAATTTTATTAAGTCGCGAACGAGATGAACTTCCTTGTAGCAGAAGGCCCGGGCCCAGTTGGCCCCTGCCTTAAGACGTCCTGCACTCCCCCATTGTGTTGTTACATTCGTAACTTCTTTAGATTTTCGTTTTAATTCATTTTTGGATGTGGCACTTGAATAATTTCCTAGTTATGTGTGGTAGATATAGAAAACACTGATTTTTTGCCCATCCATTTCATAATGCAGACCTTTTCCTGTCTTTAAGCTAGCATTTTTCTTCTGTTGAACTTCTTTAAAACTCCCTTTCTTTGAAATTTTAGTATGCCATCTATGTATGTGCAGAAACAAATGAGGCTATTGGATATTTCAGGCCATGAATAAAAGTTATCAGTTCCTTTATGCGAAAGCCATAAGAGTCATCACGATCGTTAATCTGCGAAAATTTTCTTAAATGTCTTTAACTATAAGTTAACACAATTTCTTCTTTTCATACATATTACCCTAAACCAGGGGTCGGCAACCTTTTGAGTCAGAAGAGCCAAACATTACAATTTACAAAATTTCAAAGTTTTTAAAGAGGAACCAATTTTTTTCTTACCAACAATAAATAGTACTTGCATTCATAAAGTTTTTTTAATAAAAAAAACTAATCTATTTATTTATTAGGAAAAATATCTATTTATTCATATATAAGTAGTGTTTTTCACAACAAATTAGATAATGTGTACATGACATTATTAGATAATTACTGATTATTTAAATAAAAAATTTAAAAAATTAAACACATTTACTTACAACGCTCTAACTTGTAATTTAATAACAAACTATTGAGCAAACAAATTCAGTGGGAGCGATGGCTTTGCATGGTTATTCAAATAGAAAATTTAAACTTTACTAAACAATGCAACTTGTACTTAAATATTAAAAAAAGGGTGCGTGGAACGCCACGTGATAGAAGTGAAACTTCTTTGGCGACGTTGGAACATTGATTATTTGCTCTAATATTCCAAAATGACCGTGTACGTATCTCAATCGCCTAATTTGTATGAAAAGTATTTGTGGCGAATTGAGTCTTTCTGATACCAAATCCAAAGTAAGAAGATATGCTGGAATTTCTGGGTATACAAAACTATTATATTTTGATAGATTTGGTATACTTTTCCCACTTAAACTTTGATGGTTATTGTAACATTCTTTAATGTCTTCTAAATTAATTTCCGGTAAAATATTTTTCTTCTCAGCAACATGCCGTGACCGAAAGGATTGTCAACGAATAGCTTTTGAAAATCTTTGTGAGCATTTTATGGGAACGGTGCACTGTTCAGATACACGAGGGCTTTTGGCGACGGACTTCGTAATTTTGAACCATGGTCAAAGCTGGTCCAACCTGACTGGCACTCCACCCTCTCCTAACTACCACACCCCACCAACGGGAGGACGTTTGAGCTCTCAACATGTTTAACGTGCATTGCCCTCCTACACGGTGGGTCTGAAGTGGTACTCGGCTCGAACTCGTGACACGCCAGCCACGATCTGATACCTTGACCACTAGGCGATCGTGGGCACGCATTTTTATAGAATTCATAGTCTTTGTAACAAGAGATAGAATTTACTATGCATCAGTTTCAACACGCATTAGACCTGTTGCTAGACTGGTTGACGGCACAGGGGGTGGTTCACAAAGTCCGTATTAATCTGTGCTGTCATTAGAAGAATCGCAATAGCATTCCCATCCCTTAAACTCGGCATTAAGAGAGCATTTTGCAAAGTTTTTTTCCATGCTCGATATTTCCTCAAGTGTACTCTGATGGAGATTTGGCACTTGATGAATTTGCACTATTTTTCTGTGGGTTTTTTGTCTCTTTTTCGACTGGGATTGCTACTAGTTTTTCTTTTCTTTCACGAAACTGTTTTCCTCTTTGTGCATTTGATTTAGGCATTCTGCCTAGAATTAATAATAATTCAACGCAAATGAAAATTAAACAAATAAATTAGCCAACGAACATATCACCATGTAGACAACAATCTAAAGAAAATTTCAAAAAGGCACGCTGTTGCTGCGAGAGTTATTTTGTCTACGCCGTAATGCTCACACTGCAACTGATACGACCGTTGATTATGTTCCCGGGTGTGTGTGTGGGGGGGAATGAACCCCAATCGGTAGGTGGGCAAGTTGACCAGTCGGAGACGTGGGCAATTATCCAACTTTTTCACCGATATGACGCAAGTCACGCGGTGTCCCCACTCCCCTTTACCTCATCTCACTCTCTCCTTACCATGGCAACGATTCGGGGGAATGGAGGAAAGACTACTTCCGTTCACTTTTTCACTGTTACGCAAAACTGGGCAATTTTCTCATTCACTCTCGAGCGCAAAAATGTTTCACTTCAAAAAAATAATAACATGCATTTGAGCAAACAAATTCAGTGGGAACGTTGGCTTTGCATGTTTTGAGAAAGTTTGGATAAATTTGGCTCATAACTCGTTGTTTAAAGTTTCAAACACGACTCTAAATTGTCATTTGTTAGTTGGCTTCTTACCTTACATTTAATTATAATCACTCAAGAAAACGCCTACTCGCACGAATACGTCGATCCGAAGATAGTGAGCGTTCCAACTGCCAACTTCTTTGCCTCACTGCAGCAATCTCGAAGACTCGTCCATGCGTCGAATGTAAGTGTCTAAACTCGCGGCATTTCTTTTAAATGCATATGCACATGCATTTCTAGACCGCCAACTCTTCCAACTTCCTTTTCAACTCTGTGAATTTTCCACTTAACAAAGCTTTCCATTTTAAAACGATCAATTGCATTTCTAGAGATCCAGTATTAATGCCAAATGGCTCAAAGAGGATTTCGTTACTATTTGTTTTGAGAGGATTTACCATAAATGCTAGAGTGGTTTTGTTGATTTTGAATTGCTCAAATATATCAGCAAATTCATCTTTAATTTTTTTATAGCTGTGCTGAAGTAATTCGTATCAACAGTTGCACTGGTTTTATCGCGATATTTCTTCAGAAATTGAAAATGAAGGAATTTACCCCGCTTTTTTTTAAGATCTTCTGCAAAAAGAATAAATTTTTCTTCGAAACAAACCAATTCTTCTACCAAAACATAGGCTGGGTATCCCTTTCCTTGCAGTTTTAGATTCAGATCATTTAATTTCAGATTTTAATTTTTGATATCTACCATAAAATAAAGTTTTGTAACTATTTGTAGTTCTCTAATTCAGGGTGATCAATGCCTTTTCCTTTGAAGAATGTTTTATTTCATTCAAGCACAAAGCAAAACGTTTCAACACCTTACCTTTGGAAAGCCATCTCACTTTATTGAGAAGGAGGTCGGAATACTGAGTCTCCCCATTTCGATTAAGAATTCTTTAATATGACGATGGTAGAGTGCTTTTGACAAGACGCTGTTAACAATCGATTACCAAATTCATGACCTCAACTATTTCGGCCGGAAATGTTTGGGCACAAAGTGCTTCTTGGCGTATTATGCAGTGAAAAATAAGAATGTGTGGGTTTATTTGGCTCTGAAGAATCATTGTTGCCCCTTTATTTTTTCCTGCCATACTTTTGGCTCCATCAGTTGCTATTGAAACGATTTTATTTCAATCGATCTCAATGTCTTCAAGGCTTTTTTGCACGGCATCCTCTAACTCTTCCCCTCCAGTTTGTCCCGAGAGCGGTAGCAATCCTTCTTTTGTACCTTGGGAAGACATGCACCTGACAAAAAGGGCAACTTGTGTCGCGTCTTTCATGACTCATCTATTGCAAGTGATGAGGCAGAGGAAAGTTGAATATCTTCTACCTGCAAATGGGTTGCATTTGAAGACATTTTAGCTATTCTATCGTATTGTTTTAGCGGAGAGTGGCAAATCCTTGATTTTTTCAGAGATTTCTGATTTGTTTTTGAAATCTCGAAACAGTTCTTCAGATGCACGTATGAAGCAATCATTGACATACTCACTATCTGTGAATGGTTTGCCTTTTTTTGCAATTTCTAGTGATACCGCGAAGCTTGCCAGATTAACATTATTTGTAGATTGCGTCCAGTTACTTAAAATGGAACTTGATTGCTGTTTTTGAAGCTCGTCGACAGCTTTTTTTCGTTCTTCATCGGCTGGATATTTACTAACAAACTGAGTTTGTTTTGTAGTGAAGTGTCTCTCTAAATTTGATTTCTTATTGAGTGCGAGTTTTTCGTGGCAAATGTGAGACAAGTCGGAAGGCCATCTGAGTTGTATATGAAAGTGAAAAATTCCGTCCAATCCCGATTGAATTCTCGTTTTTCTCCTTTTTTGTAGATGCTACGTTTGTGGTGAAGCTGTAATAAGGAATTTTTAAAATTATTATTTAGGTATCCAAAACACAGTAGATTACAAGTTTTGCAATTATTTACTATGTCAACGTATACCTACGAAAATACATACGAGAAGCAGGGCATAATGAAATATATAATTAAATCAAAAAACATTTTACAATGATATTCCCAAATTAAAAATACTTACCTAAATAAGATAAATAATACTCTATTAATTTAATTATTAAAATAAATAATTTAGATACGAAACAATGTTTGTCTCACTCTCTCCCGTACTGATTGACTATAAGTTGATAGTTTAATCGCATCTTTGGTCGCCTCCCGTGTGCAGTGATCGCTGACTGGCACGAACGGACTTGTCAGAACGTGTTTATCACGGCGCACAGTCTGCACATTTTAGTTTTTTTTTTAATTTTTGGCAAATATTAGATACTTGGTTTACGAGTAAAGGTGTTGTGCCCAGCTATGCCACAATCAATGAAAATATTGCCAAACACAAAAACTATCTAAAATTGCAAATACCACCTACTTCGATCCTCAGAATTCGAAAATAAGTTTATTAAATAATAGTTTTTATAGGTACTCCCACTTATAATTATTACTTTAATGTTCATTTTAAAATAATGAAATCTATGAAATAGATAAATAATAAAATAGGTACTTTATTAAATATATATTTTAATAAAAACCGTGGTAATATCCAACAGTAGCACTTTGTTTCTTTTTATACAACTCTTATTGACTTCAAAAAAGTAGTTAGGTATCTTGTTAGGAAAAAAATATGTGTAATATGTATCTTAAAAATACAATACTTATTATGTTACTTACCTTTACTTCGGTTTTATTATTATTATTAATGTATGTACATACAAACCTTTGAGAAGATAATTCGCATCTAACTCTTCTACTTGAAACAACAAACAATACGTCACAGCCAAAGCACTGGTGAAGACGCCAAATTGTGTTGCGTCGAAAGCGAATTAAAACCTACATAGAAACATCCGACGACGGCGTCATTCGAGAGCTTCCGACGAACTGACGACAGCGACGACGTGTGTCGCGGGGAAGGGGTGCGGCGAATACAAGTGGCTGAGAGATAGAATCGGTGCTTAGCCCTCGTTAATCAATTAAGAACGATTTTTAAGAGTTTTTTTATGAAATAAATAATACTTGCGTATGAAACTAAAGAGCCACAGCTTCACATCCAAAGAGCCGCATGTGGCTCGCAAGCCACAGGTTGCCGATCCCTGCCCTAAACCATATATATTAAAACTCTGTTTAATAAATTGTATACTTTTTTTTCAAAACGTGATCACTTCAGTGAAATATACTGATGCCAATTTGTCTTTCTTTGCGTAGCATGCCTCTCCTCTATAGTAGTAATATAGCATTAAGGAATAATAGTTTTTTAGAAAAAAGTTTTAAAATATTTTAGCATGACTAAATTTTTTGTAATTTTTAGAAACTCGTAACATTTTTTTTATCGTCGATTTATTATTAACTACGCCATTGTTTAAAAAATACCACATATAGAACTATATCTTTCACGTAGTTCTTTCACGTCACCTGTCCCTTTCATTTCAGCTTCTAGTTTTATAAAGCTAATCCTATTTTATAGATTGAAAAATCAAACCTAGTTGATTGAGCAAAGGTATTAATAAGTATATTTAACATCATAAGAAGAACATGAACATTGCTCAATATGTGTTCACATTGGAAATAAAATGTTTTGATTTACAAAGCAAATGTTTTTACTATTTTTGCTAACCTGAACAAATGCAAATTATTCCATGCATCATAATACGATTAAATCCCTCAGTAAAAATAAATGGTAAGAATAAGCACGGAAACTTCAATTTAAATATAAATAAAACCTAAAAAATACCAAATAATTTTACAAAATTCTTTCAGAAATCATCAAATGGAATTTCCAAAATCTTATGTATAAAAAGATTCCACGATCAAAAAAAGTCACGTATTTCTGCATTGGGGTAAAATCAATAACTGCAAATAAACTTTAAAAAAAGAACTCAGTGAATAACAAAACCTCATTAACCTTCTGAAGAAAAAAGAAAGGGAAAAAATATTTCCCTCGGTAATGAAATTTCCCTTCAAGCTGAATGCAATTACAACGTAATCCAATTTAACGCTACTCTTGTAAAAGAGAGAAATAGGGGAAAAAACTCGCATTTTTTTAATCGCCTGTTGCTTTGGTCTTAATCAAGTTTAAATTCGCTTGAATTAAAAATAAGCTGCAAGAGTTTAATTAATGATGTACACTGGATTAACTTCTAGTGTAAAACAACACACATACTTCCTAGTCGTTCCCTGTGTCTATGTTTCAGTCGAGATGAGGCCATTTGAGTGTTAACTCGTTAAGCAAGAGCACCCACTGGAGGAGATTTTTCGGCCTTTTTTAAGAAGAAAATTTAGTTATTTACCTCAGAATTTTATTTGGGACTCAAAGAATTTGTTGCTAAACTAATTTACTTAATAGCGTTTTTTAATTACATGATTAAAACTGTTAGGTTGGGCAAATTAAAACAGGGAATTTGTTAAATTTAAACAAATGTGGAGAGAACACATACCAACGGATCCATGATGCTTAGGCTTTTAATATAGATAGGTATCTTTTATTTAAATTATTTCAAGAGGTGTCACACACAAACACAAATGCTCATTGTAAGAAATTTTTAAATTTCCTACACTATTCTAAATGGAATGCTGTGTTCTCAAGGTAACTTGGTTACATATGCAATCTGCTGATAGGTTTAAACATTGTTTTTAGACCATCTAGCGAGTACTTATAAAGTGCCTTTACTACTGGGTTTTAGAAATAAGAGCAACAAGATGCCAACATTAACAATTTAACTGCCGATTAAAAGTTATTCGATTTGCGCCCCCGTTTTTCGCATAGGTGAGCGTATGCGATGTTTTGAGGGGGAAGGGAGCAGATGTTCTCTTCAATAAGTAAGTCCTTTGCAAACACTGTTGAGGTCATTTTATTACATTCCAAAAGCCTTCGGGATAATTTTACTGATAGCCGCGCAAAGAAGCAATCGTATTTCAGAAGGATGGATATATATGTCCGGTACACAGAACGCACCGAGTGAGTGAGACGGAGATATAAGCCGGTGGCACTTAACCTTCTTAACCTAATGTTTCTTCCACAGGCCCGGAGAGGAGACGCACGCACGGGACCGGTCGAATTTCTCTGCTAAGCCTGATTTCCTTTAAAAATTCACACATATACAGTTTTAAATTCAACCAAATACACTAAAACTTACAATTTACTATCATTGATAATACTTGAACACGGATTACAAAAATGTTCGCTATTTTTTAAAAAAACAATCTCGAATTTTAAAGAAAATGTTTAAAATGAAATTTTTAAAAAATTATGCATACACTTTCAAAAAAAATTGATAAAAATCCCATACATTTAAATACGAATATAGAAAATATTAGAAAACGAAACCAACTTATTCAAAATATAAACAGAAATCCATAGAGCAATAAATCACAAACCTCTAAATGTCCAATTCTCTTGAAAAATAAACATGTGCAGTTGTTTATATTCATAAATATCTCGGATCTAATTAAAAAAAAGCACATATTGAACTTTAAAGTTTTATGAATTATTCGAAAAAATGGTTTTTAACCGCCATCTAGTGCTTGTAAAAATTAACATAAGAACGTTCCTAACTCTGATCACACCAGTGTGATCATGGGCCTACGAGGAGGGAAAGCTCAATTAAATATATGATGCCGTGGAGGGAGGAACGCGTGATCACATACATGTGATCATGTCCCTGAACGGGTTAAGGCATTAATACTAAAGATAATAATCGTAACGTTAGAAGATTAATTTTAAAGATATTGAAACTTGTGATAAAAAAGAAACCCCTCTACCTGGGGAAACCAAGTCTTCATCTACTCGACCTAGATTTGTGAGAGGTAATGATTGATGACCCAAGCTCTAGCCATGATAAAACCAATTTATTATTATCAATTATAATAATCAAAAACAGTCTTACTCTAGGAAGGAAATCAGGAGTGATATATCGTAACCCTAAATCATATGTGAATAAGCGATTGGAATCCTAACCACTAATTTTAAGTAAAGTTGTAAGGCATTCACCCGTGGGTGATGCCTTACTTCTAAGTTATCTTCCGGACCAAGGGGTGTGGGAGTCAATGAAAAACCAGGCGTTGCCATAATCTTAATATCTCTTTATTAAGATCTTAACTTAAACACTATACTATGATAATATTTATATTTCAACTTAGTGGATCTGAGGCAAGAAATACACAGTACATATTACCAAATAAGCGTGACCTAATCACTATATTTAACTTTACCGCCTATTCCTAATCTCAATTTATACACAGTTCCTGATATTAATTGGAACGATTCTACCTTAATATCCTAGGTAGCTGCAACACACTCGAATCTTTAAATGACTTTTCCTTATCTCGCGTGTGGAATGGTATCCACTTTGACTTGATCGCTCGGTCACGGATAGCTTAACACTGGAATATCGGCTTATTTCAGCTAACACGCTTGAACTCCGACTAGCATAATCACTTTTCAAAAGGCCACACCGTTTACGCTAAACTTCTGCTATTAAAAGGTTCCTAATTTGAATAATCACGCTTCGCTTCTGGATTTGGTTGGAAAGAATTTGCCTTTTTCGGCCTCAAAGAACCCAAGAGGAAAATAAATAGAAAGCGCGATGAGCCCCTCACAAAGTTATCCTATGAATCTCATCTTCCTTAATTTCTTTGACTCGCTAAAGCCCGTTCTATAATTACGTGTCTAAGTTTATAGATCCTTACCATAAGCTCATGGCGGTCAGCAACTCAGCTTTCTTTCCTCCTTCTTCTTTCAATTACTAAACCTCCGCTATGTATCTAATAACTAATCTGCATATCAGGGTTTCTTCTTGAGAGGGTTGGCTGTGAAATAACTCAATTGATGGCCCCAAAGATTCCCCTAGAGGATTAGTTGAAAGACTCCATAAGGCCCCGTCACAAACTAAGTTACTGATGCTAATATGAAGTAAAATCACCGAAGAAAAATAAATTTAAATCTACATACCTAATGCATAGAATATAAAATATATATATAAATAAATATAGTACCTTTTAAAATAATTAATATCAGCATAGCACATAACGACTTATATCGCTGCCAACCGGCAGAGCAGCAACGCATAAAAGTTAAAATTAGTAATTGAATAAAATCAAATACATTTATAACCTCGAATGCCTGAAAACCAAAAATAATTAAGAAGAAAATTTGGGAAGGAAAAGACTTTCAAAACCACACGGGAGGCGATGTATGCTATATTAAAATATACTTAAGATTTATTTAACCTGTGAGGCGCCATCACGTGACTATGCAGTAAAACAAAATCAATAGAGTTGAAACAATATGTCTCTCTCTAGGGATTGCAATACCTGTATACCGGGATACCGAATACCGGTATTTTGAGCGATTTGTACAATTTTAAAATACCGGTATTCACAAGTTTAAATACCGGTTTTTCGGTATTTACTAGAAATTTCTTGAAATTGCCTTCACTATATGTTCAGGGATCACCAGCATCGCAAAATAAAATACGTTTTTGTGTCTTCCTAACGGGCGAAATTAATTAAACTGTGAATACAAAGTTGTATCGTACAGTCAAGAGAAGTGATAAAATATGTGAATCATCCAAAGAGGCGGGCCAGAAATATCCTGTTACAGCTCAGAGCGATACTGCACACGCTCCGGATTCGTAGACTGATATTCATATCTGTGAAAACAAGGTCGTGATTATAAAGGAAGTGCGTAATATTTTGATATTTTTTTTAATTGGTGAGTTTGTTATTCACACTGTATTTGTATATCATACTTTAAGGCTCAAAATATTTTTTTAAAACGAATTATATATATATATATATATATATATATATATATATATATATATATATATATATATATATATATATATATATATGGCATGCAGCCAAAACCAAGGCAGTCTTCGCGCGCAGGCGCAGCAAATCAAAACCAGAACAAAAACTTTTGGACATTAGAGTAGAGAGAAAGAGAGAAAGGAGAACGCGAGAGGTGCGCGAGCAGGCGTTACCTTCTGAATATCATCGTCAAACTTATCTGTAAAAACTACCTTTTTAATTAATTTTTGTTTAATGTTAAAATAAAATAGAAGATAGACCAACGTCTTGGACCCCTTGTTGTCTCCCACAAATTATGGGGGCTCGGCCGGGATCGACAAAATTTCGATTTTGAACCAAAGTCTGGACAATGAACAACAGCGTCCGTGAAGGGAGCCGCTCCGCCATTTTCGGAAACTTCGTTCAACCTGTGTAGAGGTTGGATTTTTCAACTTCATTCCGCCTGTGTAGAGGTCGGAACAAATAACAAAATAACCTGTGTAGAGGTATATTTTCACAACGAACCATCGACAAATATTCCGCCTGTGTAGAGGTTGGAAAACCCATCGACGAAAATTCCGCCTGTGTAGAGGCCGGAACTACAATTTCAACTATATTACCTGCGAAGAGGTGACATCAGTGGAATCAACGTTTTTATTGGATACATCGTACGTGCGAGCAACAAGGGAGCCAGAAAAAAAAAAGGTAGGATATTTCCATTTCTAAAATGTATAAAAACGCTCTTAAAGAGGATCTCATAAGAGTAGTTCAGGAGCTAGACGGTATTGTCGAAAGTACTGACACTATAGTTAAACTAAAGACTAAAATTGAGAACAGTAGTACATTTGAAAGTGATCCAGATTTCGTTAAAACTTTAATTCAAAACTGTATAGATGAGAGAGTATCGCAAAACGAAAGAGAGGTAACTTCAGAACAAAAAATTGAGCTCGCGAAACTTCAGTTGGCAAAATTAGAAAAAGAAATCGAACTTCAATTAGCTAAAAATAAAGCATTAAGTTTAAATCCTGCAGCTAAAGTCGAAGAAAAACAGTTCGAAACTAACATAGAAAAAATATGATAAAAAGTATAAAAACTTTATCTCTTCCTGTTCCCACCAGATCTGAAAATTTTAATCTGTTCTTCCAATCATTAGAACGCGCATTTTTAACCAAGAAAATAAATGACGAATATAAATCTGAAATTTTAATAAATCTTCTGGGCGAAAGAGCTCATAACGTCTTACTATATATTAAAGAAGAGGAATTAAATGACTATGAAAAACTAAAATCTATAGTACTCAGAGAATTCCAATTAACCCCTCGCGAGTGTTTAAACTCATTTAAAAATGCTGTAAAATCATCAGGCGAGACATACATCCAATTTGCTGCAAGATTGACGGCAAACTTCCAATATTATTGTTCGTTAAGAAAAGTTAATTCCTTTGAATCTCTATGTGATCTTATAATTTCTGATAAATTATTTGAAACTTTAAATAAGGAAACTGCAACTCATATTGGCATTCGAGAAGCAGAAGATTGGTTTAGGCCTATTGATTTAGCTAAAGAGTGTGATATTTATATTTCATCTAGAAGCGGATCACGTAAAGAAATTCCTATTGCTTATGGATATACCCAAGACCCCTTTAAAAATAGATCACAAAACTTTAAACCAAAGATTAAAGAGAACTATCCCCAATATCATGAAAGAGAAAATAAAAATTGCTTTATATGCGGTGATTCATCTCATTGCGCAAGAGACTGTGAGAAGCGTTTTAAACCTAAAGAATCTAATGACCACATCCATAATAGAATAAATGTGAATACTTTGAAAGTCGAGAGCGAAAAACAAAATAGCGGTGAATGCGCAAATCTTCAATACGTAAACATTTTTGTGGAAAATCAGCCCGTAACAGCATTGATTGATTCAGGTTGCCAGATCCCAGTTTTAAATTCCTCACTAATTAGAGTGCAAACACCTTCCGAAGAGATCATAACATTAAGTTCATGTTTTGGCGAACAGCGTATGGTAGAAGTTAAACCCATAAATATTTCTCTTAATCAACAGTCTCCTAGCCTAAGTGTGCGAACGGCGATATCACCGACCTTGACCGAAGAATTTATTATACATCCCAGTGTATATTCTGAAATAGAGAAACTAGGCCACGCAAAGAGCGATGTTTTATTGAGTGAAAGTGGATCCTCTTTGAGTGCAGATTGTGGAGTTTCTTTTCCAAATGTTTCTGTTTCAAATGTGATAGAAAACTCTAGTTATGATTTGCCACATGTTATAAACTTTAATAGTAGAAATGATTTGAGTTCTCTAATTAAGGATTATAAATGTAATAAAATTAAGAGTACTAAGTTAAAATTGAGTATTGTAAGAGAAAAATGTTCTGATATAGTATTGTGTAAGAAAGCCAATGGTGCCATGAAAACGAGTTCCGTGGAATTTATCTCCCGCTCACCTAACCCTTTACCTATGAAGAGTAAACATCGTCGGTTTGTGTTGCTCCAAAGGATCTTTCAGCCCTGGCAGTGGAAACGAAGGAAAAAGAGAAATCGTTTTGAACAGACGTCCAGAACTCTACAGAGGAAAATATCGATGCGTTCAACCAAAGATCAACTTGTTGAAAAAGATGTTCTTATGCCGGTGAAATACAATGTTTTCCTGTGGAACCTTCCGGATGTCGAAGAGATGCCTTCACATGATGGAGAAACTGTCTAGTTCAGAAAAATTATGATATGTTTAATCTCTATATATTTGTCGTATAGTCCTTGTCTGTTCCGTTTTTTTTTGTATGTTTCAGATTCTCCTCTGGTCTCCATGGAAATACCGCTGCGGACAGCGTACGGTCAGAATGGCCATTGTGGCATGCAGCCAAAACCAAGGCAGTCTTCGCGCGCAGGCGCAGCAAATCAAAACCAGAACAAAAACTTTTGGACATTAGAGTAGAGAGAAAGAGAGAAAGGAGAACGCGATAGGTGCGCGAGCAGGCGTTACCTTCTGAATATCATCGTCAAACTTATCTGTAAAAACTACCTTTTTTAATTAATTTTTGTTTAATGTTAAAATAAAATAGAAGATAGACCAACGTCTTGGACCCCTTGTTGTCTCCCACATATATTTATACTCATAAACAATAACCCATAATAATGAATGAGAATAACTTTGAAGAACATATAAAATCAGTTGGTAATACTTCGGTTTGGTTTCATGATTTATATGATGAAAAGTGGCCCAATGTAACAATGTAATTGCACAAAATGCTCTCGTGTTATTAAAATGAATAGAGGAAGTACAAGCGGAGACTCCATACGCATTTAAAAACGAAACATGATACAAAATTGTTAAAGAGGAAAGAATCTAATTGCGATGAAGATACAAATTTTAGCACACTTTCTAAGCCCAAGCCATTAGGGATTTTAGATTATTTTGAAAAAAAGATAATTCGGATGGAAAAAAAATTATTGCACAAAATTACGTTCCAGGCTTAGTGACAGTGCAATTGATGCATTGTTTTTTTTAAGATCACATTTCAAAAATGTGTACTAGTATCACAGATTGAATAGCGATCTTTACACTTTTTTGTGATTTAAATAAATAAGATGTTCCTTTATACTCTTTCATTTGTGTGTCTTTTATATATTGTTATAATTTATAAGTTAAAAATTATTTTATGTGATATTTACACTCTCTAATAAAACTGGCAAATATAAAACAAAGAAACACTTGCGTTTTCGTGCTTTTTCTAAAATTTCTAATACCGGTCTTAAAACCGTTATCCCGGTATTAAGATCTAAAAAATACCGAATACCGGTATTGAACTTTTGGTCCGATTTTGCTATCCCTAAATATGTCCAAACACAAAAATGAAAATGTAATAGAAAAATATGAAAATAGAAATTAAAATGAAACTAATTCAAATAATTATTTTAAAAAAATAGTTTAATAATCTAGAGCTAATGAGAAATGAGATTATGAAGAATGGATTACATTGAATACATTGCTTTACAAATTGTATCCATTTGAATCTAAGGATTGTATTCATTTATTTCATTAAACCCATTTATCTATGCATTCATAAAATTTTCAGACAAACTTCTTTTAAAAGAGTAATTTAACTGTAATTCTTCCTCTCTATCTATTTTAATAAATAAAAATTTCAATATTATTTGAAGTAGCTTAGTTTGATTGTAATGGTGCATTACACAGGTATATATTATTTCATACACACTTCGACATGATCATATTTTCATTTCCACTCATCATTCATTATACTTTTTATATATATTATATATTCTTGTTTTTATATTATAAATCTCCGTTTATATTATTATTTATTGCAAGTTTTGTAAAATAAAAAATATGCATTATTGCACATTATTCACTTTTTTGTCTTTCTAACTTAAGCTCTTTCACTACCTTTTTTTTTCATAAATCAAAAACAAAAATTTCAACTCGCCATTTCGGTTGTCAGGTGTCCTCCGAATAAATAAAATCAGCACCATTTCTCTGTAATTATTTAGATTTATTCTTTGCATATTCGAGTTTTTACGACTTTCCCTTTTTGCAAGGAACCGTCTGCAACGATAATGTGGAATAAAACAAACAAAACGCATTTAAAACGCTTCGCCATGTTTTACCAAAAGCCATTCTTCTAGGCGCAGCAGACGCATTTTCATTCATCACCTGCCAGCCCATTTCGAAAACAGACTCGATTTATTTTCATATAGGAAACGTTGGACCGAGTCTTCATCATTTCTAAGCCTTTTTTTCCCGCCAAATTTTTTTTTGAACAATTCAATAAGTGAAACTGAAGACGCTATGAATTAAGCTTGGAAATTTTTCTTAATATTTTTCTGTGCCATTTTTTTCAGTTGTTCATCCTAGCGGGAGAGAGGAATGCAATTTACAGTTTCCAAGCTGGCGAACGTCCATTTGTATTCTTTCCCTTCAATCGCCATCTTGGGAATTCAGTTTTAAAACCGTTCTCATGTTACCAATTTTGGTGCAGCATTTCGCTGCGTCCGTTGGCAACCTCGATGTTTTCTTTTAGAAACTTTGAACTCCGTCGGGGGCTTTGAGAAGGAATGGGGTGGGAGAGGGACGCAGTGGCGGATGACTCGAAAAAGCGAACGTGCGTGAAATCCAATATGGCTTCCGTCGAATCGTCTGACGCAGGAAAAGAGAATAAAACGATATGCTTTTAAGAAAAGATTCAGAGTTCCAAGTGTTATTTCTCCTTCAATTCGTTTTTCTTAGGAAAAGAATACATCACCTGACGTGCTGTACGCGGCCTGAAGATATCGAAACCTGAAAAGGATGGAGACGTTCGATACTGAGATGCTGCAAGCTAAGGATTAAAAATAAAAACCATAAGTTCAATGTTTTGAATAGTATACAATATTTTGTTTAACCTGTTTTGTTGAAATCCACAGTGAAAGAATTTTTTTAATTCGTTAAAAGGGGGCGGGGTTAAATGGTTGTGTGAAAAAATTTGAGTACAAAACATTTTTCTTTCCATGGTAATTTTTAAATTAAAGCTATCCAATGCCACAATTTTAGCTCTAATTGATCCTTTGAAAAATTTCAAGGTATTATTAAATACATACACACACATCATTTAAGTGCAATTAATTTACTCCCAAAGACGTTTTTGGACTTCTTAAGGTCCAGGGTCCCTATTCAAAAAGAGGGTCCACCTATGGCCTTTTTAAGTAGACGTTATATAACATACATTGTGTCAAACATTCGAACAAATGGTATCCCAAAACAAATAAATGTGCGTAATTCACAATCTCACAGACCAAGGCACAAACCAGCTCGAAAGACCACCACTTTCAATCAAATGAGTATTGTGAGAATATAATGGGAGGCCTAGGTCTAGACACAGACGATAGACACGTGGTAACATTACGTTGAATTATCGATATTATTGTCTGTTGGCATACAGCTCGAAATTCCCATTTTTAGGAGTATATATCCAGGAATAACATTTGGCCTATAAAATTATTCAGATAATGATATTAAGGCTAAGTCGAGAATGAGACGTGGTCCCTCTAGAGACCGAAGCCATATGTCCAGTTAGCCCATACGTTAAAATGTCCCTGTTTACACCCGGGTCACCACTGAATGCTAGGTGTAAAGGGCCTTATCTGCAAGACTTCTGTTGTCCCAAAATTCTCTTTCTAAATCCGGCAGAGGAGAAATTCCCATATCCGTCGTTGTCTATATCATAGTGCATTTAATAACAAATAGCGATAAGGCTGTCCGTCACTCATGGGCAGTCTTAGCAGAGCTTCTTAGTAATAGTTCCCCTTATCCAGAATTGATTCTTCAATCTGGATACCACTTTCGATGCTGCAGGTAACCATCAAGTCACCTCGGCTATAGACGGCGTACTTCAAGCCTGCCAATGACTCTCTATCTCATTGTATCATCTAAACCAGGGATCGGCAACCTATGGCATGCGTGCCACATGTGGCACGTGGCACAATTATCAGCAGTATTCTGCCCTACTCTACAAATTTTTCAATTTTTGTGTAGATGGAAACTGATAAATTTTTAATGTGGGCCTTGTTTTGAAAACATCTTTAGAATTATATGAGCATTTAGGAATTACGAAAAAATCTGAAAAATAACTTTATAGGTAAATTTACAGCTCTTTTGTAAATTATTAAATGTCATTTCTGGAGAGATTTAATTGTTTGAAGAGAGAAAATTGCATGCACTCTACTTTCCGCTTTTGGCTCTACATATCTAAGCAAAAAAATCTTTCCCCTTACGAAAAATATTTCGAGACCACAAAAAAATTAATTTGAACAAGTAAATGCAAAGAATCGTGTCAAATTACAAGTAACAATCATACCCTTGATTTTGCAATAAGAAAGTAGAGTGGAGCAAGCACTAGGTTCGCATTAAAAATTTTTATCTTTTTATTTATCTATAATTAAGAGAAATACTTATTATTTAAGATGTATATTTCTTATTTTAATAAATACGTTGAAAAATGTATGATATATACATACAATTTTATTTTTTATTGAAGAATTAGTTATATGTTATGCTGTTCATTTTTATGTTAAGAAATATCTTTAAATAATGTAAATTTCATAAATAATAAATCTTTAAATCTATATAATTGACCTCTATTCTATAACTCTACATACATTATCGAGGGAATCGAATTATGTCAAAAAATGTCTTACTGTATGGCACGCGGAATCATATTGGCAGTTTGGTTTGGCTCGCCACAGCTTTCAGGTTGTTGACTCTTGATCTAAGCGATTATAGAACTTAGTGTCACACTCCCAACAGAAACTTGTGTATTTTAACACAATATTCAGAACACGTGAATCAAAAATATCACGTGTTTCAATAGAACTCCACATTATACAAAAAAACTAAAGCTAAATATTTAATCCAAACTGGAAATTAACGTTGTGCAACCCGTTCTTAAGAATATATAAATTGCGAATTTAACCAATTTCACAGATGACAGTTTTGAATTATTGTGAAAATTGTCTTTGTCATCGTAATTTTAGACACTAGTATTGTGTGCGTCAAAGCTTATAGTATTTTTATTAATTTTATATAAGAGTATATAATATATAAATATAAGAAACTTTGTTCAAAAAAGAGCCAAAATAAAAATCTAATTAAATATTGCAATACCATAAGAACTAAATTAATATTGATAAAAATACATAGAATAGATGCAATGGAACATTAAATATTTAGCTGAATGGTCTCTGATAACGTAAGCTTCAACTAATACACATTTAATGATGAAAATATATAAAAATTAATGAAAAATGTAAACATTAAATTTTTTTCATATTTATACTTCTTTGTAATTATTTCGGATCAGATACATTTTCTGATTAACTTACAATATAAATTGATTCAAGAAATATATATATAAATAGTACTTATAATATATAAGTCCAACCTCTGTTTTTGTGCGGTTATTTTTTATACGATTTCCTTCTTGTGCAATTTTTTTTGTGTGATTTTATTTTTGTGCGTTTTTTTTATGTGCGATAACTTTTATGTGGAGTATGAATTTCAATGGTTTTGGTGCCACTGTAATTTTTTCTATCTATTTCCAGTGGTGTAACGGAGAATGTTAGGACCCCCCATGAAAGTCAGGTTTTGCCTTTAAAATTTTATAAATTGGCTAAATACATATTTAGCGTAAGTCAGGCCTTGGGCCCCTAGAGTCCTGCCCCCCTCCCCCGTGATGTGGGGGTGTACGTTACGTCACTGAAATGTAGACACTTCAATACGCTCTGTACATTTGTTATAAATATTCTCCTGACAATGCGCATTCGGTTGCTTTCTCTCAACGCTCCAGCAGCCCACGCTTGTTTGAAGACGAAACTTTCAATGACAGTGACACTATCAATAATTTGATAAATTATAAAGACGGACAAAAAACCAGATTCTTTGAGAGCGGATAAAAATATGCAGGGATCCAGCCTTCCAACAAATTGGAAAAGCAGTTTCTTAAAATAGGTACCAGTTAAGAAAGGAGTATAAAATTCCAAAAAGGGCTTCAATCATGTATAGCTGGTTATCGTGACATTTACAAGCAACTGACCACCCGTCCTTCGCCACAAAAACTTATCTCTTACTTTATGTTGCCAAAACATAGTTAAATTGAAATTACACCTTCAAGTGACAAAAGCGGTTTTGAACTTATTCATTACAGGACTTTGGATTACGATGAGTAGCGATGAATTATGTATGTGCATTTTAAAGACTTATTCGTATATACAAAGATAAACTATATGTTTATATTAACTATTATGTTCATTATTAACTAAATGTTTCCATGTGTAATATTTAATTATTTATTTTGTTATTGAAGTACTCTTACATAAATTTCGTAAATAATTGGCATATTTTATAATTGCGACTTTTTTTATGCGGTCCCTATCCACCGCATAAAAAAGGTTTTCTGTAGTTTTTTCATGAATTAGTTTGTTACATGTAAGAATTTATGAAATTTTTGACAACTTTTTTTGTGCGATTTTTTATGTCAAAACACGAAATAAACAAAACAAAAAGTATGTTTGCATTTCGTGGTAATTAGTTTAATATTAAACAATTTTTCTAGGAAAAATTTTGCAAAATTCTGTTACATTTAAATGTGTGTGTGCATACGTGTGCGCGTTCATGCGTGCGTGCGTGTGTGCTGTAATTAATTAGTACGAAAATGTTTAAAGGGGTTACGTGACTCCTTTATATGGTGACTACAACAAAAATTTTTTGGTGGCTGATGCCTAACGAATTCAAGATAAATCACTGATAATTAATTTACTTTTGTCAGTACCATCGTAGCTGTTGACGCAAGTTGAAAAATATATGTAACATTTACTCGTTAGAAAAGTATTTTAATTTATCAGATATTTAAAAAACTTTCTGGAATTTTGCATTTATTTTAAATATTTATTTTAAAATCCTTAAATTCAAAACATTATTATTTTTACTTATAATTTATGAGAATACGGTGCGTTTTTTCCCTGAATAAAGAAAATTTAAGATAATACTTTTGGTATTAAAAATAATTTCTCTTTATATATAAAACTGCTCAAACTCTCCTAATGAAATGAGGAAAATGTATCATACAGCTTCCATCCAATAAAATAAACTGAGAGTATATTTACCATATTTGTCAAACAATTTAACTTTTTTTAACACATATTTATTTCAATTTTAAACATAAATTAACTTATGTCTTAGAAACAATTTTAACTGTAAGAAAATATTAAATCTTGTAAAAATGCCTTTGGAAACACACCCAGCATGTTGTTTTCCCTGCCAATGTATACTGCTTGTGAGAAAAATAGTTTTACACAGAGAAAGTACTCTTCTCAGCATTAGGTATGCGACTACGTTTGGAACCATGATTTTGTAAAAGCGCATAAATGGATAACATTTATCATATTTAGTATCACCTAGATTAGAAAATAAAAATAAAATTGTTTTAATATTATTATTACAATAAAAAATTATTTAAGCGCAATATTTTGACAAAAATGAACATAAAATGACCCATTTTCAAAATATTCTCCTTTTGTGAAAAATATTATTATGTTATAATATTATTTTCCCTGTATATAGCTCAAACCTCGGTACAGAGGTTCAACTAGAATTTTTGAAATAGATAACTTATATGTGGATTTATATCCATGTTTTACGACAACAGAGGGGAGAAATTTTTTAAAAAAACGCTGATAATTATTTCAATGGGTTGTAGCTCTTAAAATAATGTGAATTTTTCAAAAATCATAGTTGAGCCTCTGTACAGAGGTCTGAGCTATATACAGGCAAAATATTATTATAATAGAAGTATTTTTCACAAAAGGAAAACATTTTGAAAAAAGGTTATTCTAAATTAATTTTTTGCCGAAATATTGTATTTAAATAATTTTTTTGTCAAAATGTCCTTAAAACAACTTTATGCATGTATTCTAATCTAAGTGACCCTAAATATCATGAAAAATATCCATTTATGCGCTGTTTTAAAATTACGGTTTTGAACGTAGTCGGATACCTTAATATTTCTTTGTGTACGTACGTCGATTTATCATCGCGTAGTCATTTGTTCGCGCTCGTCCATTAATAAATTTGTAATGGTTCAATTAACTCGAGTTTTTGTCTGTTTTTCACCCTCACAAATTTGCAAATATATATAAATCTAATTATATACATACCTAAAAGATTCCGAAAGCACAGCATGGAAAATATATTAGCATTTACAGCATCAGTTGATTAATTAATTAGTTTTGTTAACCTCGTACATTTATTGAAGATGAACTTTGTAAATCTGCATCACTGTCAGGTAAAGAGAATACCTGACCTGATACTCCACCCTCCAAGCTTCTTTATTACACCAACGGGAGGACTTTAACTCACGGCAAATTTAATGCGTATCAGCCCGTACAAGGTGGGTCATTAATGGTGCTAGGACTCAAACCCTTTACTGAACAGTAATATCGCCAAGAGTATCAAAGCAACTTCAACAACAAATATTTGGGTGTTCTTTTTTTGCAGTATTTATACTGAAATATTGTAAAAGAAAGCATATATAAGTTATTGTATAGCTATATGCTCTTTTAGTAATTGGAAAAGATACATAGTTTTGAAAATACTAGGAAGATTTTTCATTTAACACTTTAGAAAAATATTTCATGAACTATGGAATATAGATTCAGCCTAGCTAATCTCTAATTTACTTAAAAAATGTGGTAATGAGGACAAATCCACAAAAGAGACTCTATAAGATGATAAGATGATATAAATATTGGTCACCACTGAGTAAGAAAAAAAGCTTTACCACTTTTCCTTAAATCTATCCTTAACTTCCAACGATAAAAATCCTTCTTTGTCAAAGATATCTAAGCGAACCATTTTTATTCATGCAAAACTTTTATCTACAAGACAAGAATGGGATTTTTTTGTTCGTGGTGTCTCCAATCTATATCACTGGAACCACTCCAAGAAAAAAGAAATCTTTTTTTTTTTATCAAAGATCGTTTTATTGAAAAAGAAATCGCTGTAAGTGTATCATCGTTCCTTCGAACGAATGTGCAAACTTTTTCCAGAAGCTGCTTCTTTTTATGTTTTCATTTTCCTTTATGACATGCATTTGAAGTGCACGGGCAAATAACACTGCGATGAAATTCAAATCATATTGAGCATTACCATTTTCCTCTATAAAATACTATCTCAATATGAAAGCATCACAATTTTTATAGATATAAATTTAGAGATATACATTTATATGATTTTTTTTACTTCTGAAATTCCGACACGAGCTTACTTTTAAACTTTTCACTACAAATGGAAAGCTTTATGTGCTTTCCCCCTCTCTGCAGAGATGTATTTTTAGAAGATTTTAGTTGAAACACGAATGAATCCCTCAAATTCCTATGCATTGCAAACTGGAGCATTCGAAATTCGTTGTACTGAGTTTGGTGTTGTAGTTTTTTAACATAAATATCATAACACAACCTTTCGGAACGGAAAAAATAGAGCTTTGCTTGTTCATCTGTCTTATTATTAGTTAATTGAGTTTGATAAATATTACTTTAATATCGTTTAGTTCAAGAAAACGTGAATACCACTCTATAATTTCATATTTTTTTCTCCCCCCTCCCCTTTCATATTCTAAGCTTACTAAAGAACAAAAGAGTCTCGAATAAATGTTCCTAAAATTTAATTTCTTAGCTTTACTTTCTTCCAGTTAAATTTATTTTCAACAATGTGAAATAGCAAAATGCCTACTCTTAACTTCTTACGTACCATGTAACCACTAGTAGTTGCATGCTATGTATAAAGAAAAATTCCATGTGGATACATGGCTTACTTAGGTGTACAACCACTGTAACCAGCACAGGAAACATTATAAGGTAGATTTTCTTTTATTGTGTTTGTATAAGATTACAAAAGTAAAGTCATAAAATCTTTAAATTACAAAAATTTGAAAAAATAGGAAAATTCAAATTCAAATTACAAATTTTTGGGGAATTGCTCGAAATGTTCCTGGTAACACAAAAGGCTTTTCCACGTGTATTACTTATATGTTATATTGTGATTTTTATCATGTATATATATGTTGTCATTTTTGTTTCATTTCTTCATCATCTTTAGCACAAACAGATAAATCCGTATCCGAGTCACTGTCGTAACTCATCGAATTCTCCGGCAAATATTCTCATTTAGTACTACTTTCATTGAAATCCAACGGTGTTATCATATTAGCAAGAAAAAGTAAAAACAAACAACACAACAAAAAATTAAGTCAATTCCTACTTATAGACCAAAGAAAATTTTTATTTTAAATACTCTTTATTGAATAGTTACCATTAATATAAATATGTATATACATATGTGACAGAATCGCAACATTAAAGTATCGTAGTGTCATCCAAAGCAACCGTGTATATATACTATCAGTTCAACTGAGTGCTTTAAAACGTGAGGGGAAAAAAACCTTTTCAAGTTTTGACACAAGTCGCCAAAAATGATACCAACTTGGATGCCGTGGTAGACTAGTGGTATCCTTTATGGTGTGTCATGAGTTGGAGCTCTAGAGCTTTTGAAGACCCATCATGTATAAGGCCTGGTGAACGTTAAATCAAGACTCAAAGTCCTGCTGTTGGAATTATGTGGATATTTAGAGAGGGGGATGCAGGCTCGGGTGTCGTCTTTGTCATTTGACCGTGGTTTAAAACGATGTGATTCTTTGCCAATAGCGCTCGTGTTCCTTTTGAATGCGATGTTAATTGAAATCCAATCAAGAAAATTATCTTTTGTGGAAATAATAGCTGTATGCGTAAAGTAATCTACTCTATTAAAATTCATACGTAAACAGCGTATCTACGTAGGTATGTACGGATGTAGGAGTGTAGCCCAATTTTCTCACGAACCACAAGACGCAGAATCTCCCCGGAGGTAACAAAATTTCGGGAATAATCCGAGGAATCCGTTTTGACCATTTTTATTCCGATATTCCAATTTGTTAAAAAGATATTAATTAAGAACCTTTAAACGCATTACAACGCATAATTTGTATTTTATTATGTACGTGGCGCCATCTGCAGAGAATCGGAAAGATCATTTTACTTCCAAGGGAAAATTCGGAACTTCTTTTTTTTCCAGAGGTTTTTAAAACACGATCTAATTTTTTTTTCGTGAAACTCACACAAAAAACAGTTACAGATTCATAAAGATTATTTATTTCGCCACGATATGCTATAATTTATTTTACAAAATAAATATATTTTGTATTTTTTACGATTTTTTTAAAATGAGTCGAAATTGTTCCCTTTTTTTTAATATTTAAAAATTAATATAATAAAATTATATACATATATTTCTTTCAGTTTAATTATTTTACAATTTTTTTTAAATATTTTATGAGTCTATCAAATGAAGTCCGAATTATTATTTTTTTTTTTTACTTTAACGAATAACGAAACGGGATATTGAAAAAAAAATTTATTTTAAAGGTATTAATCACGTTCTCTGAAATTGGAAGTTTTATCTACAAATTAAAGTTGCTTATAAAAATATTGCAGATAAAAACAAAACGAAATATTTTTTTAGAAATGTTTAAAACTATTTCAAAATAAATTTAGAAATTACCTTTTTTTTTTAATTTATGGAATGGTTCGCTATTTTTTTAAAATTAAAAACATTCAGGCAGAATTTCTGTCTCTTTGTGTGTGTATGAATAACACATTCTTAGCAATTCAAACTAATTACACTGTAAATGGACTTTTCAAAAGGATTATTTCTATTATTTCATTACGAAAGAAATTCTTTGTTAATTAAAAAGTACATCGTCTATTATTTTGGATCAAAATACATTTTAGAGACATTTTTAAGCTAACTATATGTAACGATTGATTGATTCATGAAAACCTGAAATCTTTTTTATTATTTTAGATTATTAGAAACTAACTATTATTAAAAAATGATGAACGTTTTTTGTTTTGCTCTTAGCATCAGAATCGTTTTCTTTTTATTGCTTCACATTAATAATTTTTTAATTCTAACGCAATTATTTTTTTATGAGTCATACATCGAAATTTGAAGCTATATCTTATCTGTGAGAAGGAGGGGAAGATAGAACAATAATTTTACTCTAAAAAAAGTGTTCGGGCTATAGAGAGGGGAAAGAAACCTGTCTTAAATCAAAAATAAGTGAAATGGAACAAATGTCGAAAAAGGGAAATTTTTTGACGTAATTTTAGTAATCACTCACATTGTGCGCGTACAAACACACACACAGAAATGCTGGTGTCATGAGGAAAAGAGAAATCCAGAGCAACGCCGGGATAAGCGGTGAAGGGGGGGTGGAAGTCATTTTGAAAATGAGTATTAAAAGTTCTGATTTGTTGAAAGAAATGGAAAATTTACAAAAGTAGAGATAGCCCGTGCAACGCCGGGCCATGCAGCTAGTTACTCTATAACAATAGTTTTACATTTGAAATCATCACAATAATCCATATAAAAACATTGAGGAATTGTTGGTTTATTAAAATTTTAATTTTTAAAAAACTACTGCTTTGAATACTAAGATTTACTTTTTAGAATAGTTAAGATAAGCAATTCCAATTTTAGAATTTCTTTTTGATGCTAATTTTTCTCTGTCTTTTCACTTCTAGGTACTTTTGTCAGAAGACAAATAAGTTTAGAAGAAAAATCTGTGGACGTATGATTCATCATTAAAAAAGCTGAGAAGCTACGTGTTTACATAACACAAGTGGAAAGTTGACTTTTTAACTTTTTGTGCTTTAAGTAATGTTAAACCATTTTTATAGAAACAAACTTTAGTATCTGTGGTGTTTATATTGTTCTAAAAATATGACTATAGATAAACAATTAAAGAAATGTTTTTAAAACAAGACAATTTGGCTAAATCAGGAATTCATACGAAATTCGACAAAACATTTTTACGCCACTTCGAGAAATACAGCAAAGACAAGCAAAGGATTCAATAAAAGAATTTTTTGGCAGACAACATATTTGCTCCTTAACTTTTTGAAGAACTTCATCCAATAATATAGCTAGTGTTTTGGAATTATACAAGCGAGACTTCGTTGGAAAAAGAAACTCCCATCTTCTACAAGTTGTTATAAAGTGAGAATTCTATTCAACATGAGTTTAAGAGAGACAGATGTCAAGGAGTTGGCCAGCCAGGATCATGAAGGTAAGTTAAAATTCAATTATCTCTGTATATGTAGTGTGAATAATATTGCTAAATCTCAATACCAAACTTCTTCCTTTTCTATGGGTAAAACATTTCTTCATTCATTTTAAGAGAATGATTGAAAGTAATAAATTTATAGGAATATCAAAAATATGCACCACCTGCTAAAGTTAATTTTTTAATAAATAGCAAGGGGTGGGCGTACCCTCTGTCCACTTGATGGTGGATCAACCCCAATGTACAAATTACACAACTGTTCATACTCATGACTCAAATTGTAAAACTGTAATTTACATGTGTTTTGTTAGTGCTAAAGTATTTGTAACTAAGATAACTTTATTATAAAAAATATCCTGGCGTCATCTGTTGCAGCTAATCTTAACTACTTGAAAAATTTATTACAGCATCAGGAAAAACTTTATTTATATGTAGAGAGAAAGAGAAGGCTAGAAATTGATAGTTAAATAAATACTTTTTTAAAAAATAATCATTGATAATTATAAAATATGCTGCAGACGAAAGAGTAGAAATATATTTTCTAGAACTAAGGAGAAATTTTAAGTAGGTCTCAATTATGATGAGGTTAAATTCTACTTATCTCTTGATTAAAGTATAACAATTTAGAATTTCAGCATAATTCATGTAATGAAAGTAAATTGTTACCAAAATATGGCATAGGTCATCCTCATTCATTAATATATATTACTAGAACTTATTAAAACCTTAAGAATCTTAAAACCTTCAAAAGCAGTACATCAATCCGGTAAAGTTAATAATGCATTACTCATACACTTTAATTGAAATAAAGGCAAGCTGATACACATTATTGAATCCATTTTAACTTTCTCTAAATTTAATAAGCACATAAATCATGAGAAAAAATATTTAAAGAATTTATAACTTCATAAAGGACGCTCCAAAAACTAAACATCATGACCACTGATCAGTCTCTGCAATAAATTTCAGCAGACGTCATACAAGGATGTCTTAAGTCTTACATTAAATATTCCACATGGTTTTATTGTTTGATATTAAAAATATTTCAATATCCAGCTGCAAAACTTTTACCTTCTCGTAATATATGTGAATGGAAGTTTTTTTCCCAAGGCCACATTTTTTTCTATTTTTTCAATTGCCGATAACCTTTGAATAATTTTGTCATCTTGGCATCTTTTCTATTAAACTCAACAGCCGTTTAGCTCTTTTTTCAGTGTATTCCTGGTCGAGTTTTTTGCTTACCTTTGACCTTTTCATTGTAACCATTCATACTAACATATTTTCTTAGATGAAAAGAGCATAGATCCAAATAACATACTTTTTCAAGTCTTCTGTTTAGAATGTAAGAAATACTCAACAGAATTTCTATAATTGCACAAAAATATATTTATATCTTTAAAAGACAAATATAGGTTTATCAATTTCTGCTTCTTTTTTAGTTAAGATAATATTCCTGTAGTATCCACTTAAAGCCAGTTCTTATGTAACATTTCAAATGTTATTGATATAATAATATCTGCACAATGTGTTTTTAAAGATGCTGTAAGCTCAGTCATGGCAATTATATACACAATCTTTTATCACAATTCCACAGAAGATTTCCTATGCAGTGATACGTGGAAAAAAAATATCCTAAACAACCCTTCGAATATACCCGTATTTGTAAATACACATAATTCTAGTGGGTCTATGAGAAATCAGAATAAGAGGGAGCTATAGTCATCCTCAGAGAATATTCATTGCTATCTAAATGGGATCAATTGCGCAGAAAAGACATTATACTTAAATATATTTAATACAGCGTTTCGAAGTTTATTTCAGCTAGAAAAAATTTGTATAATAAATTACATAAAGTATTTGTTTCGGTGTCATTGTTTCAAGAATTACTAAAACAATTTACTGTATCTATAAGGGAATTTTCAAATTTTTAATTTTTTCGAAATTATTTAGTTTTAAAACGTAGAATGATACCATAACCAGGAATTTGTTTATTCTAAAGTATTAAAAGCAAACTCAGTGGTGCAACAACCAATCAAGGCCAGAGCCTACTGTGCCCATCCAAGTATACGTGACCATTGGGCGCTGGGGTGCATGAACAGATGTCCCGATCAGGTGGTTAATCTGAAGCCAAACCTCCAGTTTTTTAGTCCCAAACAAGCTTGGTACTCATTTATCAACCCATTGAAGGGATGAAAGACTGAGTTGACCTTGCCCAGCCCGGGAATAGAACCCGGACCTGTGCTGTGGAAGCGCGGTACGCTACCACCCGGCCACTGCGCCTTCATGCTAAGTGATTGACAGAAGAAAATGTTTATTTCATTTTTGCATTTGCACAGTCTTCATTACAAATATTTTTTATGGGGTTTTTTTCATTTAAGGCGAGTTGGAAACTTCTCTCTATATGTATATATATTTACAATGATAAATTGGCTGTTTTCAATGTACCTTTTCTCAAAATTTGTTATACGTACATGCTTGAAATTTTTTATACAATTAAAGTACACCTTTCTCAATATATACTGAAATGTGCTTTTAGCTATAATTTTAAATTTTTTAATAATTTATGAAATATTTTATCAAACATTGCAAAATTTGACCCATTTTTTACATAAAAAAATTTGTAAAAAAATAAATTTTTAAGTTTTTTACAAAAAGTTCATTTTAGTATGTATTAGTCATCATTATAAATATATCAAAAACACTTTACATACCTGTGAACAGTAGTTTCTCAGAAAAGGTACTTCGAACATCAAAATTTTTATTTTGAGGTAAATTGATTTTAATACATACAGTGGGGTTTCTAATCGGCTAGTAAATAAAAAAAAAATAAAAGGCTCAATTTACAATAAAAGATACAGGCTTTGGTTTATATCAAACGTTCAACTTTTAAGCAAAAACGAAGTACTTTGCTTACATTTTTCGCCACTCAAATGGGCGTTGCCCAATTTCAACGATTATTTAAAAATAGGTTTTAAGGGTTTATAATTACCCTAGAGGTTAAAGTAAGGTTTTCTTAGAAAGGTTAAAATCTATACAATTTGAAAACGTAAAAATCTCAAATTGTCAAAAAAAATAAGATTTTAGCTTTCCAACTGCTCTTAAATTCCTCCATTGCTTGCAGACATAAAATCTGTTGTTCAATATTACTTAAAAACCGATAAGTTCACACTTTTTCTTAAATCAATTTCTCTTTTGATGTTGTTCAAATATAAATTCTCTTTGCGGAGTTACTTTTAATTAAAATAACAGTAATGAGTGTTTTAATGAAATAATTCATATTTAAGTAAGGAAAATAAGTCACTGACATTCCTTAGCCATGACGGAAAGTTAACTTTATTTGCCTTTTTATTTCCTAATTTGATTGAAAGAACAAAGGGGTATTGCGAGAGCATTTATTCAATTATATGTGGCCTCGTAATTGAATAAATAACTTCAGTCCCACAATTCCATAGGAAATTGATTACTAATGCAGTTTTCCTTTTCTAATTTGACATTATTATAACAATATCAAGTGTGCATCAACAATGTTTTATTTATATACACATATATATCTATATATATATATACACATATATTAAGAGAAAGAGAAGACTTTTTAAGAATACATTTTTAACTCATGATGTGATAATAAAAATATTTAATCATAAAAGAAAACTATTTTTACATAAGTTTAATTTTATATTTTCCAGCTTAACGGTTTCCGTAGAATCATATGAAGAGCTCTAAAATTGTGAACTAGAGTTATCACGTCACTTCAAAATGAAATATAAATGTGAATTTTAAAAAGTGATGTCCTGCAGTGCAAAACTCAGCTGTTTCAAAAAAGCTTAAATACCTTCTAAACTGGGATATTTTATTATTTAAATCAATGCATGCACATAGATCTCATACCTGTTTTTGTGTTTAGTGAAAATATTTCCGCAACTGAAGCTCTTCGGTAAAGTGGTTATAATAAACAACAATGTTTTGATTGATATAGCTTTTAAAAAACCACATAGCTCGCCTTTTAAAATTTTAGCAATAGCAATAAGCTAAAAGTATGAATACAAAATACTAAACTAATAGCGCTCAAACTCAATTGCAAGTTTTTTTCTAAAAGCTACGTTTTATATATGTATTAAGTTCAGACATTCTATTACAAAATAAATTCGAATTTAGTGTTTAAATTCTTATGTGTTTACTATACTCATTTGGGAACCTTTTTTTCTCGATATTCTTGAGCATAATTTAGAATTTGTTCTAGTCTAAAGATCTCTCTGAACTAAATGTAATTTCATAACAATGAGATTATTATACATCATTCATTATTAAACGATTATGATATTATAAAAACTGAGTACAAATATAAAAATATTTATCTACTATGTGCTAAATTCTAAATAAAATAATTAATTCTTTTACGTCACACTTCTAGCGAATCTCGAAAGAAAAATAACAATAATAATAATAATGCAAATGAAACTAGATCAGATATAAAAACGAATGTGGCTTGGGGTTTTTTCTTATTTATTTAACATTAAATTGGATACATGAAGCATTTTTGATTTAACAGTTACAGTGCTATTTATAAGACTAAGGTACTTCTACAAATCTAAAAATCATTCACAAATTGGTCAGTACAAAATAATTCTTTTCGATTTTAAATAAAAATTTCATATTTAGAAAATATTTAAGAATTTTAAAATTTCGTTCTTATATATAAGATCTGAATATTTGGAATGTGCACTTATATTTTATTTTGAAACAGTAGACGATTTGCAGTATTTATAGTAATAAAGCAATGAATTGTGTCTTGATAGGGTGACTTTTGGATTTCAAAATGCTAAATAAAGAAAATACACAAATAAAAAATTTTCCTTATCTATTTGTTTCAGATTCCATTTTAAGGTTTATTTATCTATTTACAACTTTTGAGTTACGTTGTGATTCGACGACCATTATTTGAGAAAAAAATGGTGCTTCTCGTATGTCCTTCGAATTTTTTTTTTTAATTTGGCTATTTTAAGTTAGACGAGATAATAAAATAAAATGAACCATAAAGAAATAAAAGTAAAAAAAACACAACTCTGGAATAACTTTCTTTGGTAATTGTCTATAAAAATATCCTATGGTATTTAGTTAAACCTGGGGTAGGAAATTGCTTCGGCTTGAAGGCCACATTGTAAAAGTGGAGGACATCGGATAGGGCTTTAAAAATGATTGCTATCATTAGTTAACGTTGCATAATGTATAAGTTGATATCAATTGTATCTTAGGTAAAGTATAAACTGTACCATATAAAAATAAATAAATATAAGCTAAATAAAATAGAGTTAAATTTATTCAATTTATTTACTGTGCCAATTTCATGTCTTCATTAGCTGGAAGCACATTTAATTTTAGAATCAGTTTAATGCAGCGTTTTCAAACTGTGTTATGACGCCCCACAAGGGCGAGGGCGTCATAACTCTACGAAAACAGCGTGAGCATATAGAAAAGTCGAAAAAAAAATTTTAATTTACTGAAAGTAAACAAAATACATTCTCACGCAAAATAATTCACTGATGTAATACACTTATAAATGTATCAGTACTGCAGAATGTAATTTATAATTCATTTACCCATACTAAGTTAAGAACCAATTGAATAATTTCCATGGGCTTGTCATATATAAAATGATAGACACAAATTAGCACTTATTTTGATAATTTGTACGGTTGATAAGTAATCCTTTCAGTGCCAATTGAACGTCTTTCTCCAATTGATCCGTTTTCTACGTGGGCATGCGTATGTGAAGTATGGAGAGGAAAAAAAAGGAATGAATAAGTAAATCCTTCGCAAACACTGTCTATGTCCTTTTGTTGCATTTCAAAGCCTTCGAAATAATTTTATGGATAGCAGAACACAGAAGAGATTATAATATAAATATGAATATGAATCGTGGTACATACATACTGGTATCGTGTGTGGGTGTTTTTCCGGAAAATAATTCTGGAATCCAATATTGTCTTTTTCTTGATTTAATGGTAACAAAAAATAAACTTGAATAAAACAAAAACTTAATAATTTAAATTACCAAGTTGAAATATTAGACTGAAAATATTCTAGTAACTAACGGCACTCCTGGAAACGCTGAAGCCAAGATCAAGATTTTAAAACAGAAAATATATCCGAGATAAAAACAACAGCTACTAAACGCGCCGAAGTCAGGTTCAAGATTCACACACAGGAAGGATCTCCTATATATGGTTTTCCTCGAGATACACACCACCGGGGTCTGAGCGCAGTGACCGATACGCTCCGTCCACGCAGGGGACGATAATTCACAACAGAGATCGTACTTCGGAAAGACGTATATATACGTCCCGGGATTTAACGCGCCAGTTGAGCGAGGCATATGTATACGCAGGAGGAAATTATAAGGTTAAAATCGTATTGTAGCTTTAGCGTCAAAGCATAGTATTATTGAATTCAATGCATTGTTATTTGTTTGGAGGGATGGTGGGCGCGATGAAAATTATGATTGAATATTGAAAGTTTGAGAAGCACTCGTTTAATAAGGTAAGTGTACCCTGTCACACTTTTGAACAATTTTTTTTAAAAATCAGGAGTGAGATTACTTGTTGAAATTCTTATCGGAGCCTACAAATGAATTCAGCCAGCTTGCATCTATACTTACTGTAGCTGATCTTGATGCTAGAAAAATTTGTTAACAAATATTTGTTGTCCCAAATATACAGAACGTTTCCCCTATATTTGGTTTTCTGTCTCTTGATGGGCCACAAAAAAACTTCTCTGCAGGCTGCATGTGTCCCGCGGGCAGCTATTTGCCCATCCCTGACTTAAACAGTTTGGTATTTTTATAATACATTTAATTACTTAATGAAAATATCTATTTTCATTTTAATTAAAGCATACGTTTCATGTTATTTATGAGTTCTTTTCATTTCCACGTACAATAGCACATTCCCAATGTGTTAAACATTCCAACAGTACAATAAATTTGAATAAACAGGAAATTTTTAAAGCAAATATTTAGTTTGGATTCATTACATTACTAAAAGAGAACGTTTTTAGATACAAATCATTCGTACAAGAATCGGAGTATGAATCATTCAATTCGATTCTATCCAGTATTTGCATTGAAAAATATATCATACTATAATCCTCCATCTTCAGCAGAGTTTTATATATGTGCTCCAAAAATATCAACTGTGTGAAACGGAGTAAAAAAGTACAAAAGTTCGCAAACAAGTAGCAGTAATGTTTTAGTCGAAAAGGCGCTAAGCCTAAATTGAGTGAGATGATTCAATTTTCTTCTGCAGACTGCTTCCAGAATAGGAAAATTTGATTTAGCCTCCTAAATTGATTAAGAACACAGACCTATGTTTGCTCTCTGATCCTGTTACCATTGAGTTCCAAAATCTCTAAACTAGATGGAAACTCTAGCGAATGATTCGCGACTTTTATTTTCATTGGTGAGAGGGATTGTTTCGCAAAAGTTTTTATTTGATTAGAATGGCACGAACTTACTGATCTAGTGAATTAATTGTTCTCGATTTGAATATGGAATAAAATCACAATCAAAGAATATTTTTTGTGAGGCTGAATTAACTTTATTCTTGAAATGGAATACAGTTCACGAATTGAATGTGTCTTTTTAGATACATGGATGTTGCTCTGAAATAAAATTAATAACGAAACATGAGTGCAATAATTTCCTTCATAGAATTTTAAGGGATTTCATACATTTGAAATGCTTGTGGCCAAAAGGATAATCGTATGGGAACAATTGTTTTTCAATTCCAACTATTAGGTATTTTCAATTCCTCTCCCTATATATATATATATATATATATATATATATATATATATATATATATATATATCTTCACAAATTTTCAATCGTTAATAAAATACTTTTTATTCATCCATTCAAGTTCAAATACATTTTTTTAAACTTGTAGTGGACGACACTTGATGTTAATACAAATGTTTCAAGTAATAATTCCTTAATTAAATATTATTTTTTTTCATTTTAAATTTATTCTACGTTATTTCTGACGAAATTACAACTAGCTGCAGCAGATGGTGCCAGTACGTTTTTCTAACGAAGTAGAATTGACTTTAAAAAAATTATCACTTGTTATCATGGACTTCGCTAAATTATGAATGTGGGGGAGATAAATTAGTAGTTCCATAGTACAACCATACCTTACGCTGAGAGCAATTAATAATAAATGGAACTTTAAAAAAAATTATCTAAGGAAAGACAAGTTAGTTACTCCCATGATTAAAATCTAACGAAATCAATACTTAACAGTTTCGCTTGGAATTATATAATAATACTAGCCGTTACTTTTCCCCCACATCGTTGGGTATTTCATGATGTATGTTTATTTATGTTGTGTTGTTGTTGTTGTTAATCCTCTGGGGTCTGACGAAGTCATACAAGATCATTTACATCGTTGATCATTACAACGTCCAGCACAAGAAGGGGATGAGTGTGGATAGCTTTGCTTGTGAGATAGATCCATGCAACACATTATGTGTTCGTGGAGAGAGCCTGGTGACCTTGGCACCTTCCACATATGGAGAAGATCTTTTTGTTCGTTGAGAATGAGAGGCACTTGATGTGGCCAATGGCAAGACGAGAGAGTGCAGTATGGGAGTATCTGTCATACCTGAGGGATAGTTCAAACCGGGTCTATTACCCGCATACCAATGATGAGGGGGAAGCACCCTCCACTTCACCAAATTTTGAGATTTTTTAACGAGTATAATTCCAAGCAAGTAAGGGTGGATAAGGAGAGAGTTGGAAGATTGCAGCTCTTCTTCGCTACTTTGTCCGCTATTTCATTGCCGTAAAGTTTGACATGAGATGGGATCTACTAAAAATGGATATCGTGGTGCAGAGATATATGTTTTAGTTTGTGTAAGATGGAGACACTGGTTTTGTCGTCAACAATAAACCATTTGTAAAGGTGTTGAAGCGAACTATGGCTATCGGAGATAATCCAAAGATCACCGTAATCCTTCTTAGATAGAATAGCCTCAATTTTCGTGTCAATGGTATTAGTGCACTTCTGAAAACTGAGCAGAAACCTAGATTGCATGTTTTCAGAGACTAATTTTTTGAGGCATATCGATATGGATACCGGTACCGGCTTGGTCATATATTTTACTACCATTGGTATAAATCTTGGTTGCCTCATTGGGGATGCTCTTAATTATCTCCAACGCTAAATGTCTAAGATGGCTAGCTATGTTTATTTACTGTTTTTTTTCTTATTGACATCTAAGTTCTAGCATTAAAAACATTTGTTACGACAGAAAAACATTCCTATAGCCCTCGCCTCTTGATTTTAAAAGGGAAAAGACTTGAATTTCTAAAGAGAAGGTACATTTATTTTTTACTTCCCCATATCCCTCACAAAGAGTCGGTTTCCACAAACCTATTTTTAGCATATCTCTGTTCAACAAAAGATATATGTTTACCGAATTTTAAGTCTGTAGGACTAATAGTTAAAAACGGGGGAGGATGTACTATTATTATTATATTATTCTATAACTCTCTTGAAATCCATGTTGGGAGTAAATCAAAGCTCGTTTATTACGGATCTCCACTCAACAAAAGAAGCATGCTCGCTAAATTTATAGCCTATAATAGATCTTACAGTTCAGAGACGGAAATTTTTATTTATAACGACCGCTATTAATCTCCTCCCCCTTGAGATTCGAATTCTTCAAAACTCATTTTTAACGAATCACTAGGCAACAAAATACAGTTGCTTGTCAAATTTCAAGTCTCTGCAATATTTCAAAAATATAATTTTTTTTATCTATAACGCTCCCATTACCTCTGCAATCCCCCTTCGGAGTCGATTTTCGCAAAACTTGTCCTATGCGGATCTCAACTCAAAAAAGAACATGCTTAGAAAATTTCAAGTGTTTAGTTCTAATAAACCAAAAAAAGGGAATTTTTCTGAGATGCTCCTATAATTCTGCACCCCCCAACGAGTCAATTTCTGCAAAAATAGTTCCTAGCGGATTTTCTACTGAGCAAAAGGAACATGCCTGCCAAATTCTACGTTTGTAGCTTTGATATTTTCTGAAATCTCGTCTTGAGTGAACGAGTGAGTGAGTGAATGAGACATTTTACACCTTCCTTGATTAAGAAAACATAATTATGGATTATGAATAATTTTAATTTTAATATGATAGACAATTAAAACTATTTCGTCTTAAAAGTTCGTTGACTAATGTTTTAAATTTAATGTTTAATATGATTCGTATTTGTTTCGATTCAATTAAGAGCATCAAAATGAATGTTATCGAATTAAATTCAGTTTTTATTTTCAGATTTCAAAATTTCAGTACATAAAAAGTATTAAAAAAACATTTAAGTGAATTCCTACTTTGAATGGATGAATAAAAAGTATTTTATTAATTGAAATTTTGAATAAGATATATATATATATATATATATATATATATATATATATATATATATATATATATATATATCTTATTCAAATTTTTTTAATACAACAAATTTATTTTACAACAATGCAGAAATTATGATTTTTTCAATTCCTACTATTATTCACTCTCTCTCTCTATATATATACCCGGTTTGGCTGAAAATCAGGTTTCCGACACCAACTTTTGTCTTTGTTTTAATAGTTACATTGTCACAACAATAGAAACGAATATAAGTTGGCATCAAAAGCCAGTAATTAATTTAATTTAATTAATTAATACTTGAAAAACTGTATTAACATCAAGTGTCATACACTACAAGTTTTAAAAAATGTAATTGAACTTGATTGGATGAATAGAAAGTATTTTATTGATGATTGAAAACTTGAACAAGATAAATAGGTGTCTAAATATAGAGAGAGAGTGCGCTAGTAGTAGGAAATGAAAAATGGCCTAAAATTAACAACATAGAATTATGTGCTTAGAAATAATAATGCCTTGTAGAATTTTATTTATAAAGTTCATAAATTTTAAAGCAATCATTTTAAGAATGATTTTACAAATACTTAACAAAATGCAATCTATGACATTGCAAAAACAGATAAATGAATATTTCTTTAACTCCAGAAATCAATTATATGTATAAACATTAACGTATTGAATAAAATACTTTCAGTATCCCACTACACCAAGCATCTTTTGTAAAGGATAATACCATTTGTTTTTATAGTAATCAACCCTTATTTCTCTTGAAATATGAAACGAGATAGTTAGACAAGAATAATGAAGTTTTGCTTTGCTTTATATATATAAGTATTACTTCCGCAATATTTACTTCATAATTAACTTTCTCATTTGTTCTGGTATAGAATTTATTCCATTTCTGCAATAATAAAGCTGCTTTCAAGATTAGTTACCGGATTCTGTTACAGATTATGAGAAAATTAGTTCACCACTGGGAGCTGTAATCGGAACACTCGTCCGACTTAAATACAGAAGTCCCCCGCATCAAATTTTTGATTAGAGGCAGAATATTGCAACATTACTTTCCATCTCAGAATACTCATACGAATTTTCTTCATCTTCTAGTATAAATATAGATTCAAATAACCCAAGATGAAGAATTATTAAAAGGCATTTTTTTTATTATATTTTTCGAAAAGTTCTTAAAATTGTTTTCATGCATACATAAGACATAATAAATTTCTATCATAAAAAAAATTCTGCTATTTAAAAATTAAACTTTAATTCTTTTTGAAGAAATCCACATAATCTATTTTTAACTATGTCATTACGTTTCTCAAAAAATCATGTACAAAACCGTGTATAAAAAGGATATGTTTTGGGTAGTAAAAAAAAGCTGCATTCCAAATGAAATGTTATCCAAAAAATATGTAAGGTGTAATAATGAATTTTATTTCATTCGAAAAAATCCATGTAAGAAGTGTTGAAAATCCACTGCATAAGTTTTAAAAAATGAATATTTGCATTTATATATTGAACATTATACATTTAGCTTCATTACATTATTATTTCCCGTTGGTATTAAATTAATACAAATTTCAATTAATAAGTAAAGAAAAATTAGGAACGCAGGAAAATTGCCACAAAAAAGGATAAATACTTTAAATAAAAAAAATACTAGAAATAATGTTAATTAATTGGCCGGCTAGGGAGCGCAGTTGATTGAGCTCTGACATAGTACACCCAAAATTACGGGTTCAATCTTGACCCGATGGATTTTCATGATGTAAAAAACTTGACTGCGTCGTATGATTAATTATCCGGTATGAAAAAGGTTCCTACAGCACCTGTCTAGCTTGGGCAATCTCTGTATTGAGACAATTTTGCATCATCATAGCTGATGCCTCCCTCTGGGGAGGAAACTGGGCGTCAAAATTACATTGTGGTAATTGGCATCTACCTATATGGTTCCCCATTAAAATGGTACCAGCTCTTGGAGAATGTACTAGGTCTACATACAATAGTAAAAATACTGATCCGCACCCTCATTTGAAAAAATAAAATATAAGTATTAATTTATTGTTGGTAATAAACATGTCAGCACACAATGAGATGAATCGAATCCTAGTATGCAAAGTCTTTCATATAATTTTTGACACCCAGGGAAAACAAATCTTCATTTCCAGTTAAAATGTTTGGAATGTCTTACGTTTGGTTAAATGTTCAAAAATGATTTTCCAGACTTACGCGAAATTTAAGTCTTGGAAAATTAAACTAGAAGCAATTGATGAGTTTCATGTCTTTCTGACACATAACAATAACTAATCCTAAGCCGTGATAAGGTAAATAAGAAGGGTAAGATTTTGTGGTAATATATATATATATATATATATATATATATATATATATATATCTTATATTTAATGAATTTCATTTTAATGAATTTCAAAGCTTCCTTAAAAATAGTTGGGTTACATTTTATACTATGTCATTGTTTAAAGGACTAGTATTGGAGATGTCCTTTACAATTTTGTACCACGATAAAGGGACTTCACACAACGTATTTCAATTCATAACCCTTGAAGAATCAAGAAAGACAATACAATTCAGTTTATTCTAGTAGATGTTATTAGAAAGCATTGCAATCGAACAGCTGCTCGCTTTCATCAAATCTATGTTACAATATTGAACTATTATAAATTTTAAAACAAATTCATAACTATGAGTATATTAATAATTGACAAAAATTATTCACAAATCAACAACGGATTGTTAGTATTTGTTAAAATAAACTTATGCGATCTTCTGTTAAACACTTCTATAGGAATTTTAAATGTCTCCAGGATTTAAAACGACTGTATACATAATAAGTGATATATAATAAAGGCTTTAAGTCAATTCCTACTTCGTTATAAAAACTTACTGGCGCCATCTGTTGCAAATAATCTTTAGGTGAGTCACATTCCCGAGGGGTGTGTCCCAGTGATCTTTTTCTTTTCCCGAGGGGATTATTGTCTTCGGGAAGCACGGGCGTCACGACCCCGGGTTGCCCTAAGGATCCTTCTCTATTTTTGACCCTCTTTCTTGTGATTCAATTTCATCTTTATTCTTTTCCCGTCTAGAATACAGACAAATATTTTGAAACAAACATGCATACAAATATTGATTGATTTTTTCTTATTAGAAAACTTAAAATTTATTAATAACATATTTTGGTTCACATTTTGTTTTGCGTTAAATTTGTTTCTTTCTCTTCAATTTCTTTAAATATTTTGATTATGTTGATTTTGATCTTAAATTTCGTTTTATATTTTGATTTTTGACTAACACCGTTGGTTTGCCAACCCGCATGTTTGCCGTGTGCGGCGTCCCGTAAGGAGGAAAATAGTGTCTTGTGGATACCCTTTGCGTTCTTTTGGCCCACGATTAGTGATTTTTATTCATTATCATTAAAGTACCGTATAGTCATCCAAAACAATCGTGTCTATAAAATTTCAGTTCAACTGAATGCTTTAAAACGTGAGAAAAAAAACCTTTTCAAGTTTTGACACACAAGTCGCCAAAAAATGATGCCAACTTGGCTGTATTTGCAATTCTTTAAATAATTAGTCTGTCATATTTTATTAATTATAATTAAATTATTGTATTGTCATGTGCAAAATAATCATGTATATAAAATGTCAGCTCAATTGAGTTCTTTAAAATGTATCTTATTAACGATTGAAAATTCCACCAAGATAAATAAATAAATACATCGAGAGAGTGAGCTAATAGTAGAAATTGAATTAAAAAATAAAATTTGTTTACTAAATTAATATTTGAAAAAACTGTAGTAACATCATGTGTCATCCTCTACAAGTTTTAAAAAACGTATTTGAACTTAAATGGATGAATAAAAAGTATTTTATTTGCGATTGAAGATTTGAACAAGATATATATATATATATATATATATATATATATATATATATATATATATATATATATATAGGGAAAGAGTAAACACACACACACACAAAAAGCAGGAACTGAAAAATAGCAACTAAAATGAAAAACAAAAATGTCAACAAGCCTTAACACCTGTCGGTGGTATCGTTTTTTAACTATGCTTCACAGTGATGTGTGTGTGACCTCTATTCGAAATACTTTTAAATGTATTCCAAGAATGCTTTTTTATTAAACAATATGGTTAAACTTTATGTCACACTTTCAAAAGTGATTTTATTTGTTTTAATGTTTTTATCATTTCTGCGAATTTCGAATACGCAATTTTGTTTATTTAAACTAATTTGTTTCTAAATTGAAATACATGTTTTATTTTTAAGCTATTCAAAACTTATAACTGCTGTTGAGATTTGCATGCATTTTATGCATTTGAACTTAAAATTCAATCAATAAAATCTATGAGAACAATAATAATGTTTTAAAGGGGTAACGAAATAAACTCGGATCACAAAAGATCTGAGGCAGAAATACATTAACTATTGTCCTGAGGTTGTAAATTTTTATTTTTATTTATACATAATCATATGTTACTACATTATTATTGCTATATTCTTTATTATATAAGTTTCTTCAACGCGATGGTTATTAAGAAATTTACTAAGAAAACAAATTAAAAAAAGCTGGAAAAAGTCCTAGATAAATGCTGGAACTTACTTCCTAATCATCATCAAAATGTTATTTTAAAGCTCGAAACTTTTTCTTCGCTATTAAATAATTGTGTCTTCCATTATTATTAAACACACAATGCCTCATTTTCGAACAGGCTTAGTGTGTAATAACCTCCATTATTCCACAAAAATGAATTAGGAATCGTGCCAACGGCTCCACACAATAATCACTCTTGTCGAAATATTTTTAATTACAAGGTTTCCAGTTTTTTTTTCGTTTAATAAATTATTTAACATCTATATAATCAAGTATATTTTATTTTAAACGCTTTTTAATCTAATAGATTAAAATGAGTCATTACCTAAAAATTTAATTTAATTATAGATAAAACACAGTGGCCAGATTTCAACTTTCGTGCTATACAATCAACGCAGCAAGAAGGATTTAACCGAATAGAACGAAATTGAGTATGCATCTATCTTGTTATAATTACCCTTTGGTTGTAATTGACTAGCGGCAGCTTCAGCGCATAGAAACAGAGTATCTGAATGATATTTAAAATAGAGGATATTCCAGTGCTAAGGCCTAAATTCCATGTGAATGTGATGCTGTCGATCCTCGTGGATAGTATCAAATCTTGGCAGCGTATTCGTGAACAATATGAGCAGCTGTCACCATTTGTGAGATAACATTCAATTAGGCTAAAGATGGTAGGGTGGTCAAATTGCAGGATTGCTCAACGTAGCTATGCTACCACTTGCTGATGTTGTCATGAATAAGTGAGCTATGTCCGTAAAGAGCTTTAAGGTATCCGACAACGTTCGGAACCATGATTTTAAAAAAGCACATAAATGGATAACTTTCATGATATTTAGTGTCATTTAGATTAGAATATATGTAAATAATTGTTTTAAGAACATTGTGACAAGAAAAATTATTTAAATTCAGTATTTTGGCAAAAAGTTAAGAGCAGTTAGTAGGGTAAACCCCTTTTAAAAATCGATCTTGGGATTTTGATATTTCTGAAATCGTCAAATCAAGACCTTTCCAATGATATAACATGCAAGCAATTATATGAATTAAAAGTATTTTAATAATATTTTTTAAAATTAATCAGCTGATTTACCACGCCCATTTTGACCGATAGAAATGTAAACATTGTCTTTTAAAAATTTGGGAAAAGTTGCAAAGCCTCGATTAATTTTTATTTTTTAATACGCAAATTAACTTTAGATAACTGTTTAACTACAACTGTTAGATTCGCTAAAAACCTTTGGAGGCAATTTCAGATTTCACATGTGGGTTTTAGTAATTGTTATACTTAAAATGTAGTCATTTTTTACTGAAATTTAGGTCTTTTCTTTAGTTGAAATTCATTTTTAAGTAGTTATTCTTAATTATTAGTAAATCTTCACGTGTTTAAGTAAAGTGTTAAGAAAACTAAATTTAGATATATGATCATGTCCAGGTGAGAAACATACTTGTAATAAATCTTAATTTAATAACTACATAAGGCAGAATGAAGATATGTGATAAACAAAATAGGATAATACTTTTACATGGTAAGATTTTTTATAAAAATTGTTTTCTAAATAATTTTTTAAGTTTTGTAAATTATAAATGTATGCGTGTACTATGTTTCTTAAATGCAATTGTGTATACTGAAGAGACATTTTTGAAATATTTTTAAGCAGATATCATAACAAAAAATGACAATTTTAAATAAATTCATAATAATCACATTTGCTCTCTCAACTAAATGTTTGTTTTTCAAAAAACTAATTAATATATTTAAAAAATTTCACTTCAGTATAAATATAAGTGTATAATTAATACATGTAGTCAAAATCTTAAGTATTCATGTTTAATAGTTTCTGAGATAAAGGTACATTACATTAAATGTGATGTTTGTTGTCTTTGCGAGAAGCTTGTTACATACTTAAAAATACATAAATTTCATGTTTAAAAACATAAAAACTGTTTTATTTTGTCTGTTTTAGAAATCATTTGTCCAGTTTAGAGTAACTTTTGAAGTTCAAAACTTAGAAACTGTCTGCAACAACAAAACCTAATGATAATGTTACGAAAACCTAAGAAAAACTTACGAAACGTATAATCGGGTATTTTTAAATACCATCTTAAATTCACACCATATTGATACATTTTCACATTATATTTATGATGCTTTCTGCTCAAATTTTATATTTGTAATGCATGAAAGCTACAAATTCTTTAAAAATTGATGCAGAATTTGAGAAAATTTTGATGTTTTCTCTTTTAAAAAACTGAAAAATGATATTCTGGGCAATTTAGAACTTTTTTGTTTACTATTTTATGCAAAATAAATTGCAAAGATGCTAATGTTTAATAAAATGGGACAAATACATGTTGTAATTCATTATTTTTGTCATAAAGTGGAGCTTTATAGTGAAAATTCAATTTTCTCAAAAATGTTTTTAAAACTGTATTCATGTTTTTCTCAGAATATAATGTATGAATGCAATGAATTTTTCCCCTCGTGTTACTTATATGTAACTATATATATTCATGTGAGTTTTTTGGGGATTTTCCCAAAATATATTTGACTGGAGTCCATATATCGTGACAAAAAGATGTCAATTTTTTTAAAAATTCAAAGTGATATTTTTATGTTACATGTTTTTGAGAAAACTAAACAATATATTTTAAATATTTCACTTAATTGCAAATATTAATGTTTATTTATTGTTCAGATAAGTTTTCAAGCTTTAATAATTCAAAAGTTTTTCAATAATAGGTAACTAACAACTCAGATGTGTAATGCTTTTTGTCGTTGCGAGAAGATTGATACATGCATAAAAATACATCAATTTCATATTTAAAACATAAAAACAGTTTTACTTTTGACTTTTTTAGAAATCCTTTGTATAGTTTAGAGAAAATTTTCAGTTTTGAAACTTTTAGAAATTGTGTTTGCATGGAAACATACAAATCCATAATTAAATTTTTCTAACGTCGTAAAATCACGTATTTCCAAATCACGACTTTTACTTATTGATACATGTTTACATTATATTTATGATGTTATAAGGTCAAATTGGATATTTATAACGCATCGAAGTTAAAAATTCTTCACAGATTGTTACATAATTTGTGAAAATTGATGCAAAATGCTAAAAAAATCTCGTTGAACAAAAACTGAAAATTAATATATATGTATTTTCTGAACATTTTAAGGCTTTTTTGTATCATATTTTATGTTTAAAAAATTAACAAGATACTAATGTTTAATAAAATAGGGCAAATACATGTTGTAATTCATTATTTTTGTAATTACGTGCTTTTTTGCACTTAAACTGCAATTATCTCAAAATGATTGTTTTTAAAGTGCGTGTACCTTTTTCTTAGAAAATAATTAATGAAACCACTTACAATTTTTACTGCACATAAATAATATGTAACTATATATAATGGAGCTACTTTCTTGGAGATTTTCCTAAAATATTTTGCTTAGAAGCAGTTATCGTACAAAATGACAATTTTCACAAATTTCAAAGCGATACTTTTACGGTGAATTTTTTTGAAAAAAAGTAAACAATATATTTGAAACATTTTTCTGTTATTTAAATAAAAAAGCCTAATTATTATAAAGCCAAAATTTGAAGTTTTTATATTCGACAATTTCTGAGAAACAGGTTCCTAAAATGGCTCAATTTAACATTGTCGGTATAGGCCCTACCGACTATTCTTAACTCAGAATAACCTTTTTTCAAAATGTTCTCCGTTTATAAAATATGCTTCTATAATAAAAACATTTTGCTTAATAGGTGTACAACTTTGCTTCCGCCGTTTTGCAATAGATGGCTGTAGCGGTAAGTGGAAGTCGAAATAAATAGATTGTAGATGTCATACAATAAGCTTAGGTATTTGTAAACATAACGCCATCGAAATATTAGTCGATTTGTGTCTGTGTCATAAAGTTATTCTCGTTAAACATATCAGCTTACGAGCCAAATTCTCGTCATTTGCGGGAGGTTTTAATTTTCTGCTTTAATATGAAGAAATCTGCGGCTGATGCTCATCGAATGCTCTCAAATACCTATGGTGAGGCCGCTATTAGTGAAAGAATGTGCCGAGAGTGGTTTCAACGCTTCAAGAACGGTGATTCTGACGTCGAAGACCAGCATGGCGGTGGAAGAGAGAAGGTTTTCGAAGATGCAGAATTGGAGGCATTACTTGATCAAGACTCGTGTCAAACGCAACAAGAATTGGCAGGATCATTAGGAGTGACACAACAAGCCATTTCAAAACGCCTTGAAAGTCATGGGAATGATTCAGAAACAAGGAAATTGGGTGCCGTACGAGTTGAAGCCGAGAGATGTTGAACGGCGTTTGCTTGCTGGTGAACAGCTGCTTGCTAGGCAAAGACGGAAGGGATTTCTACATCGCATTGTGACTGGGGATGAAAAATGGGTTCGTTACGATAATCTCAAGTGCAGAAAACCGTGGGGATATCCCGGCTATGCTTCCACGTCGACGGACAAACCGAATATTCACGATTCCAAAGTCATGCTCAGTATTTGGTGGAACCAGCTTGACGTAGTGTATTATGAGTTGTTAAAACCGACTGAAACAATCACAGGCGATCGTTATCGAACGCAATTAATGCGTTTGAGCCGAGCATTGAAAGACAAACGGTCGCAATACAACGAGAGACATGTTAAAGTGATTTTACAGCATGACAATGCTCGACCCCATGTTGCGAAAGTGGTCAAGACATACTTGAAAACGTTGAAATGGGAAGTCCTACCCCATCCGCCGTATTTTCCAGACCATGCTCCCTCGGATTAGAACTTGTTTCGATCAATGGCACACGGCCTGGCTGACCAGCACTTCCGGTCTTATGAAGAAGTAAAAAATTGGATCGATTCGTGGATCACTTCAAAAGATGACCAGTTTTTTCAATGCGGGATACACACGCTGCCCGAAAGATGGGAGAAAGTAGTGGCCAGAGTGATGGACAATACTTTGAATCATAAATGTATAATCAGTTTTTTACAATAAAGCTTCGAATTTCGGAAAAAACGGCGGAAGCAAAGTTGTACGCCTATTATATAAAATAAAGACTTCTTCAGAGAGTCTGCACTATTTTTTTTTGAAAAATTCAATTATTTTCAGAGTTACCACCCATTTAAATAATTATCGGCTTTTTTTTTCTTAAAATTTCTCCCCTCTGTTGTAGTAAAATATGGATAAATCCACTTCTAAGTTATATATTTCAAAAATTCTAGTTCAGCCTCTGTACAGAGATCTGAGCTACATACAGGCAAAATATTATTATAATAGAAGCATTTTTCATAAAATGAGAATGTTTTGAAAATTGTTCATTCTATGTTCAATTTTTGTCAAAATATTGTACTTAAATATTTTTTATAATAATAATATTCTTAAAACTATTTTTATATGTTTTCTAACCTAAGTGATACTAAATATCATAAATATTATCCATTTATACGCTTTTGCAAAATCATGGTTCCGAACGTAGTCGGATACCTTAAGAAGGTAGCGTTCAACCGACAGTGACTATAGAAAGCAAGGGCACAGAGATCATATGAAAAAAGGCTATACTCTTTCTGATCCACCCTTATGAATGAACCGATGTATAACCGAAACACCTGTTACTGATATGAATCAGTGAAGTCACTGAAGTTTCAGAAGTCCTTGCAAGGATTTCTTTATTCCGTATGCACACTGCCAGTGTGTTTACAATGGTGCAACTGAAATTCCACGGATTGGAATAGAATTGTTTTCAGAGACGAGTCCCACTGAGAATGGAGGTGCTTTGACCAACGAAGAGGTCGCTAAGGTTGTTCAGGTTAACGGTGGGATATTCCGTCGGCCTTCACTCAGCCCGTCAACTAGAATTTATGGAATAGGGTGCCATTCTACTTGATAGCTGGTCACCTTTGACTGTCATTCATAACATCCGATGAAATTCTTTGCACTGTAGTATTACTCTTCTTTTCTTGGACCTCTGGAGCCCTATTTCAAGAGAATAATACTCGGTTGCACACACTGCTGGTTTCCTTCGTACTTCTTCGACACTTCTTTGCTAACGCGACAGTCAGATCTTTTCCAACAAAACACGCTTGCTTCCCTACTCATCCCCGTATGGCGCCAATGCGACTCGCCAATTTGAACGTGCAAGGCATCCATCGACTCAACAAGTCAATGTCGATCCGAATAACAGCTTGCATAAAGGCCAGAGGTAGGGTAACGCAGTATTTATTCTTTTCCTCTTGTAGCTGTATCTCTCAGGGGTGTTTACTTTCTCTAGAGGGCTGAAAATATAAACAACATTCAAATGCATATAACTCTTTGAAATTAAAATTAAATAATTCGAATCTTTTACACATTATTTATAAAAGAATGGGGCTTCTGAAAAGTATAAAATGTTTAAAATATAATCATAATTTTAAAAATCATAAACATATGAAAATAAGAAACATTTCTATAAGAAATCGTCGGCTCTAATTATCAGATTGCGTAACTCCACTGGTGTAACTAATTTGATATAGGAGTGCAAAGCGCCAAGCGTTTTTTGGCGCGATTAAGAAATCTTGCCAAGCAGCGGTTGTTGTCGAGTTCAATGAAATCGAAGATGATGGCCTAGCGGTAGCAAATCGTCAGGAAAATAATTGTAAAGAACTGTTTCAAAATATATTTCAAATGAAGAATGTAGGAATAAATTAAAAATAACCAATGTCAATCAATAATGGATACTAATATAATATAATAAAAACTATACATAATATTATTATGTAACATATTATTATTATATTAGGCTGGGGGAAAAGAAATCCATTATTTTTGCATGAAATTCAAGACTTTATCTAACACGCTTCGGATTGTGTCCGATTCGGGTCAAATACGCACCGTTTTGTTGTATAATTTGTTGTCATATTAAAGCTAGATTTATAATTCTTCTCTCAAAGAAGTATTGGTCCTTAGTGGCGAAAAACTCTAGTAATCGATTTTCACAATCTTCTCTTGATCCTAACTTCTTATCACTCAGGAAGTATTGAAATGAGAGAAAAAGGTGATAGTCGCTTGGTACCAGGTCCGGACTATATGGTGGATTCATTAAAACTTCCCAACCAAGCTCCCGGAGTTTCTGGGGAGTCACTATAGACGTGTATGACCTGGCGTTGTCCTGATGGAACACAACACCTCTTCTGTTGGCCAATTCTGGCCGTTTCTGGTCAATCGCTAGCTTCAAACGGTCCAGTTGTTGACACTAGGGACCTGAATTTAATGTTTGACCGTACGGAAGCAACTCGTAATAAATGATTACTTTCCAGTCCCACCAAATACACAGTAGAACCTTCCTGGCCGTTAGACCTGGTTCGGCCACCGTTTCAGCTGCTTCACCGCGTTTTGACCACGGTCGTTTTCGCACAATATTGTCGCATGGGTCCCATTTCTCATCCCCAGTCACCATCTGTTTAAGAAATGGGTCAATTTCATTCCGTTTGGCCAAGGCTTCTCAGATAGAAATTCGATCCATCATGTTTTTCGGTATTAATTGGTGTGGCACCGAGAGAAGCATTGAGCTTATTTTTAAATCCAGCTTTGTGCAAAGGGTTTAAAACTGTTTTATTGTTGATCTTTAGCTCCTGGTCAATGCTACGACTACTATCACGCTGATCAACTTAAATTATTGCTGTCATTTCATCGACATTTCTGACGACGGGCCTGCCTGTGGGAGGTGTATCTTGAACGTAAAAAATGCCTGAACGTAATCAATGAAACCCAAATTGCACATAACTAGCTGTTGCAGTAACTGCACCATAAACACCACATTCACAATTTCAGCCACCTAACTTGCATTTTCGCCTTTATGAAAGAAAAACTGTAAAATGCACTGAATTTTCTCTTTGTTGACATCCATTTTTAACACCCTGTAACTCACAACTGAATTGACCAAACAAAGAACAGCAAAAGAATTTTTTTTAGTGTGAAATGTCATCTTGACAACGAGCATAAATTTGAAATAGTTTGATCGATACTTCATGAGATATCGTCACTACAACCATCTACCGAAAAATTCCTGGATTTCTTTTTCCCCAACCTAATATAACATAATTTAATAGTAATCATCATATATGATAATATTCATGTAATTTTTATATAATATATATATATATATATATATATATATATATATATATATATATATATCCATATAATATAATTATATATAATAATGCTCATATAATATAATAATAATAATTATAAATAAATAACGATTTGCAATATTTATAAAAAAGTAAAGTAACAAAATAATTATTATAAATTTTAGAAAATGAAAACTATTATTATATATCGTCCGCTTAATTTTTACAATGCGTAACCACAAAATATCGAAATCAGACTTTTAATGCACTCTGTAGTCTAAGAGCTAGCAACGTTTTCGAGAAAGAATTTTAGAAAAGCTGATTCTTTAATATTTCTTTCTCTATGACTTTTCGAACATCGTGCGGGCTATCTGGCTGCCAGTAAACGTTGCGTTTATTAATGCGCATCATATCTTTACAGGTAAAAGTATCGATTTTTTAAATAATTTTAGAAATAAAGGTTTTGTTTTCACTAAATTTAAAATGTTATTAACAACATGAATTTATTAATGCCAAACATTTTTGTTGTTGAAAATAATATGCCAGATGCCACTTTGTATGAAAAAAATCATTAATTTCAAACCATTTTAGAATGTCTGTAATTTTAATATTATTTTATTTATACATAAATAAGTACAAATTTAAATTGCCAGACATTAGTTCGGTTGCTTACTTAACATATAGGCCGATTTATACCGCGGTATTATGCCTGTCGTTAGAGAGAGACAGTGGTAAAGCAGGTAGGCGGTTGCTTCCCTTTTGTAATTCATACAAAATGCAGTGTCGTAAATACACTTAATCTACTGACATTTTTTTTCACTTTAAATATTACAAGTAAATGATGAACGGTAAAAAACGACTCCTTTTACATTATACAGCAACTAAAAAAACAAAGAAAAATCCGAATGACTCACTAGCTAGATGTTTTTTTTTATTTACAAGAAAAATCGCCTGCCTATTTAAAGAACGACAGAACTTTCCCTCCAACCCGATAGTTTAACTATTTTACATACTAATCAATCATTGGCTGCTGGAGAAGTTAATTGCTGCAGGGCATGTTAGCGGCGCATGACGACGTCAGTCCCAAGTCATATGTTTACGTTTGTTGAGACAAATATTACTCAACTCAACAAAGAAAAATATAATAAAATTATAGAACATTATTTTTTGAAAAGTAATCAATAAACAAACACAAATGTTATAAAATTATAGAACATTATAATTGGAGATCGAAAGCAAATTAAAGGTAAACAACAAAGTTTACATTCTTCCAATGATGCCAAAGTGTATGACAAAATAACAGAATGGGTTACCAAATTCCAAAATCAAGAATTAATACAAACAATCAATAATCTAAAAACATCAAATGCTCCAATTTTTTTATCAACATTCGTGTGAAGTGGGATATTTCAATGACTACACGAAAACAACCGTGAATACTGTACGCACCTCCTGGCATAGTGTACGAAATATTCATAAGGATATTTTTAATAAAATTGTGTCAGTAATTGAAGATGTAGTTAAAAAAAGAAATTATTTGTCATTAACTTCCCTTTGTGACATGTATAATAAAGAATTACAAGAAGAGTTAATACATCAACCTGAAGCAGATGTAAGTTTAATGACAAATCATCAACTTGAAGAAAAAATAGTAAAACAATTCAAGGAAATTAAGATTGTAATAAAAAAGAAAAGAAAAATTATTATGCATAAAAATAGTGACTTATTGGAACAAGAAGATCTAAAAAAACTCGAAGAGAATGATCTCATTGATAAAGTTGCATTCATTCTACGAAGTACTATTTTAAAAATGGATAAAACAACATTACCTGCTGTAATGAAGATGAAAGATTTGATTAATGGTGAGTATACTATTCCAGGAAAATTAGATCGCTTTTTCAAAGCATTAATTGGAGGTAAAGATATTCGTCGCCAAGATGGAGTCAGTTGTCATAGGTTAAGCAATTCATTGACTTCTGATGCTATTTATTGTTAAGTAATGGTTATGTTAAGCTATCAAAGCACATAACACTGGGTATGACCTGAAAAGTCTTACAAGTAGTAGAAAAATGATTAATATTTTAAATCGACTTGGACATTGTTCTGACTACAATACGCTGGAAGAACTAGAAACTGAAGCTACGATCTCATCTGTAAACCGTTCTCAAATTTGCCCTCCTGACATTATTCAAAGTCCGTCATTAAGCACAGGTGTAGCATTCAATAATTTTGATAGATACGTCGATACCTTAACTGGAAAGGAGACTTTACACGACACCGTAGGAATCATTTACCAAAATGTAAGTCATGATTACGATATTGAATTAAATTCAAGTAGTATAAGTGGAAATATTGACATACCGCTACCACCAACAAAAGAAGACGGACTTTTAACGAGAAAATTCCAGAACTACCGTCGTTTAAGCATCGATTGCAAATGTTAGAAAATTTAACACCAGTTGAGAATGAACCAACTCTTTCAGCAAATTTACCTTTGATAGAAACAATAGACCTGTTATATTTACTTTCACACTTCTTAGATGTGCCAAATACCCCTATAGGGTCAAGTTTTAATTCTAAAATTATTAAAGATACTAGTCCCAAACAAAAAGTATCTTATCTTACACCTATTAATTTTTCCCCGACAAATGTAGCGGTAGTTACACATACAATGGAACAGGCCCAAGTTGTTGAAAAGAAATGTAATCAAACATACGTGCAAGTTACTTATGACCTGGCAATAGCTAAATAGCATATAAAATCCATTCAACGTCAAAGCCACAATTCAATAATCTTTCCATCCATCTTGGTTCATTCCATTTAATGATGGCTTTCTTCAAAGCCATAGGAGTTTTTATAAATGAGTGTAGTCTATCTCATATGATGATTGAGAGTAATATTATTGCCTCTGTGTGGCTCAGTGAACGGTTTAGTTGAAGGTAAACATTTTAATCGTTGCAAACGTCTGCATCCGTTGATGGCTCTTGGTTTGAAAATGTTACATTTTGATCATTTTTTGGACAATATTGAATACAATTTCCTGAAGGAACAAGTTATCGACGATCTCCTTCATTATCAAGAAGTTATAGATTCTCACTCGTCTATGCCAACAGAATTACCTAATAATGTATTATCGAGAGTATTATCTGCATATCAAAAATTCGTAGAAGAAACAAGACAAGGTGAGCATGGGAAATCGGCTCAATTCTATTTGATTTACATCCAGCTTGTAAACTATTATATTACCCTGTCAAGAAGCATACGCATGGGAGATTTCGAAATGTTCAAATATGTTATTCCAAAAATAACCAATTTATTTTTCGCAGTAAATCAACCGAATTATGCTCGATGGTGTGTTAAATATTTAGACAATTTAAATAAAGTAGATGAAACACATCCTGGACTAAAAAATGATTTCATGAATGGATGTTTTGGAATATAAAGAACCGACAAACCATTTTCGAGCATACCAATTGATCTTACACTGGAGCAGACTATCAATTCTGAAGCGGCTAGATGCCTAAGTGGTATTGCACATTTTACTAATTCCTTAGCTGCCCGTCAACGCTGGACCAAAAGTCACAGTATTAGAGCTACTATAATCTCTCACGTTCTCAATGTTTGTGGATTGAAGCAATTGCAAGACGTGTCTGCGGATTTGCAACCAAATAGAATTAAAATTTATGGCAAACAACTCTCTTATTTCAATGAAATTTTTGAAAATAATATTAATCCATTTGATGAAAGTTTAGACAAAGATAGTTTATATAATATTGCAACTGCCAAGCCTGTACCTGAAAATGCAGCGAACCTTTTGTTGAACATTGAGAAAAATGGTGAAGATTTATGGAAACAGTTTATTACTGAATGTGCTGAAGATCAGAATAGATTTGACAAGTCAATAAAAAAACCAAGTGATTAATTTTGCTGGTGCTCCAAAGAAGAAAAAAATAACTCTTGGTAAAAAAGTTATTGAGCTAAGAATCAAACAAAGTCTGTTTGGTCGACTCTTAGATATATCTATGACCAACGAAGTCGATATTGAAAAAGTACTGTGATTTCCACTAACGTCGATACCAACGTCGATGTGTCATACAGACGGTAGTATTTGTAAAACAGATAAAGCACAATTAATTAAAGTTTTCGAGAAAAAAGTTAGAAAGGGCAATCAGCGATCCTTATTTTTTGATATTAGTATTTTAGACGGTTTCTTCATGTTACACATCATGAAAGAAGTGCCCCAAACTTTCGATGGCATATCAAAAAAATTCCTTAAAATGATTTCACAGTTTAAATCACCTCGCATTGATATTGTATTTGATCAGTATTTCACACCTTCTATAAAAGATTGTGAGCGTTTACGTGACAACGAAACAACAAGTACAGTTTCCATCGGACCTAATCAAATTCGGCATCATAATTTTGTTGGTGAACTGAAAAATACTCAGTTCAAGGAAGCTCTCGTAAAATTTTTTATTGATCATTGGGCTAACGATAACATGTATCCTTTTATTGGGAATAAAACTATTTATCTAAGTTTCGATAAGTGTTATTCGTATCGCGTTGTAAATAACCAAGTTATTAGAAGTATTGAAGAATCATTATCATGTGATGAACATGAAGCTGTGATACTCGAATTATATATCATATTTGCCAGATAAGCGTTGACGCTCAAGTTGTTGTACGCTGCTCAGACTCCGATATTCTGATTATATTTCTAGGCAATTTGGATCATCTGAATGCATCTTTGAAGCTTTGGATCGAATGGGGTGTAGGAAACCATGAACGTCTAATAAACATCAATGATTTATATCAAGATCTTTGTATTTCTTTATCGAAAGCTCTACCATGTTTCCACGCAATAACAGGGTGTGATTATACCCCAGCATTTTTTCGGAAAAATAAACTAAGGCCCTTCAAGCTGCTCGAAAAATCTGTCGAGTATCAGTTAGCATGTCAAGAGATTATAACTGATGATAACGATGAACTTGAACGTATATTTGTGCCACTTTGGAAAAATTTGTATGTCACATGTATGGGGCGCCTAACTCTTCAAATATTAATGATGTTCGCTTCTATCTATTTTCCAAAACTTATCAATCAAAAGAAGTCGATGATAATTTCGAAAAGAAATGTTGAAGTTTCGATTCATCGAGTTTACCACCATGTAAAGCTGAATTATATCAGCATTTATTGAGAGTGCGGTACGTGACAAAGTTTTGGAGAAATGCTCATTTAAAAAATCCATCATCTTTATAGCCGTTAGCTTCCGGGTGGATCGTCAATGATGATAAATACGATTTCATTTGGTTTGCAGGGGAGCAGTTTCCATCATCAGTTGCTGACATTGTCATAAAAAGTAAAGAATTATTTATAATACGATAAATCGAAAGAGTAAATTATTAATTAGATCATGATAACCTAATAATGATTTTTTTTTTGCTCCAGAACCAACACTACTAGAAAACCAAAACACAAAGCAAGATGATGATTACGATGATATTGATAATAATGGGAGCAGTGACAATGATGACGACTATGAAGATGCATCGGTTTTTTGTGACACTTTTACGGAAAGAAAATACATATTTCACATGGAAAAATGATTATGACCATATAAACATAATATGTATAAATAAAAGTGAGAATTTTATTATTGTATCAATGGCAATTTTTCCTTCATCTTTTATAAAATCTTTTTATTCAGTTATACAATTAAATTTATATGATATTTAAAAAACGATATTTTCCCTTTTGCCATAAATACTTTAATCAAGTATTTAATATTATTTTAATTAGAATTTAAATATTAATTTTTTTATTACATTCATCCTCGAAGACATAAAAATTAAAAAAAGTTGTTTCGAAAGTATTCCTGTCACTCTTCCGTCTACCTACTTTGCGACTGTCTCTCTCTAACTACAGGCATAATAACGCGGTATAAATCGGCCTGTATGTTAAGTAAGCAACCGAATTAATGTCTGGCAATTTAAATTTGTACTTATTTATGTATAAATAAAATAATATTAAAATTACAGACATTCTAAAATGGTTTGAAATTAATGATTTTTTTTCATACAAAATGGCATCTGGCACATTATTTTCAACAACAAAAATGTCTGGCATTTATATATTCATGTTGTTAATAACGTTTTAAATTTAGGGAAAACAAAACCTTTCTTTCTAAAATTATTTAAAAAATCAATATTTTTACCTGTAAAGGTATGATGCGCATTAATAAACGCAACGTTTACAGGCAGTCAGATGGCCCGCACGATGTTCGAAAGGGCATAGATAAAGAAATATTAAAAAAAAAATCAGCTTTTCTAAAATTCTTGTTTTTCTGACGTTGCTAGCTCTTGTACTACTAGCAGTGTCGGTCAATCCATTGGTCACTAGGGGTGGGTGGCCAGGGGCCCGGATAAACTGAACTTAACCAGATTTTCTGGTTAAAATTTTCGATCTTCAGTACAGTTTCGCCCCTGCCGTAAGGAAGACTCGCGCTGTTTGGATCAATAAGGAGCGTAAAATTAACGTTTATTGTAGTAATATTTAATACCATATTCTGAAAAAGTAATTGTATGCTGAAATTTTCCAAAATTACAAGATCAAAATATTATTTTCAATGTGTTATACAGCTTTCCAAAATTTTGATTTGAGTTAGAGGCTTTATTGTTTTGTTTAACACAAGAGTGCGATTTTCTAGTTACGAATTGCGCTGTTTCATCCTATTAATTAGGTAGAAGTGTTGTTTTTAACAAGTTTTTAAAGACGTATTCTGATAATTAGGTTGACGATATCATAATTATTATATTATATTGTAAATGAAATAATTGCATAATATATATTAAAATTAATAATGAATATCATTTAATAAGTGCTGATAGCTTCCAATATTCCAAAAAATGCGAGTTCTTTCAATGAATTTCATCGACCAAGGAACGTTCAAAAATGCATTATTAAAAAGTAAAATAAAGTGGAAAGAAATGATTTATAGACATAATTAAAAAAGCACAACACTCATTTAAAAAAAAATCATGGTTCTCACCAATGATAATAGAAATATACATATTCGAAAATAGCACAAAATACAACAGAAGACTGAAATAGTAGCGAAAAGGACAAATGTAATGGAATTTGTTAAATTTTTAAAGCAATCGAATAAAAATTCTCTGAAATTAATAGTCCGAGAAAAAAAACCAATAAAAAAATTATCACTAATATACGTGGCAACCACATTATCGCACGATAAAAATATCAAAGTAAACCATACTGTAATGTTATCGTCCATCTTGGCGAACTTAAACAACAACTTGGCGCATAGCCCGACTGTATCAAATTAGCACACCAGATGTAGCTACGCAGTTGATAATTAGACCGACGAAATATTAAATAAGTTTTACGTTGCGCATGCTATTTTCTAAAATAATAGCTTTAATTACTAGCATTAAAACGATTTATAAAGTTAAATGTATCCTTATTACACTGTAGTAATTTTATACTAATAGAATAATAAATTCTATTTTTATAAAAATAAAATTCCAATATTTTTCAAATATTTTGAAAAATAAAAGATATATATTATTCTTAAATGATGTAGGGTTTAAATATTATGATACATTTTATAATTCTATAAAGTTTTATACATCAAAGGGGCCATTATTTTAGAAAATATCGTGTGAAACGTAAAAATTATTTAATATTTATTTTATACTAGCTGCATTTCCCGGCGTTGCACTGGCTCTTTCTGTATTTTTATATTTTTTCCTTTCCCTTCACAAAATCAGCACTTTCAATATTCCTTAGTCCGGCTTTGCACAGGCTTTTGCTGTGTATAACTTTAAATTACCTTTTACGATATATTTTCATTTCTTTTCATTGTTTGACAGATTTCTTTCCGTACCCCCGGCGTTGCAAAAACATTTTTGAATGCATAACATATTTTCAGGGAAATTCCTCTTCTCCTCTCGCTGTCAGCCCTTCCTGATGTGCGCGTGTGATATCTATATTAACGTCATTACAATTCCCTTTTTCGAAATTTCTTCCCCATATTTCCATTGTCAGACATTTTTTATCTCTATAGCCCGGCATTTTTTCAGTGTATAGAACTATTTTTTCCTCCCCCCTTCAGATATAAGATTTATCTTCAAATTTCAATTGGTGACTTCTTCAGATTTTCATTAATCAATTGTTGCATACAGTTAACTTTAAAATGTTTCAAAAAATGTACTTTTATCCAAAATAACTCAAAAACCCATTCTTTGCACGGGTTAAGTTTTAAAAACATAACAAATTAATCTATTATGGCAATTATATTTTTTAGGAAGGCGAAAACTCTGTATGAAGTTGTATATATATATATATATATATATATATATATAACTTGGTTATATATATATATATATATAACTTGTTAAATATATATATATATATATATATATATATATATATATTTAACCAAAATATAAAATATTTTTTTTCAAATAAATATTCACATTGTAAATAATTTTAAAACAATTGCAATTTGGCCTCAAAGTAAATAATAATTTAACTAAAACAAATATGTTTCAGTGTAAGAGAGAAAATTAGCATGCATTAGAGTAAGTAGATGTGAATGAATGCAAATATAGAGAGAAATTATAACAGAAAAGTGATAGCAGTAGTAAGTTTCTGCTATGGGAATTACGGGTGAAACAACCTGCAGTACATAAACCCAAAGGAAAAATTAATGATGATAAACTGATTCACACACACACACACACACACTAAATGCTATCATAAATGAGAAATATTAGGAAGCCTTTAACTGGAAAAAAATTCAATTAGTATCATATGAGGTATGGGTGCAATACTCTGTAACATCTCTGTAATAAATCTAATATAGAGTATTAGATGTAATTTAAAACTAAGAAAATTAATTAGTATGAAATAAATTATATATATATATATATATATATATATATATATATATATATATATAACGGATAAAAAAAGGTCCCCGTTGAAATAGTCCAGAACCAACAACAGTATTGAATGAAACAAATAAACCTTGTTGCTCAAAAATTAATGTATGAAACAATACTTTTTTGCAATATTTCAATTAAAAATTATTATTTTATTGCAAAGAGCAAATGAATGAGTACATACAATGATAAATAACTATAGTAATTACAGATATATATATATATATATATATATCATTTATGGACAGTATAACATAAAATATGCATATGATCTCCAAGAAACTATGTGAGGAACAGATTATCACAGAAGCAACGTTAAACCATCATGGCATGAGACGTAAAATCACTTCCACTGAATTTTAAAGAAATCCAGAGGGAAATATGAAAAAATCTTTTCAAGGTGCATCTTTTTTTCTGTGCAAACATTAAACAGTGACACGCAAAAAAACATGGAACATTGGTTTCTCATACTTTCTCATATTCTCATTGCTTAAACTTTAAGCAATATTTTTCTTCAATGAAGAAAACATTGAATATGCCAATGAAGGAAGAATAGCAATAATCTTTATTTTCAACGACAGAAAATGGCATAGATATGTAAAACATGTAACATTTATATGCAAAAATATATAAAATGCATATGTATATATACAATCAGCATGAAGAACAGATTGTCAGAAGAAAAATTACTTCGTTGTGCATTTAATCACATTCATATTTTTCGAACAGATTTTTTTTTTTTTGGTTTTGTGAACAAATGGACATGACACGAGAATAAAAGCAGGTGAGAAGTGAAGGTGTAGTTTCATTGATTGTAAAAAAATACCTTTGATATTTGTTTTATGAATAGGTAATAATGATCTAAGATTCTGTTTTAAAAAGCCTCAAATTATTGTTCAGCTGAAAAACTGACTTTTGAGTCTTTGTATCACATATAATTACTGTACCTACAATAATAAGCAAGATTCTCTAAAGTTACAAAAGTAAATTTAATTTCAAAATATTTTTCCATTGTTTTACCGAACATAATATAATTTCGTATAACAATTTTTCATTTACACACCACTTCTTATAAAAATATTTCTTGAATATGAAAATCATTTTACACACATTTGTAAAATAATAAACAAAACATTAATTAATCATACATTATGTTTGAAAAATATAATAAAACTCATGATATTTATTTTTTTAAAAAAAAGGTAGTTTAAAATGTTAAAAAAATAATAAAATAGACCTTTTTATCAATTTCATTTGTCATGCTTTATGTTTATTTTATAAATGCCCGTATGAGTGTTACCATATTTTGATTATGAAAAATATACACCGCAATAGCCCATGCAACGCAAAGAAATTACGAAAAAGTATATTTTGCTCAGGCTTTTACTTATAAAAGTAGAGAAAGCCTGTACAAATGCTGGGCCATACAGCTAGTTTTATAATATTAAATTAAATTAAAAGGTTATCTAAAACAGAAAAAGTAAGCCCTAATTATGATAAAATTGACTTAAATAGTTTTGAACAAAACAACAAAAGAAACACACAACAGAAAATCTTCAATATTTAAAATTGAAAAAGAAATAAAATAAACAAATAAATATAAAAGTAGCCTTACACATAGTAGAAATTACAATATTAATTCAAACCAAACAGCTACTTTAAATAAATAAATTAAGGTCTGATTTTGATGAAACTACCATAAGCAGCTCAGAAGGAAAAAAAGTAAAGAAATCTTATACGTAAATAGAAATTCTAACTTTAATCACACCATTGATAATCTGTTAATTCCATTTAGTTTGAATTGAGTGTCCTTTTTTTTAGTTACATTTTTCTACTTTTTCGTTGCAATTGAAAAACATGGAATTTGCCAATACAAGAAAAGGATACTTGCGTATTGGCATCACTGCAGTCAAATTTTGATGAAAAAAGTGCCACTTTGCCAGTACCCTTTTTCTCTTTCCATGGAAAGAAATGTTGTTACTTTCATTTAATCGCAACAATTCCAACGTTTAAAATTTTGCATGCGTTGTACGTGCTAAATTGTGGCAACCATGTGCTTCGTTTCATGTAATGTCGCCAATAGGATGGGATAATATGAAATAACCGAAATGTCATTAGGAAGATTTGGTAATTATGTATTATTGCCAACTCTATTAATAACTCGCTAAGTTGCTATTTCCCATATATAGTCAGCGCTGAATTGGAAACCATGAGCTTCGTTTCATATAATGCCACCAATAGGCTGCGATAATACATAAGTACTTATTGTTTTGACCAAATGGTCATGCTATGCAGTTGGAAGTAGGCTACTGCTGAAATGTATCAATTTTCAGGTGATAACTTAGTTTTACGCTATACTTATTAATGAACTGCGTATTGTGATATCAACATCAGATGGATTGTAGCCTAAGTACAACGGTAGATTGATAGTACCATTAATACTTGGTTTTGCCAGAATTGCAAACATGAGGTACTTACAACTGTTAAGTACTGAAATTTGTAAGAATTTTTTGCAAAGTTGACTCTTTAAAAGTCAGCATAAAGTTAGTATCCAAAATGGAAGCAAAAATTTTTCTGATATAGCTTAAGGGTTTAAAGAGAGTGCCCTCAGGCCTTCTTGATGCTAATAGCAAAGCTATGACAAATCACGAATATGAATTGAAATAGGATATCGGATGGTATGAAAATATCTTTAAAAGTAGCCAGTACAGTAATTAAGTTAGGCCTTGCAAGAAGGGTAGTTGTTCCATTACGCAATCACCGTATAGTATTATAACCACAATAATATGTAAGAAATAATCATGCACAAAACTAAAAGGATATATAAATTTAATGAGCCTTAAAATAAAAAAACAGCCTTGCAGAAAACAGATTCTATTATTATCTGAAATCACATCTAATTTTTAAAACCAAATATATACTGATTTAATATGAAACTGTATCTCCCGAACACAATCATACAAAACATTTAGCAAACTTTGGTATCCCCCAAATCGCTTAAAAATTGAATTTTAAAACCAATCTAAAGCGAATTTTGAAAAGACTCTTCGTAGTGCCTATAGTATTTATGTGCCAAGTTTTATACTTCTGGCTTGCTTAGTACAGGTGAAACACACACACAAACTCTCTTTCATAAGTATTCATAAACCACCGAGCATTTATTTAATTTGTTTAAAGTAGCATGTGTTTAAAAATTTTGCTTAATATATCAGTAACGTAATTTTCAAATGTGTACATCGAGATATTTTTTATAAGTATACTAAAAGTTTTACTAAGGATAGTATTTTTTAATCGATAAGTTTTTCAATGAGTTTCAAAATTCTATTTTATGTTTCATTATATCTTAAGAAAACATACAAAAACAACATTTAAATTAATTGCAAGTAATTTATATTATAAACTTACTTATAAAATAATGCTAAAGGAGTAAAAGCAATTAAATTTTTCGGCCTTCCACCTAAGAATATTTTATATTTTTCAATAACTGAATTGAATTAGTTTAATATACATTTTTCTTTAGCTTATATTTTATTTGATTATTTCGAACCATTCCTTGGTTAGATTTAATTTTGTGGTTACTTTTTCATTTATGGTTTAGGTTTAGGGCTGTGTCACGTTTATTATTCTTTTTTTCATTTTGACCGTAATATGTATACATTAGATTTAATTTTGTCTCATTTCTTTTTCAGTTTAAGAATTTCTGATAACTTAAATTTCACATTCTTAATTTTAAAAATGAGACCTAATTAAATCTAAAAATAGAAACACTACAGAAAAATCAAATGTAAATGTATAAATATCAATATGAAAAAAGAATATAAACGTTACGATGCCTTTAACCAAAATAGAATTTACAAAATGAACACAATTGTGGCTGCACAAAAAAATGAGAAATTTATAAGTTGAAAAGAAATGACAAAATTAACTCTAAGCCATTAATGGTTCGGAATAATAGAATAAAATATAAGCAAAACAAAAATGTCCATTAAACTAATTTAATTTAGTTACTGAAAAAATAAAAAGTAGGCTTAGCTTAAAGGGTGATGCATTTTTCTCCTGCTATACAGTTTTAAAATAAAAACTAAAAGAAATATTAAAAATACAAAAAAAAAATTGTAACTTAAAAAGAAAATGATGCGGCAGATTACTGCTGAAAAAAATGTTAAATTTTCAGTTGATATCTCCAACTTTTAAGCACAAATTTCTAAAGCAAATACACTGTGTTGCCAAATGAACAAACCTAAAATCCAGTTGTTGAAAAAAAAATAGAAAAATCGCTTAAAAATTTAATTTTAAAAAATCTAAAGCGAATTCCGAAAACAACTCTTCGTAGTGCTCATCATCAGGACCTAGAATAATTATGTGCCAAGTTTTAAACTTCTGGGTTGCTTAGTTTGGGCGATAGAGGTAAAACACACACGCTTATCTTTTGTTTTATTAATATAGATTTTCATATGATTATAATTTAAAAAATTATGATTATATTCAAACATTTTGTACTTTTTTGAAGCCATAATCCTTTGTAAATAATGTGTAAAAGATTCGAATTCTTTAATTTAGATTTAAAGAAATTATACCTGTTTGAAAATTGTTTATACTTTCACCCCTCGAGAAAAAGTTAACACCCCTGAGATATCTTAAAGTGGTTTTTTTTTTCAATACACGAGCATTACACCCACGATTTCCATCCAATTCTGATAATTCATTCTTGATGCGTTTCCTTGTATTTTTTAGAGTTTATATATTTTAACAAAAATACAGTATAGTAAATGCCTACTGAAATCACAAGTAACGTAAGAGTATATATTTAATTTCAAATTATCTCCAAAAAGAATTTAGTGACTTTTGAATTTAAAATATTTATAATTGAAATGATTTTTTCCCAAATATAATATAAAAAGCAGTAGTTGTCTTTATAAATATTTAAACATTTTAATTGATTTTCTTTTCAATTGGCTTAAGCGTCTGTTAAAGGAATTCATTCAGAATGAATTCATAGTTTATATTTGAAAATAAAAGTAGAAATTCTATAGGACTTACATACATTTTACGAATTCAAAATGGCTGAGGTATTGATGCAGACAATAATTTTAAATGAATTCCATTAGTGCCAAATTATTATGTACTATGGCTTGAATCCAATATACCTTGTTTTATTTATTCTTTTAAAATAAATTCAAGCGCCAAAATATTTTTCTACTTTCACTTAAAAGTGACTGTAATAATAGGGCATTATATGGGGAAAATATAATCATAATACTTTAAGAGTGTGAAGGATAAAAAAGGATAAACACTGTTTTTATATTTCTGCTAACTCTGTAATATTTACTATACAATATCACTATTCAAAGCAATAAAAGTGTCATACATAAAGCATGTAATATCTTATACAACATCTGTTTCGATAAAACGTAAATATTTTTTTTCACAAATAAAAACATAAATGTTTTAGTAAGCAATTCATTACAATTTTTTAACTGTAAGATTGTAATCAATTTTTTAAAGTTCTATTTTCTATCGCAATCTCTCTCTCTCTCTCTCTCTCACACACACACACACACACACACACTTCAAATATTTTGATTTAAACTAGAAATAAGCTGAAGAATATTTTTCTCCTTTTATTTTTATTAAACTGTCTGAGTCTGTAATAAATCTCAGCCCATAGGTCATATAAAAAAATCCATTTTATTTTGTTCTGTCTTTCGGTTATGATTGCGTATGACAAAAGCTCGAAAAACGGCTTTTTATTTAGTTTTATTATTTATGTCATCGCTGGAATTTTTGGTTTAAAAATTTATATCTGTAGTCCTAATGGAAACTATTGTACTTATTTGAAAATTTTGGAATACGTTATGTTGGTTTTCTTCGTATATTTCTTGAATTATTTACGATCGCATACGCTTGTAGTTTTATAATGCTATTCTTGTCTTATATATAATTTTTGTGAAAGGGTATTATTTTAAAATTTATTTATATTTTCATTTCTTTTTTCACATTTAAATAAATATCACATACAGAATATACACAAGAAAAATCACGAATATTGTAACAGTAGGAAAAATTCCTTACAAATCATTAAATTAAAACATTTATTACATTTTCAAAAAATTTCGTGAACAGAAAAATAAACAAATGTACTTGTCATATAAAATAATAGGATTGAAAGAGTTCAGAAAATCTTTAAAAATATTAGGTATATGCAAATGAAATGTTGGATTTTCTTTACATGTGAACTTTTGCATCCCTGTTTTTGTTATGATTTTTCAATTCCTATGATTAACTCACACTCTCTATATACACTCTGTCGCAAAAAAATATATGCACCCAGAAGAAATTGAGCTACATTCACAAAATTTGGTATGCATGTAGTGTATATGAAAATAAACAAATGATTAAAAATTCAGAACAAAATATCATTTTATTAAGCGGTTACAGCTTGCAAAAGGTTAAAAATCAGTAAGTAGTAAAGCCACCTCTGGCAGCTATACAAGCCGAAATTCGGCGTGGCATCGATTTAATTAGATCACTTATGACCCCCTGTGGAAGATCCTGCCATAGTCTTTGCATCTGCGCAGTTAATTCTCCTGTATCTCGGGACGGCTGCAGTTGCCTTCCCAGCGCGTCGCAGACATGCTCTATTGGCGAAAGATCGGGTGACCTGGCAGGCCATGGTATGACGTCATATCCTTGAAGACATTGTTGGGAGAGTCGCGCAGTATGTGGATGAGCATTATCTTGTTGATAAATGGCACCTGGGCGACTTGATAGCATGGGTAGCACAATCGGCGTTAAAATATCGTCCACGTATCTGCGAACTGTCAAAGTGCCTTGAAGGACCACTAAAGATGATCGTGTGTCCCAAGAAATTGCTCCCCACACTGTCACACCTTGTGAAATTGCTGTATGCCGCTCGACAATAAATGCCGGATCGGACCGCTGGCCGCTGCGCCTCCAGACACGTGTGCGGTGGTCATCAGCACTGAGACTGAATCGGGATTCATCACTGAAGACGACACGTCTCCAGTCTGTCACACTCCAAGTTGCCCGAGGTCGGCAAAAATCCAGTCGACACTGCTTATGATGTGGGGTCAGTGGTAAGCGTCTTAGCGGACGTCGGCTCCTCAAGCCAACTTCGGTCAGTCGTCTCCTTATGGTTTCTCTTGATGGCACTGGATGTCTGGAAGGAGGTAAGTGGCGTTGAATCGATGCTAGCGACGTTGTTGGTGCCGAAGTGGCCACTCTTCTGATTGCACGATCCTCGCGATCATTTGTGTTCCTGGGACGTCCTGACCCTCCGCGACGGTACACTCTACCTTCTGTGATCCACTGTTGCCAACACCGAGCAACTACCATATCGCTCCGACCGAGGTGGCGGCCGATACGTCTATTCGACCAACCTGCTTCTCTGAGGCTTATTATACGGCCCCTATCAAAGTCCGTCAGCTGCTCGTACTGCCGCCGGTTACGTCTTAGAGGCATCCTAAGTCTCAATATCGTCTATCAAAGTCATCAGATTCGTTTGGATAGCCGTACGGCGCTCGTACTCATGCTTTTAAACTCTCCCAGTTGCGCAACTAATATGCGCATAGCACACTTAGCCTTGTCTCATTGGCTTCGAAATTTTAATCATTTGCATATCTCTTACCAGACTACATTCTTGCCGAGTTTCGTGATTGTAGCTTGATTTCTTCTGGGTGCATATATTTTTTTGCGACAGAGTGTATTTATTTATTTATTTCTCTTGGTGGAATTTTCAATCGTTAGTAAAATACATTTTAAAGCGCTCCATTGAGCTGAAATTTTATATACATGATTATTTTGGATTACAATAAAATAATTTAATTATAATTAAAAAATTAATTGATTAAAACTAATTATTTAAAGATTTACAAATACAGCTACGTTGACATCATTGTTGGTGACTTAGCGACCCTTTCGGCGATTTGTGTCAAAACTTAAAAAGGTTTTTTTCGCACGTTTTAAAGCATTCAGTTGAACTGAATTTTTGTATACCGGATTGTTTTGGATGACAATACGATACTTTAATGATAATTAATACAAATTAGTTACAACTTAATGTTGTGATTCTGTCATATGTATGTACAATTTTTTATTAATTGTAACTATTTAATAAAAAGTAGCTAAAATAAAAGTTTTTTTGTTGATCTAAGTAGAAATTGCCTTTAAAAGAATTTTTTATATTTCTTGTTTTTTGGGCAAAACCTCGTTTATAGTCGTACCGAATATGAATTTAACCTATACTCATGCAATTTTTTAATGAGTACAAACTTGGCAATAATGCTGCAAATTCTACATACAATAGAAACCAGATATTTCAGGACTGCTAACAATTGAAAAGTGCAGCGTTGGTTTCAAAAATTTCGATCTGGTGATTTTTTCCAACAAAATGAGCCACATAGAGACAAATGAGAGCCAAAGTGTAGCCACTCTTTAGTGTAAAGCCTGTGTTTCTCAAACTGTGGGGCGCGTCCCCTAGGGACCATTAGGACCCTAAAAGGGGAGCGCGAGAAAATCAAAAAGCCGAAAACAAAAAATTATTTTTAAAAAATGTTTACTTTGCCGAAAGGAAGCAAAACAAATATATTCTGACTTAATAAAATATACATTTAGTCTGATGCAAATAAACTTATAAATGTATCAGTACTGCCCACAATGTGTTTCACAATCAATTTAACAGTACTAAATTAAGAACAAGTTTAATAATTGCCGGTGACGCTATAAAGTCATAAAATTACAGTCGAACCTCTATATTACGAATTTTTCTATATAACGAACTTTTTCCTGGAACCATGAACATTTCCCGATTTTCTTTGTAAAATAACCTCTCTATAGCGAAGTGCATTTTCTATATAATGAACTTTTTCTTTTGTTATTCAATTTTTGCAGTCCCTTTTTTTAAAAGCACTTCTGAAAAAATTTCAAGTTATTCTCTCTTTAACACATTTTATGGTGGACATAAATCTTGAACTGGTTTTATTAGATCCTAACTCGCCGAGAGCAATAGAGTTCTGGACGTTTCATCCAAGAAGTGGAACCTTTAACCCCCTTTGCCCAGTTCACTAGAAACATCTTCTATATCCTCTTTCACCCTCAGTGGAGTTGTCCCCGTGTTCTAATTATAAAATAATGCATGTTTAATACTACTTGTATGCTTTAAATTATAAAATGTCCTTAAAATTCATTAATTTTAGTATAAAATTATTTTCTTAGTATTGAAAATACAGTGAATTATTCGACATTCTTTTTTCTTGTTTTCCTCGCAGTTTTTCTTTCTTTCTTTTTTGCTGAGTAAGATATTTAAAATAAACATATATATTTGTTTGAAAAAAGGTGTGAATAATTACTTTTCTTAATATACAGTGTTTATGAATTTAAAAATTGTTTTATGTGGTTTATAAAGTATATTAAAAAATGAGTCTCTAACGAATTTTCCATATAACGAACTTTTTTTCCGAGATTTAGCGACTTCGTTATATAGAAGTCCGACTGTATATAAGAAATTTAATACTTATCTTGATAATTTGTATGGCTTATAACTAAAGTCGTATTGTAACTTTACGTACATTATTATTGAATTCATACATTGCTATAGTATGGAAAAGAGGGCGATGAAAATTATATGATTGAAAATTGGGGCGTAAGTATAGAAAGTTTGAGAAGTACTAATGTAAAGCTAATGAAACTGAAGAAAATAAATCAAATTCCAACCCAGTTAGTTCTAATTCCGTTTAGATAATGTAATGACTCATTTTCACAAAGAAAGTTTTTGTTGCGTCATAATTTGTGTCAGCCTAAAATAAAGAATTGAGATTTTTTTTTTTAAAATTTTTTTCTGAAATCCTTAACCTATAATTGGGTTACTAATGCAAAGCAAAATTTTATGAACCAATCTTCCCAATCATATCAAAACTCAAAAAAATTTGGTACTTAATCTTAATTTACACTAAGCGACTTTTTATTTCTCTTGACATAAATGTATCTTAATGAGCATTTTAGAATCTTTACAAAACCCATAAAAAACAGAAAGAGAATAATTAATTTTAATATCTTTTAATTTCCCCCTACATGACAAATCTTTCTTATAAAATTTTATTCTAGAACCTCTTTTCAATTAATTTTAATTAAATGGAAAAAATATATCCTTTTACTAATCTCTTTCTCTGGTTTTTCTTTTGGGCTAAGAAAAGAAAATCGCTTACTCTTTCTTAATAAAGTCCCCCGAAAATACCAGATCGGTGAGCAATGCACGCAAAGCCATTTCATTTTTGTATCAGTAGTAGATTGTGCTATAGCGGCTAAAGAAGAAGAAAAAAGAACAAAAATCCTTCTTTTATGACTCTGTGGAAAATATTCCAGTATAAAGGATTTAGATTCTGCTTCGAAGTCATCTATCAATGTCGGGGGCTTTCCTGTCAGGGTATGTGACGTCATAGGAAGCAAACAAGCTTATTGGACGTCTTCGATCCTCTGGAGAGCAGTCTCTTGTTAATAAAGTTCTATTTTTTTCTCTGCTTTTCTTTAATGATGCGAATAAATTTAGCTATTCACTGGTGGCAGCAGAACTTTCGCTTGTAAGCCTGGATAATAAGTTATTGTTCTTTGAAGTTCTGCCTGTTTTATTGCTGCATGTTTTAAGTGTAAAGTTTACAGATAGGAATGTGTTTGTATTGAAGTTGTTCTTTTATTTAAAAGAAAAATATTGTTCTAGGACAATATTTGTGGTCTCTCTTTTTTTCTCTGTTTTACGACCTGCAACCAGTTCATTAAAAAGCTTATTTTTCTTTGCATGTGGGAAGTAAAAAATAAGAAAAATTAACGTCAAGGAAATGTTTCGGGATATTCATTAACGAATTCTTTTCTTACTGAAAACGTCTTGGAAATTTTTTGTTTCAAAGTAATTATTTTAAAGCTACTGTAAATAATGCAATAAAAAACTAAAGCATCTCATTCCATCTTGGAGTACTTATTTTGTCAATATGTTTCTTGATCTAGAATTGATTCAATTGTAAATTAAATATCCTTGTCGATATAGTTATATTGTTGTTGTTCTTTTGTTTACCTTAAGTCAATATATTTTTTATAATGCTTCTCGAAAGCAAAGTTCTTGTAAATTTTTAGGTTACATAAAAAGAATAGTTCGTTTTTTTAATCCATCAAGGGAGAATATGAAAGCTTCATATGACATTCGAAGCAATTTCAGACTTTCAAAGATAAAATTTCACCACATAAAGTACCATAAATCTTCTGGGAATATAATAAACCATCTGTGTGTGTGTATTCTCGATATGTCGATATGTATAACATGATTACAATTTAGTTCCTCTTTCAAAATGCTGTATAAAAAGAACCACTCATCAGAATGACTTTAAATTTGAATTAAATATACTTAAAAACGGGAAACAATGTAGCATAAGAAAACGTTCTTAAGTATATAAATAGCTGTAAGCTGCATAGCAAAAGTGGAGTCGGCTACAAATGGCATTTTGAATCGAATTACAACAGCTTTGACATGAGTTCTACATTACACCAACTCTACTGTTCAATTTAGGTGATTACTTTGATTTGTTGACGGAAAAAATTACTTCTAAATAATCATTTGAGAGCTGTTGCACTGTTAGTGAAAATCACATCCACCATGGCAAGGTCAGAAGAGAGAAGTTGGTTTTTAATTGTCCTTGAGACAAAGGATCTCGTAATTTGAAGCCACCGTCAAGAAATTTAGACGATTCTTAAGCTCACACCCCACTCTTTAAGCTTCTACACTATGCCAACGTGAGAAGGAGTTTAAACAGATTTAACGCGTCCTCTACATGGTGATCTTCTACGAATTGTATTATTCATCCACCATCACGGAAGTGTACCACTATAGAGGGAATGGCCCTCTCCCATAATGCTGGATGGGTGCACTGAGTTGCTTATCTCATCTGGGAGTCATCCTGAATTTTCTGATATATAGGTACGAGATCTTATAGTCCTATATAAAGCTTTTCAGAGGGGCTGTTAGCACCCAATTCATTTTTATGAAGGGTATGTTTCGCCCATATAGAACTCAACTGGTTGACAAATGCCTCGAAATTAAGAATATTCAGAGAATGGAGTGGCCAGCAAGATCTCCAGGATTGAATCCCTATTAACACATCAGACAAGCTCTTCGTATAACAATTGCATCTCACAAGACTCCTCCCAGAATTGAAAAATTCCTTAGTGAATACAGTTGAACCTGTTTTTGTTAGGTTGATAAAAAACCGCATAAAAATAACCGCACAGAAAATGTTATGAATTTTTACATATAACAAGCTAGTTCGTCGAAATACTGCAGAAATGTTTTTATGCGGTTGCACAAAATTAAAATCGCATAAAAAAGGACCGCACAAAAACAGGTTTGACTGTATTCACTAAGGAATTTTTCAATTCTGGGACTTGGTTGCGTGAGTTACATTGATGCTAAAGGAGTCTTGCCCTGCATTTGAAACTCACCAACAGTGCTTTCTTCCATCCAACATCATTTTCTGGGCAATCATGCTTACATAACCCTAAGTTATGATCACGATCGAGTACAATCAATTTTTATTAGTCCCTTTTTAGTAACACTTTTGACAATTTCATGCCAAATTTCGCTTGAATTGGTGCAATATTTTTTTAAAGATCTGCGAAGGTATTTCTCTAATCTTTAGGGTAGTTCCTCAACATAATTGTATTTTTCAGCACAATTTTTTCTATAAATGCTAGTAAATGTAATGCATTTAACACGCAATTTCTCTCTTATTTCTAATTGTTGTACAAAATGAGGGGAAACTCATAACTAGATGCATTCTAAACAAAATTAAAGCCAAAAATTGTGAAATGTATGAATTAATTTATTTATTTATTGTAATCGTGTGCATGGTGGTATATCCCATTCGTTTTATTTCAAGGGCAGTGTGTAATATATTGTTGATAATTTGTGAGTGGGTTGACCAATTAATTGAATAATAAATTTATTACTGGACGAGGACGAACAAATGGCGTAACGATGACAGATGGATAAACACAAAAAATATTAAAACAGATTATTTACAGCAATGGAAAAAGTGCACTCGTGAAAAATAAGCTTAACAGCGTTCCAGGAATGACTTTTTAGAACAGTTCCACTAGCAAAGAACTCACACATATAAAGTCCCATTGTATTATCGCAATCAACGCACAAGCAGATTCTGATCTCGATTGACTCACTTCTGATCTCCATCGGCCTTTATGTAGCCTCACGGAAATTTCTAGGAGGATCGATTCCAGAGACTTCTAGTTGGTTCTTTGGCGGTATAATTTATCGCAAAATCTGTCGCAAATCTGGTTTCCCTGCTCACATCTTCTAAGGTTGCCGTAATCATATTCAAGTTAATGGTGGGATAATTACTTTTTTCTATAAAACTCTTTTTCCCACCAGCAGTATAAAATTGCAAGGAAAACAACATATTTGAGGAGTTTCAATATCATGACGTTTAATGAATATGCATACATTTCTTACTAAAATTTATGCTTCATGTTACTAAAATAAGATTAAGTGACACATATTCTTGCTAGCGCACTTTTTGACTTTTATACTATTACAGAGTGTTTTTTAAAAGAAAAAAAAAGCTACATTACTTTATTTACAACTTAATAAAACTATACCACTTAATAAACACTTATTGATACCATTTAATTCAAAAAACTCTGGAAGATATGTCAATTTTCAAACGATTATGGTGCTTTTTTGAAACTTCTCCAGCTCTGGGGGGAAATTTGTGCTTAGTTGCAAAAAAGAAACACTTCTCTCTCCAGTGATATTTCCTTAATTTTTATTGCAATTGAATACAACCGATTTCCTCTAACTAAATTATGATGTTTATGAATTAATAAATATAGTTAAATATCTTCTAAATCCATTCTTTCTTAATTCGATTTGTTGCCAAGAAAGTAGCGAATAGTTTAAATAGGACATGTTTCAAATATCTCGAATTTGATCGTTAATTCCACAGGTATTCGAGAAAAACTGTTAGGCGGCCACATACTGAAATTTTAAGAACAACTTTAAGTATGTGTTAATAATGATTAACTCATTGATGTGTTATAATTTAGTTTACCTTAAGAAATTAGCAGAGATATTAATTTTGTAAATGTTTGATGAGAATTAGAAATTAAAATTTATGGGTGCACTTACATGCATGTGTTTGTTCACAATTTTATCGTTTTAAAGTTTTACTTCGAATATAATTAAAATTCAAATAGAATACATGTTAAGAAAATTTATATAAACTCTTATATGATACATTAAAGTTTTTACCGCTTCGAACAATGATTCACCAAGTTGAAAAATGCACTATAAAATGGATTCTTCTTCAAAGCAATATTTACTTCCAAAAAATACACTTTGTTGCTCAAAAGGTTATTTAATCAATATTCGAACATTTTAATAATTTTAAGTCAACATTTCGCAAACTGTGGGGTGCGCCCCCCAGGGGGCGTTATAATCCTGCGAGGGGGGGCGTGAGCATATTGAAAATTCGAAAGCAAATTATTATTTAAATAAATTTTAATTTACTGGAAGTAAACAAATACATTCTGACATAATAAAAAATAAAATACTCATTTACACTATAATATAGTTATAAATGTATCAGTACTGCACAATCTATTTTTTAATTAATTTAACAATACTACGTAAAGGACAAGTTTAATAATTACCATGGATTTCTCATATATAAAATTACTAGCCGTTACCCACTTCACTGGGTATTTCACGATGTTGAATATATGTATACTGTTTACATATATATTAATTATTGATATCTAGCATTAAGAATTCGATTGTATTGAAAAATATATTTATAGCTGTTACACTCTCGCCCCTTGATATAAAAAGAACATAAATTATAATATCTAATTTCTATTTATATCTAAAATAGAAGTAGAAAGACTTTTTTCGCTCACTTAACCTAATAATCAATCGGATTTCCACCAAAGCAACTTTCAGTGGATCTCTACTCCCTAAAATAAACATGCGTGCTGAATTTCAAGTCTAAATCTAACAGAGCAAAAACGGATTTTTTATCATCAATACCGCGTTGACAGCATTCTTAGCGAATTCCAATTAAAAAAAAAAGCATGCAAACCAAATTTTATTAGTATAGTCTTAGCTGTTCAAAAACGGGAATTTTGTCTATCAATACGCCCCAATATTTCTCCCCGCTTCCCCCTGGAGTTGATTTCCGTAAAATCCATTCTTAGTGGAACTCTATTCAACTAAAGAAAAGTGCTCAACAAATTTCAAGTAAATGAGTTAAATTCCAAAACAGGAATTTTTCTATAACACGCCGTAATCCCTCACAACCCCACTCCTTTGGGGGTCCGCTTTTGCAAAAATCTTTGTAAAAGGAATTTTATTCGATGAACGGAACATACCTTCTAATTTTCTAGAAGGTGTTTCAATTGGTTGAAAAGCGGAAATATTTATCTATTACGCCCCTGAATCCCCCTCAGTGACCCTTGGGGATCCATTTTCCCCAAAACTATTTTGTAGCGGATCTCTACACCATGAAAGGAATTCGCTTACCAAATTTTAAGACTGTACGACTAATAGTTTAAACATGGAAATAATTATCTATAACTCCCCTTAAGCCCCCGCAACGCCACTTAGGAAACGATTTTCCCAAAACCCATCTTATAGCGGATCTCTACTCAATAAATGGAATCAGCTCACTAAATTTCGAGATTTTACGTCTAATAGTTTAAAAAAGAAGTTAATTGCCTATAACGCTACTTAATTCTCTACCTCGCCACTTGGGAGTCGATTTTCATAAAACACATTCTGAAGGGGATCTGTACTCTATGAAAGGAATCCGCTTACCAAATTTCAAGACTGTACGTCTAATAGGTTAAAAATGGAAATAATTATGTATAACGCCCCTTAAGCGCCCTCAGCACCCCTTGGAGGTCGATTTTCGTAAATATCATTATGTAGGGAATCTCTACTTTATGAAAGAAATCTGTGTACCAAGTTTCACGACTGTACATCTAATAGTTTAGTAATGGATATAATTATCTATAACGTCCCTTAACACCCCCCCCGTAACGCCCCTTGGGTTTCGAACTTTGCATAATCCGTTCTTAGCTGACGTCTACTCCATGAAGGTAACCTACCTACCCAATTTCAATTCTGTAGGTTTAATAGTTTCGGAGATATCGTGATTAGTCAGTGAGTGAGTGATTGAGTGAGTCGCTTTTCTCCTTTATATATATAGATATGCCAACATTATCACTTATCTGGATAATTTGTACGATTCGTATGATTAATTCCTTAAGTGCCAATAAAAAATTCATTCCCCAATGCCACCGTTTAGCTCTCAGGTAAGTGTATTGAGAGGAAGGGTGTAGAAAAAAGGAAGAATATAAATAATCAAATCCTCTGAAACAAGTAAATCCTTCGCAAACACTGTCAAGGTCATTGTATTGCTTTCCAAAGCCTTCGGACTGATTTTATGGATAGCAGTTCACAGAAAAGATAGTACTTCGGAAAGACGTATGTATACGTATAGGGGCAATTAACACACTGGCTGAGCGAGACGTTTATATACGTCGGAGAGACTTAAGAGGTTAAAGTCGTCTATTGTGGGTTTATCATCAAAGTAGAGAGAGTATTATTAAGTACCGGATGGAGGGGGGCGATTAGGATGGAAGAGTGGGTCGCAAACAGCGAACATTTGAGAAGCACTGTTTTAAAGATGCATTTCCTAGACTTTCTTCAGAAATGTATTCAATGGTGAGAGGTTTATTTGCCTTCACAGAACATGAGTTTTATTAAACTAGTCATTTTTTCCCGTGTTTTTAATAAACTGGAAACACCCTTAGAATAAAACTGTTAAAAAATACACGAAAATACAACTGAATTCTTTTATATGACACTTAATTACACTTCAAAGGCTTAGAAGTAAAACAGCTAAACAAAAAATGAAAATACTAAAATTTAATTTGAAATTAGTATAGCCATCAACTGATTTCATATCATATTAAAATTAGATATTGCTAATGAAAAAAAAAACTTTAGCATTCGTAAATTCCAACTGTATTTTCATTCTATATAACTTTTTTACGAGTGTTTCACATCATTATATTCTTTCTCTTCAGATTGAAATCACAGTTCAGAAAATAATGTTTTTTACTATGTCACAGTAGTTTTGATCATAATACTTTTTACAAAAATAAATTAGTGCTTGAAGAATAATTTCTTCAGATACTTTTATATTTAAATATCATGGAAAGTGACGAGGCTTTTCTTTTCCAGTGCTGGGCTCTGATTTTTGCTCCGGCTACACAGATATCTTTGGCAAATGGAACACGGGCTTTGACTGTCCACGGATGGGCAACGGTGAAACTGTTTATTGCTGTGGCACTGTTACCTATAAGTACTGTTGCACCCGTCGAGATCATCACTCTGGATCCTCCATCAGGTAAGTATTTTGCAAATTAATCTTTATTAAAAACAAGTAATATAAAAAAAAATTAAGTCAATTCCTACTTAGATCAACAAAGAAAAAAATTATTTTAGCTGCTTTTTATTAAATATTTACAATTAATATAAATATGTATAGATATAGGACAGAATCACAACGTTAAGTGGTAATTAATTTCTATCAATTATCATTAAAGTATCGTATTGACATCCAAAACAATCGTGTATATATAAAATTTCAGTTCAACGAATGCTTTACAACGTGAGGAAAAAACCTTTTCAAGTTTTGACACAAGTCACCAAAAAGGATGCCAACGTGGCTGTATTTGTAATTCTTTAAATAATTAATTTTAGTCAATTTTTATTAATTATCATTAAATTATTGTATTGTCATCCAAAATAATCATGTACATAAAATTTCAGCCCAATTGAGCACTTTAAAATGTATTTTATTAACGATTGAATATGATAAATATATATATATAGAGAGAGAGAGAGAGTGACCTAATAGTAGGAATTGAATAAGATTGAAATATGGCTCTTTAAAGTTCTATAGGTGTTTCAAACAGTAGTAATAGAAGGAAATTGGCATTTTAAAGAGATAATTTTTTTAAAAAAATTTTGAATCCATTTTCAAATTAAAGCTCAAAAATATTCATAGAAAAGCATAAACAAAACCAAAAGTAAAAAAAAATATTCGGTTTGATAATGACTACTATTTATTAGTTTAAATTCAACGACTTAAATATCTAAAAACTTTAAGTTAGTGATTCTTTTCGAAAGATTATTTTTATTTCAACTTTTTTTTGCTGCATTTTTGGGTACTGTTCCGTTTTGCTGGTGCACATCTCGTCCAGCAGGCTTTATTGGCGACAGCACATAAAAAAATTTATAGTTGTTAGTTCTCAACGTTTTTTCATCTACTTTGATCAGTAGCGCTCACAGGAATTTTTCAGGGGGATCCGGGAGTGAAAGTTCACCAATCTTGCATCATGTTCCTTCTGATTTTGTCGATTTTCGGGAACAAAACACAGTTAAAAACTAACTATTGAATAAATAATTAGCATTAATTAATAAAATTAATCATTAATAACAAGTACTTAATTAAATTCTATGTACTATATACTTAGAATTATAATCAATCGGAAAAAAATCCAGGGCTTTGGGGGGGGTCCGGACCTCCAGAACCCTTGTGTGCGCCACTGACTTTGATGTATTATGAAAAAGACGTTTGTAATTAGAAAAGACCGCTGCTTGTTTTAAAAATGTAGCTGTAAAAGGTTACCAGTGGTAATATTCCGTTTCATTTTTGGGACTTTATCGCTTGAGCCGATGAAATGGAAAAGTACCCATTTTTGTTAAACAAGTAGTTTGTAATGAAAACACTTCGTATTTAATTAAAATACATGAGAAAATGCAAATGTTTTGTCTTTATTTGATTAAGTAGTATTTGGAGTTTTTTTCATGTTATTTCGAATGGATACTTATGAGGAAATTCAACTTTGTGCTGACCATGACCATGTCTTCAGCAGCAGAAATAAAAGGATTGTTTAACACAAAAATAAGAAAATATTTTAAGAAACAGATTATAAATAAATCATATATACGTTATTGGAATAAGAATATGTTTGCATTATTTATTCTTTTTAAAAGTCATATTATTAAATTATGATTAAAAGCAGTCCTTGGGGATTTATTTACTTAGTGAAAATGGTCGGTTACATAAGTTATTTCCTGGCATCGTGCCAACTTAAGGAACGCAGTGTAACGATTGTAATAAAACGAATTATTTTCTCAATGTCTAATTCTAAACTTGCGAAAGAGTTTAATACAGCATCACCATCTTGATTAACTGAATAGCGCATTATCAAGCGTTGCTATTACCCTGGGAATCTACCAATGAGCAATTCACGTAGAAACAATTACCCGATTCTCCCAAATTGCTAACGGGTTAATTCCCATCTTCATTATTTCTGCGTGGAAGTTTAATTCGTATTTGCATCGCGTACAGCATATCCCATACTAGTCGGCATTACGAGCGAATCCCAAGCGAAACGCATCATGATAATCCATGTTATAAATTCAGTTTTAACGAACTACCGAGTCCACTGATCTGACAGAGCGGAATAGCAACGCTAATTCCATTTCACTTCATTTCGTCTAGCTATTTAAAATCGTCTGTTACCAAGTTAACTCCGAGCGGCAAGTCGAAGAGAGAGAAGCTAGCAAACAAAGTGCAGGAAAGAAAAATAAGTCTTTCTTTCTTTCTTCTTTTTCTTTTTTTTTTAAAAAAGGAGATTTATTTTTATACATTTTTATTTTTGTTTTTTATTACTGTGAAAAGAAGCGAAATGGTTGAAAAGGCAAAGAATGTTTATTTAAGCCTGGCTCGCACTTTCCCAAAGTGGCACGTTCCTCGGTGAAATTGAAATGCCGATGTTTTTCTAAGAGGCGGGGACCTATGCCCCATTAAGTTGTATTAAGATTCGAAACGATTAAAATCCAGGGTGATTCACGTCACTTGGGTTTTGTGGGGGCAATCCCAAATTTAATTAAGTTTCGAATCACCCACTTTTGAAGATATAAAGTGAAGCCTTGAGATCAAGAGAGAGAGAGAGAGAGAAAGATCGAAATATATCTCTCCAACCATTCTTTTTAAATTCAATATTTCTTCGCACTTCCCGCTATAACTTTCTTTGGAAATTTTGACTGTGCACACACACGTACGTATTATATAATTTATCTAAGACACTTTTGACATATTAATATTTTATGACAGTACTACAGCACGTTTTACACAATAGGATGAATAATACAAATATATTTGTGTTAAGTTGTAGAAAAAATAGATTTATTTTTAGTTGGCATTCCGCAAATTCTGAAATCCATACTATGTTGTCGGTTTAGTTCAGTCATACTTTGAGGGAAAAGGTTCCAAAAATATTTGTGTTTTTGTCTTTTAAAAAATTTTATTTTTGTTCCTCGATACTAACACTTACACTTTTAGCTAACGAAGCTAACACTTTTACACGTTACACTTTTTTTTTATTTCAGAAAGTGAAGTTAAGCTACAAAATTCACAATATAAGATTTTCCCTAAAACCAAAATGTCAGTTATTATGTTAAGTTTTTATAAAATTAATTGCCAAAAAATTAATTATGAGAAAAGAAAGAGTTTTCCTTTTCAGTATAATAAATATTTGTGCAAGATTGGTTTTCTTAGAAAAGGCATTTAAGTCCAAAAAAACAACTTTAAAAATGTTATTTATTGTTATCTTGCAATATAAATAAAGTGCTTTTAGAATTGTAGCAAACTTTATTTTTTGCGAAGTAAAAAGAACAATATATAACACAAACAATGAAATTTCTCCTATTAAATAATTTCTAAGCGAAAAAAAAAGTGAGAACATATGCAAAAATGCTAGAATTTCACAATCTAAAAAATAGAATAAAATTTCTTGTGTTTAATTTCCAAATGTCCCAATTTATTTTTGTTTATTTGAGTCACAACATCAAAACCCATGTGAAAGGAGAAAAAATAGCTTATTTAAAATAAGAGAATAAAGTTTTTATAAACTTTTTAAAAAATTCCGTATTTAATTTTCGAAATGAGTTAAGAATTTTTTTATTATTATTTACTTTTTTTACACTTAATTGGAAAAATTAAGGTCTAATTTGAAGAATAGAATTTTCACAAAAAAATAGCATTGTCTATCTAAAATTTGAAAAGAGAAAAGTAAAAATTATAAAATTTTTATATGAAATAATTGTTTATTAAAAAATTAAGTTTTCAATTTTCACAATGTTTATTTCATAATTAGTTGACAATAACAAATAAAAAAGCAATTATTTCGTACATTAGTAGAAATTTACTGTCCTCATTTTCAATAAAATAATTTTAAAAAACATGTAATTCAATTAAAACTATTTAAAAGATGTAGTGATTTATTTATTTTCAAAAACTTTTTTGCTGCAGTTTAATTTCTTATTAATATATTATGTTTTTTATATTATTCTCAGATGAGTTTTTTATCGGAAATATTCGTGATGGAAAAAAACAATGCGGAACCAATCATGCGCGAATTGTGAGTGTATTTTATTAAAACGCGAGGTTTATCAATCATACTCTCGACCAGTCATAAATAAAAGAATGACAACTGTGGAAAAATACGGATTTGCTTATGAGTTCTCTCCCAAATCGGCAGTCATGACCATTTTTACCAGTTTCTTTAAAGCATAATATCATACTGGAATTTTTTTTATTAGTTATTAGCGAAGGTGTACAATAAGAATCGAAATTGATTTTTTATTATTTAGTTCGAATAAACCAAAAGCGGGGAATATTTTTTTCGAATGGAAATTTGCTGTAGATTATTTGTAATCTAATATGGTTGTATACAGGAAGCTTGCACAGGAAGCTTTGAACTTCGCTTCTGACTGGTCAAAAAGTTTTAAATTGGAATTTAATCCTGATAAAATCAGATTCATGGCTATTGAAAAACGAAACGTTTGCTATGATGCATTTCAGCTATATCTCGATGGAACTCCCTTGACTATGGTAAAGCAAATGAAGTATCTTGGGGTTCTTCTTGATACTAAATTTTCTTGGAAGCAACACTTAAGTTACATATCCGAGAAATGTGACAAATTACAGCGTGGATTAAATCGGATTGCTCGCAACACGTTCGGAATAAATTTCAATGTACATTCTCTCATTTATAAGCAAGGAATCGAGCCTTTCATTTTGTATGGCTCTAGAGTTTGGGGCGAGGCACTTAAAAGAAAGATGAATTCTAAGTATCTGCGACGCATACAAAGAAGGATACTTTTACGGGTCATATGTGGTTATCGCACAATAAGTTACGACTCAGTTTATGCTATTTCTGGCTTCCCTCCAATCGACATTACTATTCTTCATGATATTGCTTTTAGGGAAAATCTTTCTGCTTCTTCCATCTCTAATTATGATTGTATTCTATCTCCATTTTTTATCCATCATCCTTCAGAGAGGAATGCCATCAATACTGTTCAATTTAGTGACAAGAGCACAGAAGATTTCCCTGTTATTTGCTATACTGATGGCAGTAAAATTGATGGAAGAGTTGGTTTCGCATTTGTTGTGTTCAGGAGTGGTGTTGAATCCGAGAACTTTCAATTTAGAACTCGTGATGAATGCACAGTTTTTGTAGCTGAACTTTTATGTTTAACTTTCGCCGTTAAATGGATCACTGAGCAAAATAGTGTCATCTCAGAATACCTCATCTGTACTGACTCTCTTTCCTCCTTGGATTCTCTTAAATGTATTTCTTCATCTAACAATATAATCGTCGAGATCCAGAAGCAACTTAAAAGCCTAAGAGATAAAAACATCTCAATAGATTTTGCATTTGTTCGCGGACACACGGGCGTTCTTGGAAATGAGCGAGCCGATTGGCTTGCAAAAGCTGCAACCAAGCGCAAAATTGACATTGACGTTAATATTCCTAAATCGTTTTACAAGAAGATCACGAATGAAAGAATGATGAAGTCTTGGAACCAAGAATATCTCATTTCTAATAAAGGGAGCATAACAAAGAAATTTTTTCCCACCATTAATAAGAGACTATCATGTCATCATTTTTACACTAACTACAAATTAACCCAATTTCTCACTGGTCACGGTAATTTCAAAAAAAAAAAAAAAAAAAAGCTACCTGAACAAATTTAATTTAGCTCCTTCATCTTTCTGTGACTGTAATATTGGTGGCGAGGAAAATGTAGAACATGTGATCCTTCTGTGTTCCAAGTATGTCAGAGAAAGAAAGATCATAAGACTGGCGTTCAAGAGATTCAACATTAATTGGCCACCGAATTTTCACCAATTTCTTTCCACCAGAAGTGCTTTCAATAATTTCTGTAAATTTGTTGCAACTGTTTGTAATCCTTCTTAACTTCTTTTTTTTAAATTGTTTATTTCCCTTGAATGTGTGTTTAATACTTACTTCTGTAAGCCCCGTGATACTTTGTGGTGCACGGGGATTTTAAAATTGTTTTCAATAAAAAGAAAAATATGGTTGTATATTGACTAAACTTCAAAGAAATATATATACTTAAAATAAACTATATTTCTTTTCTAAAAAATTATATTTTATGTGCTGATTTAACATAATCATTTTTAATCCCCTTTAAACGATGGAAACATCAATTGAGAAGGGAAAATGCACTGTGATCACATTAGAGTAATAATAAGAGAACATTGAAACTGTCTGACAAGAAGTTACGCACAGACTACTCATCAAAATAAATGCATGTTTTGTTTTAAATTTTAGCTCAGAATTAAGTATCAGGACTTTGTTGTCGAATCGATAAAGGAACAAAGATAAATTAATGGATAAAAGAAAGAATTTTTTCCCAGAAAAAAAATTTGTTTTTCTTCAAAATAACGAATGTTGCCTATTCATATGCCATAGTTCCAGACAATGAGGACTTTATCACTGGAATGATGGCTACCAAGGCTTTCAACTACTTCGTGGCTCCCTTTAACACTGACAGTCAATGTCAACAAAATATATTTTAAAACACAAAGTAAACGACAACTTCCTCCATGTTGAGCTTATAAACTAAAGTCAAATTAGCCTTATGGATAAAACGATTTTGATAATTGTCTGTAATCTTGCAGTTTTGAATCATACCTGGAAAACATTTGCCAACTAATTTCGTTCTGTAAATCATTTTTAAAAACATAATTGATTTCATGTATAATAACCCTTTTCAATCTCGTCTAATCATTTAACTATCTATCCACGAATTACTCATCAAAATGCTGCCTTTTTGAATAAATCTCGAAACATCTTTAATTTGGGGAAATTATTTCTTATTAATGTTCAAGTGGGATCTCTCCATCATTGCATAATTGTAAGAGGATAATTTAAAAGATTCTAATTCATCGTTACTTAGATAATAAGTATCAATTATATTATGTGTAATATCTAATCACTAAAATAGTAATTTCAAGGTAGAACTCGTGACTGTGCTGCTTATTAACTGAAATGAATATAGTGTTTTAATTCTAAAAACTATACTTCAAACGGTTTATATCAGTATAATAAAATCTTCCCTTCACAATAATCATAAAATGTATATTGGTTGAAGTTAATTTTAATTAAATATTATAATTAGATTTTATTATATAAAAAATGCATACAGAATTTACGAAGAATAACACCTTTGCACTTATATAACTGAAAATATTATTTCTAAAAAAATTTCTTCACGCCTCTAATAAATTTTTCAAAAAAAGAATTTTAAACTTCGTAAAGATGTCTTCACTTTTAAAGGAGTCAGCTTATTGTTCATCTGGTCATATAAGTTAGCAAATTCAAATGATTCGTCCTCGTCATTTGACCGAGGTCAAAATTATGAGGTTCGTCGTCAACAGCCCACGGGTTTCCTTGAAACGCGTCATTGATTTAAAAAAATTTAAATTAAAATTGAACTCAAATGTTTTGTTTCTGTGTATAGACTATTAATCAGGATTTTTTTGCATTTAAAACAATTTTTTCTATACATTTTAACGTATTAAATGATTAGTCTGCTTTAAATATTTTGATTTTTAAAATATTTCGCTTATGAAGCATATGAAAACAAAGCCAATCGTTTTATTGTCAAGATATCAATAAATAAGATTAAATTATATTATTGTTGATTAATTACTCCTTTATTATAAGATATCAAATCATTACATTTAATCGAACTTCAGAACATTCAGAAAGCTCACTTTATTCCATTTGGTGCAAATGTCTCACGTCTCTCCAGCATTTTGGAAACCTCCCCTACAATAAGCTGTAAACAAATCGTAATTGATCACTTTTTTAGTAAGACATTTACTAAGCTTAACGTTTAATCTGCGTAATAAGTTCGAACCAAATGCCCGAGTAATTCGAATCAGGACCTTAAGAACAAAATAGAAAACCCCGATGCTTTTGTCCTTCATTATAGAATTAATTTACAATTTTCTTTCTTGACGTTCTGTAAATTGTTTTAAGCACAAATTACAGCTGTTATAATATCCCTTATAAGCTTACACTTTTTGTGTGTGAAACAGTATCTTATTTTAATTTTTATATTTATAAATTAAACATTTTTCTTTAATTATCTATAGATTTTGTTAAGTACTTGTGCATATTTAATCGCTGAATATTTTGATTTTTTTTAAGTAATTAATACTAATATTTCCTTTTTTTTATTCTATTCAGCTATAAAGCGAGTAAAATAATTTTGCTATCAACATTACTTAAAATTTCTCAATATGAGTAAAAAACGTATGTTGTATGTACATTGTTTGCAACTGCGGCTACATAATTTTCAGCTGAAAAGTGTATGATTTGAGTTCCAAACCTACTGTGTGTTCGTATAAAATGTCTTTCCATTTGAGTTTATTAAATCAAATATTCCTAACTATCATAGATTTATTTATCGAATTGAATTTAATTAATTCCATTAAATTTTGTAAATCGAGTCAACGAATTTTAGAAATATATATATATATATATATATATATATATATATATATATATATATATATATATTTAAATATATAAAAACAATCACAATTATCAATTTAAAAATTGAAATATATGAATCCCAAAATACCAAAACACTTCAGAATATCAATGGCGAATATAAAAGATAATGTTCCATCATTTTCAAACAAAATTAAAAAATTATAAAATAAAATAAAAATTTATAAAATATCCAAGTGCAATCTCGGACTTAGGACCGATAAGTGGGGTTAAACTAGTTTGATGGCGCCAACCTTCCCCCTATTGCAACTTGGTAATTTAATTGGAAAATTTTCAAATTTCAGAAAAAAAAATTAAAAAGTTAAAATTAAATCATTATACTTGAAAAATAAAACTATTCGCCATCACATTCCGAAAGATATTGCAATATTAAAATTTAAAAACAATTTAGTACATAATATAAGTGAACCCTCAAACTTCCAAGATGATGCACACATCTTTAAAATAGTTGTAAAGGTAGAAAAAATAAATTCCTGATCCGAAAGTTCAAATCAAAAAATATTTGAGATCCGAAAGTTCAAATCAAAAATTATCTAAAATCAAAAAGTTCAAGTTAAAAAATCCGAAAGTTCAAGTTAAAAGCTGTTATTTTAAAAAAAATAATGTATTTGATGATTTAATGCAGCAATTATATTGGTACTTAATATATTTAGCTAGTAGTTTGGAAACAGAAAGGGATCTTCAGAAGAAACTTACTGATTATTTGATACAGCAATCAGCTATATTCTATTGAAATCAATCCTATTTAAGGTATACGACAATGTTCAGAACCGTGAATTTGCGAAAGCGACTGACAGCGCCTCTATATAACCTGGACCAGGATTTTGAAAAATTCACGTAATTTTCAGAAAGAAGTTAAAAATAGAACGATTTATGAGTCGTTTCATTGCAATGTTATAATTTTCACTGATATAGTAAAATTCCAGTTCTCTCCCAAACCAGTTATTCTTTATTGCTTTTTAGTTTTTTTAATCTTAAAGATGCAACACTTTAACGGTAAAATACAGGGTTATCAGAAATGAATAACCCGATTTCAAAATTTAATAATTCCCAGATGATTAAACAGAAAATGATAATTAAGATGTTATTGTAAAGATAAAATATGAAATGTTTTTCGTACGTAACGTTTCTTGACGTAAAGTAAAAAAAAATTTTAACAAATGTTCAGTGTGACTTTCTTTAGTCACCCGTATAATATCATTGCGAACTTGGTCGCCCTGGACTTTTGCCTTTACACAGGCATCCAGTTTCCTGGAACTGTTTGTACCATCTACCTATACGCTTAAATTTCGGTGCATTTCTGTGGTACTTTCTCCAAAATTCACGCTGAACCGTGATTACTGACGGACTTTTTGCAAACGAAAGCCCACAAAATGTCTTCCCTCGCTGCGACGCCATTTCCACTTTTGTTCACAATTACAATATTGCTGCCACCTATTTGGCAAAAATAATGTTACAAACTCAAAATTTCATATTTTATCCTTAAAATTACATACTAATAATCATTTTCTGTTTATTCATCTAGGAATTATTAAATTTTGTAAGAGGGAATTCATTTCTGATAACCCTGTATTTGTTCTTGTAACTATTAAAAAATACTATAGTTCCTGCGTTTCAAAATTTTTAGACAATTAACTTTAACAATGTCTTTTGTAACTACTAGATACTTCTAGGCTTCCAAATAATTACTGGCATACGAAATGGAAATAGATATTAGAAAATTTGGCGTGTCGGAGAGTGATGTTTGAATTTCGCAGTTGACGCCTCCAAGTAATCAATTAACTTGTGTCGTATCCCGTCATTTATCACGGGTATAAATTAAGTCCTTGATGCGTTAAATGATTAATACTGAGCATTATTTCAAACTCTACTGGATCTCGTTCAAAATGAATCCAATAACTAATCCTCTTCAATGAATTGGAATGTAATAAAAGTATGTAGTCCAATCATACTGATCCATGTTATTTTTTTCACATATGACTCATTTTTGGGATTAGCAATCTATTGTGCTAAAAATTTATAGAAAAAGGTAGTGTGCTACAAACAATGTAATACAAAGAAGCTTAGTGTATTTCGGTTTATCTATATCTTCAAACTCTGTAATTCTATTTACTAATGATTTCAAATGAAACATGAATGAATTAAAGCATTTAACTTGCGTTTATATAACTTGAGCTCGTCATTCTTCTTGGTTGACCGTTGCCTTCATGATGCCATGTACGATCAACGTTCACCGATTCCATACAACACCGACGAATAAATAGTAGCTTTGCTTCTGTTCGATTACGTGGAGAGGTACTACTATTTAATCACACTTTTCTCTTTTGTCGAATGAAACGTCTTCTCTCAAATTGTAGTAGCTGCTCATTCAGTTCACGAAGCCGTCTGAGAGGCATTGGTACAGTTTACTTGAGTAAAAGATGGAACTCAACAAAGTCAGGTGTACGTTATATGATGGTGTCAGTCAGAAAACCAAATAGATAATTTGAGTCATATATTTTTGAGCAAAGTTTCTATTGCATGAAAACCAACAAGCTTAAATGTCAATGCTAGTTGGCTGACATTAATTCTCAGGCTGTGTGATGAGAATTTTAACAAAAAACCTATCTCCTTATTTCAAAAAAAATTGTAGAAAAGTGTGATAGGATACATTTGTCTCATTAAACTAATTCCAAAAATACATGTGCTAGCAGCTATATATGATATTAAATTAATGAGTAAAACTGCCACTTTTTTATTTAACTTATATTTATTGGGTTTTTTTCTTTATGTACAATTTATACCTTTTCTGAGAAGCAACGTTAACTAAAATGAATGCAATAATTTTTAAAAAGGTGTTGCTCACCGATACCCTTCGCTTCCCCAATAGAGGCCTCGAGCCAAAACAATTGACCATCCCTGCTCTGTATGAGGGTAGATTTAAATATAAGATGATTGGTCTACTTTATCAGAAAGCCTTAACTACAAGTGCTTTTTTAAGAATAAGTTTACCAAATTGCAACACAAAAAATTAAGTAAGGATTCTATCGAACTATTTTTAGTTTGAATTACAGCATTAGAGCATAACTGGGTTCTACGTTTATCGGCATGATACTTGGGAATATATTCGTACTTAGCACACGACATTACTGCAAAAGAAACTTATAAAAATGATGCTCTCAGAATTTAGGAAATGTAAAATTTATTTACCTTTATTCGTTTTTGTGATACTATTTAATGTATTTTAATGTGATATTCCCTAAAGTGTTCGTTTCATATAATTTTTGTTACAATTATATCATGGATTTCTTTAGTTAGTTTTATATATTATTATTACAATGTTTTCTTGAAAGAAAAAAATAATGGTTTTCAAAATGCGTAGTGAATTAATTTGCAAGACCAAATTATATCTCTAAACAATCTGATTACATTAATTCAAAATAATTCGATGAATAGTATAAATTTTATTTAAATCTGCTTAATATTGAACTACTATACATACTGTAAATTATTTTTGGATGATTAATGTTGTTCTTTTTGTAAAATAATTTCCTCACAGCTTTCTGGACAACACATTTTTCTTAGGACAAACAATTACGAATCCTGCACACAGCTAATGATACAATGTCTGATCACCGCACACAGCGTATGGATGTGGTCCCTGTAGAAGCCATACGTGGACGAAGCGGGAAAACGCGTGGGCTTATCACACAGTTATTCTTCAGCCAGATAAAAAATAGTTCACTCGCTTCAACCCAACACTTAGTATATTTTATTAATGCTAAACTTAAAAGAATTCCATCATTCCTACAACATACAACACTAAAAGCAATGTAGGAACGTGCAAACGTGCAGCAGTTTATTATTATTATTCTTGCCCTTTTTTTCTTGTTCTCGATTTTAAAAATAATATGTTTTTTTTTTAATCCAGAATTGCCATTAAAAGATACTGATGGGTTTTAAAAAGTCATAGCACTTTTGTTAAAAGTTCGCTAAATTGAATAAAATGATTCCAATTGCATTTTGATTTTTTCAGAAAATTATTGTGGAAATAAAAAGATCAGTTTGTTGCCGATCCCTAAATTAAAATAATGATGATGTTGGCTATATATATACAGCCAGCTCAATTGTAACCAAACATAAGAATGGAAATAGTAAAAAAGGACATTCTAGGTTGGCAGAATACATTAATCAAAAGACTGTAAATATGAAAAGCCAGCATGGACCATAGTTAAATGAATATATGAATAAAAGGAAAAAAATATCAAATGTTGAGAAAAATTACGGGGTATAATAATAACCATTACGACTGAAGCAGAAGAAAACAAACGAATTTAATTGGCTCGGTTCCAAACTTAATAAATATTCAGTTGAATATCGTCTGCTGAAACTAATATCCGCTTTGTGGAATTTTTAAGTCTGTAATTCTAAACTAGAATCGCTGATATTTAAATGGGAATAACTTGCATTTCTCGCATTTTCTATTTACTTAATTACAATTCCAGTTTCGTGGTAGAATTTTGCAGAAAAAATGATAGAGGATGGGATGGGATTTTTTAAATTTAACTTCCCTTTTCATCAACAACATGATTCCAAAAACTATTTTTAAAAATATTTCAGCTTTAACGTCACTTTACAGTTGCTAGAAGCTAGAAGTCTCTAGTTTCGATTCTTAAATTTTTACTAATTAGGGAATTTGGGGAAACTGACAGGACATGTTTCCAGGCATTTCTATTCTTTGCTTTAATATTCCTGGAGATACTTAAAATAGAATTTTTAGGAAGCTATTATGAATCTCCTCCTCAAATTTGCATTTCACAAAGATATTATTTTGTCAGTTTAAACTAGGTAAATATGAGTGTTTAGTTTCATTTTTCAATATTTCTGGGAAATTAAAATTTCTCATTATATAAAGATAACTTTAACAAATTAACAGAACAACATATTCAAAATTTGGATTTATTCTTTTGTACTACATACATATGTGCATTTATACATTCATGTTGACTGAAATTACGCAGAACAAATTTTCCTTTTGTATGAATTATTAGTAGTTCAATAAAAGCTATTTAAAAAATTTTTAAATCTTCAAAAATTGTTCGAAAATACGATTTTTCACTTCAAATGCTCTTTTTCTTTTTTAAAAAAAGGTTAGTGATAGAGAGTTTTTAATAAAATTGCTTTTTATCCTAATCAATTAAACTTTATTAAAACTAACATTAACCAACATACTACAGAACACCTAGATGGAACTTTAAATAATTTTGATCATAAATTGAACAGTAATATTTTTAATAAATAAAATGTATATAATTCTTTTCATTATTAAAACTGTGTACTCGAAATGTAATATCCATGTATCACTTTATAGAAATATAAATCTTAACTATTTTCAACGTGATTTTTACTTAGCTAATAAAGGTAGCGATTAAGTTAGTAATGTTAAAAATTTATGTCACATTGGTTAGAACATAATTATCCATTAACCTTCTTAAATTTTTGATTTATAATAAATTTAATGTTAGCTTGAATTATAAAATTTTCTTCTTAATACCTAATAGTTGATTTATTTAATTTTAGATGTCCCTACCTACAAAATTCTTTTGAATTCTTTCAAATTTTTATATATAATTCAATTATATAATCTAATTTTTATACTTCTCCTTTTAAAAATAAAATAAATTTTATATGTTGTTTTCAAGTCTTCTAAGTGCTACATTTGCTGTTTTAAATAAAAAATATTTATAAACATTTTTTTTTTCTGATTGCAATCCTGTTTCCTCTATTGTTTTGGATCTGTATAGGAAAGTTTGTACGCACCATTTTATTATTATTATTATTATTGTTACTTTTGACTGTTACCCGGTTTAGTTATTTTATAAATTAATTTTAGTATCTTAACTAAACAGTAGTACTAAATACCAGTTTTTAACCAATTTTAGTATTAAATGCTTCTAAGTAAGAAGATTACATTTTGATATGATACAATTATGGGGATGCACACTTTTACAAATTAATTCTAGTATTATAATATTTAACTATAATAACTATAAATACTAATATTTATATTCTCGTCTAATTTTATTTCATCCAAGTTATAAAGTTAAATAAAGGGAGCCATTGATGCACTTGAAACTATGGTTAACTTTGTAATCTTAGTCTTAAGTCTCTAAGATTTTGCTGTTGTATCATCATTGTTATACTATCTTGTTATTTTCTTGCTGTTTAACATTAGCCCCTTAACCAATCATTATTCAATTCTAATATTAGTTCACAATCTCCCTATACATATATCTTGTTCAAATTTTCAATTGTTAATAAAACACATTTTAAAGCCCTCAGTTGAGCTGAAATTTTATATACACGATTATTTTGGAAGACAGTACGTGATTTAACTATAATCAATAAAAATTAATTTGTTAGAACTAATTATTCAAAGAATTACAGATACAGTCCAATTGGCATCATTTTTGGAGACACAGAGACCCTTTTGGTGACTTGAGTAAAAACTTTAAAAGATTTTTTTCTCACATTTTAAAGCCCTCATTTTAGCTGAAATTTTTTAAACACGATTGTTTTGGGGGACAATACGATAGTTTAATTATAATTAATTAAAATTAATTGACTGAAACTAATTATTTAAAGAACTACAGATGCAGTCACATTGGTTTCATTTTTAGCGACTTCGGTCAAAACTTTAAACGATTTTTTTCTCACGTTTTAAAGCATTCAGTTGAACTGAAATTTTATGTACAGGATTGTTTGGAAATACAATACAATAATTTAATGATAATTAATAAAAATTAATTGCCACTTAATATTGTGATTCTGTCATATGTATATACATATTTATATTAATTGTAATTATTTGATAAAAAGTAACTAAAATAAAAATTTTCTTTGTTGAAATAAGTAGAAATTGATTTTAAATATTTTTATTTTTACATTTATCGCTTTTTACCCAAAATGCTTCAGAAAAGGCACATTTTTTTTACTGCGTATAAATAAACACCACAATAATGAGTTAAAATAAGTTTGTAAACGTTATATCTCAGAAAAGCAGATTTAAAGAAGTTTTTAAATTTAATATATCAGAAAAAAGTACTTAATAATTGAATGAACTTTTAAAAAAACATTTCTCCCTTTGTTTGAAAAAAAAAAGAAACTAAAAAGAAATTTATTTATTAGCAAATAATACAATTATTTTCAACTTGGTCTAAGTAAAATAAAAATCCACTTCTTCACAGTTAATTTCCCATAAAGAAACGAAACAACAACATAAATTTAAAATACTCTTTACAGAACACGTTTATTAAAAGAAGAAAAAGAAAAAACATTTCTTTCAAATAAAAAATCAAAAGTCGAAACTTTCTCTTGCGCAGTCCAGTGATTTATATAACTTATTCCCCAATATGATTTAAATATATCCTTTATTTCTCGTACTTCACGACTATCACGATGACTCCATTTATCATGGGACACGTATGCTCCAATGAGATACATTGAATTTCAAATTAAATCTTATTTCTTTAGTTTCTAGCTTCAACAGTATTCAAGTTAATCATTTTTTCATGCGTGTGTCGCTTTAGATAACATTTTCTCGTGATTTTGTTTATAATTGGAAAGAATAAACAGACATAATGGACTATCCTTGTGCAAATGGTCCTGCTTTTGTTTTATTGAAATAAAGATAGGCATGTTTATGTTAAAATAAAATTGCATAGAAAAATTAGAAAGTGCATATTTCTGAAAAATTGAATGTTCAAAGAAAAGTATAGCTTGTTTTGTAATCTATTTATCATGCTGAGGGTTTACTTGCTTCTAATATTTTATTTAAAAAAATTATGTCATTAAGTAAAGGTCATTAAGTATTCTATAAAAATTATTCTTCTGTAACTGCATTATTACCCTTCGTGATTTTTTTAAACCAGAATTTTTGCATATGTTCTCTTTACATATATATTAAAAAAATATATGTTTTGCCATATTTTATCAATTTCTTCTTAAAATGAAAATCATGTTTCAAAATTTTGCTTGCCTTTCCATGTAATTATTCTAAGTTAATAATCTATTCTTCGAAAAAAAGATGTATAAATTAGGTGTAATGTTGCTATTCGGAGTTGTTTTAAGAATCAAAAAATTTACTGTAAATTCCGGTGTATAACGAGCACTTTTAGCACAGAAATAAGATCAAAATTTAAGGGGGTGCGTTACACGTCGGGTATGAAAATGATAGCCTTAAAAATAAATAAAGAAATGAACATAAAAGGAATTAGGATTCTACATAGATCGTAATAAAGTTTATTTAAAAGAAATGGCATTCCTTACTAATTTAAAGGGTTGTATTTCTAGAAGTATACTATCCTTTCAAATGTCTGGGACATACCTCGAATAAATGACTTCCAAACATAAGAGGATTGCCCACTGACATTTCAGATTTCTTCGTCTAGGGGGCTGCTCGTTATACTTCGAATATTCCTAAAAATTGAAAATTACAGCTTGAAAGTCTAGGTGCGCGTTTTACGCCGGATTTGACGGTATTTTAAAAATGTTTATTAGTATTATTTTTAAATATTTAGAGGTGAAAATATTTGTTTTCATTTTTTCCCGAGACACAATTTTGAACTTTTCAAGTTATGTAACACTTTTGCACCAAAGACGTAGTAAAATTTTAATTTTGTAAAAAATCATTTTTAATGTTATGTATGGAAGAATTTTTCAATAAATTTCTAGTTTGTAAATTATCCTTTTTTCTAGATTAGGTACATTATTAGATATTATCATCACGGCTATAAAATGTGCACCTTTATGTAACCGTATTGCATTTTTTACATGATTTTTATGCGAAGTATTCCATTTTGAAATTAATCAGAATGAACTACTCAGAATATTCCACAGTTTATATTTTTATGGTCCTGAAACTTATGTGAACCATGTTTTTATCTCTCAGTTATGTCCCACTTCATCGAAGTCAAAATCTTCTCATAAAAAGTATCATACACTGTTTTTAAACACAAAAATGTTTTCACCTTTGAGAATAGAAACAAAGGGTTTTTTTTTCTTCTGAGTTAGAATCTACTTATAAAAAAATGTTTCTGCAAACTGGAAAATCGTAAAAGATATGCTGAGGAAGAATTTCCTTATAAGCAAAATACTGAGATTTTTATCAAAAAAACATCAAACTACTGGGAATAGAAAAATTCTGTACTAAGGTAAAATCTTTTCATAAAAGTGTGTATAATCTCAAGGTTTCTATCAAAAAAAAATTTAATATTAAGAAGAGAAAAAAGTTATGCTGAAGTAAAATCTACTCTTAAAAATAATCCTAAGGTGTTTAACACAACATTTTCGTACCACAACATTTCGTAAAATTTTTTATTAAAATAATCTGAAGCTTTTTATCAACAGTTTTTACCATTGAGAATAGAAACAAGTTAGATAAAAAAATAAGTAAATTCCTACTCATATCAACAAAAAAAAATTCTATTTTAGTTACTTTTTATTAAATAATTACAATTAATATAAATATGTACATATACATATATGACAAAATCACAATATTAATAACAAAATAGAAAGTGATTTTCCTTTCTATATATGGTGTTGGACTATGACTTTTGTTTGTTACTATTTATTAATTAATCCAATTTATTTATTGCAATAAAATAGTACGGTAACAAGAAATCCCATTGGCAGAAATTAAACCAATCCAGGGAGGGTTCAAACTTATGACCTTTGGATTAGAAGTCCAACGAACCATACCTGGACACAACGAGTGATTGCCCTTTTTACATACGTTCTTGTACCATTTTTATTATTGTTATTATTTATTCATTTTTTAATTTAATTAATTAGTTAAAATATTTGAAAAAACTGTATTAACATTAAGTATGATCCACTACAAGTTTTAAAAAATGTATTTGAACTTGAATGGATGAATAGAAAGTATATTTTATTAATAATTGAAAATTTGAACAATATATATATATATATAGAGAGAGAGAGAGAGAACAATATATATATATATATATATATACACACATAGGGGAGTGTGAGCTAATAAAAGAATCGAAAAAAATTACACTGAAGTAGAATCGACTCATTAATAATACAGCAATTTTTTTTTTAAATAGGGTCTTACCACAAAGAACAGAAAAAAACTGCCGTATATCGAGAATTAGTCCTACATCACTAAACCTGTAAAATATTCATTATTTAAAATGCAAATCTCATTTCCAATTGATGAATAAAAAATCAACAAAAAAATTGGCAGATTACTTAATCTTCTATCTGATAATTGCAAATTAGGAGTAACTTAATTAAAAATTTCGTGAATTTGAAAAATAAGCAACAGAGAGGTGCGTGTATTAATTAAAAATAAATAATAAATTTAATCAATACCTAATTAAAGAGTTATTTTAAAAGATAATTCTGCAGTAATTAAACGAAACAAACTTTCCAGCTGGTACTTGGCTCTAATATTTATATTTTCAAGTTTTGAAATTGGAAAGTTGCTTCGCGTGGATTATTATTGCTTAGTTTTATTTTTTAAACTACTGTATCATTTATTCCGACTTCATAAGTTCGAATGATTTCGATAAATTATTTCTCAGAGACTAATTCTAAACAAATTAGGAATCCTTAGAATTACTTATTGTCTTTTATCTCTAAAGTACTTAATTAAAAGATAATGCGCTATTTAAGTACTGTATTTTCTTTAATATAATTAGAATTATATTTATAATAGTTTTCTGTTGTTCATGTAATCGCAATAGAATGCAAAGGGCATGTCTTTGTATATTTATTTAAGGCACAGAAAGTTGCTAAATGTTTCACAGTTGAAACATTTCTTATTATGTATATTTAACCATATACTGACTTTAAAGAAAAATTAATTTGGTGAGTTGACATTTCAGCACTTTAATAAGTATTATGTTAGAGTTTTAGGAAAAATCTTAAAAATTTTATTTAATTTAATATATCTTGTTAAATTATAATTTAAGTTTCTGCGGTCGATTTTTAGTATTCTGAATATCATTTGAGCAAAATTTTTTAATCGCTTCACTTTAACTATTTTTTTAAATTTTACATTTATAAAAAGGACTAAGATTATATATATATATATATATATATATATATATATATATATATATATATATATATATATATATATATATATATATATATATATATATATATTAAAAATAGTTTTAAAAATTGACTAATAAATTTATCTATTTTCATGTATTCTGTATTCCTTTGTTGGACTGACGGTACCTCGCACCCTTCGTCCATTCTGTCGAATCTTGGGATCGATTTCTAGTACCACTAAAACTTTGATGTTAATATGGTTGATATGCGTTAAATCTATCAAATTTCAAAGTCCTCACGCGTTGGCTTGATATAGACTTTAAGAGGGTAGGGTGTAGTACCACTAAAACTTTGATGTTAATATGGTTGATATGCGTTAAATCTATCAAATTTCTAAGTCCTCACGCGTTGGCTTGATATAGACTTTTAGAGGGTAGGGTGCTAAGTCAGGCGTCATCCTCATCATTTGAAGACGCCTGAATTAGCATCCCCCCTCAAGTTATTTATAGTGCGATGCTAACCAATTGATAGTCTTCTCAATTCGTTAAAATAATTTTAAAAAGTAGTTTTATTAGCATTTATTCAGAACTCCAAGCAAATATAACATGTATCTCGATCTATTTTCAAAATAAACTATAATTCCAATTAATAAGCGTTAAATTTAAATAAATATTCTAGACAGGAACATTTTGCGGACATTTGTAGACAGGAACAAAAGCGTTCTAAATTTAGTTTTTAAGTAATTCCGATTAGTCAACACTTAAAGAATCGTATTCCAGAATTTAAAAGAAATAGCTTATTAGATATTAGTCACACTTTTAAGACGCCATCTTTAACGGTTCATAAATGAGAGGGGGTTGTTATGAAATAGTCAAGAAATATATGGAATACCGACTTTTTTTTGCAATGTTTGTAGCTGCTAGCTCGAGGGCAAACCACGATCTGCTCAAAAGAGACCCATGAGGCATCGAAATGAAAATTGACGACTTCTTACAGCCGTTTCGCTTGCTATAGAGCAAAGTGTGTTTTATGATTTTCAATAGCCAGGTAAGATTTTGAAACATTTTAACCTGCAAGTACACATGTGACTTAAACACTGATGTTAAACATAATGAATAAAAAAAGAAAATTGGTTAGTTATACTGTGGTCAATTTTTAGCTGAAATTATTTTGTCCTTCAGTTTAAAGGTTCATTTTCTAAAATAGCATTTCGGGTAATATAGAATACTAGGTATTTCATAACATAGAAAAACTGGATCTTCTTCTATAATAACGTGCTTTTCATATAAAAAAAGCATTTGAGGATAAACTGAAAGAAAAGAAGGATTCTTAAAATGGAAAAAGGCTTCAAACAACGAAGACCTTTTGTTAAGAAATTAGACCCATCTCTTCTAGAACTAAATCTACTAGAGATCACTCCAATGTTAACAGCGAGGAATCATCCTATTCTATTCTATATATCGTCTGTAATGGACTTCATGTCTGCAACTAAAAAAACAGAAAACAAAGACACTGAATTTATTTTCTATAATGGAAAATTCTTTGATCAACGAGAAGAAGCTTTAGCTGCTTTCTGTGGTCTCACCTTGACTGTACCGAAGTAGAAAATATTATATTTGTAAATAAACTCGAAACAAAAATGACTTTCATATAATCTTGAAAATATGGTTTTTATAGTTAAAAACATCTACCATTTATATAGTAGATTTTTTAATGAATTAGATTTCCAATGGCTTAATCACTTATTCTACATTACCCGACTATTCCATTTGTAACCTCCATTTGTAACTTTACTTGAATAAATTTTTTACAACAACAAAATAAATAGCTTTCTTTTTTTGACAGGTGACAATTTATTATAAATAGTTATTGTATACAATAATGATTTAATCGATTTTTATCTAAAACTAGTAAGATTATTATAAGAAATGTAAATGATGCGTATTCCATAATACCTGACTCTCATCTATCTTTTTTTACGAACAGATAATAATCAAACGGAAAAAAAAACAACATGCCTTTGCATGGATGGGATATTTGATAACATGGGATATTTGACAAAGTCCAATATTCTCGGTCGGAATCATTTTGCAAATGACTTAGACTTCTAACACCGAAAAAAGCGATTTATAAAAAAATTTCTTACATTTCTCTAGATCACTTTCAGTATAGAAAACCATCTTCATTTCGTGAAAAATTTATCTTCATTACCCGTGAAAGCTCTTAACCCAATTCTCTCGATTCGTGCCACAAAAATGTCCCACCATTCCTTAACCATGCTGAGGAATGTCCTCTCTACCCCTCACCTTTGGGGTCAGGGTGTGAATTGATCAACCGGCGGACTTTTGGTTTTGGGCAGCAAGCCAATGGCGTTCTACTCCATGTGGGAGCTTTTCTGCGATTGTTATTAATGTTCTATCCCGGAACAGGCAACCCCTGGCTTATTTACTGGGAAACAAAATCAACCGTGATAAATTGTTTCTCCCTTGCAAGAAGATGTTTCCCCTCAGGCCTTTTGTAGAAAAATAGGGATGCATTACTCCACGGGCAATACTTAACTTGGACTCGAAACACGCATTATTCGACGAAGTATTACTGCGAAACTCTTTTAAACCTTCATATTATGAAATTGTCGTTATTTTTTAAGAGAGCAGAAAAAACAAGTCAAAAGAGAAATACTTTTAGAATGAAACTAATGATGTATGGCTAAACAGAGAAGAGAGTCTGTTTCGTTACCCAGAGGGTAAAGGAATATAAACTTGCAATTTGTTAGTTAAGATCTGCTGATAATTAATTATTAAGAGATTTTTATTAAAGTATCATCTAAAGACGCTCTCATCCCTGAAGCCTAGAGTGGGTAGGAAGAGAGAACGGGAGATGGTCTGAAAACTTCGTCGAGTAAGGACACCAAAATCTCCTCCCTCACAAACCACATCATTTGAACTCTAATAATCTCTTTAATAAGTTTAATAACTTCAATGTATAATCTGTAAATAATATCTGTGACGTAAATAATCTAAATATTTAAATTAATCAATATCACGCTACCTTTATTTATCTCAAACGTTACAATACTAAAAAGTTGAATTAAAAGTTAAATTATAATCGTACAATTATTGTCCCTGAAACGATAAATTGCGTCAGTGTCAGGCTTATGTATAGTATTTTTACATATACAGTATTCTTTTTCAACACTGTCTAAACAGGCTCATAAACTATACGGTATCGTTTCAAATAACCATCCTATCACTAAAGAGTATAATGCGCATTCGGAAGCGCACACCCCCGAATGGTGTTATGATCCACTGCCCTTTGCCTGCCAAATGTCAGAATTTATCGCTACCGGCCGTGAGAGTGCTAAATGACGCGTTAAAACCCCATATTTCTGACGGGAGGGAGAAGAGAGAGCACCCCTATTTGAGAAACGACTTTGGAGTTTAATCTCAGCCGGAAAGTGCAAATCCGCACCTGTTTGAATTATGCATCTCGCTCTCCAGTACTGGAACGAGATGCATGAAGCTGTTATCGCGTTGGATTTTACCCCTTCGACCCCATGTGTCAAGTCGAATGGAAAGCGTTCATTTTTGCCTTGTCAGCCCCTTTCTAATGTGATGTATTTCGAAAATTTTTCATTTTACCAGTGTTTTGTGGGTCGGAAGGTGGGTAAGCTAAATGGAAGTCTGAATAGAGAGAAATTTATAATAATAACAGGTAATATATAGTTCTAATCTCTCTTTCTGATTCCAGTTAAAATTGCGCTTACTGTTTAAGTGAAAAGAGATTTTTTGTTGGTTTTTAAGGTATCCGACTACGTTCGGAACCGTGATTTTGCAAAAGCGTGTAAATGGATAATATTTATGATATTTAGTGTCACTTAGATTAGAAAATGTACATAAAATTGTTTTAAGAATAGTATTACAATAAAAAATTATTTAAGTACAATATTTAAAAAAAAATAACATAGAATGACCCATTTTCAAAATATTCTCCTTTTGTGAAAAACGCTTCTATTATAATAATATTTTCCCTGTATATAGCTCAGACCTCTGTACAGAGGCTCAACTAGAATTTTTGAAATATATAACTTAGAAGTGGGTTTATCCATGTTTTACGACAACAGAGGGGAGAAAGTTTAAGAAAAAAGCGCCGATAATTATTTCAATGGGTTGTTACTCTGAAAATAATTTGAATTTTTCAAAACTCATAGTTGAGCCTCTGTACAGAGGTCTGAGCTATATACAAGCAAAATATTACAATAGAAGCATTTTTCACAAAAGGAGAACATTGTGAAAAAAGGTTATTCTAAGTTAATTTTTGCCGAAATATTGTTTTTAACTAAATTTTATTTTGTCAAAATGTCCTTAAAACAACTTTATACATGTATTCTAATCTAAGTGACACTAAATATCACGAACATTTTTAAAATCACGGTTCCGAACGTAGTCGGTTACGTTAATAATGTAATTTAAACTGAATCTTTTTACTTTCGAAATAGAAAGTGTGACCAATTAAAACTGCTTTAACTTACCCTACAAAAAAAGCTTAAAATTTGAACTTATTTGTTCAGATATATTAAATTCTTGAAAACTCCATATGAAATTTCAAATGTTAAATAAATAAATGAATTTTAGTCCATACGTGATCCTTCTTCGAGAATACATATTAGAGTTATTGTTTCTATGGAATACTAGTCGTTGACCATCCGCTTCATTATGTTCTGTAACTCAGCGTTTCTCAAACTGTGGGGCGCGCCCCACTTGGGGGCGTGATAACCCTACAAGGGGGGCGCGAGCCTATTGAAAAGTCGAAAACAAAAGATTATTAAAAAAATTATTAACTTACTGAAAGGAAACAAATCCATTCTGGCATAATGAAATATAAAATATATTCATTTACACTATAATACAGTTAGAAATAAATCAAGTACTGCACAATCTATTTTATTATTAACTTAACAATACTAATCAAGGACAAGTTTAATAATTACCAGTGACCCCATGGATTTGTCATGTATAAAATTATATGCCAACATTAATACTTATCTTGATAATGTGTGCGGTTTATAATTAGAATCCCCTAAATACCTATTAAAAATGACGCTCCCCACCATTTAGCACGTAGATAAATGGGGTGTATTGAGGGGGAAGGAGTGGTAGAAAAGGGATAAATAATCAAATCCTCTGAAATAAGTGAATCCTTTGCAAACACTGTCAATGTCATTTTCCAAAGTCTTCTGAATAATTTTATTGATAGCAGTTCACAGAAAAGATGTAACTTCATAAAGACGTATATATACGTCTGGGCAATTAACACTCTGGCTGAGTGAGACGTTTATATACGCTTAAGAGGTTAAAGTCGTACGGCAGGTTTAGCTTCAAATTATAGTATTATTGAATTTAATACATCTTTATTGTATGAAGGGGGCGCGATGCACATTATGATGGAATATTGGGTCGCGAACATTGAAAGTTTGAGAAGCACTGCTGTAACTATATATATATATTGTTCTTAAGTTATTGATATGCAAGTTTTACCATTAAGCTTTCGTATGTGTTGAAAAACACTCTTATAGCCCTCGCATCCTGAATTAAAAAGGACTTGAATTCCTAAAAATAAAATCTATTTATTTTTTACGCCACTGCGACCTCTTTTAGAGTCTATTTTCGAAGGAACCCATTCTTAGTGCTTTCTAAATCTCATGTTTGTAGGTTCAATAGTTCAAAAACGGAATTTTTTTTCTGCGTGCCCCTTAGGCCCCTCGGCCTCTTTATGGATCGCTTCTCAACAAAGGAAAATAGTCAAATTCCAATTATGTAGGTCTAATAATTTAAAAACTGTAATTTTTATCTATAACGCCTCCTAACCCTTCGCACCCCCTTTGGAACTCGATTCCCGCAAAGCCTGTTCTTAGCTGATCTCTATTCAACAAAACAAAACAAAAAAACATTCAGCTATGAGACTTTGTGATGAGTGAGAGTGTGAGTTGTTTTTCTTCTTTTATATCCGAGTATATAGATTTTGTATGTAAAAATTCAAAAATTGTATACTCCCAAAATTTAAAAAGGTTTTACTTTTATTGATTTTTTTTCCAACCAAAGATCTTCCCAACAAAATTCCTCGTGTATTAAGTGAATCCAAGCATTTACGTGTAACTTCTATAAACTTATAATTCTATAAACTCTATTCTATAATTCTATAAACAGATACACAAGGATGCATAAAAACACACACAGAACTAATTTTGAATATATTTTTTGCGATTCTCTTTGTTTGCTTACATTGAACAAAAACAGTCTCTCATTGTCTCTTTCTTAAAAACAAAAACAAAATCTTTTTAGAAAAAAAAACAGAAGAAAAAGCTATTATTCATAATAAAGCTCATACTAACAGTCAAATTAAGGAAAATCATCAAGTATTTGAGACTTAATCGTATTACAGCTGTAAGCTTCTTAGAACTCTAACTTTAACCATAATATTCGTTTTTTACTAGTTTTATATACCCTATAATAGTAGAATATTGCTATAGAGCATAAGAGTATCGTATTAAGTGTCTTTTATAATCATAATATTCAGAATAATATAGTCAACCTTACCAAAATCATCCTTCCCTAAGTTGAAAATACATCATAAAATTTTGTGACAAAAAACAGCCATTCAAAACTTTTTGAAGCTTATGATACCTCGTCAATATGGCAAGTTTTCCAAAGAAATCCGTATTAAAAAATACATTTAATCTTCATTATAGGTTTACCCTTATATATACTTAAAACTTTCTATTGTTAAGCATGTTTGGACATATTTGGAGAAATGTATTCCAACATACAGGCCTTATGTATTATACTGTCGACCAATTCCTTAAATAAAAAGACCTCGCTATATTGCACGATATGCAGCCAGTAGCGGAAAACTATTTCAAAACATTTACAAACACAATAATCTTATTCGCGCGTTCGATGGCAGCATTTGGTGAAATTTTTCCATTTAGTTTTTTCAATGATCGACGGTAAAACCCGAGTACTCAAACTAGTTACAAAAAATTTGTAAAAATACTTCATGTAATCAAAAATATTCAGAAACTGCAACTGAGTTTAAATAATAGCCTTACTATATAAATTATTATTTCGACGTTTCGACTTTTGCTTCTGTAATCTATAATAAAAGCAAAAAAACAAGACATTTTTTATACAAATCTATAAGGAGAAAAGAGAGAAGATACAATCAATATATCTTTCAAAGATAAACTTTTTTCATAAGTATTAGACTTAATTTAGATCAGGTCCAGATCTCTGGAAGTTGAACATTCCAACTGTTTTTATATTTCTTTCACGAAACTAGTTTCTCTCATTCTTGTAGAGTGAGAGCCTGATCATATCGGAGGAGACAATGGTCGATTTCGTAAAATTTCCTCGACATTGGAACCGAATTGCTCAGAGAATTCCACTATATTGTAGTTTTGTGTAAGATGACCAATGCCCCAAAGCTCCATACTTTTAGAAATGCCAGTCCAATACTGAATCTCCATCGAATCTCAACGATGCATAGTGAAAATGGAAAAGTTGAATGAAAGCCAACAAGAAAAAACATTTATCAGATTGCGTACAACCTTATCTTGAGGCGCAATTCACAGAGTGAGAAACGTAATTCTTTACTCCAAATAATCGTTCACCGGTTCTTCATGGGCACAAGAAACGCACAATTCCAAAGAGAACTGTTCATTCAAAAAACTTAAAGGAAATTTTTCTTTTATAATCAACAAAGTGTGACTTTTTGAAAATGATAGTGCTTTTGACTGAGTTCACATAGACAAAAGAAAAACGATTTTTCTTATCAGTTGTTATCATATATTCTTTGCTACGATTTGACATTTTATGCAGCAAACGGTTGGGTTTTTTTCGCTTCTGCTGAATAATTTTTCTTTCATCTGTCTCTTAAAAAGAAAATTTCTGCCGTCTCTTAACAAAGAGTTGTTGATTAAAAATAGCACAAAATCCGGGCTTTAAATTCAATAAGAGTTTGCATTTATTATAAATAAATTAAATTTTAACTAAATTGAAACAGCATCCTTTCAATACATTTAGTCTCATTTGGTGCAATTTAACCTCAATACAATTTGTCGAATTTACATACACTGGTGTGAAAAAATTAAGAACGAAGTCGAAAAATTAGCATATGAGCTGAACGAAGAGGCAGAGCGGACAGAAAGACCAATCAGGAGATTAAGTAAGGTGATGTACGGTAGCACATGCGCAGATATGCAGGTAGACGTAATGGGGGAGTGTCTGAGTAGTATAAAGCATGTTGTCGGTGTAAGATCAGTATTTCTGGCAAAGAGATTGCACGCCGTACAGCAGTTAAAACCACACCGAGTTGCTGCCTCAGCGAGAAATGGCGAATAATCAATCTGTTAGACGACATCTGGATGCTTTTACCCGAGGTCGAATCATTGGGAAGTTGGAGGAAGGCCGCAGTGTGCCAAGTGTGGCTGCAGAGTTCGGAATTGCTCACGGCATCGTTTCACGACTTTGGAGACAATTTGAAACTACAGGAACAGCTATCCGGGGGTTCAGTAGTGGTCGTCCACGAGGAACCACACCCTCAGATGACCGTACATTGTCTTACAGTCCAGAAGAAACAGGCGGCAGACAGCGGGAGAAATCGCTAGACACACGACACAGGCGACTGGACGACCGATATTGCGTTTTACCGTGGCCAGAAGACTGCACGGCGGTGGTCTGTTTGCACGATGCCCTGTACGGTGTGTACCTTTAACGCCTGCCCATCAGAGAAGGCGGCGTTCTCTGTGGTGCCGGGAACACCGGAATTGGAGAGACAATGAATGGGGGCAAGTACTCTTTACAGATGAGAGCAGATTCAGTTTGAGTAGCGATTCTCATCGCATACTCATCTGGAGAGAGCGGGGAAGCCACAATCATCCCTCGAACATCATTGAAAGGGACAGGTATGGAGGTCGCGGTGTTCTCGTTTGGGGAGGCATCATGCTTGGTAGTCGTACAGACCTTCACATCTTCGACGCAGGTTCAGTCAACGGGACCCGTTATTGTAACGAGATTCTTCTTCCATATGTGCGTCTTTTTAGAGGCGCTATGGGTCTGCAGTTCCTTTTCATGGACGACAATGCACCATGTCATCGCACAGTAGCTGCCAAACAGCTCTTAGAGAGTGAATATATTGAACGTATGGATTGTCCGGCACGATCTCCGGATATCAATCCCATCGAGCATGTATGGGATTTTCTAGGCAGACGCTTGGCAGCTCGTACCTTACCACCAGTAACGATTCGGGAGCTTCGATTGGCGCTGCAAGACGAAGGGGCAGCAATGCCTCAACAACTCATTGACATCCTCATTCTCAGCATGGGCAGACGCTGTGAAACCTGCCTAGCAGTCAGGGGAGATCATATCCCCTACTAAAGACCGGATGTTTCTTGCTGGACACCCATCACAGGGATGTTTCGGCCTTCCGTCGCATTGCGCTCCATGCTACTTTTTCAATCAAGCTTCTTTTTATCCCTCTGATTTCTCTTTTAGTAAGTGTTGCTTATATTACACATGTCCTTACGTATTGGGGATCTTACGGTATTAAATGTGTTGATTTGGAAAGCTTTTGTACAAAGTTATATAGAACAAACTGTCTCGTCCTTAATTTTTGCACACCAGTGTATACCAATATTGCGTTCAATAAAATCAGAGATCACTGAGTTTTATATACGCTTGCATATATGTATAGAGTGATAGAGAATCGATTGTTTCATCAAGAAGTACTGTGTATGAATGTGTCCCATGGCATAGGAAGCAAATATGTTCCCAAAATACGATTTCCCAATACTTCGGCTTATACATTGACAAATCTATGTCCCTGATGTTTCTGAGAATGGAATTCATAAGGACTGGCCTCTTAGGTGGTTTGAACATGAGGCAACTTTGGACCAGTCAACTCAATTTCTCTCCCCATTCCCTTAGTATGAAGAGGGGAGAGAATTCCTTCCACACACGGACACAAAGCTGACTGAAAGCGGAGTGTCGAACTCATCGGTACAATGAATTAGCAATAAAAAAGCCTTCTCTGTTTTTAATACACAACTAGCCACGTATGAAGAGCGCATCTCCAACAATATCCTCTAAGTTGAGTCAATTAGTGGTACGAAGAACGTGGGACGTGGTTTTCGAGATCCTGAGTAGTGCTGTAGAGAGTGTCAGCTAACCACATGTGTAAATACTCAGGGGATTTCTATTTAAAACTAGCTTCTGACTGCCTGTGCTGCTACGGTACAAGTTGCGAATAAGTCCGGCGCTCTATTTTACCTCTACGGCAGTTGATTTTTAGTCAGCTGTTTGTAGGCGTATGAAAGAAATTCTCTCCACTCTACACACTAGAGGAAACAAGTTGAGTGGCACAGAATTGCCTCGCGTGAAGCTGACCTTATCACAACACATGGCTCTTACAACTGCTAAAGATGTCATCAAGTATGAAGCACTTTTCTTTTGACCATTCTTTTGAGATATGTTCAATGAAAGACATGTTGGTTTTAAGCTGTTGGAGAAGTTGCTGACAAAAGTCAATGTATCTTTGAAAGTCATTTGAATAAAGACCTTGAACAGTGCTGTATAATCAGAAGTACAGCTTTGTCCGTAATAACATGTGCGTAGCACTAAGACACATTTAAATACTAATTAATCTCTTAAGCCAGTGCTTCTCAAAGTTTCCATAGTCGCGACCCAATATTCAATCATAATTTTCATCGCGCCCCCCTTATACAATAACAATGTACTGAATTCAATAATACAAAGCTGAAACAACAATAAGACTACAATCTCTTAAGTTCCATCGGCGTATATAGAAGTCTCTCTCAGTCAAAGCGTTAATTTCCCTGGACGTATATATACGTCTTTCCGAAGTGCGATCTTTTCTCTACACTGCTATCCATATAACTATTCCGAAGGCTTTGTAATGCAATAAAAGGACCTTGATAATGTTTGTCAACGGTTTACTATTTCCGATTATTTGCTCTTTTTTCTTCAACCCCCAAAAAAAAACACCCCATACACATTCCTACGTGGAAAACAAATCTCGTAAATTTTAATCAGCAGTTGAGGGATTAATTATAAGCCGTACAAATTATCAAGATAAGTGTTAATTTTTGTACATAATTTTATATATGACAATACCATGGGGTCACTGTTAATTATTAAACTTAAACTTGTTCTTAACTTAGGATTGTTAAATTAATTATAAAATACATTGTGTAGCTCTGATACATTTATAAGTGTAATATATCACTGTAAATGTGTATTTTATTTTTTATTATGTCAGAATATATTTTGTTGTTTACTTTCAGTAAATTAATAATTTTTTAAATAATCTTTTGTTTTTGACTTTTCAATATGCTCGCGCCCCCTCGTAGAGTCGTCACGCCTCCCCCAAGGGGGCGCGCCCCACAGTTTGAGAAGCACTGCCTTAAGCGGTTTGCCCGTACGGCCTACTGAAAGTTGGTCGCAACTGGTTTGCCCGTACATTGTATGGACACTGACATTTTCTTCCTTTCTTTGATTTGAGCTTATTTTTAATTCTTATAATGTATTGTTTAGTGCTAGTATTTTGAAAAGGTGATGCAGTCAGTCTATTGTACTGAAATGCTTTATTTCCAGCAATTTGGGGGGTTGTAGTGAAGGCGGATATTGGTATGGTGTTTAGTTATAAACATTAAAAAATGTGCCTTTTTTAAGCAATTTGAGTAAAAAAAATGACCACTTAAGGAATTAAGGATCAATTGGGGATTTTTTTCTGTTACGCTAAGGCGTCGTATTCTTCGTTGCTGTTGCTGGCGTTAGACTGTCGATAGTTCTTCATTCTCCATAATAGGGATTGTTTGCCAAGTTCATGCTTCCAGTATTTCTCAGTCTATTGGTCAAATTAGAGTGGGATATTATTAACATCGGAAAGACGAAGGGAATACTCCTTATAAATTCGTAAGGCATTATTATTATAGCTACAGAAAAGGAAATATGTATACAGATTGATCCAAAAATCAAGGGACCAATTTCAGTGAATCATAATTTTTTTTTGAATTATGTTATTTACATGAAATTTTCAATGGGGTTTTCTTTAGCATTGTACATTTTACGTAAAATTTTAGGTTAAGGTATCCGACTACGTTGAAAACGTCATTTTCGGTCAAAAATCACATTTTCTTTTTATTTGATATTTTTAAAACTCAAACAATTATCTTTCTAAATCTGTCTTTGTTTTGTCTGTGCGATAATTAGAAAAAAAGTTACAGGTGTTTAAAATATTATTACAGCGGTGAAATCGAAACCGGAAGTTGACTGCTTAACATGCTTCTTACCCATAATTTTTGCAATTTCAACCCAATATAATTTTAAAAACAATTTCTGATATTTTTTTTAACTATTTTATTGATAGGCAGCAATTTCAATCTTTTAATTGGACTTTTGCGATTGGCAACATCTGTTTCTTCTGACCTCATATGTTTTTGTTTTGATTTGAATCTTACGAATGTTGCTCGCAAATTTCTTCAAAAACCTGAATTTTTTTGCTGTAATTATACAATTTTTAATCGTTAATTGTTTCTGAACATTCTGCTTTTGATATTATCTGCTTATAAGGGTTAAAAAATGAATTAAATTATCCATTTGAAAACGCAACTATGCTGGTGACATTCACAAAAACTGTGGAAGTGTTGACTTGTAGTGTTCTTGACTTGGAGTGCTCAAACTTGTAATGAACAAAAACTGGAATAAGTAAAGGTATTTTCACCGAACACAAAGAATGTTTTAGTGGAACATTAAGATGTAATAGAATATTTTATTTAAATTGGGAAGTGTGTTTTCAAGTTTGTGTTTCTCCAATTGTTTTGAGAACAATCTGTACCTGCATGAAGATTACATGTTTGGACTGACTTCTAATGTGACTTTAAAAATGCTCCGAGTAAACTTCTATCGTCCTTTTTTCAGCTACTGAAAAGCTAAAAAAGCGAAGTGTTATTAATTTGCTACTTATTTGTGGAAGGGGAGTGATTGAAAGATGACATTTGTCTGTGAATAATCTATGTGCTAAGCTGAACTGGCCTTGTATGATAAAAGGAGCTTTTAAACAATGTGAAAGAAAGTCTTGGCTGTGCTGCTACACCAACGGCTAAAGATGCCATGAACGACACTGCTTTGGAAGCGCAAAGCATTACAAAATGTTTCAAAATGTCAGTTGAAGAATGTGGAATATCCGTTGACGGCAGAGACACATGGACATTCATCGCTAAATAAGGTTTCCATAGAAACTCTATACATTGTGTCCCTGGGAAATTCTAGATTTGGAAATGTTATCAAAGTTTCTTAGAATTCTTTAAGTCCAGTCATACATGCGTGTTCCTGCAATCATCTGGGATTTACTTCAAACATGGTGCGTACAAAATCTTCGTATGTTTTTGCACTACGAAATCTTAAAAATATGTATTTCTTTTGTGATGGTGATTCCAAGGATACCTTTCTGTTAAAGATTTGTATGGTGTCAACAATGTCATCAAATATGACTGCATAAGATACTTCTAAGAAGGATTGAATTGTCGGAAAAGAAAATTTTTAAAAAAGGCCAGAAAACCTCGGTGAGAAGGAAAAACTTATTAATGTTATGTTTAATAAAATTCTACACAGTTATAAAAGTAAGACCAATCGCGTCAAAGCTATGCTAAGTGCTACAATAGCGGCATTTTTTCACTGTTGCTCCAGCAGGGAGAAACCCATATATGGGCCGTGCCCGATTTGAGCTGAGAACTGGTGTGACTATCAACGAGGAAACGACACCGGAAAACAATAAACAGAAAAACGTGTAGGTCTTTCTGTGAAACTTTCAAATATTGTTAAACCTGTGTACACACAAAGCAGTATGATAAGCAGTTTTTATAAAATTGCCTCCATGGTAAGACACAACTACAAATGTATCATTTAACGCCTGTTTGTGGCAAATCATTTTGAAAGAAACTTCTATCGAGCTAAAAACATTTTCTTTGGGTACCCATATATTGCCGTCATTGCTTTTAAAAAAAGCTTTCATTGATTTGTTAGGTATTTTGAAAGCATTTGCCATAAATGCAGGGAATTATAGACTGCGGGATTAGAGATTTGTCGACATCTTCCGAGTCGGTGACTCGAAACAGCATTCTTTGCCTTTTTTAAAATCAACCAGGAAAAAAAGGGAGTCCAAAGAAAGAAAAAATTTAACAAACTACCAAAGAGTGGAAGTGTTAATTATAAATCCGGAGAGTTTTAGTAATATACTTGTCATATTTTGTTTTGAAATTGCTTTTATAATGTTTAAATGCATTTTTCTCAAAACTATTTTTTTGTAAATTTCATGATATTTCAAACATGATATCTAAAAAAACTATTAAAGATACTTGTATGAAATTTTACACAAATGTTATTAATGGTATTATCTAGAGAATGACTTACAAGCTAAGAGATTGAACAATTTTTAGTTATTTTATAGTTGTATTTCTTTCTGAAAGTTACGATAATTTGATTGAATTTCCTAGTTCGCAAGCTCGACTGGCTATAACTTTTGATTCAAAAGAAGTAATTTAACACTTGTAGATCATTCTCTAGAAATGTGTTTCAAAAATGTATTGCAGCAATATTTTATGGAAAATATAAATATTTTAAAAAATAGAGTGTTTGAAAAATTCCAAAAATAGATTAAAATTTCTTTAAAAATTTAAATTTTTGCAAATTTTTATGTACATATATTATTTCTAACTGTATTTTTTTTATTATTGTGTATAAAAGTGAAATTAAAAATGTAAAAATATTAGGGATTTTTTGAAAACTTGCCTCCGAACGTAGTCGGATACCTTAAGCCAAAAGAGCTTTTCCACCATTTTTGGAGGAATTTTTCCAATTTTCTCTTTAATTGCTTTTTGAAGCCCTTTCAGTATTCTTACTTTGTGTCAGTTTAATTTTTTTGGTAAATATTCCCAAAGTGAGTGAGTGAGTGAATAAGAACGTCGCACTGTTCAGCTACATGAGGGCTTTTGGCGACGGACTTCGTAATTTTGAACCATGGTCAAGTGGTGAGGATGACACCTAAGCTTTATTGAAAGCTACGGCACTTTAAATATAGTTCTTTAGTAATTATTATGTAGTTATGGATGTTTTCTTGTATATTCTTGGTAACATCTGAATACTTTTGACAATGATAATGTTGATAAAAATAATATAAAATGAAAATTTAATCTAAGACAGATCAACAGCAAACTTCAATTTTTTATACTATAAAATTAGAAGTGATTCAAATCGTTTGGTTATAAAGATCGAAATAATTGTAAAACATAAAGCACAGGATAGGTTTTAAAGTTAGTGAAGGAACGCATTCAGCAAAGTAAGCTAATTATAACGAAATCTATAATTGCGCTCACTGCAAACCGCAGTGAGAAAAGGCATTTCATGCAATACATAATTATCTAATTGAGTAATGAGAGTATGATTGCAATTTCATGTTTTTACATTATGCAGAATATTTTACTTATAAAATTTAAGTTTGGCATAATTCTAGAAGTCCTCTTTCGCTTTTAAATAAAAATTATTATTTGAAACAATTGCTAGACATTGGCAATGGTAGAATTCCATTGTATGAAGATACACAATATATTCAACTCCCAGAAAATTTTCAACATTGTGGTTACCAAAGATGAATTAATAAAAAGTATCTTTTTCCAGATTTATGACATAATTATGCTGATCATGCATGGCTATGTAAACGAGCTATTTTAGCGGCAAAAAATTTAGTTGTTGACGCCATCAATTTCAAAATACAACAGTCATTGCCTGGTAATGAAATTACATTCAAATCGATTGACAATGTTTTTGATCCTGATGAAGTAGTCAATTATCCTGTAGTTTTTAAATTCACTGGATTTACCGGGAATGCCACCACATAATTTGAGATTGAAGATTGGCTCTCCTATAATTTTGCTTCAAAATTTAAACGCATCGAAATTGTGTAATGGCACGCGATTAGTCATAAAAAAATCATGGGCAACATTCTTGAAGCCACTATTTTAATTGGAAAATTTCAAGGTGAATTTGTACTTCTACCACGGATCCCAATGATTCCTTCAGATTCGCCTATACCATTCAAACTTTTACAATTTCCAATTCGCTTGTCATTTGCTATGACTATTAATGTCACAAAGTCAAACAATGAAGATTTATGGCTTTAGAAACTTTGTGGTTTGCTCACGGCCAATCATATGTTGTATGTTCCAAAGTTGGTAAACCATCGAATTTATTTGCTTATACCCCTCAAGGATTAACCAAAAATATCGTACATCCAATGGCATTAAGATAAATTAAGTTTATGTATAATTTAATAAATATACCTGTTATAAAATAGTTTGAGTCTCTCAACCTTTTCACCTTTAATTAAAACAAGTTTAAGTTTTTATTCACACAGCCTCTACATTTAACTTCGCTCATAGTGTACACATACTACGCTATGATACGCTATCGATTGATCGAATTGTGATAACCGTATATGTTATGACGTTAGATATTGTAATAACTTTTTAATACAAATTTTCATCAAAACGGTCCAGATTGTTAAAGCTTATTCATAAAAATTTGGAATTTTTGAATTTAAGATGTGTGTACAGGACAACGTCTGTCGGGTTCACTAGTTTTACTTATAAAATTTAAGTTTGGCATAATTCTAAAAGTCCTTTTCCGCTTCTAAATAAAAATTATTATTTGAAACAATAATTCCTAAGAGAATAAGATCCAATATTTTTTCAAACCATGGTAAATAAAATTGATTATGAACGTCCCACGTAGAAGCTACACATGAGCAATTGACATTGGACCTCGTAAAGTTGCTCAGACCTTAGTCAAGTAAAGAGAATGGCTCTCCAAACTTTCACATCATGCCAGTACCAGGACTTTGAACCTCGCCATATTTAACGACCATCAGTCCCTTTATACTGCTGAGTTTCAGTAGCAGTAAGACTTGAACCAATGACTCAACAATAAAAGGTGCGAGTTTGATATCCGGAGTAATATCGCCAAGTTGTTGTTCATGTTCGCCATGATGAGCGATAACATTACAATATGGTTACCTTGATAATTTTATCGTCTGTCTATGTGGTTGCCATGAAGATAACGTATATCAGAAATAACTTTTATTGGTTTTTTCCCGCGTTAACCCTATTAATTTCAGACGATTTCTTTAAAAATCTAACCATGTTCAGTCTAATTCTGTAATTGTTACCATCTTCTGTTCTATTTTGTGCTATTTTCAAATATGGATATTTCTAATATAAGTGAGTTCTAGAATATTTTTTCTTAAAATAATAAGTGTTGTGTTTTTGATTATCGCTGTAAATCGTTTATTTTCGTTTTATTTTACGTTTTAAAAATGTTTCATTTTTTTACTTTCTTTTTTCGATCAAATTCCTTGAAGGAACTTGTAGTGCAAGTTTCATATTGCAAGCCTTCATTACTTTTTGATTGATATTCGTTATTAATTTTAACATATATTATGCAATTATTTTATTAATAATTAATATAAAAATGCAATTATTACTATGTGTAATAATCATATAATATTCGTTATTTATAATTGTTTCTTAAATATTTATTTATTAATATTGCATATTTTGTTATTTATTTACAATTAATATTATTATTTATTTATAATTAATATTGTTATTTACTTATAACTATTTTGTTGTTTATTTATAGCTATTCTTATGTTATTTATTTATAATTATGCTGTTATTTATAATTATGTTATACGAGTATTCATGTACATTATTTTTATTTTTTTACAATACGATGGTTATTCTTTTTTATAATTACTATAAAATTATATTACATGATTATTATTTCTAATAATTGTTATTAAATCGTACTATATGAATATTACATATAATTACAATAAAATTATATTATAAGATTATTAAACACTGCTTATAATACTATTATTAGTACAAGTTACTTCTTATTATATTAGATTGATGCTCAATATTTATTGATTGATCTAGGTTATTCTCAATCTCTTCCAATATTCTTCATTTGAAATACATTTCAAAGCAATTCTTTAAAATTATTGGGTATCATAAAATTACCGCTAGGCCGCCACATTGGATTTCATTCCAGCAACAACTTGGCGTGATCTATACCCATTACCCCGGATAACAAACTAGTTCCCAATAAAAATACCGGCCACGAGTTTACGACCATGACCATTCGGCTACCACTGACACGCACGGTAAATAAAAGCAAAGTAATTAATTTTTCCAAATCCGTACCAAATGCAAAAAAGACTTTCCTGGAAAATAATACGCCCATAGGTAAAAAAATCCTTTGCAAGAGAATTACTCTTTACGTTCCTCGCACAATTGTATAAGAGGGAGGTTTTATGAAAATATCAGAAGTTTGAATAAATTATTGTATACGAATACTACAATACAAGAAAACATTTGGTTTCAAAATATTTTACAAATCGTAATTCCAAATAGAATATAAAAATAAATAACTAAATAAAGCAAAGCTGAATATCTCTTAGTATTCGAATTTATAACATCGATAAAAATACCATAAATGAAATTTATATGTAAATTCCACGAAACTCAAAAAATAACTCTTATTTAATGAATTCAAGATTAGTATTTTCGAAAAAGAAAATGCATTAAATAAAATTGAATGATTATTTTCATCGAAAATACTATTCCGATGTACATACACTGCAAGATTTTATATTTGAAATAAATATATTATTTCTTCAATTTTTTTTAAACAATTCGTACCCAATTGCAAACGTTTATTGAAAAAAGAAACAAAAATAACCCCAAAACCGAATTTGCTTCACTTTAATGTCATTCCCCGTCAAATTCAACGCTGATCCAACTAAAAAATACATTTACGTAGGGTATTAAAATTCACAGGATTCGCCCAACCGTATTTGGAACAACGCTTTCTCTGATACGAGATTCGATGTCATCCCAGATATACGTTGGAGAATCTTCGCCGGCGTTCGACATAGCCTTTCATCTCCAATGTTGCCGATCGAAATGAAATTCCGATGTTCGTGACGTTGCATATCTCGCGACATTCCGAATTCCAGTGAATATTTCAGTTGCTCGACGGGATGCCAGGAGAAATGCAATTTTAAGACTTTTCCGGGGCACTGTCGAGAAGAAAAATTCCCGGATCAAAAATTTCGAAGATAATATTTGACGATAATTATGCTATTGTGACTTTTGTTTGCTGTTTCTCTGTTAAGGTGTTTTTGTTCGATATTAATTGTCTGAATTATTGTAATTAAAAAAAAAACTTTCTTTTCTTTTCTTTTTTTCACTGCCCAAGTTTTTCTTCAGTTCTTAAATGCTTAAAAAATTCCATTTGCTGATTTTTATTATTTTTTAATCTTTAAGTTAAATTATTTGTTTGCTATTAATATATGTCAGTGAAAACGTTGACAAATTTGCTAATTTTTGTGAAAAAAATTCTTTTTAGGTTACGCTGCTTATTAAAGAGAAATACTGCATAATATATTAACTTTCATGAACCGGTTATTGCATTGTACCAATAAGTAAAAAGTAAAGCATTTAATGCAGTAGAAGCATTTGTACCAATCTTATTTTACTTTTAAATAAGATTTTTGTCGCAAAAAGTAAACAAAATTTTTGCTAAATCAGAAAAGTTCCATAAATTCTTAAAAATGGGAAAAGAAGAAAAAATTTTACTTATCTTTTCTTTTTCACTTAATGTCATTCGAGAATAGGGTCCAAGCAGTGGTTTGTAAATTTCGTACAAAAAACAGTTCTAAAAAAATGAAGAGTAGCTTATATTTTCATTTTAATACCTTTATACTGCTGGACAATTGCTAAGGACGGATCACAAATTGCTATGTAGCATAACATTAAGCAAGACATGAGACCTAGAAGGATAAAATATAGTTGCCACACTGTTCAGATATTAGAATAAAGAATATTTATTGTTCTGGAAAGTACAAAAGCTGTGAAACATCTGAAAGAAGAAAAAAATGTTCATTTGATCTGCGTACGGAGAAATGGAACAATGCATCTAAAAGTCAGCAAGCACCTTAAAGAAAGGTATCAGTACGGGATATGTCCACCGTGGAGTGTGATGCAACATTCCACACGTCGTACCATACTTTGCACAACATTATCCAGCAGCTGTTGAGGCAATTTATCCCATTCCTCTGTGAGTGCACGGATGAGGGTGTTTTTGTTTGTCGGAGGATAGTTTCGACCAGCAACTTGCCTCCCCAAAACATCCCACACATTTTCAATGGGGTTTAGATCTTGAGAACGCGCTGGCCATACGAGACGTTGAATACCCTCGCTGTCTAGACAATCCTGAACAGCGAGTGTTCAATGACATGTTGCGTTGTCGTCCATAAAAACAAACTTATCACCGACAGCACCACGGAAAAGACGAACATGAGGAAGTAGAACTTCATCAATGTATCGTTGGCCCGTCATAGTCCCATTCGCTACCACATGTAGGCGCGTGCGGCCATTGATCATGATGCCGGCCCACACCATGATACTGCATGTCGGATATCGGTCCTTTTCCTGGATATTTTCTGGACGATAAGCAGTACCACTCGCGCCAGATCAGTTGGCGTCTACAATCCGATGACAGACTGAACCTACTCTCATCTGAGAATAATACGCATGCCCAGTCCTGTTCAGTCCAATTGTGATGCTCACGACACCATTGCAAACGGGCAGTACGGTGCTGTCTGGTCAATGGGACACACACAACAGGTCTGCGTGCGTATAGTCCTCCTCCCCCTCAAACGTCTGGCAACAGTTTTTCGGGAGATCTGCTTTCCTGAGGCAGCAAGAAACTGATTTGCCACCTGCTGAGCTGTGGTGCGCCTGTTCCTTTTTGCTGATAGGATGATATATCTGTCTTCTGCAGGCGTCGTACTTCTAACACGACCTCCCCCGTGCCGTCTACTACACATTCTAGTAGTCTTAAATGACTTCCACAGCCGTGAAACAACGCTGCGAGCGATGTCGAACACCCTGGCAACATCTGTTATTTTTCGCCCTTCTTCGATCTTTCCAATAATTCGGCCACGCATAAAATCATCTATGTGATGTCGGGAAGACATGCCAAAAATTTTAAGTTCGTTTATTAAATCTTTCCTGTAAAACTTTGACTTGAAACAACAACTGTCCACACGCGTCAAAACCTTTAAAGCTCTTATGAACGCTATCAGGTGATGAACAGACGCGGAAAAAAATTTGCATACTCATACTTCTTCTTACTAATATCCCGCACTTATTCTAATTTTCCACATTTTGCTTCCTTTCATTTTGTGGTTGCTATGGATGATAGTGTTATCCGTTCTTAGCAATTGTCCAGCAGTGTATTAGACGAGGTGCAATATTTACTTATCTACTGGAACATAAAATTAACAAAAAATCTAGAATGCTTTAAACTAAGCCTAAAATTACTACAGCGAATTCAAAGACATTATTTCTAATATTACAAAATAAAAACAAAGCATATAGTTCATACGTGACTTGAGAGATCAGTCATTGGTGATAAGAGAATATTGCCAAACACACACACACAGAGAGAGAGAGAACTATCTTAAAATACATAGTTGTAATTCTATCTTACTTTTAATGAAGAAACAAATTTTCTTATAACATTTTCTTAAGCTCAGAAATACGCCTACATCGTGTATTTTGTTAATGATTAATTTCATACCCTCCAACAATTATAAAGAATTTAAATTAATCATTTTAAGGTATCCGACTACGTTCGGAACCGTGATTTTAAAAAAGCGCATAAATGGATAATATTTATGATACTTAGTGTCACTTAGATTAGAATACATGTATAAAATTGTTTTAAAGACATTTTGACAAAAAATTTTATTTAAATACAATATTTCGGCAAAAAATTAACTTAGAATAACCTTTTTCAAAATGTTCTCCTTTTGTGAAAAATGCTTCTATTATAATATTTTGCCTGTATATAGCTCAGACCTCTGTACAGAGGCTCAACTATGATTTTTGAAACATTCATATTATTTTCAGAGTTACAACCAAATTGAAATAATTATCGGCTTTTTTTTTTTTCTTAAAATTTCTACCCTCTGTTGTCGTAAAACATGGATAAACCCACTTCTAAGTTATATATTTCAAAAATTCTAGTTGAGCCTCTGTACAGAGATCTGAGCTATGTACAGGCAAAATATTATAATAATAGAAGCGTTTTTCACAAAAGGAGAATATTTTGAAAATGGGTCACTCTATGTTAATTTTTTGTCAAAATATTGTACTTAAATAATTTTTTTAATAATATTCTTAAAACAATTTCATGTACATTTTCTAATCTAAGTGACACTAAATATCATAAATATTATCCTTTTAAAAGCTTTTGCAAAATCATGGTTCCGAACATAGTCGGATACTGTAATATATTAATGTATTACTTAAATTATTTAAAACCATATACCTTTAAAAGTATTTAATCATATTTGCTTAAAAACTATTCTCAATCAATCTTGTATTCTTTATTTTAATACAGAATCAAAATCACCTGATTGATAAAATAAATTATTCACAATTAATGTATAACGGATTTCGATCATGCGATTCTGAAATACAAATATCGGCGCTGACGCGTATTAAATATGTCGTTTTCTTGTCAACGAGTATAAGGAAAACATGGAGCAAACTTAGATTTAGACCACGTTTTTGGATCGTGGCTAAAATTTCTGAGGCACTTCGTCTGTTTTTAATGAACTTTTGAAGAAAGATTGAATATAGGAGCAGAGCTGGTTAACATGTATAGAAATCACTACACTATAAAATCTACAAATTAATTTGAACACATAAACCCCTCCCTCCATATATATATATATATATATATATATATATATATATATATATATATATATATATATATATATATATATATATATATATATATATATATATATACGGAAGGAGAGGATTTGTGCGTGAGTGTGTATATATCGTTAGCAATCCTAAATGCAACAATAGAGGCAAGAGATATCAAAAAAAGTTAAACTTACTACAATATTAACATAAAATATAAAGACTAAACAATGATGATCAATGCACATGATTTATATATATCATAATGCTTGTCATATCTTATTCTCGTCTATGGATAGTGCAAATTTGATGCTTTCCGAAGGATTTCTTCCTGATTCTGCATTAGGACTGTCTGGCAATATACTCACGTGTATTCACAAACTAACTAATATCCAAGACATATAGTGTATCAACATGCGATCAAGGAGAATAGCGTGAAAATATGCATTAACCATACATACACCAATAAAATTTATGTAATATGATTTCGAAATAGCGTATTTGTAACAGTATCTGTCCTCAAATATGAAACCTAGGGCGTGAATGAACCTTAATGAAATATATTATATTTCCCATTATATATGCGCAACTCTTCCATAATTTATAAAATAATTTTCTGAAAGACAATGAGGTTACGTCGTAGCATAAATTATAGTAAGTAATTTATCAAAACTTCACTTCACTTGCTAGGAATAGAACGGGTTATAAACCTGATTATATAAAAATATGTACAATGGTATTTTATCTTTAAAAAACGATTTAAACCAACGTAAAACAGAAATAAAGTGTACTTAGTATGAAATCCACAAAGTGAATATGTATGGAATGTTTTTCTTGATTTTTATTTTATAAAAATGAATGCTACGTATATTTTTATGAAGATAGTTATTTCAAAAACATATATACCATATTCTAAGAAACCCTTTATGGATTTCTTACATTAGAAAAGGATTAAAAACTAGATTCAAAAGAAAGTTTTAAATTAAAAAGCAAATAATTTTTCATCCCGCCTTTTTATAATATATATTAACCATATCATATATCATGCAGATATGATAAAAAGTTTATTTAATGTAATTTAATTTTAAAGCACGTTGTACAAATCAAGTTTGATGCACTTTATAAAATTCACAGAAACTGAAGTAACTTAATAAAATGTTTAATCACAAAAATATTTTGTTCTAGTAGTGTATTGTTTATACTACGTTATGTCTGTATATATAACAATGGATGTGTGTGTGTGTGTTTGTGTACATAACCTCGCTTCACTCATACACCGTTCTACCGATCACTCTGAAAATTGGCATGTATATGTATTTTTTGATGAGAAGGTTTTTGTGCTATACTCCTTGTTGCAGCTTCCCACTAGGGGGCGCTACAGCATATCAACTTCTGAACCGTTCAATCAATTGCCAAGTTGCCAACATGGTTGTTAAAAATGATGCCAACTTGGCTCTATCACCAACATTTCGCTGTTTCAGTTGAATCGTCATTTTTCGCAGGAACGGTGTTGCTTACGAATATTACAATTTTAACATAAAATAAATGCAAAATAAATATTAACTTATTACACATCCAGATGTAAATTATTTATGCTATTTTAAGCATTCATTACACAAGATTTCAATCAATGTGTTACTTTTGCAGATGTGTTACATGCAATACAATGTGTTACGTGAGCAGAGATCAGCTTAGGAAGGTGTTTTCAAAAATCGCGCGCGCGCGAGCCACGGGAGAGTTATAGGGCGTTATAAATAAAAAAAATCCTTTTTTATCATCTATTAGATTTACAGACTTAAAATTTAACAAATAAGGGTTTTGTTCAGCTGAGATATGCAAAAAGCTCTTTTTTATTTTGTTTAGTTTGCAATTCACGCAAAATTAACTCATTAAAAACTCTTTATACTTCAATCTGCATTGTTTAATTTTTCAATTCACCTGTGTGAAGAACGGGTATACGAGCTAGTGTTGTATACAGAAAGAGTGACAGTGTGAGAAAAAAGGGAAAATTACGTATTGAGTTTTGCCTTCAGTTGAGGAATATATTTATGAATAAAGGTTCATAGCCTAATATTTTATTTAAAAATGTCATTGTTCTTGATAGAATAATATTGCTTAGAAGTAGGATTCTTTTAACAATATTTCATCATGATATAATTTGAAACAATTAGTAATGCAGCAGGTAGAGCAATCTTAGATTTTTGTTGCAGAAGTAAACTAGAACTCCACAATGTCAGAAGGAATTTAATAAGGAATATATTAAAATCATTTTATTGCTTTTATTTCTTCTTAGGTTAATGTAATTTATACTCCCAACTCAAGTTTAAATGGTAAAATAATTTCATCACTTCATATTTCAATACGAAATTTTCATCCAATATAGTTTCTGAAGAAAATTCATGCGTAAAGCTAAAAACATAAAAAGCTATCTCTCTCTCTGTGTTCAAGATATTCTAGAAAATCATTTTAGAAACCGAAAAAAATGCATACCAAAGATAAACTATTTTTCAAATAAATATTTTTAGCATTTTTTTTTTGTAAATATGTAAACGTTACAATGTTTCACGTTTAAAAAATCAGTGAATTCTTTCTTTATCTCTCAACGATTCGTACCAAATATTTATCGAGAAAGAAACTAAAATAATGCAAAACCCCAATTTGCTTCACTTGAATGTCGTTCCCCATCAAATTGAACGCTGATCCAACTAAAAAATACATTTGCGTAGGGTATTAAAATTCACAGGATTCGCCCAACCGTATTTGGAACAACGCTTTCTCTGATACGAGATGCGATGTCATCCCAGATATGCGTTGGGGAATCTTCGCCGGCGTTCGACATAGCCTTTCATCTCCAATGTTGCCGATCGAAATGAAATTCCGATGTTCGTGACGTTGCATATCTCGCGACATTCCGAATTCCAGTGAATATTTCAGCTGCTCGACGGGATGCCAGGAGAAATGCAATTTTAAGACTTTTCCGGGGCAATGTCGAGAAAAAATCCTAATCAAAAATAACATTTGAAGAGGATTACTAAATGGTGTTTTGGGTTTGTAGTAGTGTTTGGCTGTGGATGCTTTTTTAGTTCCATATTCGGAATTGAATCGTCTTATTTATTATTGTAGTTTATAAAAAAATAGTTTTATAAAAACTATTTTTATTACCTATATATGGTTGTTCTATTATTCATGTTCTGTCATTAAAAAAAGCAAATTATTTCTTTCAAAATCTATATGCTTGTCAATATTCATCTTAGTTTCTTTATTTCTTTTTTCAAATCTAAATTATAATTCAAACATTTGTTAAAAATATATTACTGAAATAATTTTCAATGAAAATACGAGTAGATTTATTTAAATATATTTTTCTATTTGAAAAAGTTTAAATAAATTTTAAATAATTTCCTGTTTTGATTTTATTCTTATGCCAAATATGCATTATACTTGTATAGGGTTACAAACGCAATGACAAAAGCTTTTTCTTATATATAATAATTTTCATTAAAATTTTCGTGAAATAAGCAAAAATAATTTCAAGCATGTTTTATGCAATTCATATCAAAATTGTCATCTTCGACAATTTTCCTCTCTTTCTTTCTCACTCTGTGTCTCTTTCTTTTTCACACTCTCTCTCTCTGTCTATCTCTCTTTATTTCTCTCTCTAACTCTCAATATCCGTTTATTACTTCAGTCAATAAGATAATAATATTTTAATATTTAATTACGATTAGCAATTTAAACACATTGAATTTATTTTATATCTTAAAAGTTCCGAGTGTATTTTCTTAAAAATTTGTGTATGACAAGAGCACATGTTAAAAAGTATATTTATCCCAAGTTTCATGAATATCAAATAAGAATTACAAATTTTAGTAAGTTTTATCTCTTAAATACAAATAAAATAAAATAGATTATATCCGTGAATAAATAAAACAATTCTTTTATCTACCCAATTTCTTTGTTTTTGTAGGAATCAGTATTTCTTACAGTTCTTTTATTACCTTTCAGCCAATCTGTATTGCTGGGATCTGCACTTGGCTCTGTACTAATGATCATTCTAGTGGCTCTCGTCTCTTGCATCATTTGCAGAAGATGCGTGCCCTACAGAAGAGCTCATCCATCTTTAAATGGTGGTAAGTACACTTTGAAGTTTTTAAAATTAATTTTTAAACATTTTCTTTCAAAAAAAGAACTTATGTAAGGACAAGTAATATAAAAAAACAATTTTTAAGTCACTTCCTACTTTGAATGGATGAATAGAAAGTATTTTATTAAAGATTTAAAATTTGAACAGGATATATGTATAAGAAGAGTGTGAGCTAATAGTAGGAATTGAAAAGGGGTATTTAAATTCGATTTACAACTTAAAGATAGTAGATTTTAAAATGCATGTATAAATATCATGAAGAAAAGGAATCTTACTCTTTGTTTGAAGTAAAAGTGTATTCAGAGGTGTGTAATTTTTTTTTTCGTTTTTCAGTTATACGAAAGAAAAATACTCTTCTTCCTCACGTTTTCTCTCATCAGTAGTAATTTTTTTTTTATTTTCCTCAAAAAGATTTGAATGAAATGTCAAAAATTTTTTGCATAGATTTATTTTGTTATATATATTTGCCACACAAATATCAAAAATTCTAGAGCTTTTAAATATGCACAAAGTGTAACTGTAATCATCTGATATTATTTAATAAAATTGAGAAAAGTTTTTAAAAATTATAAAACTTTTTGAAATTTACCGTAAAATCCGGCGTATAACATGCACCACCGTACATATTTATATATAACGCGCACCTGTATTTTCAAGATACATTTTTTAAGTTTTAGGTCTATTCGTCGTATAAGGCGCATCTTTTTTTGTAAAGAAACATGCGCAATACTCTTATGTTTTGAAGCCATTTTTCGAGGTATTAATAGTACATTTCTAGAACTTCAACTCAGAAGAAATGTCATTTCTATTAAATAAACCGTATTTCGATCTATGCAGAAATCTAATTTTTTTCCAAGCTCCTCCTTATTTATTTTTAAAACTCTCACCCGGCGTATAACGCGCACCCAGAAGTTTCGATCTTATTTTTGGTGTTCAAAGTGCGCGCCAGATTATATCGTCAAAAGGTCGCCAAATGTCGTGATATCTAGCCAATAGTGAAAAATCTTTTGAAGCATTTTTTAACTCGGCAATAATAATAACGATAACAGTATTTAGCGATAGTTTTTCATTTGGGTGACGCCTTTTCATTTGGAAAAATTGGTTGACGGTACAATAAATAAGAACTATTTTTTAATTTATTAAAATTGACACAAACGTTAGGCAATGTGATAAAGTTAATTTTAACTAATTCGTGCAAAGTAAATGTATTTTTAAACTTCTTAGACATAAAGAATAATTTTAAATAAGCAATTTTTCAGTCACATTTCCTAGTTTTGTTGCCTACTTTATAAAAAAAATACACGAGTAATGTAATATCTTCCAACTTCCAAAAACTCAAAAAAAAAAATTTATTTAAACAATTAAAGTAACGGAAGAATATATTCAAAGAAATTCTTGCAAATATTTGAACCAAACATATTTTAAAAAAATGGGGGGACTTTAGTTTCCAAGTATCAGGTTCAAATGAATCGAAATGATGGGATGTGTAGTTTCTCAATTTCCTTAAGCTATTCACATTTCTTTACAGCATGTGTTTCACAAACCAAATTAAAAAAAACATTTAAAAAATCAAAAAATAACTCAAAAAAATTTCTAATGGCTGCTTAATGTTTTAGTACAATAACAAATGATAACAGAAAACACAAATAAAGTTTTAAATAGTTATAAATTTCAAAAGCACAATTCCATGAAAGTTTTTTTTTGTTTGTTTCCTTATTTGATGCACGAAATTTCTCCTTAAAACACGTTAATACTGAAAGATTTTTTAAAGAATCTTAAGACTTGGGCATCTTTTCCCAAATTTTTAAAACCAGAATTGTATCTGACTTTACTAGTACAAGTCTACTGTTAGCTTTAATCAGAAAATACGTGGTTATATTTATCATGAATTTATCTCATTATACAGCAAATTGATAACATTGATATATAAGAAAAGTTGAGTAATATTCTCGCATTTTTCATGTAAATTCCAAACATCCCAAAAACATTTATCGATTATATTTTGAAAAGTCAAACATACCCTCAAATGGAATTTAAAATTACATGAGTACGTGTAATAGTTAAAATTAGAACACATCTAATTTCGTCTTTTGTTTCTATATTGCTCAAATTAATTGGGATAAACATTTTTTTCTTCTCTGAGTTGGTATGTGTTTACCAGTTATGTCCCGAACCACCTGGAACCGTTTATATCTTTTCAGAGGTAATGACAAGGATCGACATTGACTGTAATTTACCCGTTTGATTGGTTTCGTTGGTTTGATTTGTCGTTTAGTAGTTCAGTTGTTACTATTGCTTGTTCAGAGATGGATATTATTCCAAGGAAGCGTTCTAAAAAAAATCGTTTTTAATGAACACTCTCAGTGGCGCACACAAGAGGGGGTCCTGGGGGTCCGCAGCCTCTCCCCCCAAAGCCATTGATTTTTTTCCGATTGATTATAATTCTAAGTATATAGTACGTAAAATTTAATTAATTACCTGTTATTAGATTAATTTTATTAATTAATGCTAATTATTTATTCAAAAATTAGTTTTTTACTGTGTTTTGTTCCCGAAAATTGACAAAATCAAAAGGAGCATGATTCAAGAATGGTGGACTTTCGACCCCCCCTTGAAAAATTCCTGTGCGCGCTACTGAACACACTTCTATGACGGTGAGAGATATATCTACGGCAGTTAGTGTGGGCAACTAAAGTTTTTCAGGAATTTTAAGAACATTTCAAAATTTCTGATGATCGTCTCCAAAAAGAAAAGGATAATGTAGGCTCAAACGGACAACTACTCCAAGAAATGATAAAATTCTAATAAGAAATAGCAAATTAAATTAAAGTAAAACAAGCACAGACCTTGGAAGGGATTTATTGGATTTTGGTGTTGAAGTAAGTACCCCAACTGTAATTGGAAGTTAGCCGTAAGGCATCAAGACCGAGTAAAAAGCAATTTCTAACTCAGAAAACAATAAAAAAAATGTTTAGAATGGCCAAAAATAACGATCACGGTCTGTTAACAACTAGAAAAAGGAGATTTTTCAGCAATGAAACGCATTTATTTGTGCAGGGACACAAATCAAGTGTAGTTAGAAAAAGTGTTGAAACTGTTCTGCCAGATCATATCCAACAGATTGCAAAATACCCTTCTAAACAGATGTTTTGGGGGGGTTTTCCTAACAAATGGCACTGGAAGCTTAGTTTCTTTTAAAGGCATGATGAAGTATGTCAAATACATAGAAATATTATGCAATAGAATTGTTCCATCGATGAAAACATTTGATGGAACTTTTCAACATGATTTGGCTTCTTGTCGCAATTCAATATTTGCGCAGACTTTTATACGATAAAATAAAATAAAAGTGCTTAATTGGTTCAGAAATTAACCAGATCTAAACCCTATTGAGAATTTATTACGTATTCTCAAGAATCATTCACTCTAGATGAGTTGTCCGACAACTGAACAAATGATAAAAAGTGTTATGTAAGTGGGTTTCTACGATGATGTAGTTAAGATCAAGGTAGGTAATAATTAAAAAAGCTAGGGTTTTTCAAAATATTGTTTTTTACCATTTGTTCCAATTAATTCTAACAGTATAGTACTATCACAAACAATGTATCTTCGCGTACGACTAATTTCCGTTCCGACTAATCTATGTAAGTAGTATATTTATTATTATATTATGGAAAACACAAAACACAGAAAGTGTTCTCATTGAGCGTTTTCCTTCTACACGTTGTACGTTATACTTTCCTGAAGTCATCCGAAGAAATTTTTCTTCTATAGTATTTTTTTATAAAATTATCTTTCTTTCCTTATTATTATTATTAATTATTTTGTTTTGTAATCGTAAGTCGTGAAGATGCATTCATGTATTTGTAGAACTCAAAAATTTGGAAACTGAAAAAAAAATAATTAAAAAGCATTTTGTCTCGCTCGGAATCCCCCCCAATAGAGATTTGCAAACTGATTTATATTTTTAAATTGATAAATTTGACATATTTTCTTCAAAAATTACTATCATTTAATATTTCACCTCTGAGTCTTGTACACTCAAGCGAGAATCAGTTTTAATGTAAAATTCTAAAAAGATATAATTTAGTTTCTATTATTTTAAAAGAGACATACTAACTTGGAACTGGAACGAAATTTACCAGGGAATTTAAATTCAGATTCCGGGGTTTCGATGTTTGAATTCACTAGAGGAAGCGCCATCTATTAAGGAAAAGAGAAACGAATTCTCTCTCCGAAGCTCATTCCTAATGTATAATTATGTAATATCAGTATTATCAAATCAAGTAAATCAGAATTACTTGAACAAGCATGGTTCAAAAATCCTTTTGTCTGTAAAATATTTTAAAAACTCATTCGAGAAATTTTAAATGAATGTAAAAAATAGAAAGATGAAAAATTCTAAAGCATCTAAAAAGAGCTTTTATATGAATGAAGCCTCACAAAATCCTCATTTAAAATAAATAAATTAATGTATATGATTTAATTTATTGATATTTTTCGTGGGTCTTAATCTGCTTTTATGTGGGCTCAACATATAACAAAAATGTAAGTGGAAATTAGTTGGCCGATGGAAGACTGCTGAGCACAAAAAATTGACATCTTGCCAAGTAATTTTTTAACGAGTTGTAATTACTATCTACTTAATTTGCTTTACGAACTAATGCAGTCCCACGAGTAAAAGAGATAAGACTTGTAAATTTTTTAGATTAAATCATGTCAAGTTTTTATTTTATTTTTTTTATCTCATAAGTTAATATGTTTTATAATTTTCAACTTCAGCCAACTTCTCGATTTTTATGTTTAAAGCAATAATGGAATAATCAAAAGTGATACAAAATATTAATAATTATTCTCTTCATTTAAAATATTTTCTGATATTTTAATTTGAGTGGATTATATAAATAACACTTATTGATAAAATGAATATTAACAAGTCATGTCATACCGATGTAGGTAATTTGCTGTGTGTTATCAATAAAAATTCAATGTGTTTGTAAATCAATTTCTCCTTAGGGCCTTTATATACGATGCACTGTAGCAGCACTGCAAGTGGAATGGCAAACATGTACTCTTTCTCTGGTCAACCTTCATCAGTGACCACTCCTTTGGATGTCCCTCATGTTCTAGTTGACTTGGATAATCCAGAGCATGCATACACAATACCCATGAATACACAAAGAGGTAATGTAGTTTCATGTACGATTTGTATTCAACGAAATATTTTTACTTCAAAAATAAATGGATGAAATTGAAATTAATAATTTTTTACAGCATAACAAAATTTGCTGTTTAATACAGTAATACCCCGAACTTATGCGATAGGTAAAACTGAGTGATAACCGCGTGAGTCGAATTCGCGTAAGTCGGAGTATAATTTCGCATATAAATATATACAATTTTTTTTAATTGGTACCGGAGAAGAAAGAAAATAATAATGAAGGGGGAAAAGGACTGTGCAAAATGAAATCTTAGTTAACGCACATACAAAATCGCAAACCGAAATTATTTTGCTGTTGAAGGTACCATAAAATCTAACAAAGTAGTCTCTGCTGGATCGAAGATTTTTTTTTCTTTCGCAAAGTTTCCCCGTAGAATGCTAATAATTATTTTATTCCTTGTATTGTTGAAAAAATACGCTCATCTTTAGATATATTTCTAAAATTTGTAGCACTTTTTAAATTAAACTGAGGTATTGGGTCAAATTCCCAACCGTCAGTGGCGCACACAAGGGGATGTCCTAGGGGTCCGAACCCCCCAAAGCCCTTGATTTTTTTTCCGATTGATTATAAGTCTAAGTATATAGTACGTAAAATTTAATTAAATATTTGTTATTAATGAGAGATTAATTTTATTAATTGATTCTATCTATTTATTCAATAATTAGTTTTTTACTAGTTTTTGTTTCCGAAAATCGACAAATTCAAAAGGAGCATGATACAAAAATGATGGACTTTCCACCCTGGATTCCTCCCCTCTTGAAAAATTACTGTGTGCGCTACTACCAACCGTCATTTGATCTTCTAAATGAACTAGGTCTAAAGACTCAAGTTCTTCAATGTCTTGCTCTTGCTCGTGCATTTGTATCAGCTCATCCATTGTCAACTCCTGATTGCGGGTAATCCAGCAGTTTTTGAACGTCATCACTATCCACTACTAAATATATTTGCCTGACAAGATCGACAAATTCTTTAATCGCATTACCAATTTCACCATTTTTTTTTCTTTTGAAATGTAAAACGAATGAACGATATTTGAAAATAGTGTAACAGCGGGTTCGAGTTAGTCAGGTAGCTTAAGTCGTGGTATTACTGTATATGAATAAAATGTCCTTTATCTTCTAATAAAGAAAATAGTTTATGACAAAGTTCTCCACATAAACATAGCACTCACAATAATGAATAATTTGATTCAATTTCAAATATTTCTCGAATTTTTGATAATGTATAAATTATTATAATACACCCATCACACAGTCGATAAATCAATTCTTAATTTTTGCTTATGAGTAACTTAAATTGCATCTGAGCTTTTACTTTTATTCAACGCGTATTATAAAAGAAGTTTATCACTGTTATAACATTTTTTTTTTGAAAATTAAGTTCATTATTGGTGAAAGCAGGCATTTAAAAAATAGTCACGCACGATTTATTAGTAGCTGAAAGAATAGCTCCATGTAGTGGGTAATAACTCTTTTATAAAAACTTTAGAATATATTTAATTGACAAACAGTGGAACTAGATTTCGTAAAAATAATAGCCGCATGCAAAATTCTTGATTCCTTATTAGTTGAGTAAAATTTCGTTTTATAAAAATAAAAAAAACTTACTGGTTTTTAACAAAACAAAATGCATCACATAACCCTTTAAAGTTCACTACGTATTCCCTTTAAAAAAATTAAGGAAATAATTTCAAAAATGACTATTAGATGTGTAGGTGATCACAAATATACAAAGAAAAAATTTAGAATTTTTCAATTTCAAGAAATTTGTGGTTTCACTGTGATACCGGTGAACAGTAACGTCCATTTTTCTTACTCAAACTAAACAATTCAAATGATTATTCAGAAAAAAATGTAATATTTTATGACCATAAAACTTTTATATTTTAACAAAATTAACAAAAAAAAATAATTTTAAAAGTTTTTAATTATTTTTTAAAATTTTTTTGCACTTTTAAAATTTTTAATGCAAATTTAGACATAAAATTACATATATATTTTACATTACATACTAAAAATAATTCATATTTCTTAATAAAAAAACTGCACATTTCAATACATTATGTACACACAAGGTCGCTTTTGGGCATGAGCAACGTGTGCAGTTGTACAGAGTGGTAGAATTTTAGAGTGTGGACAAATATATTTAAACATAAAAAATTTTCACTATAAAGTTAAAATAAATAAATATTTTTCTAAACATGCAATAAACAAATAGTGCTTCAGAAAGTCAGCAGCTGCTGAGGGACTTTGCGCTTTAGAACGGGCGCCAAGAGACTTGCAGTAGTGCCTTTTCTGGAGTTAAATTTTACTTTCATTTTTTTACTCTTCTGTTTATTTATCAAAATGTTTGAAAGTTATAATTAATAACTAGACAGATTCATTGTTAGATCGTGTGCTACAATTTAAAATAACTATTTTTTAAATATTTTTAGATTTAAGGGAATTTACTTAAGTTAAACAGACATCAATATTTTTCTATTTAGAAGGTCTCAATCGTTAAATATAGCCGTTGTACTGCCATTTATTGCAAGAAAAAAGAGCACAAATTCAAAAACAACTCCTATTGGGATAAAAAAAAAATTTTAATTTGATTTTTTAAAAAATGTTTAATGTGTGGTTTTGGTGTGAAACCAATGAATGTTAAAGGGATAAAGGGAAAAATGCTTTAATGTTATTAAAGTTTTTTACTTTTATTTTTTCATACGAGTATTTGCATTGTTGAAATGAAAATAGCAAATCTATTGTCTAAAATACTTAATTCTATATTTTCAATCTTCATTATTAATTGTAAAATGCAGGCTTTGTAATTTACATTTTATTCATCCAAAATGTTTTTAAAAGTAGTTTGTTAAGAACTTACCTATTATCCGGACAAATTTATTAAATATACGAAAGTCTTTGCTGAAAAGGTTTTTAATTGCAATAACAAATTAAGCTCCTATTAATTTAAAAAGTCTTTTTCCTAGCGGAACAAAGTGAAATTAGATTCGATGCTGAAAAATACTACACAAATGGAAATATGTAATCTAAAGAGTTTTAAAAGCTTTTATATGAATAGCAAATAAAAATGTTACATAAGATCTTAAATTCTTGCTTAAAAGGTATGCATTGTTAAGTATAAATGGAAAATAACACGAAAAATAATTGATTCGGTTTTAAATGCAGACGATTTATGTTCCAGTTTAAAAGTGATATTTAATGTGGAACAAAAATAATGGAAAACAGAGAATCGCAGCTACTTCAAATAACTCTAAATCAAGCTGCGAACTATAAGTCATTCTCAATTGAAAGTGTCAAGGCAGTTGTATATCAAAGTGGTTGGTTTCTTTTCCTCTTTCTTTCTTTTTTTTAAATTCTCAAAATAAATACAAGCAAGCAAGCAAAGCTGTGCTATGAATCAAAAGCTTCAATTGGAAAAGATCTTTTCTTGAGATTAGTCCGTTATGGCTTCGTTTGTCGCATCATTTATCTCTCTGTGTTTACAATATCCATTTTCTAGAAAAGAGTTAAGCAATCCACGTGTATCTCCAATTCTAAAAATGAATAGCATCATAGGATAATAACCGTAAAAATGTCACAATAGAGTCGAGAGAAATTTTGCTGTTACTTAAGCCTAAATGTCTCGACAATCGTTTGGAAAACTAAGTTGCTGTTTTTGTCTCGAATGTATTTCATACATACGCCATTGCTTTTCTTAAGATGAGTTTTACGACGTCATTAAATGGGAATTGACTCTTTAATTTCTGACCAATTGTTTTCTGTTTTACTTCATCGCGGGTAGTCGCTTTTTGAACTGAATTTTTCTTCACTTTTATGACTCTCTTGGAGTTTATAACTGAATTGATTTTCGTTCTAAATGGGACCATTTTTATTGTTCGTTTAATAAAAAGGTTGGGCTTTTCCTTTCTTTTTTCTTTTCTTCATATTAAACTGCAGTTTTTCTCTGACTGACTTTTTAACCTAAGCCTCAATAATCGATAATATTTAAGAACGTAGCTTTTTTTTTCTTTTTTAGCATTTGCAACAAACATAAAGAAAAAGGGAGAAACCGGCGAAAGTAATATAGAAAGTTTTAGAATGAAAAGGAGCTTGAATTTTTAATTTAAGTTTTATTATATTTTTATGAAGCTATCCAAAGTTGATTTTTCTTACACTGCTGCAACTGTCTTCATAATAACTATCTTACACTAGTAAGCTAAAATAACTATTAATTTCTAATCATTATTTTAAATTGGTGAATGATAATTATGCTGTGTATGAAGAACAATTGTTCTTTAGTGCCTTAATTATGCTCCTGAAATACGTAATTATTTCATAATTGTAAAAAGAATGTTTTAGGATTAAAAAATCACAATTTTATTAAGTTTCATTCTTCAGTTTTAATATGAACTCTTTTGAGAGAGAAAAATATATGAAGCACCATGAAGAAAGTCTGTTTATACATTGAAACTAAACTTGTTTGAAGTTCACACTTAGATAATGAAATAATAAAAAATTCAAAGTCGAAGGATAGGGGTCAGTAGACTTTAAGACAGAAGAGCCAAGTTGTCATTGAAACAAGACAGCGAAGATATTAGAAATCCATTTATATCCTTACGCAGTAGCATCCATAGATTCTTTCTTCCTCCCTGCGGTTGAAATAATAATCAGAACTATCAAGTTTTTTTTATATTATTTAAGTAAAATTTATGCACAGTAACATTTTTCATTCCTTCAAAAACTAGAAATAACAAAGATATTTTTATTTTTGGGGCTCAATGCAACAGCAACCATTGTCAAAATTCCATGATGTTGGGAATTAAATTTTCAAGTTTGGTGAAAAAATCTATGTACCAATAACACAAGAACTACTTCGTTTTTGAATTTTATGTTTATTCTTATAATCCCAGGAGACTTGCTCATAGAAGTTGGAAAGTTTATGAACCGAATATGTGTTTCTGCTTGCCACTCCCTCAATCTCTCGAACTCCACGTTCTCTTCTCCGCAAGTTGACTCAACTAAAAGGATATTGGGAAAGCTTCTCTCTTCACACATGAGGCTACTTGAGTACTAAAAATGAAGAAAGCTTTTTAATGGTTCTTCGGACTCAATCATTGTACCAATAAAAATCTGGTACTCCCTTTTTAGTGGGTGTGCCGTGGGGAAAGGAATTTTCACCTCTCTTCGCGCTTGAGATGTGGTGACAGGAAACATGTTGACTGGCACAAAGTTGACTCGAGTGAAACTGGCTTAAAAAGCAATAAAAGTTCCTTATTTCTACCTGCAATGCATTCTGCTAGACAATCATCAATTGTTGCTCCTGATCTGCAACATTTCGGGTTGCCAAATCTGCAAAACTACTACATGCCATGTATTTTTAATTAGTGTAATTAGTGGACGGTCTGGAAGGAAGGCAGAATGGTCTAAGGAAAATAGAAGGCTATCAGCAACATAAAGGCAGACTAGAGATAGATGAGTCGTATGAGGCTTAGCATTAACTTGTTGAAAAATTGCTCCGATATGACGGATAATAAACAGTAATGCATTTTACAGCAGAGTATCAACAACATATCACTGATCTTTTTAAGTTGTATGCAATATAATTAGAAGCAGCCTGATGTAGTAAGAATCGAATGTCCTAAGAGACCGTTGAAGAAACAAAATACAATTTTCTAAGAAATGCATTATTTTTTTCATACTAAACTCATTATCCATCATTATTTTTAGACGGGATAGAAAATTTTAACATAACCAAACAACATAACCCCTCCGTTTATTAAGTAAAATTTGTGTGTGTGTGGCTTCCTCTGCTCTTTAAAGTAAAAAAGCAACATATTTATATATATATATATATATATATATATATATATATATATATATATATATATATATAAACAATTAATATAAAAAAATAAGTCAATTCCTACTTAGAACAACAAAGAAAAATTTTAATTTGGTTCCTTTTTTTTAAATAAATACAATTAATATAAATATGTATATACATTAGTATACATTAGGCAGAATCACAATATTAAGTAAAAAAATAGAAGGCGATTTTCTATGTAGCTTTCCATTTTCTTTTCTGTTTGTCTAATTGTCTCTCGAATGGAGCTGCTTGTTGGTATTTCTGCCTTAACAGACCTAGTACATTCCCCAGGAGCTGGTATCACTTCTTAGGGTGGCACCATTTAGGCGATACCAACTACAACAAGTAATTTTGACGCCCAGTTTCTTTCCCAATGGGAGGCATCTGAGCTCTGCCGATGCGAAATTTGTACTCATGAACTTAATTTTGCCGAGAGCATTCAAGCCAAATGGACACTCAAGTTATCTTCTTCGTTCCGTATAATACATGGGCGCTGTAGATTTTCTGAATCATGAAAATCTACTGACTTGGGCCGGGGTCGAACCCGCAACCCTGGATACAGAAGGCCAGCGACAAACCAACTTCATCACCCAGCCCGCACTTTTCCTTTCTATATATGTGTTGGACTTTCTTTTTTGCTTGTTACCAATTATTCATTGAATAAAATTAATTATTCTAATAAAATAGTGTAGTAAAAAAGAAATCCCATTCTCAGAAGTGAGATTATCTCAGGTGGAATTCGAACCCACGACCTTTGGAATAGAAATCCAACGCACTATCCATTGTGCTATAGTGGCACAACGAACGATTTTCCTTTTTATATATGCTGTTGGACTATTATTTTTGTTTGTTATTACTTATTCATTTTCTAATTTAATAAGTGAATTACTATTTGAAAAACTATATTAACATCAAGTGTCACCCACTACAAGTTTTAAAAAAATATATCTGAACTTGAACAGATGAATAGAAAGTATTTTATTAAAGATTAAAAATTTGAACAAGATATATATATATATTTCTTATAGGGAGAGAGTGAACTAATAATAGGAATTTTAAAGGAAGGCTTTTAAAACTTTTCTCTTCCTTTATATACAAAATCTATCCTGTCCTATTTATTATAATATAAATAAATGATTGCATATTTGCTTGTAAGTGAATTTTAAGCAAAATTATACAAATAAAAATAAGACCAATTAAATCGAGCATTAAGAAACAAACTGCCTTGTCAAATCATACACCATTTTATTTTAAAAAAAAACTTTTCTTATCTATGTTTTTTAAATGTGTTTTCTCATTATTTAGTTATAACAGGCTATAATTAATTAATATATTAATTGAGCTTCAGTATTACTCTTAGTCCGGAGTATATTTCTATTGCACAATCTTTTCTCATTATATATTGACAATAATTTACGGAAATACCTCAATTACAAAAAGTTCTTAAAAATTGAATTCTTCTACCTAGGGCTGGCCAGACATCTAACTGCTGGAGGTGTATCGATGGGATGCGAGACGCCAACAGATCCACCACCCCCATACAATGAGGCAAGCAACGCGTCTTCAGGAGAAAACATTATCCATGGAAACTCGCCCTCATCCAACAGGTGAATAATATCCGGTAGAAATAAAGGAGCAAAAAGGTGCCGTACTTACGACTGATTTCGCCCAATCAAAGGAATCAAAAACTGTGTGTGTCCCAAAAGCAGTCATTTTTATTACAGTATAACTTGTTTTTGTGCGGTAGATAGGGATCGCATGAAAATAACTGCAGACAAAAAAATATTTCAAGTTTTCATAAATTCTTACACATAACAAATAACTTCATTGAAATACTGCAGAATTTTTTTATGCGGTGGAGAGGGACCGCCTAAAAAAAGTTGCACTTAGAAAATTCACCGATTATCTACGAAATTTATGTGAGAAAGTACTTCCATATAACAAAATATATAAGTAAATTACGCTTGGAAATATTTTTAAAACACTTAGTTTCGCATTGTATACATGAAGAAGTCTTCAAAATGCACATATATAATTCTCTTACAGCTACTCATTGTACTCCAAACGCTCATCTTCTTGTGATGAATTAGTTCAAAATTGCTTTCGTCACTTGAAGATACAATGTCAATTGGTTTATTTTTTGGCACCATAAAGAAAGAAATAAGTTTTTGCGACGAAAGCCTGTTGGTCAGCTGCTTGTAAATGTCACGATAACCAGATATGCATGACCGATGCTCTTTCTGAAATTTCATACTCCTTTCGGAATTGATAACTATTTTAAGAAAATGCTTTCCTAATTTGTTGGAAAACTGTATCACTGTATATATTTCTTCCGTTCTGATAGAGTCCGGTTCTTCTTGTACGTCTACATAATCTATCAAATTATTGATAACGCCACAATCATTTAAAGTTTCTTCTTCAACCAAGTGCGGGCTGTTGGCGCGATGAGAGAACGCAACTGAACGTGCATTGTCGGGAGACTGTTTATAACAAATGAATAGAGCTTCTTAAGATATCCGACTACGTTCGAAACCGTGATTTTAAAAAAGCGCATATATGGATAAATTTTCATGATATTTAGTGTTACTTAGATTAGAATACATGTATAAAATTGTTTTAAGGACATTTTTTCAAAAAACAATTATTTAAATGCAATATATTTCGGCAAAAAATTAACTTAGAATAACCTTTTTCAAAATGTTCTCCTTTTGTGAAAAATGCTTCTATTATAATATTTTGCCTGCATATAGCTCAGACCTCTATACAGAGGCTCAACAATGATTTTTGAAAAATTCACATTATTTTTAGACTTACAAGCAATTGAAATAATTATCGGCGTTTTTTTCTTAAAATTTCTCCCCTCCGTTGTCGTAAAACATAGATAAACCCACCTCTAAGTTATATATTTCAAAAATTCTAGTTGAGCCTCTGTACAGAGGTCTGAGCTATAGACAGGAAAAATATTATTATAATAGAAGCATTTTTCACAAAAGGAGAATATTTTGAAAGTGGGTCATTCTATGTTCATTTTTTGTCAAAATATTGTACTTAAATGATTTTTTATTGTAATACTATTCTTAAAACAATTTTATATACATTTTCTAATCTAAGTGATACTAAATATCATAAATATTATCCATTTATACGCTTTTGTAAAATCACGGTTCCGAACGTAGTTGGTGGATACCTTAAAGTGTGATATATTGCAGTGGCCTAACGTACACCCCGTAACAACGAAACTCTTGGGGGCCCAAGGCATGATTGACACATTGTACTTATTTATTTAAAGTATAAAATATTAAAGGCAAAACCCTGACTTTGCAAGTGGCATAACATTTTCTGTTACGCCACTGGTACATTGAAAGAAAGCTTTACAGTGTCGCCTAAACCGGTGAAATACCTATACATATACAGCATAAAAAAAGTTCACATAAAAAAAATCGCACAATATAAATTTCACAAAAACAGGTTCTACTGTATTACTATATTCGAACATGGATGTGGGACAGTTTTCTACTATTGGCTGAATATCGCGGGATATGACAATGTCTTTTGATTTGACAAAACTGGTCGGCAGTATAATATGTTAATACTGAAATTCTGTACCAAAACATATGTATACGAAAGAGTGCACATTGATGACTCGTTGTATACTTGCATTTTTTTTCTATAAATATATCAAGTATTCGTACAACTTATGATAAATAATGAGATTATTATAATATGCTATATGAAAATTCGTAAAGACTTAACTGTGTAGTATACTCTATATTGTTTTTTAATTTGTTCATAAAAAAATCGAAAAAGATGAAAGTTGCTAATGTGTAAGAAATTACTTGTTGAAAATATCTGATGGAACACATGTTTTTGTATACGGTTGTTTCAACTTACTGTACTTGCTTACGTACTGAAATAGTTCAAATAATTACAACACCCTTATTTAATTGCTATGCTATTTTTGGGGAAATATTTACAAATATTCAACAAACCCTTTACAATCCAACCATGCTAGAACCGATACCACCGTAAACTAACTCCAAAATAATTAAACTTTAAACAAAGTAAAAATTGCACTGCATCCAATGACTGGGATACTTATTTAAGAGCAACTCTGAAACACAAACTATTTTGATCTTTGAAAAAAATAAAAGATCAAAACTTTTAATGAGTACAGTTTTTTAATATTCATGGGAAAGTCTCTTAATTATCATCTGTTTATCTCTTAATTAGGAAAACTATGTTGTGTGAATCACATTATTAAAAACACTCGGCAGAAATATCGTATGATCCATTATTGGCGAGATTTTAGATATGATGCTGGTTTTTTGGCTTTCTAGATTCTGTCTGGAAGGCATAATAACATTTGTGGGCTTTAGAAGTTACTTGATTAGTTATGTTACAGAATGCATTGCAGCATTGGTTCCCAAAAACTTTTAATTTTAGATGAATTATGATCAGACTATCAAAATAGGTACTTAGTATACCATCGGCCAATTTCTTCATATCAAGAGATGCAGCCAATGAAGGGAAAACCGTTCCCTTTAATGTTCAAACCCAGTAATAATAACGATGATAGTATTTGGCGACATATTTTAAATTGGCGACGCTTTTTTTTCATTTGGTGACATCCGTCGATGGTATAGTGCGTAAGTACTTATAAAAGATTAATGCATTAGCTTATTATGGTTAACATATAGGTACGTATTATCGAAACCTATTGGCGACATTCTATGAAACGAAGCACATGATTGCCAATTCAGCAAGTACGACACGTATGAAATTGGAGTTGCCAACTTGGCGAGTTATCTTGAACGTTAACGATTGTTGCAATAACACATAAGTACCAATATATATATTAAATGACATAGGTAACTAAAATTTAAAAACTTGAATGTGTATTTAGTAATTAATTTGCACAAGAACTCTGTTTGCCTCAAAATTAGTTCTCATCCCAACGAAGAGCATTTTTAATCATATCATTAAAAGGCGCCATCTCATAAAGTGGTGTTTCCAAGATTGAATGTTCGATGTCCGCATAGAAATGAGGACCAGGCGCAGAAAGAGGAGAATGGAGAAATACGTTGGTATTTAAGCCAAGTCTTAGATCGGGACGCGAAAATCTGTCGTCCAAAAATATATAAGATTTTGAAGGTTTCTCAACAGTTTGTTCTTCTCTAAACCAGAAACTTTCGGAGCAGTCTTTCTTTCTGATTTCGAAAACATTCTTCATGTGCACAGTGACGGGTTTCTTTCTTTCACGGTGAATTTTACGATCGAATTGAACCAACTGTATCAGAAATCCTAAATTGAGACGAATTGCTCTTTTCTGTTTTATCTGTTGTACAGCTTCTCGTAAAGTTAGATTCCTTTTAAACATAAGATAAGCAAGTACAATCGCCACAGATCTACACCTTCCTTGTCTTGATATCACCGCTATGTTAATTTCTTCTGATGAGGACAAAGACTTATCGATATAGTCACATGTTGATCTGAAATACTGGAATATAGGGAAAGTGGCTTTGTCTATAGCCTCTACATTCATCTGATGCAAATTACCATTTACTGTAAAAACTGGTGGTTTGTAAATGTATGGGCGTGGCATTAAAGAAGAACACTTATCGTGAAAATCTGTGAAGCACTTTTTACAATTTCCTAATACGATCTGAAATTTAATACCTCTCAGACGACAGGATCTCCTTATGGCTGAGAAATCCCCAATCCACAAACGTGGGAATATTTCTTGAAGCTCGGAATATGTGTAAATGGTTCCATCATGGTTCAGCATTTCTCCAGCCTTTATCCAATCATTATAAGGCAAATATCTAAGTTGAACAACATCAGTAATTTTTCTTATTTCTTCGCAAACCTGACGATGCAGAGTTCGCACGACCTCCAGAACGTCTTTCTGCACACGTCTTAAGTCAATAGATCTGTCTTTGGTCTCGAACGCAGTCTGTTTCTCCTTTCTTGAATTTCCAATATCCTTCACGTGCTGAAAAACTGAATAGAGCTTATCGTTAACTTCTTTTTTTACTGCCTCTATGGACTCGCTCTCCAAAATATTCAAAGAAGATTTATTTTTAAATTCCACATTCTGGTAATTATGAAAGTAAGTATCCCAGGTATCAAATGTAGTACTCGGAAGAAGTTTACGAGCAGCTGGTGGAGAAATCAGTTCCCAGTAAAGTTTCATGGATTGATCTCGTAACTGAATCTGTGCTTTGAAACTGTTGAGCATATCTTGAGTTTTGTTAGAGAATTTTTTCACTAAATCGGTAATGAAATTATCTACCCAGTGATCAGACAGGGATACTACTTCTTCTGTTAATAAAGTGTAACAGCGCTGTGATATATATTTCATTTTAACAGACTTTTCGTCTATGTCCTTATACAGTTGCCAAAATACTACATCCCAGACATCTTTTTCCAATAAAAAATTTTTCAAAAGTTCCAAGTCTTTAGTTTCTAGAACAGTTTTCCTGGGTTGGATGGTTATGAGCTTCTCGGTTTCTCTTTTGTGCTTTTCATCGCCTTTTAGCTTCAGTTTATCAATTTTAGATTTTTCCTCGCTTAATTGTTCTTCAATTATTTTATGTTCAGTGTCTTCATCTCTCAAGGTCTCTTGAGTTTCGTCAATGTCAACCTTTTTGAGCATAAATGAATCATCTAGACTTGTCTGAATTGCGGCGTCTTTATGATAAATTTCATCCACTTTAAGAACTGACATTTCACTGATATCTTCTTGAGGATAAGCATCAACAGGTTCATCAATAAGCTCTTGTTTTACGTATGTGAGAGTTTTGGGGACAGAAACTGCATCCAATACCACTTCATCTTTCAACCATTCTTCCATAGCTTCAAAATCTTCGGGAGTGACTTCAATCGAAACATTTTTAACAGCTGGTGGATAACTCATTCCGTATATGATCCAAATGGCTTTCATTCTTGCCTTGTTCTTCAATGATAAGTAATACGGCATAATTTTCTGTTCAAACATCTTTCGAATCTCATGCAATGAAGGAAAAGTCTTATAAATTGTCACTTCATCAGTAGTGGACTGAATTGAGACACTTTTTATTAGAATTTCAGAGAACTGAATTTCTTCTTCAAAAGTAAGGGGTTCTTTTTCCGCTTGAATCGCAAAAGTTTTGGTATTTTTAAGATGAAATGAGTAAATTTCACAAGTGGAAGCATAATTTGGTGCTTCTTGAATTGCCACGTCCCTTACCCTATCGCAGTAGGCCATATTTTCAAAACTTACGACTCCTAAGACGTTATTATTGTTTATATGTGCTAATAATTACGCTTTTTTAATAGACCTTTTAAAGTTTCTGATCTCATCTCAATCATCGTCCAGATTTTGATAAACATATTGAGTATCTGTTATTTAAAAATATCAAAACAAAAAGAAAAAAGAATACTATATTTTCAAAAAAAAAATTTAACTAAAATTTGGAGAATAATTATTACTGTTAAAAAGGCGAGAAAGAATAATGCCAAGATTAAATAAATTTAATAAATAACTTTTGTATGACACAGGTTTATTTTACTTTGAACAGCATTCTAATTTGTACTTTTTGCAAGCAAAGATTGTGGAAGTAATCGCAAGTAAAAAGATATATCAACCAAAAAAATTGATCATAAAAAATCTTGACCCAAACATCTGAAATCTATTCTCACAATAAAATTATAAAAAACAAAATATAAGCTTTTTTGCCCAGCTAGTCTTATTCATTCAAACTTTATATTTCAATCAGCATGAGCACGTGTATAGTTCATTATAAAATAAATTGCAAAAACGTACACAAAAGTATATAAAATACTTGTAGAATATTTGATTTAATATAAATTCGTTAATTTTATACGCTTGGTAATATTCAAAAACTTTCTTGAGTTAAAATGTAGTATTTTTTAGTAATTAAATGTTTTATTTAAGTTGCAGATTTCCATTATAACCATACCATTTGGCTTTTATGTCAAATTCGAGCATTATATCTTGTTTCTTGCCACTATTAGATAGTACATCCTATAGCTACTGCAACAGAAAAAGTACCTCTATTTTGCTTTTACCTCTATGCTTCTTTTATCTAATATTTGTAATGACTAAGATTGATTTTAGTGTTCCGTGGGTACATGAAAAGGTATTTCCGCATTACATCTGCGACCAATTTCGTTAATTTAAAATATGTCACCAAATACTGTCATTATTCTTATTTTTCGTAACAAGCGTGGGAATGATTTTCAACTGTTAGTTGCATATCGGGGCATTTGGCGACGTCTTTTGATTTGAAGAAATTGGTCGACGTATTAAAACTCTAACGCGGAAAAAAATAATTAGGTATATGTAGAAAATAAGTATTGGTGAATGTTTAATGCTGCAAATGACGGTACTTACGTATTATTGCAACTAGGCATTGCAATACCGGTATACTGGGATACCGAATATCGATATTTTGAGCCATTTGTAGAATTATGTAATACCGGTATTCACAAGTTTAAATACCGTCTTTTTTAGGTATTTACAAGAAATTTTCTTAATTGTTCCCACTATATGATGAGGAATCGCCAACATAGCAAAATAGCATACCATTTTGTTTTTATGTCTCCCTAACGGGAGAAATTAATTACACTGTGAATATAAAATTGCATCGTACAGTCCAGAGAAGTGTTAAAATATGTGAATCCTCCAAAAGAGGCGGACCAAAAATATTCTGTTACAGCTCAGAGCGATACTGCACACGCTCAGGATTCGTAGACATATTCATATCTGTAAAAAAAAGGTTATAATTGTGAAGAAAATGACGTAATATTTCAATATTATTTTTAATTGTTGAATTTGTTATTCACATTGTATTTGCATATCATACTTTAGGGTTCAAAGTATTTTTCAGATTCATTATATATATATATATATATATATATATATATATATATATATATATATATATATATATATATATATATATATTTGTATATATATATATATATATATATATATATATATATGTCATGATTTTTAAGACAGAATCAGATTAAAGTTAGAAAAGTGAAGACCTTTATTCGATCATTTGTACATCTGTTCTGATACCGAGCAGGGAGGAAAAAGCACGCCATGGTGGTGGTTTCAAGTGGATAACACTTGAAAAACATATGGTAAGCATCGCTGCTTTGAAGAGGGTGTTTGCAAGTTAATGCTGACATATGTTGACTATTAAATCTAACGATCTGGAATTAGACATGTTTATTGGCTAGGCCATATGTTCGGAAGACATAAATGGGTGATTAGTTTGATACTTGAAGATGGTAACTGAGAAAGACGAGTCAAGTGCTAGATAGGGAATTTAATTTTTAATCTAATTTAATTATCCTTACATTTGCCCCCCAATTTTAAAAGGGAGTTATGGCGTGGTTTTTTTCTCTCTTTACAAACTTAATCAATTTTCAATAAACACAAAACAATACATAACATTATTTAGAAAGATATATTAAACACAGTAGAAATATTTAAGCAATAGTAATACTAAAATCAAAAAGCAATACAATAAACGAAACTATAACAACAAACACAGTAATGACAATTAATTGATAAAAATGAATTTCCATACATATAATTGAAGATTAGCTTGTTTAAATCTATTTGACATCCAGAAAAAGAGCTCGCGTTTCCTCCTACTCCTTCATAATAATAGATTCGTATTATATCTGGTAGATATTTTCAAAAAAAAATTATGTTGGAAAATAATATATCAAACAATAAGATAGTAAATATAAAAATACATGAAATCATACAAATGTTAAAATAATAATTTTGTATAAAAATCTACTCTGGCGCCATTGATACACTAAATTTTGCATATATGAAATACATTTTTAAAAAGATAAAAAAAAAATATAGACACTAATAAAATGAAATTATTAATAATATGAAAACGGTGTATAACACACAACTTCTATGCACTATCCAACACAATAAACAAAATATTTTACTTTCTATGCGTTATAAAATACAAAAATACAAAAATTATAAGAATATAAGAATACAAGAATATAAGAGCACTTTTTTATTATTTTTGAGTCGGAAAAGTGGACTCACTTCTATAATAACTTTTAGTATGTATGAAAATTTTCTCAATATTCACTGTAACTTAACAATATCGCATACAATATTTTGAATCTTTCCGTAACCTTCTAAAAATACGTTTCATAGACAAAAATTCTTGAGTTTCTCTTGGATCACACATTCACTAATAAAACTGTATCACCTTACTTAATTTTGTACACATCTCTCTGAGAAATCTGCGTCATCATCTCACAGATGTTCAGGGATGCTGATAAGAAACAATGAGAGGTGTACATATCAAACTAAACAAGTTTGTCCTCTTAATGTTTCGAGACATATACAAAATTATAATGATTGTATTCTCGCTTATCCATTGTGTAATATCCAAAAATAAGCTTCAAGTTATTAAATTAATTTTAATTTTAGATGAGGAAATTTTCGAGAAATAGTGAATCCTGATATATGGCCAGTATATCAAAACACACAATTTCAAAATAAAAAAATTTAATGACATGCAATAAGATTACTGCTGAATAAAATAATTAACAAAACAATTGAATTCAATGGAGAAAAGAGAATGCAACGTGACTTTACTTGTGCTTCTTATCAAAATATCATTAGTATTAGTACATTAATCATTTTTCTAAAAACTTAATTTATATTTTTCAACTTTAAAACACCAATTTCTATCATAACTAGTAACTCATTCGACATCTTAAGATAAAATTATGAGAAGTATATTAAAATTTCTCAAAATTTTGTATGAGAGACTAAACTTATATACTTTGTTTTCTCAATTAAAATATAAAGAAAATATCTCATTTATAACTCAACTATATTATAAAAATTAAATACCATATCATATCATATATTATTCTTTTTCTTAAAGTTCTGTTCAGCAATGTTCTTCTTCAATGTTACTAAAATTGGAAATATACCATTTAACTGACCTCCACTTTGCAGCGCCAGAAACCCTTGGTGAACGGTAATCCAGATGCTGTTGTCACGTTATTTCACTAGTAAAATTTTATTATTTTTTTTCAATGTTGTTGCTTCACTATTTCACAGTATTACCGTGCAGACTTTCCGGCGAAAAAGATTTTTTTTCTGGTACTGTTGGTCCTTCCCCATCATTGTATCACTGGAACTAAATCACAATACCATTCGGAGAAAAACATATTTTTTATCTATTCTGGTGGAAGGGATTGACGTCTTTCATCACTGAGTTAGGGAATAGGGGGGATTCACGCTTCTCTTTTTTTTTCTCCATTAGAATGTTTCTTCCATTCACGGTAAACTGGATGGCCTCTTCAGCAAAGACAGAATATCGTTCGGCGGTAAACACTGCATTCTTTTCGGTGTTAAGAGCGATGTTCTTCCGAGGATTACTAGCGCTTTTCTTTTTCCCCGTACCATTTTTTATTCCGGCAATCCGACGTCCTCAGCAAAGAGAGAAATATCGTTTGATGGAGTCCCGTAATCGTTATTCACAGCATTTATCTCGATAGCTGGCATACTTTGCGCTCGTTTTTTTTCTTTTAGTTCAAGAACTGATTTAAGTTAAAGTTTTCCAACTACATTAGCAAGTTAATCCTGCCGGCTTTAATTCTGTCATGATTTTTAAGACAGAATCAGATTAAAGTTAGAAAAGTGAAGACCTTTATTCGATCATTTGTACATCTGTTCTGATACCGAGCAGGGAGGAAAAAGCACGCCATGGTGGTGGTTTCAAGTGGATAACACTTGAAAAACATATGGTAAGTATCGCTGCTTTGAAGAGGTTTGCTTGCAAGTTAATGCTGACATATGTTGACTATTAAATCTAACGATCTGGAATTAGACATGTTTATTGGCTAGGCCATATGTTCGGAAGACATAAATGGGTCATTAGTTTGATACTTGAAGATGAGACCTGAGAAAGATGAATCAAGTGCTAGATAGGGAATTTAATTTTTAATCTAATTTAATTATCCTTACATATACATACATATATATGTATATATACTAGCGGTCCCGACAGACGTTGTCCTGTACACACGTCTTAAATTCGAAAATTACAAACTTTTTTGAATAATTTCTAACAATCTGGACAATTTTGATTAAATTTTTTAAAAAGAAAGTTATTACAATACCTGACATCTTCACATGTAGTTACCACAATTCAACCTATCGATTGCGTGAGATAATGTATTTATTATGAACTAAATTGAATATAGAAGCTATTCTGATTAGAAACTTAAACTTATTTTGATTTAAGGGTAAAAAAGATAAAACTCGAGCTATTTTCCTAACATGTATATTTTTTAATGCACAAAAAATAAATTTATCATAATGCCATTGAATGTACAATGTTTTTGGTTAATCCTTGAGGAGTATAAACAAACAAACGCGATGGTTCGCCAAACATCGGACATGCAACATGTTATTGGCCGAGCGAAAAGCAAGGGTTTTCTAAATCTAAGCTACAAATTGTCATTGTTTGACCTTGTGACTTATTAATGGTTATAGCAAATGCCAAGAGAATTGGAAATTGCAAACCTTTGAAACGGTAGGTGAGTCTGAAAAATCATTGGGATCTGTGTTAGAAATACAACTTCACCTAGAAGTTTATTTCTTAAAATAGTGGCCTCAAGAATATTGCCCATGATTCTTTATGAACAATCACGCACCCTTACAAAATTTTGGTGAATTTTTAACTAATTGTGATATCGGACCAAATTGGGAGTCTAAATCATTCTCGAATCCACCACTTGAACCCTTTTTTCAAAAGATTTCATCAAAATCGGTCCAGCCGCTTAGGAGGAGTTCAATCACATACACACGCCCAGAAGAATTTTATATGTAAAGATATATGCCGTATATAGTGGTGAAATGAATAATATTTCCAATTCTGTAGTTATTTTTTTCTGATTTTGATAGAAAAATTAGATTACAATTTTAAAAACGGCGAAAATATCGGAAAAAAATCTCCCCTGTTATTTCTTTTTTTTTCTTACCACGCATTAGGAGAATAAACAGCACACAGAGATAAATATATATATATATATATATATATATATATATATATATATATATATATATGCGTTTTAAGGTTTTAAATTAATATCTTTTTAACTAACTGCGATATCGGACCGAATTGTGAATATAAACCATTCTCGCATCCACTTGAACCCAGACAAAAAATGTCAACAATATCGGTCCAGCCGTTTAGGAGGACTTCAGTCACATACACACACAGAGAAGAATTATATATATAAAGATTATCTGAAAAGATATTAATTAAAAACGCTAAAAAGCATGATTCGCCTGCATTTTTGTAACGATGAAGACCCTGTTTGGCTGAAAATTACGTGATTATTACATAACGTTTTAAAAATTAACGTTAACGTTTCTTACGTCATTTTTATAACAATAACATTGTTACAACAATGCAGGTGAATATTGAGTTGAATGTTTTTAATATTTTTAATTAATATCTTTTTAACTAATTGCGATATTGGACCGAATTGTGAATCTAAACCATTCTCGAATCCACTTGAACCCACACAAAGAATTTCATCAAAATCGGTCCAGCCGCTTAGGAGGAGTTTAGTCACATACACACACACTGAAGAATTATATAAATAAAGATTATTTAAAAAGATATTGTTACGAATTTTTTTGTGTAAATATTGTAAATAATTTGTATTTGGATGTTTAATGCATTTATATTACTCTATGTTATAATTATTTTATGTTAAAATTGTACTATTCACAAGCAATGCCGCCCCATACGTTATAATGGTGATTCAATGAGAACTTGGCGAACTCCTGGCGGTAGAGCCAAGTTGGCATCATTTTTGGCGACTAATTTGGTGACTTTGGCGTCATTGGTGACCCTGTTGGGGAGTTCGGAACCCTCTAGAATCTTCTAGAAAGTATTGGATCTCTCCACTAATGTAACGACTGACGGCACGAGCGGCTATATTTCTGGAAGTTTCTGTCGCACCTATAAATAAAGATGCTCGCGCCGGTACGGCATTGAATCTTGATTAAACCAGTGAGTAGTGAGGATTGATTTGACTAGTGATTAGCTCGGCTATGCTTGTGAATAATCTTTACTTACGTATATTTTTAAACACTGACTATTGTGTTTGATTGCTGTTAAAGGTGTGAAGACCTTCGGATATTTACCCTGTGAATATTGGCACTGAATCCTGTAAGTAAACCCTCCAAGCGTTTAGCACGGAAAATTCCGTCATTGTAAAGATACTTCAAAAATGAACTGCACGGGGTTTTTTTGCCTTCAAGTAACATTTTCAAAAGTGGATTAGCCGTACTTTTCTGAAATCCTTTCCCCCTTTTAAAGGTTTAACATCTTGAAAGATAATTAGGGACGGTGGAAGCAACACAGCAGGACACTGATAGGAAGTTTTATGGCTCGCAGGACACCCCGTGTTTTGACCTTGGGGCAATCATAAGAAATCGGGGGGAAATTTCTTTAGACCCCACGAAGTGTTTGTTTGATAGCTTGTATTTTAAAAGTTTTGAAAAGTCCCAACGCATAAGTAAAATATGTTACAATTCCCTTTTGGTTTCATATTAATTTCAAACTGTAACACAAGTTGGGGCGTGTCAGGGCAATCTGCTATTTTATATAGTTAGACAAATTATCTTTTTTTAAGTATATTCTTTCGCTTCATTTTTCTTATCTTAATCAATGCTTTCAGTTTTTGAAACATGATTATTTCATTATAAGATGCCAAAAAAAAAATTAATAAAACACCAAACACTTTAAAATTTGAAATCTTTTCAACTTTTCAACCACTAAAAATGAATAAATTTAAACTTCATCAAATCATTTGAAACATTTTCAGGAACAAACAGGAAATATTTGTGTATACTCAAAAAATTTAATACAGGATACATTTCAAAATGTTAAAATTGTTTTTTAAAATTTGGTATGGATACATTGTGGAACTGTCGGTTAACTTCACTGAACAAAATTGTTTTAAGTGTACTGTTTTGAAAGACAACATTAATTAGGGAGAACTTTTCTCACAATAGAATTTGTAAAGACTGAATTGTGTGAAAATGTAGTTATCGATGTGTGACATTTTTCCTTGTAATAAAAGAAACAGAAAGATAAGAAATTAAACTTGAGTAGAATATGGTTAGAAGTACTGTCATGCGCATTTGAAGAAGTATATCCCCCATTTAAATTAAAAATTATTGTCTGAATGTGTGTTATGTCCATAACAAATTCCGATGTAGAAAAGAAATTTTTATTTAATACAAGAAGTTCGAAAAGAACACTAGGAATGAAAATTTAGTTTTTTTCCGAAAAATATTCAGTTAACATAAAAATATCATTTATATGATTTTAATTAAAATAAATTAAAAGTATTGAAATCTTTTTTATGTTATTTTAAATTAAAAATATAATTGAATAGAGAAAGATCGGTTTTATTTCATAAATATAATCATCGTATGTATATCACCGTATGCACCATTTATTGTCTTATTGTTTAAAAAAAGAGATAGGGCCTTCGCTCTTCTTACCTCATTACTTTTTTAAAAACAGAGAAAGAGCGCGTTTTCTTACTCTCATATTCAAAAATGAATACAGGATGCTTTTTCTGGTTCAAATCGCAATACCAATATATATATATATATATATATATATAATTTTTAAAAAAATGACAGAAAAATAAATTTTGTTTGAAGAAAATTTAATTATTTTTCAACTTCTAACACACTATTTATTTCCTTTTTTTCCACCCTTCATTTTGTTTTAATTTTACTGTGACTGAACATATAGGGGAAACGACCCAGTTGCACTACAGCTTTCATACAAGATTGCCGAAGGCAACTTAACAGCTAGCTGTAAACGATTGATCTCTTGGTGCTTACTTTACAAAGGTACCGAACTGAGTCATAAAATTGTTCCCGTTCGACCTCCCAAGTTTTAAAAGGGGGAAAGGAAAGAAGTCTGTTGCATTTTCAAAGCGAATGGTAAAATAAGAGTAAACGCTTTCGGAATAACTTTTCAGGAGGAAGCTAACCACTCAGAGGGTTAAAGGATTGGATTTTTAATAATAAATAGGCATCGCTCTTAAAGAACTGTTTATATTCTTTGTGATTGTTTTGCATAAAATCATCGAATTCGGATCTACGTAACAATATTAATTAAAAATTCTATAAAGCAGGATTCATCTGCATTTTTGTAACAATGAAGACCCGATTTGGCCATTTTGGCTTAAAATCAATTTTTGACGCCTATTTAAGTCTTTTTTATAACAATAACGTTGTTACAACAATGCAGGTGAATATTGAGTTCAATGTTTTTAATTAATATATTTTAACTATTTGCGATTTAAGACCGAATTGTAATTATAAACCATTCTCGAATCTACTTGAACCCACACATAAAATTTACATGTATATAATAACCCTTAATAATGAATAAGAACAACTTTAAGGAACATAAAAAAAACAATTGATAATACTTCGATTTTGTTTCATTATCTATACATATACACTCAGGAACATTGAAAATAGCGACCCAAAAAGAAAGCATCGGATTGAAATGAAATTTAATACACATAATAACACAGATGAGAGATTCGCTTGATCTTAAAAACAAGACAATTAAACGAATACAGGGTGTGCAACGACACAAATACTGGGCAACTTCAATAGCGCGTTGGACCACCTCCAGCTGCAATACATGCCGCCACACGGTCCGGCATTGAGTTGATTAGACACCTTATGTTGTCCTGAGGCAGATGGGCCCACAAATCTTGAACAGCCAACTCTAAATCATGTACAGAATAACATGATGTCATCTGCCGTTTTAGCTGATCCCACACGTACTCTACAGTGGACAAAAAGGGGGAGCGGGCCAGCCATGGAAGAGTCTGAAAATGACGTAGGAAGTCTTGAGCAGCTCTTACTGTATGCGGAGGAGCATTATCTTGCTGGAAAAATGCCCCTGGGAGACCATTTAGGGATGGTCCTACATGGGGTCGAAGAATATCATCAACGTAATGTTGGTCCGTTAAGGTTTCTCGCATGACAATTAAAGTGGACCGGCTATCATAGGCTATGACCTCCCAGACCATTACACCAGCTGTGCGGGCAGTGTGACTTAGAACAGTGTGAGGGGAATTGTACCACTCACCAGGACGCCTCCACACCCGTACACGGTTATCATCTGTCCCCAAAACAAACCGGGATTCATCACTAAACACTACCTTTTGCCAATCTGTGACATTCCATATTGATCTGGCTTGGCACCACTGTAGACGCAGTTGCCGATGTTCCGGTGTTAAAGGGAGTGCACGGAAAGGGTGCTTACATTTAAGATTTGCTTCTGTAAAGTGTCTGGAAATTGTTTTTGGAACAATTGCTGCGCCTACGTCTGCTCGTATCGTTGAACGAGTCACTGTGGGGTTTACAAGTGCTTGCCGCATGATCCTTCGATCCTCTCTCCTCGTGGTCTTCCTGGTCACTCCAAACCCGGTTTTCCGTGCGTGGGTACCTTCTCGTGTCCACTGCTCCCAACAATTTCTAACGGCTTACTCCGAACGATCCACCAGGCCAGCAACACAGCGCGTTGACCAGCCTGCAGTTTTCATCCCAATGATCAGGCCTCTCTTAAACTCGCTTAACTGTGAGAAATGTCTTCTAGCTCGTTTACCTGGCATGTTTCGCTTACCAAAGTCTTCCTACAATCGGCGGGTAATCGTCACGTTTATGAATCTTCGAATTTGCGCTGGCTTATATAGCACCCTCTTCCTGATTTTAGCACCACCTCAGCGTGTATGAGCATGCGTAGTGGCACAAAACTTGAATCATTTGCATATCACATTACGCTGTACTTATTTGCCAAGTTTCGCGATTGTACTTCGCTTCCTTCTTGGGTCGCTATTTTCAATGTTCCTGAGTGTATATAGGTGAAAAGCGACTCACTGACTAATCACGATATCTCCGGAAGTATTAAAACTACAAATTTGAAATTTGGTAGGTAGGCTCCCTTCATGGAGTAAATATCTGCTAAGAACGGATTTTTCAAAAATCGAACCCCAAGGAATGTTACGGGGTTTAAGGGGCGTTATAGATAATTATTTTCATTATTAAACTATTAGATGTACAGTCTTTAAACTTGGTACACAGATTTCTTTCATAAAGTAGAGATTCCCTACATAATGCTTTTTACGAAAACTGACCTCCAAGGGGCGTTGAGGGCGCTTAAGGGACGTTATGCATAATTATTTCCATTTTTAAACTATTAGACGTACAGTCTTGAAACTTGGTAAGCGGGTTCCTTTCATAGAGTAGAGATCCGCTATAAGATGGGGTTTTGTAAAAATTGACTCCCAAGTGGCGTTGTGGGAATTAAGGCGCGTTATAGGCAATTAACTCCTTTTTTAAACTATTAGACCTAAAATGTGGAAATTGAGTAAGCAGATTCCATTCATTGAGTAGAGATCCTCTATAAGATGGGTTTTGTAAAAATCGTTTCCTAAGTGGCGTTGTGGAGGCATAAGGGGCGTTATAGATAATTATATCCATTTTTTAAGTATTAGACGTACAGTCTTGACATTTGGTAAGCGGTTTCTTTCATGGTGTAGAGATCCGCGACAAAATAATTTTGGTGAAAATTGATCCCCAAGGGTCACTGAGGGAGATTAAGGGGCGTAATAGATAAATATTACTGCTTTTCAACTACTAGACCACCTGCTTAAAAATTAGAAGGTATGTTCCGTTCATGGAATAGAGTTCCTCTTACAAAGAGTAGTTTTGCGAAAACGGACCCCCAAAGGATTAGGATTGCGAGCGGTTTAGGCGTGTTATAGAAAAATTCCTGTTTTTGAATTCCCATTTACTTGAACTTTGTTGAGCACGTTTCTTTAGTTGAATAAAGTTCCACTAAGAATGGATTTTACGGAAATCAACTACGGGGGAAGCGGAGAGAGTTATTGCGGCTTATTGTCAGACAAAATTCCCGTTTTCGAACTGCTAAGACTATAATTATAAAATTTGGTTTGCATGCTTCTGTTGATGAATTGGAATCTGCTAACTACGCTCTCAACGAGGTATTGATGATAGAAATTCCGTTTTTGCTCTGTTAGGTTTAGACTTGAAATTTAGCATGCATGTTTATTTTATGGAGTAGAGATCCACTGAAAATTGCTTTGGTGGAAATCCACTTGATTATTAGGTTAAGTGAGCACAAAAAATCTTTCTACTTCTATTTTAGATATAAATGGAAACTAGATATTATAATTTATGTCCTTTTTATATCAAGAGGCGAGAGTTACAGAAATAAATATATTTTTGAATACAATCGAATTCTTAATACTAGATATCAATAATTCATACATATATAAACAGGTTATTAAAATGAATGTAGGAAGTACAAGCGGACTTCATACATATTTAAAAGCGAAACATGATACAAATTTGATAGAGGAAAGAATCTAATTGCGATGAAGATACAAATTTAAGCACAGTTTCTGAACCCACGCCATCAGGGATTTTAGATTTTTTTTTTAAATTTTCTGATGAAATTATAAGTAAAACTAATCATTAGATGGTTTGCTATTGCTATCAGTACCATCAACTAGGGTAGATGCCGAAAAGGCGTTTTCGACAGCTGATAATTGCACAAAAAATTACGTTTCAGGCTTAATGACAATACAATGTATGCATTATGTTCTTTGAGGGGACTTTCGAAACTATTTTTTTTTAATTATTAAGTAAGAGTAATGAAAATTTATGAGCATATACACTGGAATACAACTAGATCAAATATATCTTTAAAAAAATTTCAATTAAAATATTTTTTAATTTAAAAAAATTAATAATTTTTAAATTTTTTTAGAACATTCCATGCGTTCCAATTTTTTAATTTTTGACTTCGTCTACCATAATTAATGTTTATTACTACACATTACACATAAAGGGGTATTATTTAGCAATTTCTTGCACCGGTTAATTTTTTAGAAAGGTTTTTGTTCATTTGTACTTAATTTTCAGTAAAATATTAGATTTTGTACACTAAAAATGAAGTTTAACTATCTAAATGAAGTCAAAATTTTAAATGGATACCCAGATTTATTTATGTACTTATCAGTATTCTTCACGAGAAATTTCAAGCAATTTGCTCAAAAATTGAGACGCAGGGAATTTTTTAAATCACGTAAATCTGGAAAAAAACAAAGTTTTGAGAAAGTCATTTTAAAAATGTTTTCCGCTTACCTTTTATAATTGTTGTTCTGATATTATTAAGCATCCATTTTATTTAATAACAGACATATTTATACTAGTTTATTTATTTACAAGCATAATTTGAAGAGAGAAAAAAAATTTCTAATAGAATGAAATGGTTTCACATGACACTATTTTTCGTTTAAATGTTTTCAATGTTAGTGCAAATAAACATTAATTTACTGGAAAAACATTTAAAATTTGCCAGGACCATATGTTTCACCTTTTTTTTAATGTTCTTTGTAATTTTGGATGATTTAGCCAATTTACTACTGATTCTTTTCTCTTTCCAATCACTAGAATTCTTTTTTCACTCTGCGCTATGCATCGTTTATCACGTTTATGGGAAATGTCCACAGATACATCATTTAACTCATTGTGCTCAATAGCTAAACTATTGAAGAAACTAAAATTATATCCACCTATGGCAGATATAACACTCATTTCAAGTCGCTTTTTAGAAACAAAAGTTTCCTTTGGGCAGTTTTTCCAAATGACACTACTGTGGGTGCTTTCGTTGGCATTCTGAGTTTTTCCCACACTGCATTTCCTTAAAGCTCATCGTTTGCAAGCCTTTGATATACTGGAAGTATTTTTTCCAGAACTTGTTCCGACAGCTTTGTTTTCATCAGTGAATGGGACATAGTGTTCTCATTTTTAGCCAGTGCCCTCTGGTAAAAGCACCATGATGTCGAACCAGTAGGGCATTTACTATATTTTGGAGTTTTATCTGTTGATGAACAATGAAACAATGAAGCTAAAATTGTGCCTTTCATTTTTCTTACATCTGGTGCATTGTCTTTTATAGCTTTTCTATAAAAGTTATTCAGTTTCACAATGGTGTTTTCTTTGAGGTTGCCCTCTTTCCACCCACCAACAGTAATACCTTTACTCCGCCATTCTGAAATTTTATTGCGGAGTCCTGTGCCAAGCCTTTTTGCCACATGGTTAATGCATTCTTCTTTCACATTTTTTATGCAGTCACCATACACGTTTAATGATGATAAATATTGATAGGTCTTGGCATCACCATCTGACAAGATACTCACATATCGCATACCACAATTTTTAATGGATCTTTTCCATAGAATTTCTGCAGCTTTAATCTCCATGGCCTTAGACGATCCTACATAATTTTTGTGGCATTCTTCTTGGTGTGATTTGTACCATATGGAGTACTCAGCACTATTTTCTCCAAGATCCCTTTTTGCGGTAGGGCATTTTGGGCAATATTTGGAAAGGATTTCGTAATCGATAATGAGCCCAGTCAAAATGACGATAACGATTCCTATCCCGTACAGTGACGAATGTCCCCGCTTCTGCTATGTTCCATCATATGAAACGGTGATGTCTATAACATCATTAGCAGTGCCGAGCAAATCTTCGTGGTGTTTTCGAGCTACTTTCCGGGAAATTTCAAGATTGTCTTCTTTGAAACTACACTTTTCTTCATACAATTTGTGTAAACATTTTGAGAAAGTTTTCTTATCCATTGCATGAATACCAATAGTCATAGAAAAAAGTTCTAATGCTGCATGTCCTTTCCAATTTTTAGAAAAGCTTCAACGAGCTTTTTATTTGCATCAAAACATTTGTTTTCATCATCTCGAGAGCTAGAGAATACAGAATTAAATATTTTTTTGCAGCTTTTACATTTTAGCTCTATTTTTGTAGAAAAACCATAAGCACCATTACATTCGACATCAATGAGCCTATATCATATTAATTACATTTTATGTTAGCTAAAAGAGAAGCCCACATATCATTACTCATCAAAACATATGTACTTTTCTCACTAGGACAAAAAGTTGATGTTGATGTAGATGGAAACATCTGAAATTTGCTGGCACTTGCATTCAAATATTGTTCCTTTTCACCAGCATGTGGACCTTCATCACTAATAGAATTTTCAGTATGCATAATCAGTGAATTTTCAGCAAGCAAAATATCAGAGTTTTTAGGACACATAGTACAATCAGATTCACTTTACATATGATTTTTCCCCATCTCTTTCGTACTTTGGATGCACACAAACTCCTTCTTTTGATGGCCTACCTTTAGGTTTTCGATAGCGCCTACTAATAGCATCCATTGTAAACAAATACTGAACAATTGTAGATGTTTTTGAAGCTTTTTTGTGGCTTTTAGATACAAAAATTTGATTCCGTGAAGATAAATATTACTAAGAAACAGACAGCAATCAAAGATGTGCAATTTTAAAAACGGCAATACTTTCGACTTTTGAAAACAAGCGGAAGTTCAGTTCAGTTCAGTTCAGTACAGTGATACCACTGTAACAGTGGAGACTTGGCCAACGCCTTATGCTCCGATAAAATTTTTATTAGTTTTTAACTTAAGTTGTAACGTACAGCCAGTGATTGCACTGTCCATCAGTAGTTTTAATTATCGCCTTGTGCTTCAAATGAAATTGATGAAAGTAGAGTACTGAAAAACTATTAGCTGGAATCTTAGAATCTATTGGTTGATGTCAAAAATTCTTCAACTTTTTGAACATGCTCTATTGTTTTACATTTCGCTGTTGAGGGATAAGACCATTCTCCGTGGTTGGAGATAAAATTTTCCAAAATTTCACGCTGTGATTTATATTTGGTTACAGTTTAATATAAAATGTTCACTAGTTTCTGGTACTTGACAATCTGCGCACAAAGGAGAACCTGTTTGTTTAAAAAGGAAATATATATCATTTAATGGCAATTTTTTAGCTCGCAAATTATTGATTAAAACTTTTGTATTTCTATTTTTTTTGCCTGTCTATTCCATTTTTCAAGATGAGAAATATAAAAATAATTTTTACGTCTCTTGCTCTTTTTCCATATTTTTTCGCTTTTATTTTTGTGTTGTTTTTTGAAATGTGTATGTAGATCTTCCCAAGTTATCCAAGAAATAATATTCCACGGCTCTGGAGAGGCTTTAGCTAATTTATCAACTTCTTCATTAATTCCTATTCCCTTGTGAGCTGGTATCCAAATGAATGTAATTGATTGAGCTATTTGAAGACACTCATGTAAAGCTGAACTTAAATTTAATATTATCGTTTTATATTTTCTATTAATATTTTGGATACTTTTTAGAACTGATAAGCTGTCCGTCAGGATGACATAGTTTTCTGTTTCAGAAACCCAATTTTTTAACGCAGTCCATATGACTATAGCTTCAGCTGTGAAAATTGAAATCATTTCTTTTAGTATGAAATTTTGTTGAACTTTTTTCTTAGGGATCAAAATTCCTATTGATGTTTAATTAGTATTTTTTTAACCATCTGTTGCTATTAGGATATTGTTATTAAAGTTTGGCTGGATGTAATCCTTAAACATATTTTGTACTGTGACATCTGGAAGATCCTTGTTTTGAAATGGTAGTTCATGAGTATAGGTGTTTATTTTGCGATTTTCGTAGATTGGAGGAGGAGGGATCCATTGAAGAATATCCACTTTAGAGATACATAGTTCTTGGAGCAGGTTGATCGTCTTTTGAAAAGTACTGATATCTTTTTCTCTATATTTATAAAAAATGTCATTTATATCCCAAAATAATCTTGCATTATTTGGGACCAGTTTTGTAATGCAATTTGTTTAGTTATTAATTTTTGGCAAAGGAAATTATGGCGATTATTAATACTTCCATTCATAGACTCTACTCCTAATAAATCTAACGGGGTGTTTCTTGGGAGGCCTATGGCTAAACGTAAGGCAGCATTGTAAATCGGTTCTAGTTTTTGTCTGTTGCTATTGCTGGAAAAGGAAAAAAGTTGACTTCCATAGTCAAAGATAGAACGGATTGTGGCATTAATAATATTTAAAAGATGATCAGATCTTGTTCCTATTTTCGGAGAAGATAAGACTAATGGCATTTAAATATCTGAATCCTTTCTGACGTAGGTAATTAATATGGTTTTTCCAGGTGATATTGGGGTCGAAGATTATGCCCAGGATTTTTTTTTAAGACTCTTTACTTCGGGAATAGGTTTGTCGCATATTTTAAGTAATGGAGATATTGGGCTTCTTTTTCTGGAAAAGTTGATTTGACTGCTTTTTTCTGGAGAGGTGGACAATTCCCATTTTTTACACCAGACTGAAATTTTATTTAAAGATTTTTGCATTTCGTTTATTGTTTTATTCCAATTTGTACCGTTATTGTATAAGAATATGTCGTCTGCATAAACTAGAAGATGGCTGTCGTGTTGAATTTCAAAAATATCTGCCATATAAATCATAAAAAGCAAAGGGTGTAAGATACAACCCTGGAGTATACCATAATTATTTTTAACGATTTTTGAAAAATTGTTCCTGCATTTAATTTGAATTGTTCTCTGGTGTAAGAAATTTTGTATCCATCGTAGCAATCTACCAGAGTATCCAACTTTGTTTAATTTAGAAACAAGGCCACTTGGCCACGCTGAGTCATATGCTGCTTTAATATCTAACGCTACCAAAATAAAATATTCCTTGCGTTCTCTAGCCAGTATAATGTCATGTTGTAATTGAAGTAATGTATTAATGCTGCTTCTGTGAGGGTAAAAACCATGATGATTAACATGAAAAATTTTGTTTTGAAAACTGAAATCTAACATTCTATGCAGAATCATTCTTCCTAATAATTTGGCAATTACTGAAGTAAGAGATATAGGATGGTATATGACGAAACTTCCTTGGGATTTTCGTGAGGTTTTATGAAAGGTAGAATAATTGCGTGAGTCCAATCTTTTGGAATTTGACTTGAAGACCAACTGTTATTAAAGGATTTCAGGAGGAGATTTATTGCTTTGATGGGGAGATGGTTTATTGTTTAGATAGAAATTTTATCATGCCCTGGACTGCTGTACTTTTGATGAGATATTGCTATTTTTAATTCTTTTAAAGAAAAAAGTTTATTAATATCTTGACTATTGTCCAGAATAGAGATATTTGGAATACTATTGTTGTTTTGTTTTGTGTAATATTGTAAAAAACAGTCTGTGTGCTTGGGAATGTTCGTTTGTTAATATAGTTCCGTTATTCACAATAATATTAAATGAAGAATAGTTAGGATTTGTTCTATCTTTAATTAGCCGAATTATTTTAAAAAGAACTTTAGAAGAAGAGATTTTTTCACATGTCTTGTGCCAAAAGTTTTTTTTTTTAAGTGGAAGTAAACAAACAGCAATAAAAGCAGTTAAAGGTTGCAGTTAAAATGTGCAGTTGTTATAACACAAAAATATTAATTCTAATATTTAAAAAAAACTCAAAAAATTATGACAACCTAAGCACATGCGTTTGTTTACATTTTTGGGTCCATTTAATTTTTTTTAAATGCTTATAACTTTTTAATAAAACTACGTAGACACATGCGGTTTCTTGCATATGGTTCAGTGAACTCACGAAAATCATAATTCACAAAAAGTTTCCATATTTTGGACGATTTTCGCCAATTTCAAAGTTCACCATCCCCTTAACATGACATTTCCAAAGCTTTTGATAGTACCACAGACTGAATAGTGGTATTTACACTTTTTTGTGATTTAAATAAATTAGACGTTCCTTTACTTTTTTGTGATACGTTATATACTGTTATAATTTATAATTTACAAATTATTTTGTGATATTTACACTTTCTAATAAAACTGGCAAATAAAACAAAGATACCCTTGTGTTTTCTTTCTTTTTCTAAAATTTCTACTGCCGGTATTAAAACCGGTATCCTCGTATTAAGATCTAAAAAATACCGAATACCGGCATTGAACGTTAGGTCCGATATTGCAATCCCTAATTGCATCCGTATTGGTGACATTATATGAAACGAAGGACATGGTTACCATTTCAGCTCCTACGACACATGCGAAATCGGGGTTGCCAACTTGGCAAGTTATCTTGAGAGTTGGTATGGTTGTGATATAGTATATAAGTACCCAAATGACAATTGTATCCACTAAAAGAATACTTGTTCATGAAAAAAATACAATCAGGGAAAATTCACATATTTAAAGTTTAAAAGTAATTATGTCATACGAGTACGTCCATGTTATGTGTATGTGAGATTGTTTTTCTACATGACCTTATATTAAATTTATTAAAATTATAATTAACCCCAAATAACCTCTCTTTATTTCAGTTTTGATCTACGAGCGTCACGTGTTGGCATAGCTCCTCAGCAACGACTCAATCACCCGAATCGAAGACCTCTCGGTAATGACGTTGGTGCGACACAAAACACACTCTATTGGTCAACTAAGTTCTGACGTTACAAGTAGCGGCAAAGAGCCAATCATAAGACTAAGATGTGCCATGGACGTATTTTTGTATGGAAAGCTAAAAATTATCAAGTACTCTGACCAAGCAATTCGTGCTAAATAACACGGTGGAAGGGTGCTAGGTGAAATAAATGATCAGGTTAAATTGTAAGGTATTGTATACGTCATGCAACCGTTTGTAATCGTCTAGTATCCTAGTAATTCAATAAAGGTTTTAATTTCTATGAATTTTGTGTTTGTTTTAACGTAGAGGGTTATATTTTATGTTTGAATTTTTAATGTTTCATGTTCACGTCGTTCATTTATGAATGATATTATATTTATTAGCCCCTTAACTACCGGTGAAATATTATAGGACTCCTCCCATCCACTCCCTCCACACACACCTTCCCAGAATCACTTTTTTTCATCCAAGTGCATAGTGACGTTTGTAAAAACAGAAATATAGTTTATAGACTAAATGTCATCCAACGTTACAATGAAAAAAATCAAAAATACAAATTTAAATTGCAGAGTATAATTAAAAATAAGCATTAATTTTGTTGATCAATTTTGAAAACTACCTGATCCTAAAACTAGCATTACATTTAGCACATTAACAGCAGGATTCACTGTGGTTTCTTTTACTTGGAGCAAACTACACATTTTCCTTTTCAGAAATTACCATACTAAGTTAGGAAATTTCTAGTAGTAAATTGAAAAAGATTTTCTTGTGACGAATATAGATAAAATAAAACATGACCTACTCAAACACGTTCTGAAATAAAAACTATATCCTTGAACTTCCATCCCTCTCTTTTTGTGAACATCTCCCAGCAGCTATCCCATCTCCTGCAAGTTACAACCAGCAATGGACAGGAATAAAAGCACTTAACAAATTTCCTTTTTGTCCCAGTCATCTAACGCGTGCACTTAACCCCAAGATGGACCCAAAGGAGGCTAGTTCAGATTATTCGGCTTCAATCAACAGCCAAGGTCACCAGGGGTGATCCGCCTTTCACACAGCTTGTATCCGAAGTGGTGACCCACCAGTTGAACACTAGATAGCAGCGCAGCCTAACATTACTCATAAATTATATACTCCATGGAAAATCTAAAACATTCCCAATAAATCATGGCTAGTGATGTAAATGGCAACAGCGTACGTGTCAACCTGATGCGCCATCTTAACAAAACACTGACTACAAAGTCAACAGAAAAGCGTTCCTAAGACATTAAACTTACTTGCTTTTCAATTGTAGTGTGGTTGAAAAACAACCTTCTCTATGTCCATCAACAACATAAAAAAAGTTTATTCTCTATGAAGGGTTTGTTGATACCCCTTCTTCCACAAGTCTCAAACGACAAAGTACAGGAATGAAAGCGCTAACACTGGCCCGAATATAAATTCCTTTTCATCCTAGTCATCTAACGCTCTTTCCAAGGTCAACAGCTACACGCTGAACCTTCCCCTTTCTGAGAAGTAAGCCAAACCACCTGTCTAAGATCCTTTTAGTATATTTCTCATCTGAGGGCTTAGTTGTACGGATGGCAGGGCATTACAGATGAAAGTACTTGGTAAAGGCGTACGATTATATTGCACCGTATTGAAAAAGAATGTTGATGTAGCGTGAGACTAAGAAAGGAAGTCAATTTAACTATTTTTTAAACATCTATATAACTACCATTTACAAATTTAAATATAGAAATCTAGAGGGGTTTGAATAGGAGAGGAGGCAACAAGAACCGTCCGCTTTCTTTGATGGATCAGCCTCTTGTATACTCTAAAGCATCGACACTCGACCTGTGGGCCGCATGAGGCCCACCGAACCTTTTTAAGTGACCCCGTCATGGCCCATTGCTCTGAAAAATTCACTTATTTAAGTGTTTGGCGGGAAATTCTTCGTCAAGAAATCAATTTTGTTTTTTGCTGTCGGTGTCGCATAGACACAAATTGATGTTCTTTTTCTATTTGGAACGGTTACGGTTAGTGATAACAGACAGCAGAAGAGTAACAAAAATTTTATAGGCGGAACTAATTTTTAACTTTCTTTCATATCTTGCAAATGAAAAATATTCGAAGAAAATAGATTGTTTCAGGACGATTGGGAGGATGACTATTTTGTAATGCAAAACAAACATGGATCAGTAATTGTTTGATTTGTCACGAAAGTACTGTATTTAAAAAACGCCAATATACAGGTATCATTCAATGACACTTTTCCACCAAGATCTCTTTCAAGAGGTGATAAATATAGGCCTTCATGAATAATCTTAGCAACGGCAACAAAGTGTTTCGTCAGTGATAATACGACAGCAGTAACAAGGCATAATATGAAGTGTGTTATGTTATTAGTAATCATATGAAACCGTACACTGATGCAGAAATGGTGAGGGAGTGTTTTTAAATGCTTCTAATTTAGTGTTAATGACAAAAATAGAAAAACAAAAAATAATAATTAAATTAGCAAAACACACACAGGAGTTGTAATATTTTAAACAATTTTCCACATTATAAATTTCTAATATTATATTGGTCTTAAAGCCTCTCCCCCCCATTTATCCTAATGTTGCGGCCCGGGTGAAGTAACTGACACATGTATGCGGCCCAGCAGAAAAAAAAAGGTTGAGTACCCCTGCTGTAAAGTCTCACCAGAAAATCATCTTCCAAATGGAAGAAATAAGATGTTTGAGATTTATGGTAAGTGTATTTCATATGAAAAAAGGTTCTGCAAAGGTACTTAGCTATTTACAATTTTTGTGAAGTGTTTGTGTTGGGGTTGTTTTTTTTTTTCGAAATCATTTGTTCACATGGAAGAATGTAATTTTATCTGCCTAGAATAAAAGCCACTTTACTTTATAATGTTGAGGGGAATGAGAAGTGTTTGCATTACACGTACGTAGTGCCGTAAAATTCGGTGTATGTATAACGTGCACCTATACTTTCAAGCTTCATTTTTTAATTTTTAGGTATGTTCCTCATATAACGAGTACACTTTTTTTAAGATGAAACCTGAACCGTACGTGTGTGATGCTTTTATGTTTTGAAATTATTCATTCGAGATATTATGGTAGACTTTTGAAAAAACAGTATATATATACTTCTAGAAATATTACTCTTTAACATCATAAAATATGTCGTCTCTTTTAAATAAACAGCATTTCTATAAGTTAAAATCTCAATTTTTTTTATGCTTTCCTCTCTTTTTCATTTCTATACCCTGAGTATACCACGCATCCGTAAATCTCGATCTTATTGTTGGTGTTAAAAGTGCCCGTGGTACGCTGGATTTGACGGTATTCTAAACGTGTACAATCTTTAGTGGCAACTAAGGGTTGAACATAAATAATAAATAATGAGATGATTACTAGGTTAACTCAATTTTTTTTAATATTTAACCAGTTTGATTTTTTCATAAGTTTCATGGCAGATTCATAAAATATTTAATACTAGCTGCATGGCCCAGCGTTGCATGGGCCTTCTGTTCTTATATAAGCAAAAGCTTCAGTAAAATATACTTTTTCGAAATTTCTTTGTGTCTCACAGGCTGTTGCAGTTTTAAGAAATAGTATATATTTTTCGAGTTTCGGATTTAAAGTTGTCTCATTTCTTTTCCAGGTTAAGAATTTCTGATAACTTTAATGCTTCTTTCAAAAATTTCACATTCTTTATTTTAAAAAAATGATGACCTAATTAAATCTAAAACCAGAAACAATACACAAAAATCAACTGCGAACATTTAAAGGTGAACATGAAAAAAGAATAAACGTCACGCTGTCTTAAACCAAAACAGAAATTACAATAGGAATACCATTATGACTACACAAAAAATAAATAAGAAATTTTAAGGCTTAAAAAGAAATGACAAAATTATACCAATACGCGAAACAAAAATGTATATCAAACTAATCTGATCTAGTTATTGAAAAAATAATGGTGAAGTAGGCTAAGCTTGAAGAGCGATGCATCTTCCAACTGTAATACTGTTTTAAAATAAACTTTATTATAAATACTCAAAATACATAAGTCAAAAAAAAAAATTTAACTCAAAAAGAAAATGATGTAGCAGATTATAATGCTGGAAAAAAAATGTTACATCTAAAAGCTGGCAATATATTGAAATTTTCGAGCGCAAAGAATTCTAAGACAAATACACTGTGTTGCCAAACAAACAAACCTAAAATCCAGTTGTTGGAAAAAAATGGGAAAATCGCTTAAAAATTTAATTTTAAAAAATCTAAAGTCAATTTCCAAAAAACCTCTTCGTAGTGCACATCATCAGAACCTAGAATAATTATGTGCCAAGTTTTATACTTCTGGGTTGCTTAGTTTGGGCAGTAGAGGTTGAACACACACGCTTATTTCCTCTTTTATTAATATGGATGAAAGACTCAGGATTTGTGGAAGATGTATTGGCTGCTTAAATAATTATAGCTGATCTTGTGAAAAAATCAGAGGCTGTAGCGTTTTCTCTCTTCTTTTTTCCCCCAGTTATAATCATTTATATTCCAGAAATTTTTACCCTTATGCATATTCTCTCAACGACTCTTAGTCTCGATTCTCAGGGTAAGTTAAAGTATCAACGCAAATCTAACTTATCACACACAGCACACATTCTGTTTTCACCAGCGCAACAGCCACCATTTTCATGTTTTCAAATGAGATTCGTAGAATTTTTCTAATTATCTAATAAAGTCAAACAAAGATACAGCAAGATAGAGACTTAAATTATCCTACTACATTCGAAACTAGTTCTATGAATAAAACACATACACTCATAGACAAAAAAATTAGCGTACCAAGAAATAATTGCGAGATTGTAACGAAACTTGGCATGTGAAGGTACATGTCGGGGAGATATGCAAATGATTAGAAATGCAGCGTGATTGCGCATTACGTATAGCCGGTAGCGGGCGCTTAGCGTCGTTCTCCATGGAGTATAAAACAAGTAACCAAAGCTTGTTTGAGTGTGCTGAATCGTTTACAAAGAAAGAGTTGAGGTGGACATGCCATTACGCCGTTTTCGAAGACAATATGAGCAGCTGTCGCAGTTTGAAAGGAGGAGAATCATCGGCATGATGGTAGCACCTTGTGATGATCCTCCCCTTGGAAGAACATCTCTCGAAGTATCAGCGTGAGCTAGAGATGTAAGATTAACGAAAGAACTGGAAGGAATCATTATCTTAATAGGACTTTATTAATGTATTCAACTTAAACCTTGAACAAATTAAATTATAATAATTAATATGAGAGAATCTACGATGGCAAAATACGCAACACATAATATATATATTTAGCTAATAAGACTTAATATAATTCAGATCACTATCAATAACTGAACCACCTAATCACTGATTCTAATATTAAATAGTCAATCCTGCCTTATTACAGCTTGGAGAATCACTCTGTATTGACTTATACTCAATCATTTCTTTACTTGTTGCACTGGTGCTCAACTTGAATTAAATATATTCGATCACTTATAACTTCTAGTCACAGTCACGCAAAGCTCATTCAGACTTGAACCACGATTCCTCTATTGGGCATCAACTACCTGCCAATTTCTCTCCACTAACACAAATTGCCATACATTGCCATCCCGTTTACTCTAAGTTCTGATATTTAAAAGCTTGTTCATTTGCATCTTTCATTCACACTTCACTCCTTGGATTTGGTTGGAAAAGAGTTGCCATTCATTCTGGCCCAAAGAACCCAAAGGACATGTTTAAGAAAAGACGCGTGAGCCCGTCACAACCTTAAATAGGAACTTTCAACCACATGTGTTGCCACTGATATAACGGCTCCCAGGAGCCATTTTTCAACAAGACAATGCTTGGCTTCACACGGCAAGGGTGTCACAAGACTGTCTCTGCGCTGTTACTACACTTCCTTGGCCTGACGACCCCCAGATTTGTCTCCAATCGAGCATATCTGCGGTCATTTGGGACAGCGAGTTGGGCATCCCACGAGTTTGAACGAACTAGAATCAGGGTTACAGCAAATATGGAACGAAATGTCTCAAGCCATCATACAGAACTTGTACGCAACTTGAACGCATCGTTCATTTGCGTTAGAAGGGGTTCAACAAGGTGCTAAATCCTCCGTTCTTTTGCCTTTTTCTCTGAAGTAAATGATCCTTTTTCTTTGATTTTCTGATCATTTACTTATATCAAAGTAGTCATTACGTGTGTAAAATTTCGTTTCATTTTGACGACTCCTTCTTGGTGCGCTAATTTTTTTGTCCATGAGTGTAAATAACGAACTTTTTTTTTTATTTATGCAAGTACTTTAGTTAAAAATTATACGAAAACTGCCTTTATTTTCCATTGTAGAAGAACTTTGATAAATATTTTTGCATCTTAATATATATGGTCAATTTTTAATAATTTCCTGAACACATTTAATATATATTTTGAGTATCTACAAAGATATTCTAAATCGATCACATTCCACCGACTCCTTCTTTCGTAGGTCACAAACAGCGAAGGGCAAGAATAATAGCACTTAACCACTGACCCGAGTAGGGATTACTTTTCGTCTCAGAAGGAATACAGTTCAAATCACTCTGTTCCCAAGCAGCCGCCAAGGTCACTATAGTGACCCAGCATCACTCTCCGAAACTTCATTACAGTTTTCATAAAGATTTCTTGAGCATATTAACTTTAAAATTATTTAAATTTATTATTTAGGATCAAAAACTGCTCAATAAAAAGGCATGCCAATAGATAAATTCAGTTCTAACATCGTAAGATTGCTTAAAGAAAGAAAATATTGCCCAAAAATCTCGTAAATATACGAACATTCAAAACAATGTGTTAAAAAATAGGTTCCTTAATATTGCACACGAGCAAAATTCAATTAGCTCAGTAATAAAGCGAAAGTTGTAAAAAAGGATGGAATGGATACAATATACAACTGACATATTACACCACAAAACATTTAATAAACTTCCGCCTGTGCATGGCCGGATCTACATATGGGCTAAATGGGCTGCAGCCCAAGGCCCCCGGGTTCTAGGGGGCCCCGTTCCCCTTTGAAGATAACAAACAGAAAAAGATGCTTACAATCAAAATAGTAATAAAATAATAAGCCAGTCAAAAAATACAAATCAAAACTAAAATACCCGAAATACCATATCAAATTTATTTTTATTTTCGAGAGCAAGAGCAATTTACTTTTGTTCTTCCACCCTACCATCGAATACGTGGAAATTAATAATTAATAGACAGAGGTCCTATCATAGAGCGGCGCCGACGAGCAACAAGCATTTATACAAACGTAGTGGCACTATCTCTGTATCCATTTATTTTTGTGTAATAATAATTCTAAGTTACAATAACATACTGATCTGGTGATGTGTGTCCTGTGCATAATACCTGCAAATAAAACACACTTAGGTCCCTGCTTATTCATGTTTCAAGTAAAAATTAAGTACCAATACAGATTTCTAAATTGTTTAAGTAGGAAGATTTTGAATTTATGATTAAGTATTTTCTATTTTTTCAATTTTTCAAAGATTGAAAACATCAGAATTTCCCATAAATGTGTATGTTGTCTTAAAATTTGTGATGAGTAACTTAATTACTTCTATAGGATGGAAAAAATAACAATCATTTTATGTGGGTTATGGAGATTTCCCGCGAATGTTATGGATAAATGTAAAGGGATCCTGATTTTCATAACAAATCGGGTTTTTTAAGTATAGGTAGTAACAACAAATAATAGATGACAACGGAAAAACAATATTTATTTAAAGTGGGGCAAATAATTCTAAATTTTTTAAGTACCCCTTTAAACTGATGGGCCAATAAATAATAATAATCAACATTTTAGGTTTCAGTGAGTATTGACAAGGATTTTTTATTTATTTTTAATTAACTAGGTACTTTTTTCAATTATCTCAGAAATATACTATATTGTTTTGTAAAAAATTCTTAGAATGTTTTAAGTTTATTAAGCATAGTCGGTTGTGTTATCGAAATTTTATGACCTAAACTTTTTAGTTTATTTTCTGAAAAATCAGGTACTTAGCAATATAAATATGTCTGGCAGAAAATATAAAAAGTGTAGCGGAAAAACGAAAATTGTTAAATCGAGAAAAAGAAAAAATTAAATGTGTCAAAATTTTAGCTTTTCTTACAATGGAACAGAGTAACAAGAATATAAGAAACGAAGATACATTAATAAGCGAAAGGGAAAGGAATTTACCCAAAGAAAAAAAGAGAAACGCAATAATAAAATATTAATGATGAAAATATGCAAGATCTCGATGACCAGCAGTCTTCTGAAAAACATTGTTCAGCCAGAGACATCAGTAATGCCCCGACTGAAAAGTGTTTTAAAAAATGTTGGGTTTGTGTGAGTTTGATAGATACGTTGACGTGGGCTCGTGGCCCAAATCTATTATATCCTTTCACATGAAATGAGTTATTTTCAAATCCAAACAAGATTCTTATTTCAAGATCCAAACAATATATATTCTGTTTCGGTAAGAGAATACAAAGAACAAAAGAGATCATTTTTGATTAATCATTTAATTAAAAATGGCTAAATGCTGGAAAGATCTTGGCTATGTTATTCAACTAGTAATTGTAGTGTTTTTTGTCTGATCCGCAAACCTTTTTCTAAAACAAATTCTCAACGCATAGCCGATTTTTCTGATTGGAAACACGTAAAAGTGATTGGAAACAGTTGTTTAGAAAATCATAAAAGTTTGGTTGATACGAAAAGAAAATAAGTTTGTTTCAGATAGACAGTTACAGGAGCAACTAAGAAAAGATACAGAATATTACCACAATGTCCTCAAACGGGTTATTTCGGTAGTAAAGTATTTGGCTATAAGAGGTTTATCAATTAGAGGGGTACCGAGGAAGTTTTTAGTTCTCCTCATAGTGGTAATGTTATGGGAACCCTAGAATTGCTAGCAGAGTTCAACCCATTCATTTGTGAGCATATTGAACAGTGAGAATTACAACCAAAATCGTTAATATCGTACTGATCAAAAATAATATATGAGCACATAATTGAGACCATGGGCAAGAAAATTATTAAAACAATTACAACTCAAATAAATAACGATGACACAAAGTACTATTCAATTGTGATAGATTCAACACCAGATTTGTCCCCCAATGACCAACTTGCTATTGTACTACGATATTGTTTTCGGTGAAAACTATAAAAGATGAGTCTCATTAATTAAGATTAGTAGTCATGCTGGCTTATGCTTATTTAATTCTCTACAAGAATCTTTAGAAACAAATGGACAGCTATTGGATAATTGTAGATGACAGTGATTTGACAACGCTACTAATACATCCGGTCGATATAATGGTGTGTAAGCTCTTCTAAAAAAACAAATTCACACACACTCTTTATCTCTAATTCTGCTCCGTGTGCTGCACATTCTCTTAATCTGGTTGCTGCAGAATCAGTTACGGTTGCAACTGAAATCGTGAATTTCTTAGGTTTAGTGTAACAAGTTTATGTTTTCTTTTCTGCTTCAACGCATAGATGGGAATTTCTAAATTGTGAAATTAAACTGAAATTCACCTTAAAAAGTTTAAGTCAGACCAGATGGTCTTGTCACTACGATGCTGTTGAAGCCTTAAAAGATAATTATGGTAATATCATGAATATTCTTTAGACATTTAGTGACAAAGAAAATAGGAAAATGGATTTTCGAAGAGAGGCAGTAAATTTAATTATTAAATTAACAAAACTCGAAACTGGCATTTTAATTATATTTTGGGAAGAAATTTTAGAAAGATTTAATTCAGTTAACAAAAAATTACAGACTCCTGGTTTGGTCACCTGGGGAGGGAATAAGTTAATTATGTCATTAAAAACGTTTATAAGCAATGCACGACACGAATCAGATAAAAAACGAAAGGAGTATCAAGACGCAGCCAAAAAATTAAGTCCTAGAGTAGGGAAAGAATATAGCAATTTGTACAAGAAACGAGTTATTTCAAAATTGGCAGATAAATCCACAGAAAAAGCTGTGTACGGGACAGAAAAATTTAAAAGAGATACGCTTATTTTTGGGTTAGATAAGCTAATCCCCGATTTAAATAGAAGAAGTCAAGTGTTTGCGGAATATAATAAGAAATTAAAAAATTTTCATGGATCTGCGTGATCAAAGTAAGAAGAACGTCGACCTGGAGAGTGTACGCGCTATTGATTGATATTCAGATGACGTAGACCAACATTTTGTAAATGAAGGTGTTGAATTCAAAGCTTATCTAAAACAAACTGAGCTAGAGTCCTATATTTGTAGTGATATGGCCAATTTAACTTTTGAAAAGAAACTTGTTGACGTTTTCCAAATTTGTATACCATTTTAAAGATTTTTCTAACGCTCCAAATTAGTAGTTGTGAAGCAGAGCGTGCGTTCTCTAAAACTAAAACGTCCTGTATAGAAAACAAATATAGGACAACAGTGGCAAATACTAGGCTTAATTATTTATCACTTCTTTCTATTAATACTTATTTCACTAAAGACTTAAAATGTGATGAGAAAATAAAATAATTTGCAGCACAAAAGTGTAGAAAAGTTTTTTTTGTAAATTATGTAATTGTTTATAACGTATTTAGATTGCATGAAATAAAAAAAACATCAGTTTCATATATTTTAAATTTTCTCGCACAAACTTTTTTTTGTAGGAAAAAGGCAAACATTTTAATTATTTAGGGGGCCCCCTAGATATTGTTAGACCAGGGCCCCCAAAGTTCACGGTCCGGCCCTGCGCCTGTGCAAATAACGCACACTGTGTAATTATCTTCCACGATAACTTTAAATTATATGAGAACATTCTATAATAAATTACTAGTTTTTTTATGTTTGTCCTCGACATAAAGATCATTTAACGCATGTAGTAACAAAAGGACTAATTTTACTCCTTTAAATCATCTGCAAGTGCTAAAAATTTATACTTATCACAGTTACGATCTTTACCTCCTTTATTACCGCCAGCCTATTCCATAGAAAAGATATCTGCAGATATCTTTAGAAATTATTCATTGATATCTAGCAAAGAATTAAGCAAATAAGAATTAACAATTTTAAGATATTAAATGTCAGTGTAGGTAATTAAAATTTTGTTCGAATGCGTAGAGAAACAAGACTTTGCACTTCCAATGCTCAAAATAAAACATGTTTTCAAGTAACATCTTTAATGTAATCTATACATGATATATATATATATATATATATATATATATATATATATATATATATATATATATATATATATATATATATATATATATATATATATATACTAGCTGTACCCTGCCACACGTTGCTGTGGCTCAGTCTTGTTAAACAGAAAGGACATATTTTCAGTATGTTAAATAATTTGCATTGCAGGTATGATCTTTTATAAAGAAAAATGTATAAATATATATACGAAAAACTTTTTCCTAAACTGATATTTATAATTTGTTAACCAAATGCTTGAAGTTATTACAGCTTATTTTTGTCCTTATGTCATGTTATGAACCTAAATTTATTTACATTGTGTTTAAGATGGCGACCTCAAGTTTGAAGATAAATTTTACATGGCTCCACTCTGAATTCATTGAGGTAATTGGGTCAGTTTTACAATGCTTATGGATATTTTTATTAAATCAGAGGTGTGTTCACAAATGCACATTTATCTAAACAATGTCACTTGGATACATGAATTGTATTTTCTGATGTTAGATAGGAAATGTTTTGATTCTGCAGGATATCTAGCAAGCAAAATTTGTAATGGCTCTGTTCTCTGAGTTGAGGCAGTTTAATTTTTTCAATGGTACAAAACATTCCTTCGGTTTCTCCCTTAAATTCCAGAACATTGCAATAAGGATACACTTCCATCATTGTGTAAATGAGAACATGCTGCCTGAACCTAGAATCTTCCACTGGGTTGTACCGGAATGCAAGTTGACTGTTATTGTGTGATTGCTCACCACAAAGTCATGTTTGACGCAGATGTGCTGTTTCTGGTTAACATCTTTCTGATGTAAAACATGAATGATGTGCTCGCAAATGTGCATCCTCAAGTCTGGCTGCATGTTGCTCTGCTGCGCCCTCAGCCTGTATTTGTGACATTCTTTGTCTGCTTTTCTCGTTTGCTGATATCCATTCTTTCTCAGTTTGATGTGCAATTACACTCATTGTAGTACTTTTGCCTTGCAAGTATGACAACCTAAGTTTGATTTCCCTCAAGGCATTTTTACCTAGTGAAGTCAATTGACTGCACTTAAAAAGAAAAAAAATTCAAACAAAGCATATAAAATTTCTTAAAAACTTAAAACTACACTTAAAAAGAAAAGAAAATTAAAACAAAAACATAAAATTTCAAAACATTAAAAAAAAGAAAAATAAAAAAATGCTAAAATGACATATGTAACTTAAAACGTGCATCAATTGACACAGTTGAAATTCAACGCAATGAGAGGCTGAAGGTTTTTTTAATCGAATACGCCAGGAAAATTCTAATATAAACACGGATTTTGCAGCAGAAAACTACGACAAAGTGTTGATAATGATGGAGTATCTTTGCAATTCACAATTCGATTAATATTAGCAATTGTTATCAACAAAGTTAAGGGCCTATTTTTAAAACAGAGTGGCTTATATCTAGACACAGACAGCTCTTCACATGGACAATTATTTGTTATCTGTGTACTTAAATATTAGCATCACCACAGCCAAATTACCGCCATGCAAATCGCAACATTTTCCCTCCATTTCTTTTTTCATTAAAAAAATGTTAGAATCTTTATTGTTTAGATATTAAGGTACGATACACATGGCACCAATTTTGTTACAGTGATGCTAATACATAATTACTGATGTGTGTTACAGAGCAGCAGTAACCAATTGGTGATGCGTGAAAAATTTTGGATGGTATGCAGAAAAATTGGGAAATTATTTATACTTTTATGAAGATTCGGTTTAAAAAAAGATGAACAACAAAATAACATATTACGGAACACGAATTATTCTTTACTAAAAGCTTTTAGTTACCGAAATAACTAAACAAAAAAACAAAATTCCTGAGGATAGCGATTTTTGGTAACCTCAACAAAATTTTGGAAAATAGTAGGCAAAACACTTCAGTCTGTTGATTGTTGCTTTTCATGAAGCTTATTTTCAGGGCATAGAAGATTAAATAAAGACGTAAATATAGCTATAGTGCTCCACCACATAGAGGTCAATCCTATTAGTGAAACGCTAATTAAAAAGTTATACATTAAGTGGTTCATGAAGTGTTGAAAAAAAAAGGGCAACTACTGCTCTAAAGTAGGCACAGCAGACAATTTCTGTATATATACAGACAATGAAGCAACACAAAATGTCTACTCATAAGCATTGTAAAATTAACCCTTTCACCTCAACAAGAGTCATTTTATATTTGTTTTCAAACTTGGCACCACTTTTATGGAGACAATGCAAATAATTTTAGATTCATAACATGACAAAAAAAACCATAATAACATGGGAGTATTCTGTTAACAAATTACAAATGAAATCTGTTTAGAAAAGTTTTGTTAATGTATATTTCCACATTTTTTTATATAAAAAAAATCATACCTCAAGTGCAAGCAGTTAAAGATATTAGAAATGTGTGCTTTCTCTTTTCTTTCTTTTTAACCAGACTGAGCCACAGGAAAACATGATTGGGTGCAGCTAGCTATAACAAACTTAAATGATAAAAAGCTATCAAAAACCAATTATTAACAACAAATTATCATTTTGATAAAATCACAAAAAAAAGTTGCAAACAAAGGTACTTGGGTACTGTTGCAACTATATCAACCCCGATTTTGTTTGCATCATACACGGTGAATTGGCAATTAAGTGCTAATGTTGCTAATATGGTTGCGATAATACATAAATATCAAAACAAACACAAAATATACATCAGAAAATCTTAATTTTCCCATTTATATTTCACAATAACACCTAATAAAATTTTGAAATTACACAAAATAGATATTTTGTCAGTCTAATGTTATTTTGCCCCAACTATTAAAAACTACAATAACTATTCCGTGGAAAAATTCACTACCAAGTACAAAAAAGTATTATTATTGTGCACAAACAGGCATAGAATGTTCTTCCCTTATTGAATGCATATTGCAGTATTTGCCAATGTCTTTTGATTTTAGGTAAATGGCCGACTAAAGAAAAAATATAAGTACACCAAAAAATTATATATTAATCTAATTTAGATTCATTGGAGAAAGATAAAATACCGTAAAATCCGGCATATAACGCGTACCCATACTTTCAAGCTGCAATTTTTAAATTTTAGGTATATTCGCTATATAACGTGCACCCCTTTTTTACGAAGAAACCTGAAATGTACAAATGCAATGCTGTTATGTTTAGAAGCGATTTATTCGAGGTGTTTATCTAAACAATTGCAAAAATAGTATACTTTTAGAACTACCACCTTTTAAGTTCAATAAGAATGTCATGTCTTTTAAATAAATAGTATTTTGAAATATTTAGAAGTTTACCTTTTTTAAGCTCATTTATTTATTAATTTTTAAAGCCCTCATTTTTATACTTGGCGCATAACTCACACCCGTAAATTTCGATCTTATTTTTGAGTTGTTCAAAGTGCGTGTCATACGCCGGATTTTACGGTAGGTGGAAGATTTTAGTTGGTATGCTACTCGCTAAACACATACATAGTGTACAGAATTAAATTTAGTATTGTGTATATAAAAATTATCCAAAGTAAATATCCTGCGTTTAAAAATAAATTGAAAAATGATATACAATACTAATAGTAATTGACATAAAAAGAGCTGAACTATCTTTATCAACGCAAAAGTATAATTTGAAAAAATAATTACAATCTTATGACCACCTGCTTCCTCAACATGTATTTGAGCCCTCTGTCTGTTTTGCTCATTCACTGATGCCTACTCTAATTTGATCAGCATTTATCAATCGCACTGTGTTTGCTTGGCCAGTATGATGACCTAAGGCTAAAATCCTAGGAGGACCCACTGCTGTTTTTGGCGCCAAAAAGCGCCAAATTGAAGGTTTTCAAAAATGCGTCAATGACGAAAAACTCTTGGGAAGCGCATGCGTCAGCGGGGGGATGAAATGGGCGTTTCGCAAAGATGAAATCGAATAAATACATTAAATTAATCACTATATAAAGAAAAAAACGGAGAAAGCAATGAAATTCATTTTAAAAAATCATTCTAAAACCAGTGTGTACAACATGATTTACATTTTTAAAAAAGGACGAAAGGGGCGTTTCGCAAAGATAAAATCGAAGAAATACATGAAATCAATCATTTTAAAAAATGTTAAAAAGAACTTACCTTACGCTTGCATTTCGTCATGATTTGTTGGTGGATACACCCTTGCGATGGATGCAAGGAATTTATGAAAATTCTCATCCACCAACTCGTGACCGTTAGATCTCCGCCACATGTATTCTGCAAAGTAAGAATCAAATTGACCCTTGATGTGTGCTTTATGAAGGCCCTTTTTAATTGCAGACCAGGTGCCTTCAATGGAGTTGGTATGCGCACCGGTCTCGGGATCCACAAAAGTCAGACTGTGGTTGACTCTTAAATGAACATACCCCTCGTCTGAGAGGCAGTCGTAAGCCTTCCAACAGTCCGAAATAATAGTGGTTCCCGGAAGGATCCATTCATGAATTAATTACCTTAAATAATTCCTCTTTCGTTCTAGACTCAACCACACTGAAGAAACATTTCTTGCTTTCTCTCTGCACTCCCCCAAACACCCATTTACCATTCACTCTTCTACCTTTTCCATATTTCATCTTTCCAAACAAACTTTCATCAATTTCAACAATTTCACCTACACCACCCAGTTTCGCACTCTCTTTCACACATGCAAGCATACAAACCTCATGACAAAACATATACCAGTCCACGACGGTATTCTTATTAACTTTCAAGTCATTCACCACGAACGCATTCATGCTCTTGCCAAACCAAGATAATAGTTATAGCAAGTTTGCTTTCGCTAAACCAAGTGCCCTTTCTCACACTCCGAATGACGTCGTGGCGATTATCTTTCGACTGGTTGCGGCAACGCCATTCGTAGCCGTCAACCGTTCCCTTTCGTTCTTGCAAACGCATATTTTTTTACACCTCGGACATTCATAATGAGAAGCAATTAAATTAGCTTTCATACACCATTCTAACGTCTCTTTCTTTCCCTTTGTGCCCAGGAGCACAAAGAAACCTGTCGTAGCCTCACTTTCAACTAACTTCCTTTCACACGCCATTCTTAACAACAACCGGTGGAGAGCAAACCTTCTCCAGCAAAGTCAAATGTCAAAATGACGTTTTTTCGGAAAAGGCAAAAAACGTTGAACTTTTATTAGGGTTGCCATTTTTTCGGTGATTTGAAAATCCAAATTTTTGGATGAAAGGGAAGGGTTACCATATTGTAACCTTTATCGCTCAAAATTTGGCGACAAAAAATTTGGCGACCAAAAGTGGGTCCTCCTAGGATTCAACCAGTGGAATTGTAATAATATTCGTTGGGGCTCCTGCATCATTGATACAGCTGTAGCTCTACGTCCCTGACAAAAGCAAACCATAATAACTATATAATAGTATTTTTTTAACAAATTACCAATGGAATCTGTTTAAGAAGGTTATAATCTTATCAAGCAATGAAAAACAAAATAAGGTGCAATATTTTGATGACTCAAAATCAGAAAATCTTAGTTTTAACATTTGTATTTCAATACTAACATCAAATGAAAGCTACTTACGTATTATCGCAACCTATTGGCGATACTGTAAAAAGGAAGCACGATTGCCAATTCCGCGAGTACAACATCTGCGAAAATGGAATGGCCGACTTTGCGAGTTATCATTAAAGTTGGCGACTGTTGTGATAACACGTAAGAATCAAATGAAGTTTAAAAAGTTGTCTAAAAAAACATTCTTATTAAAAACTCCGTCGATTAATTTCGTCAAATTAAAATATCTCCAAGTGGGAAAAAAATATTGTTTCCAAACATTGAATGTTATATCGCGGCATTTGGCTACGGCTTTTTATTTACGGTAAATGGTTAACTGAAACTATTTGGTAGAAAAATTAGTAGCGTACAGAAGTCAATTATGTTAGTTTCATTTTCGCTTAATAAAGAGAAATAAATTTAGCTTAAAATTACAGAAAAAACACGATGTAGAATTTAATTAAAGTCGTAAACATCCCGCGATAATGCTATCCAACTGTTGCCAAACCTACAAAACAAAATTTGAGTTCTTGAAAGAATAATTTTTAAAAAAAGATTTATTCGAAAAATAATCCCAATTACGCATCAAAGGACAATAAATAGATAAATATGACAACGCATAAACATAACCATAGAAGAGTTATACAATAATTTCGAAAAATCTAAGCGTAAAGTTTAAATTTTCATATTCAGAGCGAATCGTGACGTCATATGACGTCATAACACCAAAAAAATCACTTAAAAATTAAATTTAAAAAAATTTGGAGAGAATTTCAAAATAAAAAGTACATAACATCCTGACCAGAGACAAATGCAGCGTTGTGTCAATATTTCAGATTAATCTATACAGAACTTTTTGAGTTATGCGCGCATACACAAACCAACACAACATTTTTATATATATAGATATATCATGTATTGGATTAAATCTTAGAATGAGAGGAGAAATACAACGTGCAGCCGTTTGTCATGTTATATTTTATTTTTAATGTTCTGCAAATCAGTCTGTACTCCAAGCCATGACAAAACGAGTCCTATTTTTAGCATCGATCAGGAGCCAGTGCATCGTTCGTTCACGTGGTTCCTCGTAAGTTCGCCGGAGTCGAGGTCCTTATACGGGAGACGGGTTGAGTTGTTCTGGTAGGTTTTACCCCAACTGACACTTGAAGAGTTGGGGGGATTCATCATATATATATA